>CM031242.1:797071229-797792434 GCA_018340775.1 Taxus wallichiana var. yunnanensis
ACAAATCTAATCATTCTCAACTTTCAAAAATCCTTCACCATGGCTCACAAACTTGAAACATGTTCCCTTGAGCAAGGTCATTTAAAATTAAAATCAAATAAACCTAAACATGAATTTACCAAGTCCTCCACATAAAATAACAAATCAAAGTTAACGGCCAATGATGTGATTGTTAAATCATCTTCCACACCTACTTCAAGTGTGTGGCCTCAATAATGATCCCTAGACCAATTCCCAACAATACTCCCTTAGAGAATTGTATAGTTCAATATTTGATAAAATGATGGCGGTTAACCTTATCACTCTTCCTACTATCCTGGCCATTTGATGAATCAAGACCAAAACCTATGTGGTATCATGAATATCATTACTATAAATATCACCAAGTCCGAGGACATGATATAGAGAGGTTTCAAACCTTCAAAGATCTAGTCCAAAGACTCATCGATCATGGAAATATTTAAGTGGAAAATCCTAATGCATCCCCTAACCAACCACTTGACATCTTTAAACAACCATTCCCAACCATGCACCAACAAGTCAAGCCACCACTTCTTCTACATCTCAAGCACCCAACGCTCATACCATAAACACTCTGCACACTGTTGATCAAGATCTTATCTCATCCATGATTCACCCCTTCATTAACCATCACATCCACCTCTCTAGACATTTTTCCTACATCCACAAGTTCATCAACACTTATTCCCATACCCACACCAATCATACCTACATCTATCTCGACATCTATTCCCACATCCATACCTATTTCCACACATGTCACATATTCCCCATTCACAAGTATATCAATGATTGCCCCTTTAATCATTTATGAAATAACCATCCCCACGATTCTACACCCATCATTGATCCAACACCTATATCGACTCCTTTACCTATTACACCTACTTCATTACTTATCACATCCAATTCATTAGGTTCGAGTACCTTATCTAAATCCATTCTGCCCCTTTACCCATTGTACCATCCTTAGCATCACTTTAGTTCCTCTTTCTACACTCTTACCCACACCCACCACATCAACTATTGTGACTAGATCTACATTACCTTCTTCTTCCACATCACTTTCATCACTTGAAGAATTTTGGAAAGCACTTCAATTTGCAATAACTTCAAGTGATCCTCCTGTATCTTCTAAACAATAGGTGCCTTTACATTAAACCAATCTTCTTTGCTTCCTTTTGACATCATCATGCAAAGACTCCCTCTCTACCTCTATAAACCACAATATCATCTTTTGGACCCTCTAGTAGAGATTTTTGTCATTCCTCCCAAGGGTACCTCTTCACAAACAAGATCTATACCCCTTGGCACATTTCCTCAACATCCTCTTTCACATCCTCACAAAAATGTAGAGCTTCCTTCCCCTAAGACCAATCCTTCTAAATCCACATCATCGTCTTCTATTTTGAGACCCCTCCCTACATCATCTTCTTCTATTTTGGGATCACTCCCTTCATCATATTATTCTATTTTGGGACCACTCCCTTCATCATATTCTTCTATTTTGGGATCATCCCCTTCATTTAAAACCTTCACCACTAATAAAACAACACAATGATGACCTATTTCTAAACCACCTCCCAAAACTAAGTCTAGGTCATCCACCTAATCAACCAATATTCCAAAACAAACACACATCGGACTCCATTCTCTTCTAAATCTAAGACAAGTATTAAAGGCTCCCATCACACCACCTCATGTCAAACCATCATTAAATTCATCACAAAACCCTTCACCTATAGCCACACCATCACCTATTCCCTCGGGATATTATACTACAATGTTTTACCAATTTCTCTAGGCCTCAACAATCACCTTGCCACCAATTAAACCCTTCAAACCAAGTGCACCAAGACCCTCATGGTTTGACTCTAACCTTATTTATGCATACCACCATGCACCAAGGCATGACACTAAACATTGTAGATCCCTTCAAACCATCATACACAACCTTATCAATGAGAATGATCTCCTTGATGGGGAGGAACCAACTCCTCCACCAACTATATCCACTTCCTCTGCCCCGCATTCATTTACAAAATATCCAAGTTACCCAGTCCATCCAAAGTTAACGTCGCCATTCCTCCACCTACTTCATCTCCTCTTGAGGAATTTCCTCCTCTTTACATTGATGTTGTTTGGGTAACTACTTGTTTAGGCTCACACAACTTTGGATCAATAGTCCAAACAAAATCAAGGACCTTTATTTCTATCCCTCCTCCTAAGGAGCTTACCTCATCCACACCCCCATCAAAACCTAAAGTTGTCATCACTTCTCCCACAAACTCATCCCTATCATCCCCTCCATCTTCCTCTAAGGCCAAGGTATCTATTTTGGCTACTCCTAATCCTACTTCCATCGAACAAACCATCATCAAAAACTTCACCAAGCCCTAGTTAAAATTTCACTTTATGAGCTTATCCAAAGCTCTCCTAACCAAAAACATGCTCTTATTAAAGCTCTACAGTGTATCCTAGTATCATCTAATGAGCCTCAACCCATTTTGGCTATATTTGATGCTCTTGCAGCATCCACCACCATGTCCTTGAGGATCTAGAAATCCCCAACATATCACCCGAAGAACATGATATTCCTCTCTTCATCACGGTCTACATCAACGACATGTTTATCTGATGGACTATGATTGATAATGGTGCTAGTATTAATATAATTTATTCTCACACCTTCAACCAACTCAAACTACCTGACACCATTATTTTGAATCTCCTACCATCCTTTGTGCCTTTAACGATGTTGTAACCCCCCCATTGGGTACAGTTATCCTTCCCATTTGCATTGGCCATAAACTCTTTCATGAGATCTTCTACATTATAGAAGGATAATTTCAGTATAATCTTTTGTTTGATGACATCTTGGATTCCATGCACTACGTCCCATCTACCCTCCACCATTGTATTAAATACAAATATGAAGGGGAAATTCATACTCTCCCCACCAATGCCCCTCCTTTCAAGACATGTCACATGACCTATCGACCACATGATGTGCTTGTCCCTAAGTCCAACCATTCTTCTGATGTATCCACCAATTCTTTTGTGCTTACATCTACGTCACCCCATAATGGATTTACTAGATGAGGTGATGAAGCGTGCCTTACCTTAGGAGAATATTAACTCCTTGATCTTAATTCTCTTCCTTAT
The DNA here is from genome assembly GCA_018340775.1 of Taxus wallichiana var. yunnanensis. Lineage (NCBI taxonomy): Eukaryota > Viridiplantae > Streptophyta > Pinopsida > Cupressales > Taxaceae > Taxus > Taxus wallichiana. Next base: position 797,074,416 of record CM031242.1, read on the forward strand.
CCCAACCACCTCGGATCACCCTTGATATGTCCCCTCTTTATCAATCAAATCTTTGGAGAAATCATCTCATTTGGCCCTCTTCTCTCAAAACCAACCTAGTCTATGGTGGCCTGATCGACCTTCTTCTCATGTTAAAGATCTCCCTCACACCAAACCATATATCGGTGGTTTTGATTCTCTCAACAAACCATCATTTACATACACATACCTCCATTATTGTGCATGGAAGGGATTTGGTATGGGGAATTATGAACAAGGTCACCACGACCATGTCTTCAAACAAACTTACAAACCATGTGAAAATTTTGGCTTGGGATACAAGGACCCCTCCATCCCCCCTTCAGGAACTTCTACATCCTCTCCCATCAATGTTGATTCACCTCCCTTCTCTCCATCTGAATATCTCATGATCCAGATGATACCATATCTATTCCCCCTAACATTTTTTTTTTAATTTCCACCATTTCCTTAGACCTGGTCCTTTATCAGGTTGGAAATGAAACCTGATCCTTTCCTCTCAAGCATCTAAAGATGGTAGGGGAAGATTCCCCTACCATTGACATTCTTCAGTGTATCGATGACACCTCCATTATTTCTTACATGGGGGCTGAGGATTCTCACATCTAAAATTCCCTTCCCCCTGACACTTCCACTCTCTCAATGATTTCACTATTGATATTGACATCAAGACTCCTCAAGAACCCCACATCCTTAAGGTGGGTCAATCTCTAGAGCCTCAAGAACTCGAAGCCTTCACTTATTTCTTATCTAAACACATCCATTCCTTTGCATGGTCATACTCGACATGTTAGGTCTTGACACTTATATCATTTTCCATAACATTATAACCATTCCCAACGTTAAGTTGGTTAGGAAAAACTTTGCCACATGCATCCTCGAGTTTCCCTCCTTCTCAAAAAGGAGTTACAATGTCTTCTTTCTACCAATTTCATCATCCCATTGACTATCCTTAATGGGTTTCTAACATCGTACCCATTTCTAAAGCATCACAAAAGATTCGTATATGCACCAAATTTTGAGATCGTAATCTCACTTTCCCTAAAGATGACTTTCCTCTTCCCAACATTGATCAAATTTTGGATCTTACCATGGGTCATGAGATGCTTTCTCTTATGGATGATTTTTCTGGCTATAATAAAATTCTCATTGCACCAAAAGACCAACATAAGACCTCCTTCATCACCCCGTGGGGGACCTTTTGCTATCGTGTCATGCCCTTGGTTTGAAAAATGTTAGGGCCACCTATCAATGATCCATGACATATATCTTTCATGATCTCATACATAAGACTATAGAAGACTACGTTGATGACCTCTTAAGAAATTCCAAACATCGATGTGATCACCTCTCTGTCCTTGAAATAATTTTCGAGCATCTCATCCATTTCTTCCTCCACCTTAACCTAACCAAAGTTTTTTAGAGTTATTACAAGAAAACTCCTTGGCTTCATCATTTCTATCAGGGGTATTGAGCATGACCCTACTAAAATCAAGGCTATCCTTGAGATACCTCCTCCTTCCAATCTTAATAAACTTCACAATATTCAAGGCTAGCTTTAGTTTTTCCACCACTTCATCTCACAACTTTCAGACCATTTCCAACCCTTTCATCATCTTCTTCATAAAAACGTCAACTTCCACTAGGAAAATAACTAAAAAAATCCTTTGATGATCTTAAGTAGTATCTCCTATCTCTTCCTGTTCTTGCACCTCCACATGAGGGGGTCCATTTTTATCTATGTGTCTCTACCACCGATCATGCATTAGGTGCCATATTGGCCCATCATGATGGCCAAGGTAGAGAGTAGGTCATCTATTACATCAATCCCACCCTTCACAAGTATAAAACTTGCTACACTAAAGCTAAAAAGTTGTGTTGCACCCTCTTCTTCTTCCACTTCCAAGATTTTCCATTACCTTCTCAATCACAAAATGTATGTAGTCACTAGCTTTCATCTTCTCAAAACTATGCATTCTAAACCTTACCACAATGATCACATCACTCGATGGCTCATGCTCATGACAAAGTTTGACCTAGATTTCATCTCTCAAAATTCTATTAAAGGCCAAGTGATCACAGACCAATTAGTTGAAGCCCCTCTTCCTACCACTCACCTTCCTCATGAGAAATTTCCCGATGAATCCATTAACAATATTCATCATGAGTCTTTCCCTCTTCACATGAATCTCTTCTTTAATGGATCTAAATTTCAGCAAGGGGGAGGCGTTGGTATCATTCTCATTCCTCCTTGGGACACTCCCATGCCCATTTCCCAAAAACTTGACATTTAATGCATGAATAATATGGTAGAGTATGAATCCCTTATCTTAGGTCTTGAAATTGTTTTCCTTTTGGGTGTTCAAATCCTTGACATCTATGGGGATTCAGAGCTCATTATCAAACAAATTACATGAAATTATCAATGTAAAAATGACGTTCTCCAAAATATCAAGATATTGTCCTATTTATCCTTAAAGCCTTTGATTCTTATACTATTCAAGTCATGCCTTACTCATCCAATCATTTTTCTGACATGATGGCTTCCCTTGCATCTCTCATCCCATGGAACAACTAATGAATCCAAAATTTTGGTTGTTTTTTTCATCATGATCAACCATCTCACATCCGCAGGTTACCTCATGTTAATGTTGTTGAACCCAACTCATCAGATCTTTGGTACTCTCAAATCTTCAATTATCTATCCAAATCCATCATTCCCTCATACCTATCTAATAATGGTATAAGGTCATTTCCTCAACATGCTAACCATTATGTCATTCTTGGTGGCATCCTCTACAAATGTGGGTTTGACGGTATTCTCCTTTGATGCCTTAAATCCCATGAATCTACTTGTGCTATCCAAGAAGTCCATGATGGAATTTGTAGTGGACATTTTAGTGGCTTAGCTATCACTAAGAATGTCCTTCACCTTGGCTATTATTGGCCTTCTCTCAATCAAGATTGCTATGAATATGTTAAGAAATGTGTCAATTTTCAACAACATTCAATCTTGTCCACATTCCTAGCTAGGCCTTACAACCATCTCATAACCTTTGTCCCTTTTCATTGTGGGGCCTTGATCTCATTGGTACCATCAATCCTCATTATTCTCAATGTCATCATTCCATTATCACTATAATGAATATTTCACCAAGTGGGTGGGAGAAATTCCACTCACCTCAACTAAAACCATTAGATCGTTAACTTCATCTACTAACACATAATTTGTCACTTTGACGTCCCTCACAAAATCATCAGGGAAAACAAGAAGTCCTTCAAAAACAAAGATGTTAAGAAACTTTGTGACTCATTCAATATCAAGCTTAGTTTCTCATCTCCTTATTATCATAAAGCTAATGGCTAGGATGAAGTGACTAACAAGACCTTGCATAACATCTTTGTTAAAACCATTGATAAAGTAGGTCATGACTGACATCTTCATCTTCCCTTTGCTCTTTGGGCTTACCGGACCAGCATCCATACCTCCATAGGTGCTACCCCCTTTTCTCTCGTATATGGTTTTGAAGTCATTCTTCCCCTCAAAGTTCAAATTCAATCCTTACGTGTATCTCTTCATGACTTAATTTATGATGAAGATTATTCCAAGAGAGTCTAGCACAACTTAAATTGTTAGATGAGTGTTGCCTCCTTACTCTTGAGCATCATCATGTTTATCAAGAGCACGTCTAGCATTCTTATAACAAGCATATCAAATAACGTGACTTTAAAATAGGTGACCTTGTCTTAAAATAAAATCAAAATGTCACTACTCTAGAAAGGAGCCAACGGGAAAGTTTGATCCCAATTAGATTGGACCTTACATTATCATGCATAAGTATTGTTCTAGGGCCTATCATTTCACTTCCCTTGATGATAAAGTAGAGATTGAACCTCTTAATGCATTGTACTTATAGCCATTCTATTATTAACATATATACCCATGAGCAGATAGTCATATCTTTATATCATTCCTCCATCATTAGCCCCTTCCATCTATCATGGTAATGATATGGAACTATGTGGTCTACCATCACTTCCTAGATATGACCTTAAATATGGGCACCACGACTCTACTCATAGCATATTCATTATGGATAGGTTCTCCCTTTGGTGATAACTCCATGATCATTACACCCATCACCCTCTTATTCACTTATTGGAACCATGCAAAGGGTTTGGGGTTTCTCTTGTACATTACTTTTCCCCTCCTAAGTGGTCTACCTAGCTATACCCAGCTCTTCCCCATCAATTAATAAAAAAAAGCATGCAAATAAAAAATCAAATCATAAAAAGAAATAGACCTGATCCTCGAATGATGGCTATCATATATATTATTCTTGTCATCTATATTATGTATAAATTAACCATACCCTTGAAGGATGGTTAATCTTTTATTATGGCATTTGAAGGCTTCCCACATTGATCAACCTTCCTTTTTATCATCATTCTCAAAAATCTTCCCGCATTGATCAGATTTCTTCTAGTATTGTTCTTTCCCTTTCCCAAAGCTGGGGCATAGACTTAGGAAAAACCACTTTTGGAGAACCCTCTTCCCATGTACAAGTTACATCATAAACCCTTTGTCATGTTGACATTAGGTTTATGATATTATTGCATCAATGTTTCCCTCATAGTATTTTGATATAAATAATGATCATTGGTTATGTGTTAACATCTACTATTGGTTGAAAGTGCAATGCCTTCAGTGCTTCTCTTTCTTTTTTACCTCCAATCCGGTTCAAAGCATGGTTTCCATGTATGCCCCTTGCTATGATTATGTGTCATTTATCTCATTAAGGTCACCTTTTATCACGATCACATTCTTACAGATCAAATTTCAAACCATGAAATCTATATCTATATGCTTACTTTTAAGGATGACATATCTTACAATCATCCACAATTCCATGAATTATGTTAACACTATCTCTAATGCACCCTTCGGTTTGGGAATTCTACTTGATCACCATTGTAGTTTGCAAATCCTACTTGAGGATCTCTCTCAAGTAGCAGTCGTTATCGAAACTTCTCACCCCCACCATGATCAACAATGTCTTTGATCCATTTATCCTTGCTCCTCATTTCCACTCATCACCACTTATCCCCACATCACTTGTCTCACCATTCATGTCCCCTTTCATCACCCTACCTATATTCCTTCCCTTTCTTCCTAATTTTCCCTTTTCATCCTTCCTCTTTCAGCTTGACAATCTTACTTAACCATCCATATAGTTTGGGACTCTTAGTTGAGGTATACCCCTTCCTAAGATCTTCCCATTGTAGAAACTTCTCCACCATTTCCTATTCCATCAGACAACAATCACCACCACAAATGCATTTCCACTCCGCCTCTTCCACTTTACACTCTTGCATCATCACTCCCACAACATGGGCATCCTAGTTAAGGATTCCCCTCACACTCTCCACTCTACACTGCATATATTCCTCCATCCATTCATGTCACACTCCTTTGTTTCCTTCCTTCCTTGTTATCACCCCCTTTCACCTCTTGTTCCATTCTCGCATACACTATTCCTTCTTTTCTCATTCTTCCTAGTATCCATCTTCTACTTGGTAATCTTACTTACACATTCTCACAGTATGGAAAATTCACTTGAGGTTCCCCTTCATTCCATCTTTGTCATACACTCCTCCCCCACCTCCATCAATCACTTAGGTCACCACTTACCTCGTGGACCTTCTTCCCATCATTATTTTTCATCTCCGGCTTGGTGATCCTACTTAACCATTCATGCAAGCATGGCAATCTTACTTAAGAGTCCCTCTTAAGGTTGATTTTCCATCTGGCCCTTCCCCATCCATCATATTTCCTCCATCCTATTTCTCCCACCCCTCGTTATAATCATCTTCTCCAACCAACCATTCCACCCATGTACCCAATACACTCTTGTCTTTCACCTTCCATATCATCACTATCGGTTTGGTGATCTTACTTAACCACTCCTGCAACATGGTGATCTTACTTAAGAGTCCCTCTTAAGGATGATCTATCATCTTGCACTCCCCCATCACTCCACATTCTCACCATCCACATTTTCTCATCATTCCCCATCATCACATCCTCTCATCTCCTCTTTCATTCTCACAAACACTACCTCCTACTTACCCACTTTTTATCTCCATCATCCCTCACTTGAAATCTTACTTTAACCAATTCCATCACATGATAGTCTTATTTAAGGTCCTCCTTAAGTTGAACTCATCATTATTGGACTTCTCCCTCACCTTATTTTTCATCCCCTCCATTGATCATTTCTTCTCCCTAGTCTCCCTTACCAACCACATTTTCCTCCTACCATTATCCTTTCTCAACCTATCATATCATGAGAGTGCATCTACTATCTTCCGCTTATAATCATGTTCCTTTCCCCCATTTTCTCCTTCTTGATCCATCATCCTTAATACCATTTCTTGCCATTCTTTTCATGTCTTGTTTCTTCATCTTCACCTCATTCATCCTCATCCTCCACATCTTCCCTTTCCTTCACCTTGTCATAACTCATCACTCACCTTTTCTTCACTCTTCTCATTCCATCTTCTCGAGTTCTCCCACATATCTACCCCCATGCTTACCCACCATTGTTGTTGGTCCTCCCCTAACATTATTTCATCATCATCTTCCATTTCCACACTAATAATTATTGGTGGACTTCTCCTAAAATTCACTCATCCCCATTCTGCATGGCCTTGTTCACTCTTTTTTGACCTCCTCCATTTTCTCTTCATTCCTTCCTTCCCCTGTGCACACCGATCATTATCGGTAGACTTCTTCTAATGTCCCTTTGTTGGTCATTTGCTTCCTACATCATCCATTCTCCTTTTCCCTCACCACCTCTTCATCTTCATCCTTCCCTACCAATAATTATTGGTGGACTTCCCCTAACATCCCTTAACTAGCATTGCCTCTTCTATCCCCATTCTCTCTTCCCTCCCCTTCCTTTCCCCACCTCTACCCTTTCTTGTCACTTCTTCCCCACCTCTCCATCTTCTTGTTTTCCTCTTTAATCTCTTTACTATCTTCATCATACACCCTTTTTATATTTTCTCTCATGTCATTCTTTTATCCTCATTTCACGCATCTCCACCTCTTTTCCAATCCATGTCATTCCTCTCATCTTTCTTCTCTTTACATTCCTGATATTGCTCACTCTTCACTACATATCTCTGTTCTTGGTTTCCTTCCTTCTGCATCATTTTCTCTATTGTCCTCTCCTCCTTTCTACTCCTTATCTTATTTCACTTCCTATATATCATCTTCTTCCCCTTTTTACTTCGTGTTTCCTCTTACTTCCCCATTGATAACCTAACTCTTCAGTGTTGTCCCATATTTTTATCATCTCACCCTCCACATGCATTTCCATGTGGTCTATTCCATATTCTTTACCTTGGTCTTCCTCACGAGGACCTAGGTTCCTTCAATATTATCCTTGTATTCACTTTGTTATCTCTTCTTCCCTATCATTTTCACCTTCCCACTACCATCCCCTTCCTTTCTCTCTCACCCCACCTTTTCAATCATTTTGTACCAGTTTCTCTTCTTTTCTCTAATCTTCTCCACATCTTCTTGGTCCCTCATCATTTCTTTATTTTCTCCATTCTACCTCCTCTTTCATCTTCTTTAAATTCTTCATCATCCTCATCTCCTTCATTCTTCCACCCTTCTCTCCCTTTTTCCTGATGTTTCCATCATTTCTCTCCCTTCATCCCCTTCACCCTTCTTCACTCCCTTCATTTTGGATCTCTCTCTACCTTTTTTATAATTTCACCCTCTTCTATGTCACTTTCTTGTCTTCTTCTTATTTTTCCTTCAGCATTCCCTTTTCCCCATCATCCCTCTCTCTTATTCTCTTCTCCTCTTTCATCCCCTTTTTCTCCTCCTCCATCTACATTAAATTTTGTACCCTTGTCTCCTTCACTTTTGAATTTTCTTTCCCTTCTCATAATCAACCACTACTCATGTCCATTCCTTTTTCTTATCTTTCCACTCTCAATCATTATGTCCTTCACCACATCTTCACCCCTTTCATTCATTTTGTCCCATTTTCCCTTCCTTTGTCTACTCTTCTCCACCTCTCCCTCCTCCACCATAGTTTCTTTATTTTCTCAGCTCTATCATATCTTTTGTCTTCCTTACATTCCTCCTCTAACTCATCTCCCTCCTTTTTTCATCATTTCTCTCCATCATCTTCTACATCATTCTCCATGTTGTCTTTTTTGGTTTCCACTTGCTTTCATTTTACACATCTCTCTCTCATTTTTCACCCTCTACTCTATCATATTCTCTCTTCTCTTTCCCTTTTACTTTTCTTTGTTTGTGTGCCATTCATCCCTTCACTTTTCCTCCCATCATCCTTATCTCTTCTTCTTTTCCATCTTCTTCATTCCTTCTTCTTCTCCCATCTTATCATTTTTGTCTCTTTCATTACCTATTTCTATTCTTCCATCCCCATACAATTGGTTTCCTCTTCACCCAACATCATCATCATCTTCTAATTATTGTTGGTCTTCCCCTAACATTCCTTCATAGGCATAGCCTCTACCATCCCCATTTCCCTTTTCACTTTCGTCATTTTTCGTATCATCCTTCCCCAAGAATAATTTTTTTGGTCTCCCCTAACATTCTTTATGTGGCATTTCATCCATCCTCCATTCTCTCTTTCTTCACCTCCATTCCCTCATCCAACACCCTTCCACATTGTTTCTTCACCACCTCTCCATCTTTTCTTCACCCCTATCCATAATTTCACTTCCTTCATCCTACACACTTTTTCCTTCTCCTCCATCATCCCCCTCATCTCTTTGCATCATGTCTTCTCCTTCTTTTTTGTCCTTCCTCATTACCTTCTTCTCCTATCATCCTTCTCTATTTTTTTTTCTCTAGATCCATCGCATCCACTCTATTTAACCTTGTATTCTTTGCCTCCTACTTCTATACTTTCTTTCTTTTCTCCATTCTATCGTCTCTTTCCTCTTCTTTAAATTCTTCATTTTCCTCATCTCCTCCATGTTTCCATCATTTATCTCCCTTCATCTTCATCACCTCCCTCCCTTTATCTTTTCTGTTACCTTCATATTGCACATCTTTTTCCCTCTTCTATGCTTTCACCCTCTACTTCGATATCTTCTCTCTTTTCATCTCATGTCTTCTTCTTGTTTGTTCTTCCTCATTCCTTCTTCTCCTATCATCCTTCTCTATTATTATCTTCCTCCTCTTTCATTCCTCTTTATCATCCTCCACCATGTCCACTCTATTCCATATCCTTGTCTTCTTCACCTCTGAATTTTCTTTCCTCATTTTTCACCTACCCATAATCAACCACTACTCCTGACCATCACTTTTTTTTCTTTTTCTCTCTTTCCTTCACATTCAATGCCGATTCAAATTCCTCCTCATTTGTAGACAACAACTTCTATGTTCTATTACACCCCATCCTTGTCCTCTAATCTATAAATTTGCCTCGCTCCTCCTTTTGGGAGCGGTGTCATCTCTTCCATTCTCGTCAGCCCTCTCGAGGGGCATCATCACATATATCCCTCATCACATCTTCCCATGACATTTTTGTCTTAGAGGATACCATAACGGTCATCACCTATCACATTTTTCTCCCTCACCAATGTCTTCTCTACTTTTTTCTTAGCAAAAGTAGATTGAATTCTTCCCCTATTTGTCGAAGAAGAAGGAATGCTTTGTATTTTCTTCTTCTAATAATTTTTTCAACAGAGAACCTTTCTTATGAAACATGTATTCAAAATCATATTTACCCCACTTGGGGAATTCTATCTCACAATTCTATCTAATTTTGCTCTCAATGTCCACCTTTGTGACCATACTTGTTCCCCTTGGGGCATATTATTTCACCACCCATCTTCCACTTTGTCTTCTTGGTCATTTTCATGCCCTGTGTTGGGGCATCATTATTTTTCATCCTTGTCCCTTTTGTGGACGCATAATTTTTCACTTGATTCCTCGCATATGAAGGATTTCACATTTGGTTGTGCATACTTTGATGTTTTCCTATGACCCATTGGTCATCATGGCTAACATCCATTTGAGGGTTTCTCATTGGATTCCCTCCATTTCATGGTGATTTTCTCCCACTCACTAGCATGTAGAACATTTCGCCATCTCCATTGAGACCGCCCTTTTTCCCCTACCCACATGATATCAGAGTCACCATCATAGTTTTTATTTTATTGTGATCCTTTTTGCTTGGGGCATCTTGCCTTGCATTATCATTTTACCCATTTTTCTTTACCCACCCGACCTTTAACATCTATCTCTTTCAAACTCGTGATTGACTTCCTTTATGTTGTCGATCCCAAGTTTGAGGGGGAACACTCAATCAATCATATTTTCAATACTTCATCATTTTTTCTCTCACTTTCCCAATGCAAACCACTCATCAAAAAGGGGAAAATGTAGACACCATTTTTGGTATCATTCCTCCCCTTCACCCCATGTTTTCTCTCCTTCATTAGGCTTACCCATTCAAATCCTTTTCCCCCTAAATTTGAATAAATCTCATTTCCCACCAAAATACATATTCAATTAATCAATCTTAATTGGTTAATTGATCCCCTTTAAATCCCTAAACCTTGTTATATGCTAATATCCAATTGATAATTAAATATTCTAAACTAATTCATATCACCCCACCTAATAATTAAATACTCCAAAATCATTCAAATCATGCACCCCACTCACGAATTAAATAATGCAAAATAATCCACATGAAATCCATTATTGCACCTAATCATTCAAATCATGTCCCCCACTCACCTAATCAAGGTTACTTTTTCAAACCAAGATTACTTAATAACCCCTAAATTAACCCCATCTTTAGGCTATAAATACAAGCCTTCCCCCCTCTTTCAGACAAGTTAAAAGTGATAGCAAACCTTTGACATTATAGCTCCTCACTTATCATCATATCATCACAATGCCCTTGTGATGCCACTTGTATCACCATAATATCATCCTCATGCCCTTGTGGTTCTCTTAATAAGCCCATTTCTTGGCATCCTTCCATCTACAACAAGAAATTTTGTAGGTTCGTTTTGCAATTCCCTTGCATCAACCCAATTTTCCATTGATTCATGTAGGTTTGGTTTGCTTTACATTTATTTTGATCAAATCAGTAGCTCCTTTATACATCAACATTTTTAGGTTCTATTATTTATCAGTTTCTGCATGTTATCTATCTATCTTTCATTTATATCATTTTCTCTTATCTAACGGGGGTTGACATCCATGAAAGGAAGGTAACACTTCCTAGAACTAACTTCATCGAGCAACCCCGCATATACCATCTAATCCATTTTTCTCTTAGTTTCCTCTATTTCATAGGTCTATCCAGCTCACAGTGAGGACATTCACTTTATACCCATCCATTTGTCACCATCTTCTCTCAAGGTACCTTAAACCCTTGCATCTTTGAGGTTGTTTGATTTCTTTGTTATCTAGCTCACTAATTTAGACAGGGATGAAGAAAATTTGATCAACATTATGGGATGCATGAACACTCATTCAATCATATTTTCAATACTTCTTCATTTTTGTCTCGCGGCTTGCCCAATGTAAACCACTCATCAAAAAGGGGCAAATATAGACACTAATTTGTAGTATCATTCCTCCCTTCACCCCTCATTTTATCTCCTTCATTAGGATTGCCCATTCAAATCCCTTTTCCCCCTAAATTTGAATAAATCCCCATTCCCACTAAAAATACATATTCAATTGATCAATCTTAATTGGTTAACTGATCCCCTTTAAATCCCTAAACCTCATTATATGATAATATCTTATTGATAATTAAATATTCTAAAATAATTCATATCACCCCACCTAATAATTAAATACTCCAAAATCATTCAAATCATGTTCCCCCACTCACCTAATCAGGGTTACTTTTTCAAACCATGATTACCTGATAACCCCTAAATTAACCCCATCTTCAAGCTATAAATACAAGCCTTCCCCCTCTTTTAGACAAGTTAAAAGTGATAGCAAACCTTTGACATTATAGCTCCTCACTTATCATCATATCATCACAATTCCCTTGTGATGCCACTTATATCACCATAATATCATCCTCATGCCCTTGTGGTTCTCTTAGTAAGCCCATTTCTTGGCATCCTTCCATCTACAACAAGAAATTTTGTAGGTTTGTTTTGTAAGTTCCTCGCATCTAGCCCAATTTTCTGTTGATTCATGTAGGTTTGGTTTGATTTACATTTATTTTGATAAGATCAGTAGCTCCTTTATACATCAACATTTTTAGGTTTTGTTATTTATCATTTTCTACATGTTATCTATCTATCTTTCATTTATATTATTTTCTCTTATCTAATAGGGGTTGACATCTGTGAAAGGAAGGTAACACTTCCTAGAATCGACTTCATTGGGAAGCCCCCACATATACCATATAATATATTTTTCTCTTAGTTTCCTCTATTTTGCAGGTCTATCCAACTCACAATGAGGTCATTAAATTTGTGCCCTTCCATTTGTCATCATCTTCTCTTAAGGTACCTTAAACCCTTGCATCTTTGAGGTTGTTTGATTTCTTTGTTATCTAGCTCACTAATCTGGATAGGGATGAAGAAAATTTTATCAACACGTGTGTAAAACAAACATGTAAAATAATTTTACTTCAATATCAATGATCTTATCCTAAAGGAAAATCAAAATGTCACTACTCGGAAAGTAGTAAACGTGGATAGTTTTCCCCAAGGATTGGTCCATATGTCATCACTCACAAGTATGGGTTAGAATATTATCATCTAGCATCCCTTGATGGTATACCTAAAAAGGAAAACTTTGAATGTTGTGCACTTGTAGTATTTCTACTATTAACACATCGAATTTCATGAGAGTAGTCACGTTAAAGGTCTTATTATATCAACAACCAATCATCTTGAAATTGTAATGATTTGAAATCATGTGGTCTATCATCACTATCTTGTAATAAAAACATTAAATATAAGCATTGTGGCTTTGTTCATCGCATATTTCACATGGAAAAGTTCCTCCTTATTAACCCCATATTCATAACATCCATCCACTATTGTCTACCAACTAAAGACATGTTACAAGATGCACATGTGTAGACTATGCATGCATCATTTCCCCACCTTAAAATGGTCTATTAGGATTGCCTTTAGCGTTAAAATAAAAATCAAAAAAAATAGTATCTTATCAAAATATAGACTTATCCCTCGAATGATAGCTATCAAAATCATATTATCAAAAATAGATTGATCCCTCAAAGGACAACTGCATGTCAAAAATATAGACCGATCCCTTACAGGAAGACTATCCAAAAGAAAAGAACAAAATTCAAAAAAAAAAGTAGACCACTCCCTTAAAGGATAGCTACCCATGTTATTGTAAAAATGATTCCTGGATCGATCAGCCTTCAAAATATCAAAATATCAAAAAATTCTAGGAAATTTTCCTACATCGATCAACTTTCTCATCAAAAAAATTTCCCACATTATCCAATTTGCATCAAAATAAAAAAGTATAGCTAGGGCATGAGCTTACAAAGCCATCAAAAGGAGAACCTACTCTCCTACACAAACTACATATGTCAACCCTTCCCATGTTTTAGGAAGGTATACATATTCATTTCCATCTATATCCAAGATCCTACATGTGACTACTCATTGTTAGTTATGTGTTAATGTTTTTTATAAGGCCAAAAAGTGCAAATGCCTTCATTATACATTTTTACCATCACATATGTATCAAATTCATTCTAAAAGAAAATGATTCACATTTTATTCCCAACCATGATTATCTCGCATCTTAAAATATATCAACATCATTATATTTGAAGTCACATTGCATCAACAAATAAAATCAACATATCATATATCATTTCTAACATGTCAACATCTAAACATCACATCAAAAATTATCTTAACATCAAAATCAAGCATCATGATCAAACATTCAAACATCCAACTATCATCACAACATCACATCAAAACTATCTAATCTATCTCAACACCACATCAAACATCAATACATCTAAATTTCATATCAATATCACATATAAACATCACATCAAACATCATATCAACATTTATACATCTAAATACCATGTTAACATCATATCTCAACATCACATCAAAACATTAATCAACATCTATACATCTAAATGTCATATCAATATCACATATAAACAATACATCATCACATCATAAGCATTAAAATAAGTCAACAACACGTAAATCAAAATCATCATCATATATATATGGGTATAACAATGTACATCATGATGAGTCTCAAAACTCCATGCATAAAAAGTATACATCAATATAAGCTTCAAAAAGAGATGCATACATCAAAACATCATAACTACTAGGTAAACTAAACATCCATTGGTTGGATGCTCCCTCGAGCACTCCTCTCCCTCTTGGATCTTCGGTAGCTCTTCATTCTCCTATTTTCACTCAAAATATCACAAATCAAATCTCTAAACCTCTCAAACCAGGTGGTTAAAATGAATTTACCATGGTGATTTCACCTATTTAAATGGCACAAAATTTTCATGTCCAATAATCACTTGATAATTTCCTTCGATCATCAACAATTTCCTTAAATCACTAATTATTTCCTTAAATCACCAATAATTCACTTTAAATTTTCAAAACACAATATTTAAACACCCAATTCATTTTAAACCATCATTTTCATCATCCCTTGCCAAAATAGCACATTTTTCCAACATGTGCCTCCTTTTAAAGCCCTAAGCCCTTTATAAAGTCAACAAACAAAAAATCAATCAAAGCCTTCCTTGATCACGTAATACAATAAGACAAAGCCTACCTCTACTAAAATCTACCTCATATTTTACAAAACCTATGCACTAATAATTCATATGTCTATAGGACGTGAACCCATTGGTTCCCTTATCACTTGAATTCCTAGTCTTAAAATCCCACCTTTGTGGCAACATCATCATGGATAACATACCCAGTCGGGATCATCTCTCCCAACTTTTCTTCTTATAAGTCATACATCTATAGGTTGTGAGCCCCTTAGTTTCCTTATCATTTGACTCCATTGTAGTGCAAATCCACACTTGTGGCGATCTTGTTTCCATGCCTAGTCTTGGGTAGCTCAAAGTGAAATACTAATGTCAAACAAACTTATCTCATCCAACAAACTCTTTCAAAATGGTGATCATTGCACTTTATCACAATCATCCCCAGTTTGAGAGGGAATCACCCATCCAAGAACAAGTCAAACCATCTCAAAAACAATTGTCCAGCCAGTTTGAGCATCACAAACCACTTGACAAAAATGGGTAAATGTAGACACTTGGTTTTGTCACCCACCTACACCTCGTATACACACATTAATCTATTAAACATATCACTCTAATCATTATCCAAGTCACTATTCTCACCTCATAAAATCATTTTTACCCCCTGTAAATTGTATTTACCTATCTAAACTTACCCTAACCTCCCTAAAACCTCCTAACCACTTCTAACCCATCCTAACCATTTAACCTCCTAACCACATCTAACCCATCCTCTAACCATTTACCCTCATCCCCATACCCGAAATCCCCATTTTGGAAGTGGTTGAAACCACTTCTAAATGGTTTTCTCCAAATTTCTCATATCATCGATGATTACAATAAATCACCCATGATTATAAATAGGAGCTCAAACTCCTATTTCAGGGATCTTCAATCTTGAATCTTTATACTTGTGAGAAAAATATTGTCATTCCGGTGATCCCCAAGCCCTGTAAAGAGACTTTATCACTTCAGGATGCCATCACACATAATTTTTACATCCACACATCTTCATATTCTCTTCACATCATCGGATAGTCAAAAATTCATCATCACAAACCCAGTCAGTCTCTGTGAGCATTTTGTAGCATTTTCACGTTAAAGGTAACCTCATATATGTTTCTTTGTTATTTCGATTCTAGTTATCCATCAAAACAAAGAACAATCACAAAAAAAAATTGATCTCTATTTTTAACACTTTAATGTTTTATCAAACAATCAAATTTTTCACAAGAATCACCCATGATTTCCTCGATCACAAGCGATTTTTGAATCATCAATGTAGTTTATTTTATCAAATCATTGCATTTTATCATTTTTATCTATATATTTGGACTTAATTTGTCTATTTTGCAAGCATGTCTATGTTGTAGATGACTATTCCAGGTCAATCCCATCCAATCACAATAATTTATGAATAACCATTCATGTGGGAGTAGTTCGACAACCTCCACACACTCACTTTTGAACCATCATATATATCTTGGCCCTTGAAGATATCGAGGAGCGGTTTAAGATCTTTAACGATATCTAGAAATCAATTGAATATTATTGGTATGATTACTTCAAAGATCTTCATATCTCTACCACTCTATCCTAGGCCACCTACGAAATAGAATAGGATCTTCCCTTTCATCTTGAGTTCTAGCTTCCTTATCTTGCATCTTCTCGTATTGTCATTATCTATCTTACTATCTTTATCAACGCGTAACTTAATTATATCAAAATGAGATGATATAATTTGAGGAAGACCCTTTAATTCCTAGGATCAGCCTTTGTTGATAAGATCGCCATCATATTTACCTAAACTCTCTCATTTAGTTGTCTTTTCTTGCAAGTCTCTTCACTAGGTGAAAAGATGAGAACTTGTTCATTATTCACTCTGCATCATCTCGACAATTCAATTTTTCAACAGGTATCATAATTAAATTGCAATTTTTAGGTACTTTCTACACTTAATATCATTTACCAAAAACTACCTAATACAATCTATTATCTTGCCATGTTATGTTTTAGTTTCGTATGTTTTCGTAATGTAGATAGAAGTTTAGCAAATTCAGTGGGTGACTGGAATTTTGGGGACCAAAAGGTATTTATGGGGAGGTTTGATCGGAAGAATATTCTAGGTTCTTATAAGATCCTTAATTCTCCCTAAACCATTATAGTATGGAAGAACACTTTGATATATTTCCAACGCCTATTAGCACATGTGTATTAGACAACGTATGTTCTTGATATCATTGGTCAAATTTCATGGTCAAACAAGGTTAATACGGAAACGCGGGTCTACAGTACCTTGGCTCCTGTACAAACCTATTTATGTATTTCAAATTTTATCAAGGAAAAAAAATTGATCATGGAAATTTTTTTCTATCCCTCCAGTCTTCTATAGGCATGTAAAAAAATTGGTTTTCAATAGTGGGGTCCACTCATGTTTCAGAAGGGGAGCCGACCATCGTGGTATATTAGTGTATTTTTAATTTTCCTAATTACACTATAGTTTTATGCCATATTATGTCATGTATTTTGGTTCGACATGTGGTAGGATAGGAGCCTTGGTGATGTGGAGATTTTGGAGTGATCCATGTGGTGGGTCCTCAGGCCACCACATGGCCTGCCACCTAACTCACCATCCACCCATTCACGAATGAGTTGTTTACCTTACTCGGAGAGTTTTATTATCCACTACGTGGCTCGTAGAGACTTCTAATACACTCACCTATCCATATTACCATCTTGGATGAGTCATTAACTCACCAACTTTCCATAGCAACCAACACGACCTGGGGACATTTCAACAAACCCAAATCTCCAACACAGAATCGACAAACTTGCCCTAGCGAGTTTCACCCCAAAATGGAAAAACAAACTTAGGTGTGACCACAGCCATGATATAAATGGTCATCCACATGTTATTTTAAGCCTTCAAATAATTTTCATGCCCAATGTTAGATTATTCCTTATGTTAAATCTGAATTTTCTCTATGCGGATCAAACCATCGACTTGGGCCAAAAGGATAAGGTGCCCATCCAACTCACCACATGTGTCCAAACATCATAAAAGGTGCACTTTTTATTTGAAGGGAGATAATTGTAGGAGTGTAATTTTCTTAAAGGCATAATTGAATTTTCATGGTCCCAAGCCAATGTAATGTCATCTTAGGAATTGTAATAGTGTGATAAGCTCATGATATTGCAGAAGTCTTATTGGAATTCATTGTAATCCGAATAGAGAAAAATTCCAATCCATGAAGGAGTTTTTTTAGATATTTTCAATCCGTAAGGGAAATGATTTTTTTACATAATTTTCTTGGTTCTAAATTAATATAATTGAACACACACCCATTGCCAATCCATCTCATAACATAAAACCATATGTAGTTGTAATGACTCGGTGAAAACATCGATCTCTCATGTTAACTTTTTCAAGTGTATACTATGTATACTTTGTTCTTTTACCCTTTAAGGGTCACTCAAGTGTTATGTCTAAGAAGCCTATCTAAATATTTGTTACCGATATTCATCTGAAATCCCACAACTTAGACTAGGTGACATAAGATAACGCAACCAACAGCTTGTGATACTTTGGCCAAATTTTTAAACATGTTTTCCATGTTTACATTCCAAGACGGACATACTCGTTGAAAGTAATATGTCTTTCACAACACTCATACTATTATCTAGATTGGTCATCCTTGACTACTATCAACCAAACACGAGTCAAAGTTTCACACTAAACAAGGGCATATTGCATGCACTAGTGTGGAATACTACTCATGGTGACTAAGGATACATAGACATACTCAGTCAAATTTTGTCAATTTGGTGTGTTTAGTTACCCTAAGTCAACATGAGTTGACCACTACACTAGTCCATGTGTCTATCTCTATTTAGAGTAGAACTATGAACTGAATTCCCACTTATGTTAATCAAGTTAATTGAACTAAATGGGGTGTTGAAGTATAGTTGGTTGCATCATAGTATCCTCGTAATGACTCATGTCATTATGAGGGTACTCTACTACAGTCCCTATATTATAACAACCAATTGAGTTCCTTCAACTAAACTAACATACTTAAGAACATTAGATCATTAACCCATCAATTTATTATCTTGTTTAATTTATCATTAAACAACGCACCTAAGGGTTCACTATGTATGATTGACCCAAAGAAGGATACAATATGTACTTTTACACCAATTGAAGGTATGCAGATAAAATATGCGTTCATGCATATGAACATTTTAATCTTAAACCATTATTTTCATTTATCGATATATCTAAATTTGATATTAAGAGAGTAAGATCATTAAGTTTTCTTACTATAGTTTATCATTGTAAAAAAATTGATTGAAATCTTATACATTAGACTTAGAGATATCATAATGTCTAAATATTTCTATTAACTCTTTTAAGCTTTCCTATTTCCATTTATTGTTTACATATAAGGAGCATACATCCAATCATCATTTATGATTTAAACATAATCACTTAATAAGATAACATACATAGTTCTTATTTAATGATAAAAGGAAGTATCCTTTTCTTTCTTATTAAGGACTATTGTCCTATTAATGAAATCAGAAAACATATGGTTTAGTTTCATAATGAGAAAGCCACATGCTTCTATATAAACTATCCTTATTCCCTTTTCCGAATAAGGATCTATCAATCATAATCAACATAGTTATACACTTTCCCAAAATGAAATGAATCAAAACTATAAGTATAGATCCTTATTCCTAGTATCATTTTATACCTTAGATTCCATTAAGTCATGAACGTCAGTATTTAAGTATATCCATAAATTCCCATCATGCATGTTAATATTTAGGAATATTAAACAAATCCAAGTCATATAAGACCTTAGAATAAATCAGAAATCAACAACAATTCATTAATCAAAAGAGAGATCACTTTACTCCCAACTTAATTAATATTCCATAAGTTTATACGAAACATATTTCACCATTACAAAACTAATTTTAATACATCTTCATAGTTTTTCCATCAAGTACATTTCAAGAAAATTTCAATACATAAAGCATCTAAATGAAGAAAAATGATTTCATTAGTAAAACAAATGCAACTTTCTATAAGTCTTTCTCCTTTCACTTTTCACGAAGTCCATCTACAAAATTGTTAGCATGAGTCAATTCACAAGAACTGAGCATGATAAACACTATAACATTAAAATAATATGCTTTTATCTAATTGTTTCATAAAAGGAACCCTATTGTTAATGAAAAGGTTCCAAGTACACAATAATAAGGTCAATAAGAAAGACTTCCCCTAATAGTCACAAAATCAGATATAGAGAAGAGTCACTAAATTTATATAAGTTTCATTTTCCATAAAAGAAACTAATTAAACCATCATAAATTAATTCCATCTAAACCATAGTTATGATAATCATTTCAACATGATAACATTCCAAACTGCAACCAATTAAGAAAAGAATTAATTAAATTCATGATCTGTCCTCAATGGTTTCAATGTAATTCTCCAAAAAAATTTCCTCAATAACACAGTCAGATCAAAATCAATCACAAGAAAATGAATTGATCTAAAATATACTGACTTGACATGAACAAAATGTTATCCCTATAATAATCAATTTCATATTGACTACTAATAAGGTTTGATATAAAAATATGAAAGATCTAGCTTGGATAACAAACCTTCTAATAACCCTGCTTTAAAATTCCTACCTTCATTCTAAGAGGTTCACTTCAAGCAAAGAACCAACTTGACAATACAGATAATCATCATTGTATATCATACAGGATATTTGGCTCAAGCCTTCACAAGACAAAGTAAACACATATAAAGTTCTAGAAGGATCTGCTGTCCACAAGCTGAGTTTAGTACTTGTTTGAACAAAACATAGCCACCACAACCATGCATCTCAAAAAAAATCAAAATTGAATGCTCATAATCTTCCACATAAAAGCTAATGGAGAAGGAAATCAGAATGGTTTCATGAAAAAAATGCGAGAGTACGGTCTTACCCCAAAAATACCAAGATCCAAATTTTAAGAAATGAAAACTTCCTTAACAATGATCAAATCAGACCTCACATCGATAAACTAATTGAAATGAACTCCATTATGAGAAAGAACTACACACAAACCTTTAAAATAACCCAAATATGTGAGTACAATATCAAGGAGGCATTTCAAAGGATCAAACAAAACTTGCAATCATTGTCGTCAAGGAAACACAACGATCCAAAACAAGAATCACCAAGGATAAACAAGATCTGCAACCAAAACACAATACTCCAACATGATGCTCGAAGCTTAAAGTTCAACACAGGAACATATATCTAAAGAAAATGAACCCATATTGAGAGGGTAACAACCCAAGATCTTTTCAAAAATTCATCAAGTTCCAAAACATGAGCTAACCGAGAAGGGTATTTGAGAAACAAAAACAATCCCACAAAAGAGAGGGAGACAAAGTATTACCAGTCCATGTTTCTCATACAAGACCACTTGAGAAGGGTAAATTCAACAATGATACAAACTGAAATTGGTAGGGACAAATACTTCATCCTTCACCAAAACAATATGCACTTGTAGTGCTCAAAAACAACCTTTGAGAATACCCAGTATGGGTCGAATCAAGATCTCCATAAAAACAAAAAAAGATCAAAGGTCGGTTACCATCTTAAGCCAAATGAAGGACTAAGAACTGAAATAAGAATCCCAACATACAAAAAGAACAATTCGACCATAAAAAAATTATAAGACCATAAAAGCGAAAGATCATGAAATAGAAGTTCCATTACATGCCCCTATTTAATATGGCGAGACAAGTCGAACCCAAATAACATTAATCAAAACCTAGTTTTACTTCAAGCTGAGAGTTCCAAGGTTCAATATATTTTCACATAATCCTTGCAAAAACATTTAAATGCTACAAGGATACAAAACGAGGAGACATATGTATATCAAAACATAGAATCCCTTTGCAAGTCATACCAATTTTTCTAAATAAGCAACACATTTTTTCCAACTCAATTGAAACTTGAACTCATTAAAATATTCTATTTCAAAAAAACTTATTCATATCCAAGAGACTATGTCCAAAAGAAACACACACAGAAGAAAAAGAACAAACAACCATTCCAAAAGACATTCTTAGAGACATTTTCATGAAGAGCAGCATTCTTTTAATGAAAATGATTAAATAAAAAGTAAGAGATTTTAATGAGATAGGGCCTATCATTCCGATAGTGCTCATGTCTTCCTTTCCTTTCCTCAATCCTTCATGCAAAACTCCCACAACAAGATTTCTATCAATAATGTCAAAACAGTCCACTAAAACTTTTCTCGTTATCTTCTTATAGCTTCCATGCTCATATTTTTCCATTATTTCCACCATGCAAGGAAAAATTATTCATGCAACTAATTCAAACTAGAGGTTCAAAAGAATGGAAAACAACATGCGAGCTCCAAAGCTCCAAAAATCCAAATGAAACAATAAAACCAAAAACATTTTTTTCCTCCAATATCCCTTACGATTCCCGGAGGTTTTTGCTCTAGATCGAGAATAATAAATTCCCATAGGGCTGATAGAGTCTTTTCTAAAAAAATTTGCCCATGCTTATCCTCTGCTAGTTACAACTAGTAGTTAAGAAAAACATTCCATTCAAAATAGCAGAGTTTCCAGCTCGGCAACCTTCCATTTTCCCCAAGCCTCGGCCAAGTTTGGCGGTACCAAAATTTAAATGCCACATTTAAAACTGTCGGTGCCTTTGGAATGGTGTCACCGTGATCTAAAAATAAAATTTAACTAACAATTATTTACATGAAAAAATTTCTTTGTATTGATTCTCAATTTAAAATTAAGCGATTATGACCCTTTTATTTTTTAAGAAAAGATTAAGACCTACAAGTACTATGTAAAAATACAAAGAAATGAAGAGAATTCACTGAAATTTGACACAAAGCGTGATAAAGGAGTTCGGAACTTGAGGCCTATGTCTCGGGGTCCGGTTGAATGGGACCGATCTATTAAAATCTTGAAAATAATTATTTACTAAGAATGCTACAAAATTATGACCTTCTCACAATCTTCCTATATCAAAAGCAATAGAGGTTATTTTTACTTTCCCAAAATTCCACTCCTAGCTCAAGTTATGAGCATTTCAATATTTTACACAATCAATGCCTGTACATGTACAAAATAGCTCCTTTTATAATGTTTCTCAAGTAGTGGCATGGTGGTCAAGACCCTTATCTTTTACTACGGAGATCAAGGTTCAAATCCCCTTATCTCCATCTCCTTAGGCGCCTCCTATGGGATTTATCCCACATTTATAGCTGGAGGATAGTTTAGGCGCTTTATTAGGTTGGTTTTCCATGCATGTAGTTGGCTAGGGGAGCCATTTGAATGGTCAAACCTGTTTGGGCAGCTAATGGGGCGCTTTGGGTATATTTTGACATTAAATAGTGGATATGTGCTATTTGGCAAAAGTTATGTAATGCGTGGCATTTGGAATTGGTCTTGGTTTAATATGCACTTATCAATTAGTCCCACATGCATAGTAAAAATGCAATTACAGGTATATATATACACAAGTTGGAATAATGATAATATGAGAAGGAGGCCAAGGCACCCCTCCATAATCAAGTGTGTCCAAGATTGGCATTCCAAAAACCACTTTTAGTCTGTCACACAAATTTTCCATGTGTCACAATATGATTGAAACACTTGGTGAGTGTGCACACATCCAACCTGCACAAAACTCCAAATTTTTCCAGTTGCCCAAAAATTTCAGCGGGCTATAACTTTTGCAAATGAACTTCGTTTCCTGCAAACAAGATATCAACGGATTCATCTAATTTTTCTCCACACTTTCCAACTGACTACAAATTATTCTAAGAAGTTCTTAGATCGGTGTTTCTCATGAGGATCCTCTGGATCACACCGCCATCCCAATATACTTTCAACAATGCCAACCCCATATCATTATATTAGGTTGATGTCAATAAGTTAGGTCCCCTTAATAATAGGTTAGAAACCTTAGTTTAGGATCTTAGGTATAGTTCATTAGAGCTTAGGATTATTTAATGTACAAAACTTAGGATAGTCTCCCATTAGGATTCAATCAATCAATTAAAATAATCACATTAGCATAGGTTTAGAATAGATCAATAATCAAACCCTTAGATTAATTAGGTCCTAATTAATTAACCAAAAATCATTACCTTCCATAGTTTATTAAAATGATGATCAGGTCACCTAGAAGGGTGGGGTCCGCAGATTGCTATAAGATGCCCCCGTGACCCTAGTGCAAGCCTTGGTGTGGAGATTAAATATTCTGACCATTTCAGCCAAGATGTTCAAAACATTGAAAAATCCTAAACATACCTTGGATCACTACAATTGATCCAAGGTGATTAATCCTGAACTTTACAAACATCATACTGAAAAACAAGTTTAGTATTATAGACTAGGAAATGAACCCTTTAACATGAATTTATTTCCTTCATCCATATGTAGATTACAATAAAAAAGTTCAGCACAAAAAGTATACAAATACTTCATTAACAAATTTAGAATTGTCATGATATTAAGTTATCCCGATTTAGAAGATATAGTATATCCCTATAGCAATTTGATTTATCTATTTTAAATAGTACACCATCTTCAAATGAAAATAACCTATCAATGTTGTTACTTCATTATTAAAATTGATCAAATATAATAGCCATGGCGGAGAGGTGTTACAAAATACAAGAATGGTTTTTGTGGTCTAAAACCTAGTCAAAGTTATCTTAGAAATCCATGCATATTGAATCATTAAACCTTGAAATGAAGCTTTATGGTAAGTTTAAAAGATGCAAAAGGTAAAGATATTTCCAGAAAGGTATGATATGATCCATGAACATGTGTTTAAATGAATTTATACCTCATTTTGTAAGGACTGATTTTCTGGGTCTATAACTCCTTTGAGACCTTGTCCAAATCAGTATTCCCTGGTGAGATTGAAGGTGATTTAGCTACTCCAATTCCTTCAAGGTTATATGTATATATCACATATGATTTCCTCCAAGCATCAGAAGGTTTTGAAATGTCATACATTGTTGTTGATGAAGCATTCTTATTACTAGTTTTTGAAGATTCTATGTTTGTGCAACTTAGTTGAGCATATGAACTCTAATGGAGTCTTGAGGAATAAATGGTGAGTTTTGGAGCTCATCAAGGATTTATAATTATTTTATAATACTCTTTTAATGTGCACACAAGTTCATAACACTTGGAATGAGTTATATTTTCTAAAAGACAAAGGAATCTATGTTGGGAAGAAGAAGACAAAACTGAACTTGCAGATTTAAAGTCAGATTTCAATCTGAAAAATGGTATATTTTCAGTTACTTAAGAGGTGTGGAGAGTTTAGGAGTTTTATCTTGGTCTGCACAAGTGTTATATGTGTCATGAAAAGCACAAGGAAGGTCAAAAGTTATAACTAACATGTTGCAGATGTAATGATGTCATTATGGAAATTTTATTTGATGTCATCCAAGATCCCTTGTATGAGTTAGAGAAATTTGGAAGTTGAAGTTTGGTAAATGGAAAATTAAGAAGTGATGGAGAATGTAATTCTCATGTATTTGTATGTATTAGTGTGCATTAAAATGAGTCTTTCTATGTCTATGTTGAGAATGTAGAAGTTGATGTAAAAATTGTGAATCACCCTTGTGTATGAGATGAATTATGTCTTACTTAAATACTAAATTATGAGAAGAATAATAATTTTATGAAGATTGGAGGAAGATGATTCCATTTGTGTGTTAATTTGGGAAAAAAATGTGCGTATGAAAGAGGAATTGAATATTGTACTTACAGCAGACTGACAAGATGAGTCAAGAGGTGAATTAGGAGGTGTAAAAGAGAGAGAGAGAGCAAAATAAGTGATAAATAAGTGATCACAATTTGTTTTGTTAGACAACCAAATGAAAGTGATCAAAACCTTGTAAAAATTCTAATTTTTTCTTAGTAAAAATAGAGTTAAATATTCCTTGCAAGTTGGAGCTTGCAAAGGTTAAGTGGATGCTTGATTGAATTCTTGGGAGTTGTTTCTTCCATGCAAGTAGGAGCTTGTTAAAGTTCAAGTGGGTGTTTGGATAAATTTTGGAGTGGGTGCTTCAAGTTGAGAGGTTCTCAGAAAATTTTAAATCCTTTTAATCTCTTATGGGAAAATTTTCCAAGTAGTGCATTGATTTTAGTGGATTTTTCTCCCTTTAAGGGTTTCCCACATTAAACATGGTGTTCATGTGTGTTTGCTTGTTTTTTGCTCATGTTTGAATGTTGTTGTGTGCACATGATTAAGGTCTATTGAAATTGGATGGTTTTTAAGTTTTGATTTTTTTCAAAAGTTTAAGAAGCATTGATTCACCCCTCCCCTCTTAGTTCTTATGTTTCCAATAATTAATATCAAAGCGGGTCTTGTTGGGGAAATCCTAAAATCTTGATGCATGAGCATCATCCTCATGGCTTGGAGAGTGCAATAAAGGTTGAATAATCCTATGAAAGGAACTAAACATATGAAAGGATTGT
This sequence comes from Taxus wallichiana var. yunnanensis, assembly GCA_018340775.1. NCBI lineage: Eukaryota > Viridiplantae > Streptophyta > Pinopsida > Cupressales > Taxaceae > Taxus > Taxus wallichiana. The sequence continues at coordinate 797,100,846 of CM031242.1, forward strand.
CAAAGTTTTCTATCTCCATTTTATTATTGTTCAAGTCCAAATTTGAATGTATATTGTCATGGTAAAAGTGAAAGCATTGTAACCAAGGGTAATAGGTCAAGTTGACTAGGTAAGAGTGGCTAAGTAGGTGTGTATGAGTTTTCATTAGTTTGATAAGGTCATGAAGACCATAAAAAAGAATATGCAATGAGTTGTGAGGTGTTCTTGGATGAATATTATCCAAAATTTGCTATGTTTAAGGTGTAGTTAAGCTTTCTAGGGGTGACTTAGTCCATTTAGAAGCTAGTTGAGCTTCTTAAGGAGGTGGAATAGGTATGTAAACACAATTAGATGAATAATTATATGAAAAGGATCATGTAACAGATTGAGGAGAATGAGTAATGCATGAATAATGTTTGAAATAAGAAAATGGCCTCTGTTTTAGTGAATTTTGTATGTTATTAAGTGAGTATGGTGGAAAACTACCTAGAAAGTGAGGTTAAAACCCTCGAGTCTTATTTATTTTCATTATTTCTCTTTAATGTTAAGATATAAATAATATACATGTAATAAGGATCATCTCCAATATTTTTATAAGACATGAAATTGTGTAATTTGATTGTTATTGAAAAATTTGAGCTCTTGGGCTTGAGCTAGGGCCTCGAGTATATTTTAAGTGCACTGATGAAATTGGCTCATCTTTTCAAAATAGTTTTTCTATCCTTGAATTATATGTTCTCAAAATTTTGAGATGATTGTTTTGGTACAATAAGATATCTTCTAACAAAATTTTTGACCTATGAAGAAGGAAACACAAAGTGCACATATTAGTAAGGTAAGAGACTATGTTTATCATTTATATTTATTGTCATGACCTTAGAGTTAGTGTGTATATGGAATAAATATGGATTGATGAGTTTTAATGATCTTATAGAATCTACCAATAAGAAAATTCCATCATTACAATTAATTTCGACTATACGGGGTATAGAATTTGTATTTAGTCACTTTGTGAGAGGTTATAAGAAACTTGAATTGGAAATTTTTTCTAGAAAATATTCTAAAGGAGCTTGTTCACCTTGATTAGGGTAAGATAATTCTATAAATCATGGAATCATGGATGAAAACTTCCACCATTTCATATAAAGGTTGATTATGCAAGCTCGGGACAATTTTAGATCACTTGAAGGATTATCAAGAAGGTTGAAATTTGGGTATAAAAGGTAAAAATTCAATGTATAAGAGTTGGAGGAGATTTTGAATAGCCTAAAGGATACTTAAAATCATTGATCTTGTGCCTTGAAAGTATGAGGATAATGGTTGGGTACTTTATTTGAGGTTAAGGAGGCTACAAAGAACTTGAGGGCAGAACATCTATAAGCCATACTTAAAGGCCATAACAGATAATTGGTAAGGGACCTAAAGCTTTAGTTGGATGTATTTAACATGCTCAATTAATTTTGAATGGTCTCATGACTCCATTTTCAAAATAAATCCATTGTGGGGTTAAGAGGTAGATAAGCTAACAAGCTCATGAATGGCATTAGTGGTATAAAATAGTCTTGTTGGTGGATATAGGAGTCTTACACATCTATAAGATAGTGGTTCAGTGATCACATCTCTGAGTGGATATCAAGTGAACCCTCTAGTTTTTTGTTTTCCATGTATGAGAATGTACTAGGTCTCATTGGACCTCAAGGTGTTTGGAGCATATAAATAGTACTCTAGACCATCATAGAATGAGCTCATGGAGTCAATTCTGGACCTAGCAAAGTATAGGGAAGTATTGATATGTTGATGAATGATTTTTTATTGCATATATGTGGTACAAGATCAATGAAGGTGTATTGAATGTTTTCCATCCATTGAATGGGTGATATCAACATATAACTCCTACAAAAGGTGAACTAGCTTACTTGAATGTAAGGAAATTAGTGTTGAAAACAAGTACAAGAGAAATCTTGAGGCTCTTAATTCACCATGAGACTATTGTAATGAACATGAACCTTAAACCATGCACATATAATTCTATTGCAAGAAGGAAGGATTTGGTACACTAGTGAACAAGGAGAGTGATTACTAGTAGCTAAGGAAGACAAAAGTTGAGACTAGAGAAAATGGACTTGTTGAGAAAATAATAATGAGAACAAGAGGGGGAAGTCAAACCAATGGAGAAGTTATTTCATACATAGGTGGTATAGGTGGAGTGAGTCAAGCCACCTAGTGGAGTTGAGAGGTCCAAGACATAGTCTTCGAGTAGGAAAACTAACAAGTAAAGAGTTTGTATATATAGGATGCACAAGGGAAGACAACAAGGAGGCCTAGAACATGCAATTGGGTCATGATATGGTCTTCATGGTGGGGAAGCTAAGCTAAGAAGTGCACCATTTTTGTATCAGAGCAGGTCTCTAATTTGATTAGCTAATATATAGATGCTTGTATGATGTCAATTTTTGTTTGATTATATTAATGGTTGAATGAAGTGTGATTTCATATTTAGGTGAAGGAGAAGAAAGAGACTATAAGTAGTCAAGAAATAATCTTGAAGAGAAGCCAAGAAACTATAACTAGCAAGAAAAATAAGAAGAGTAAGCTAAAGAAGATTTTTGGATGCCACCAAGCTTTCAAAAATAAAGTAGAGATAGAGAGAGAGAGAGAGAAGAGGTAGCGGATATCCAAGAAGGAGCTTGGATAAGAGAGAGAAAGAAGGCTACAATCCAAGGTGATAGATACTTGGATGAGAGAGAGAGAGACCATGAAAGCTATACCATGAGACAAGTAATGGTTTTGGTGCAAGAAATGAAGAGGATGAGAGTAGCAGGCAAGAGAATAAGAGAAAATAAAGAAGAAAGAAGAGAAAGTTGAAATAAGGAGACAAATTGAACTCCTTGAGAAAGAGATAGTAGTTGTAGGAGAAGTCTTAGTTGGAAAATTGTATGAAGAGATTGAAAGCACATGGGATGAGATGATGGATAAGCTAAGCTTCATGAGTGAAGCATGTGAAGACTCTTAGAGATGAGACAGAGTATGAGTGTGAAGACTTCATGGATGGAGATAATGAGTGGTCTAGTGAATATGAGGAAGAACCACAAAGAGAAGAGAAGAAGGATGATGAAAAGTCCATTCAAAGGACATTTTTGAATGCTAATGTTATGTTTAAGTCTGATTTTGTAGGTTTAGAGGGCAGCCTTGCCAAGGAATCTAGGAAGGATGAGAGATCAAGAAAAGATTTCATAACAGAAGGGAAACAAGGAATGCATTTGAAAGCATTTAGGCATGAAGATATATAGCAAGAAAAAGGGAAGAAAGAGAAAAGGATGAGCATAGAGGACCTTGCAAGAGAGTATGGATACATAGTACCCAAGTGGCTCAAGAAGACAACACCTAAGAAATAATATGAAGTCAAAGAGTTGCATGTGAAGGTAAGAATACTAAGGAACTAGTTATTATTCCAAGAATATTCTAGAAGAAGAATAAGGTGGATGTCATCTCAAATGAGGTAAAGGAAATGAGAAATAAAGGTAAACAAACTTAATTTGATTCATCAGTTGATGGTATTTCAAGTATGGTTAGTGATAGTGATGAATGCATGACTAAAGTTTGAAAAGAAAGGATAATATAGACTAATATGGAAGTATGTGAATGCTCTTATGGAGGCCAAAGGGAGATAATAAAATAAAATGAAAACTTCTTGAAATAAGTACAGGAGTGTCTACATGTTAGACCTAAGTTTGATGAATGCCAACGAGATATGAATGATTTCTTATTGCAGGAAGAATTAAAGAAGATAGAAACTTTTTTTGTAAGTTAGACCATGGATGAAGAAGAGGTGGAACCATGGAAGAATGATGAAGAATAATCACAAGTGGATGAGGATGAAGAGGTAAAATGTGAAAAATTGAAATCAGATTTTTTTTGTTTTGATGATAGTATGGATGATGAAAACTAATTCAAGAGATGTTGTATTTTGAACAAGAAGAAAATGAGTTTTTTTATGCAAGCATGGAGCAATTACAAGCTGAATTGAGTGCATTGGAATGTGTTATACTCCATGAATATCCTAAACCAGCTGAGATGGAGAATTTGATGGATGGAAGAAGGAACATGAGTTTCAAGAAGGAAGAATTGTGAAAGAAGAAGAAAATTCAGTAGTTGTAATGGCGAAGAGTGGAATGAAAAGCTTATTAAAAAGCTTAGAAATGAAGCAATGCAAGGACAAAATAGAGATAAGAAGACCAAATTTAACTTGGTCAATGAAAAATAAAAAGAGAAGAGGAGGAGCAGCAACATGAAGAAGCTTCATGGATTCAAGTTTTGTGTCTAAGGTTGTTTTTAGTGCTTTGTATGCAGGTATAACAGATGATGAGATGGATGAAGCTCAATATTTCATGAGAGATATTTTGAAAACAAGATAACAAGAAGACTTTCAAGACCTAGATGAAGATGAAGTAGTAGCATGGAGCCTAGTGAATGAGAAGCAAACAAGAAGAAGAAAGTACAAGAAGAGACAAAGGAGTAAGAAGATGAGATACATACAATACAATGAGAAGACACAAAAAAAACATGGACAAGAAGAATATGAGACCCATATGTACAAGTCAAGGAGAAAGAAAGAGATGAAGATTCATGAGCAAGAGCTCATGAAATATTTCAAGATGGATAGCTTGATGTAGGAGCATCATCCTCATGGCTTGGAGAGTGAAATAAAGGTTGAATAAGCCCATGAAATCCATTGAACATATACAAGGATTTTCAAAGTTATCTATCTCAATTTATTATTGTTCAATTCCAAATTTGAATGTATATTGTCATGGTAAAAGTGAAAACATTGTAACTAAGGGTAATTAGTCAAGTTGACTAAGTAATAATGGCTAAGTAGGTGTGTATGAGTTTTCATTAATTTGATATGGTCATGAAGACCATCAAAAAACTGAATATGCAACAAGTTGTGAGGTGTTCTTGGATGAATATTATCCAAAATTTTCTATGTTTAAGGTATAGTTAAGCTTTCTAGGGTGACTTGGTCTATTTAGAAGCTAGTTGAGCTTCTTAGGGAGATAGAATAGGTATGAAAAATACAATGAGAGGAAGAATTTGATGAAAAGGAGCATGTCATAGGTTGAGGAAATGAGTAATGCATGAATAATGTTTGAGATAAGAAAATGGCCTTTATTTCAATGAATTTATATGTTATTAAGTGACCGTGATGCAAACCCTTCCTAGACATTAAGGTTAAAACCACCAGTCTTATTTATTCACATTATTTATCTTGATTTTTAAGCTAGAAATAATCTACAAGTAACAAGTATCATCTCAATGATTTTTATAAGACATGAAATTGTGTAATTTGATTGTTATTGAAAAATGTTAGCTCTCGGGCTTAAGCTAGGGCCTTGAGTATCTTTTAAGTACACCAATGAAATTGTCTCATATTTTCAAAATAGTTGTCTAGCCTTGAATTAGATGTTCCCAAAATTTTGAGATGATTGGTTTGGTTTATACATTCAAAGATCTTCCGACATAATTTTGAGCTATAAAGAAGGAAACATAGTGCACATATTAGTAAGGTAAGAGAATTTTTTGTCATTTATATTGACTTTCATGACCCTAACGTTGGTGTGTAGATGGAATAAATATGGATTTATGATTTTTATGATCATAGAGCATATACCAATAGTAAAATTCCATCATTACAATGAATTCTGAGTTTATAGGGAATATGAGTGTATCTAGTCACTGTGAGAGGTTAAAAGAACTTGAATTGGAAAATTTGTTCTAGAGAAACTTATGAAGGAGCTTGGTCACCTTGATCAAGGTAAGAGAGTTCTAGAAATCATTGAATCATGCATAAAAACTCCCATCATTGCATATAAAGGTTGATTGTGCATGTTCAAGATAGTTTTGGATCACTTGAAGGCTTATCAAGAAGGTTAAGCTAGGTATAAAAGGTAAAGAGTCAATGTATAAGAGTTGGAAGAGATTTTGAATATCCTAAAGGATACCTAAAATCATTGAGCTTGTGCCTTGAAAGTATGAGGATAGTGGTTGGGCACTTTATTTGAGGTTAAGAAGGCTACAAAGAACTTGAGGGCAAGAGCATCTAGAAGCCATATTTAAAGGCCATAACAAAGAATTGGTAAGGGACCTAAAGCTTTAGTTGGATGTCTTTAACATTCTAAATAAATTTTGAATGGTCTCATGACTCCATTTGTAGAAGAAATCCATTTTGGGGCTAAGAGGTAGATAGCTAAAAGCTCATGAATGGCATTAGTGGTAGAAAATAGTCTTGTTAGTGGATATAGGAGTCTTGCACATCTATAAGATATTGGTTTAGTTATCACAAAGTAATCACATATCTGATTGGATATCAAGTGAACCCTCTAGTTGTTGGTTTTCCATGTATGAGCATGTATTAGGTCTCATTGGACCTCAAGGTGTTTGGAGCATACAAATAGTACTCTAGATCATCATAGAATGAGCTCATGAAGCTTAATTATGGACCTAGCACAACATATGGTAGTATTGATAAGTTGATGAATGATATTTTATTTCATATATGTGGTACAAGGTCAATGAAGGTGTATCAAATTTTCCCATCCATTGAATGGGTGATATCAACATATAACTCCTACAAAAGGTGAACTAGATTACTTGAATGTAAGGACATTATTTTTGAAAACAAGTACAAGAGAACTCTTGAGGATCTCAATTCACCATGAGACTACTAGAATGAACATGAACCTTGAACCATGCACATATAATTTTTTTGCAATAAGGAAGGATGAATTTTTACACTAGTGAACAAGGATAGAGTGATTGCTAGTAGCTAAGGAAGACAAGAGTTGAGAATAAAGAAAATGGACTTGCTAAGAAAAGAATAATGAGAAAAAAGGGGAATTAAAACTAATGGATAATTTATTTCATGCATAGGTGGTATATGTGGAGTGGATAAGCCACCTGGTGAATTTGAGAGGTCCAAGACATAGTCTTGGAATAGAGAAATAACAAGGGAAGAGTTTGTATAAATAGGATGCACAAGGTAAGATAACAAGGAATCCTAGATCATAAAAATGGTTCATATTATGGTCTTCATGATGGGGAAGCTAAGATAAGAGGATGCACCAAATCTTGAAGGATATCCTCTTGAAGCACAATCATGGCTATGGAGATAATCCCTAGAAGCATCTAAAAAGATAAGTATCTTAGTGAAGATGAAATTTCATATGAGGATGATGATGAAGTAAAAATTGAAGTAGAATTGATTAGTTCCCTTGAGGAATTGAAGCACCAAATAAGAAAGAACCATAAATTGAAGCTAATGGTGAAATAATATGAAGAGAAAATCAATCTTCTTGAGGAAAATACGGAACAAGAAGGATAGAGAACATGAAGATGGACTCAAAGAACTTGAAGCACAATTAGAACTGATGTCAACATCTCTCAAAGAAAAAGAGGAAGAATTCCTCAAATCCAATACAGAGCTGAAATCTCAAGTTGATGGAGTGAAAAAATTCCTTAAGGACAAAGAAGATACTTGCATGATATATGAAGAAGAATTGATATCCTTAAAAGTTGATCTAGAAGAAGAAAATAGAAAGTTGAAGATGTATGGAAATATGGAGAAGATATCTAAATTTCTTGATGGAATTTTAGAGAATTAAAGAGTAGCAGGTGATAAGATAGAACTAGGCTTCAAAAGAGACCCTATGAAGAAGTGTGAAGATTACAAGGTTGGTTCAAGCAAAAAAAAGTATAAAGCATGACAAGAAGACAACTTGTGAGGATGGTAAAAATAAGAATAAATTAAATACATTCATAGGAAAACTTAGCTCAAGTAAGATATCCAAAAGTGTTGATAAGATTGAGAAGAAAGAAAACAATCATAGAACTAGTCATGAAGAATCCTTGGCCATAAACAAGAGAGTGCAAATTAATGAGGTGCCTCATGTATGTTTGAATAGTTTTCAATCAAAAGAGGAAGACATAGGAGATGAAAATCACATCTGAAAATACATACAAGAAAAGTGAGAAGATCTCAAAAAGGAAAAAGATAAAGGATAGATTCATCAAGGTTCCTTGATGACTATATATGTTTCTAGTGATCTAACAAGCATGATATTCCTTCTCTAGGATTTTAGAAGGTACTTATCATCATAAGGAAGCATGGTTTTCTCATTGAGGTACATAACTATTTGTAGATGATGACCAAAACCTTCACAATGTTGAAAGTGTGTGAATAGTACAAGGTATGTTTCTTAGCCCCTCTCAAGGTTTGTACAATGCTACAAAAGTGAAAAGGTATGTTTGTTGAGTATGAATAAGGTAATTGAAAGTCCTTTTTTGAGTATTGAAGAAAAGAAAAGTGTGTATATTAATTCACTATGTCTATGTTTCCATACCTAATCAATGTTGCCAAATATGATTCTCAAATGTGTATGTATTCTATCATTCACCTAAGAGTCATGACCGGTTTGATCGAATAAGCATCTCCCTTAGGTTGTATAAAGGTGTAAGAAGTATTCAAAAGAGTGAAAGGTTGTTGAACTTTTTCTTGAGATCATCTACTTGCATAGTGTTAGGTTTTTCTCAATCAAATCACCAAGCTTGGTTCAAGTGTGCCACAGAGGTCTATAATATCCTCTCTAGTCTTCAATCTTGAATCATGAAAGGATTGTTAAGGATTGTCAAGGTTTGCAACATGTGTGTTTAAGTCTTAAGTAAGTTTCATGGCCCTAAATAATGTGTGTATTTATTTGTTATGATTGTCAAAGAGTATATTAACTCATAAAGAAGAAATGGTTCATTATCCATTTCATATCTAATCACATGCTAATCATTTGTACAGATACTTTAAAGTTGTTGTATGCCCCAAAAAATATTGAAGGTATAGTATGTTGAGTTGTGGAGCTCAATTACTTTGGTTTAGTATGCAATGTGAAACTTGCTAGAAAATATAGTAACCGTCATCGGTTAGGGGAACCGGCATTGTCAGTCACACGGGAGTGGCATCGGTCGAGGCAAGGAGGAACTAGCATCGGTTAGGAGGGAAAAACCGACGCGTCGGTTACCTATGTGAGGATGTTTTAATTAACTCTCGGGAATTAGATCTATTTTTAGCATTAAAATATATCTATTTATTGTAATTGCATGGCTAAGTGCCCTAAGTCTATAAACGACTATATAAGCATAAAATATAGGGTTTAGAAGTAGAGAATTAACAAGAATTAAGAAGAACTTGAAAAAGTTGGTGAGAGAGAGAATTCTTGGTGATGAATCAAAAGCTTGAGAGAAAGAAAGTATTGTACATCTCGAAAGGTGTGGAAGATTATAAATATTCATTTTTATATACCTTGTCAAAGCTTTGGATAATATATTAGCTTGTTTCTTGGTGGACGATGTAGCCCCCACTTTGGGTGAACCACGTTAAATCTAGTGTTGATTTATGTCTCTTGTTTTATATATTTCTTCCGGTAGAATATCCATTTTTATTTTCATGTATGCTTAGATCGATATATATTTTATATACAATGGTGTGTTAATCCCAACAACTGGTATCATAGATTTGTTTGAGGTTTTTTGTGTTGACATATTTACTCATAGAGGGTTTTCTAATTGAGTGGGAGCTACAAGCAATGGCAAAGAAAACAAATACAAGGTAGAGAATTTTGATGGTAGAAATTATCAATTATGGAAGATGTAGATTGAGGATTATCGTATCAAATATATATTCGTATTTATCGTTGGATGAAAATTCTAGACCTACGAAGATGACTGATGAAAAATGGAAGATTCTTGACAGAAAGGCTTTAGGATCTATAAGATTGAGCATGACAAAGCATCCGTGGCTTCTAATATTACAGAAGTGACTTCTACAGTAGAGTTAATGAAATATCTTGCTAATTTATATGAAAAACCTAGTGCTTCAAATAAATTTTATTTGATGAAGAAACTATTTAGTTCTAAGATGTATGAATGTGGATCTGCATCTAGTCATTTGAATTATTTCCGATCTATTATAAATCAATTAAAATAAGTTGAAATAACATTTGATGATGAAGTAAAATCACTCTTATTATTATGTTCTTTTCTTGATAGTTGGGATAACTTGGTAATGGTTGTTAGTAACACAACATCTGCTAATAATATTTTGAATTTTGATGATGTGGTTAGTATAATCTTGAATGAATAAATTCACAGGAAGAGTATAAAGGAATCATCATTTGGGAATGCTTTGAATGTAGAAAGCAAGGGAAAGAAGAAGGATATATCCAAGAATAAGAGTAATGGGAAATCAAAGTCAAGGGATAGAAGATCTAAATCCAGAAGTAAGGGAATTACTTGTTGGAAATGTGGAAAGAAAGGACATGCAAAGAAATATTGTTGGTCAAAGGATAAAGAGAACCAACAACCAGAAAAAGGTAAAGAAAAAAATCTTGCTACATCAGAGGTAATGCAAGATGCTCTTATTATTTCTTTAGATAATAGAATTGAATCATGGGTTTTAGATTCAGGAGTTTCTTTCCATGCAACCCCTAATAAGGTTTATTTCAGAAATTATGTTCAGGTAATTTTGGGCATGTTTATTTGGGTGATGATGAACCTTGTAGTATTTTGGTAAAGGGGAGTTCATCTAAAATTGTAAAATGGAAATACATGGGTATTTAAAGATGTGAGGCATGTGCTAATCCTAAGAAGAAATCTTATTTCTGCGAGAGGCAACTAGGTGAATTTGGTTGCATGGTTACTTTTACAGGAGACTCTTGGAAAGTCACCAAGGGTGCTTTTGTTGTGGAAAGAGGTAAGAAGGTAGGAACATTATATTTATATACTTGTATTATTGATTCCTTTTTGCATTATCTACTTTAGATTCAGATGCATGCATGTGGCATAATCGGTTGGGCCATATGAGTCAAAAAGGAATGTAGATCTTAAAGGCTAAGGGTAAGTTATCAGATTTAAAAGATTTAGATCTTGATTTTTGTGAGCATTGTATCTTTGGAAAGAAAAAGAGTGATATTTCTCAAAGTTGGGGAAACTAAGAGGAGAAGAAATTGGATTTTGTACACTCAGATGTGTGGGGGACAGGTAGCTTTCATGGAGGATCCTAGTATTATGTTACTTTTATTGATGATGCTACAAGAAAGGTATGGGTTTATTGTATTAAATGTAAATCTAATGTTTTTGAGACTTTTAAAAGATGGAAAGCCCTTGTTGATAATGAATCAAATTCTAAGTTAAAGTGTCTTAGATCTGATAATGGTGGTGAATATTGTAGCAAGGATTTCAATTATTATTGTTCAGTGAATGGAATACGTAGAGAAAGAACGGTCCAAGAACACCACAGGAGAATGGTGTTGTAAAAAGAATGAATAGGACAATCATGGAATGTGCTAGAAGTATGAGGATACATTCTATTTGTCATTCTGATTTTGGGTAGAAGAAATTGATATAGCAGTTTATTTGATTAACTATGGGCCTTCAAGTTCACTAGATGGAGGAATACCAGAGGAAGCTTGGACCGAGAAAAGAGGTAGATATTTATTTTCTTAAAGTTTTTGGTTCAGAAGATTTTGTGCATGTTGATAAGGAAAATAGAAAAAAGTTGGATGCAAAATCCAAGAGATGCACTTTCATTGGTTATGGATTTGGTGATTTCAGTTTCCATTTTTGGGATTTAGAGAATTCTAAAATTATTAGGATTCGTGATATTGAATGGAATGAAAAGAGAATGTATAGGGATCAAATTTTGGTACCCAAGGATGAACCGGTTGAGAATTTTGTGAATGAAAATGAACTCTCAGATTTAAAAGTATTACCTATAGGGTTACATAGTAATCGGTGTCAGTTTACCCTTGACCAAAGATCGGTCGAGAGGGTAGAGAACCGGCATCGATTCTGAGAAGATCTAAACCGGCCTCAATTTACAGTAATCGAAGTTGGTGAGAGGTGAGCGCATCGGTCACTATCAGATTTGGATACAAATGTCTAGGAGGTCCAGATTGAGCCTCTGGTACCCCAAACTCCTATGAGAAGGTCACAAAGGGTAAGTAAACCTCTAAAAAGATTTACACCTTCTCTATTTTATTTATTATTGATTGATAATGGTGAACCAGAGAGCTTTGAAGAAGCAATGCAGGATAAGACCCACGTCCAATGGGAGCATGGCATGGATGAGGAGATGGACTCCTTGGAACAAAACCAGACTTGGGATTTGGTTAAGTTGCCAGCAGGTAAGAGAACATTGCAGAACAAGTGGGTTTATAGGATTAAGGAAGAAGAGGGTGGATAGAAAAGGTACAAGGCAAGGCTTGTAGTAAAGGGATTTGCATAGAAAGTAGGTATTGACTTTGGTGAAATATTTTCTCCTATTGTTAAGATGACTTCTATTCGTACTGTATTGAGCTTAGTTGTAGTAGAAGATTTTCATTTAGAGCAACTAGATGTGAAGATGGATTTTCTTCATGGTGATTTGGATGAAGAGATTTATATGCAAAGCAACCACTTGGGTATGAAGTCAAGGGTAAGGAGAAATTAGTGTGTAGGTTGAAAAAGAGTTTATATGGGCTCAAGCAAGCTCCAAGGAAATGGTACATGAGGTTTGATATTTTTATGCGTGAGCATGGTTAATTAAGATGTGAATCTGACCATTGTGTTTATTTCAAGAAGCTTGAAAATAGGAGCTATATTATTTTGTTATTGTATGTGGATGATATGCTTATTACAGGATCTAGTATGTAGGACATTGGTGAGCTTAAGGGAAAGCTAGCTCACACATTTTCTATGAAGGATTTAGGAGCTACAAAAAGAATCCTTGGCATGTAAATACACTAGAGATAGAAAAAACAAGAAATTGTATTTGTCTCAAGAGGATTATATCTACAAGGTGTTAGAAAGGTTTAACATGTAGAATGCAAAACTTGTTAGCACACCTATGGCTAGACACTTCAAATTGAGCAAAGATCAGTGTCCTTCATCACATGAGGAGGTCAAATACATGACATGAGTACCAGTGCTTGTATGCTTGAAAGTTGGGCTTCATGTATGTTAGTTGGGAGTCAAACATTACATGCAAAAGTGTGAGTTATGAGTAGATATATGGCCAATCTAGGTAAAGAGCATTGGAAAGTAGTTTAATATATACTTAGGTATTTGAAAGGGACATCTAGCATGCGTTATTCTATGGAGGTTTAGATATTTCATTAGGTGGCTATGTTGATTTAGATATGGTTGGAGATCTGGATGGTAGGAAAATCACTACTTGATATATTTTCACAGTAGGTGGTACGATAGTTAAGCTGAGATTTCAAGATTGCAGAAGGTTGTGGCTTTTCTCTACTACAAAGGCGAGTATGTTGCAGCTACAGAGGCTAACAAGGAGATGATATGGATGAGTAGGTTCATGGAAGAGTTAGGAAAGGAGTAAGATGATTGTAAACTATTCAATGACAGTCAGAGTGTAATTCATTTGGCAAAGAACTTAGCATTTCATTCGAGAACAAAACACATTCAATTAAGGTATCACTTCATACGGTAGTTATTGGAGGATGGACAGTTGAATCTTGAAAAGATTCATATGAGTGAGAACCCTGTGGATATGCTAACGAATCCATTAGCAAAGGAGAAGTTGGAGCTACACTCCACTTCTGTTGGTCTTTGAGTTTGAGACTTGAAGAGGAAGAAACAAAGCTAAGGAAGGATCCAATAATGATGTTGTACAAGTATTGTGCAGTAATTAATCTCCAAGTGGGAGATTGTTGAGTTGTGGAGCTCAATTACTTTGGTTTAGTATGCAATGTGAAACTTGCTGGAAAATATAGTAACCATCATCAGTTAGGGGGAACCAACATTGGTCACCCAGGACCGGCATCGGTCAGGCAAGGAGGAACCGGCATCGGTTAGGGCGAACCAATGTTGGTTACCTGTGTGAGGATGTTTTAATTAACTCTTGGGAATTAGATCTATTTTTAGCATTAAAATATATCTATTGATTGTAATTACATGGCTAAGTTCCCTAAGTCTATAAATGACTATATAAGCATAAAATCTAGGGTTTAGAAGTAAAGAATTAACAAGAATTAAGAAGAACTTGCAAAATTTGGTGAGAGAGAGAATTCTTGGTGATGAAGCAAAATCTTGAGAGAAAGAAAGTATTGTACATCTAAGAGGTGTGGAAGATTGTAAATCTTCATTGTATATCTTGTCAAAGCTTTGGATAATAGATTGGCTTGTTTCTTGGTGGACGTAGCCCACACTAGGTGAACCACGTTAAATCTAGTGTTGATTTATGTCTCTTATTTTATATATTTCTTCTAGTAGAATATCTACTTTTATTTGCATGTATGCTTAGATCTGATATATTATCTATATAACTGGTGTGCTAATCCCAACACATTCAATGTCTTGTGAAAGTTAAAATAAATCTTAATCAAATAGTGAGCGGTCTTTAAGCTCTTTAAATACTAAAATTAAAAAATCATCATCTCAAGAAAATTTATCTACGGTGCTCCATAAAGTCATGAAGTCACTCAAGGAGTATTGAGTCCTTTGAAGTTTGTGCTTGAGGTGTAAAGAGTAGGAAAAATCTTGATTTCTCATTCAACCCATCATATCCTGAAAAGAGAGCTACGAGAGGTTTGAAAAAGATGTGTTTCTCAATGATCAAATAGGGTTAAGGAGGTATGAAATAGACATTTAACATTAAACAATTTTTCTCGAATATCACTCAATTTTAAGGATAAAGTGGAATCAAAATGGTATATTTCAAATGAAAATCTCATGAAACCTACCAAAATTAGTGGATAATGGTCGATAATATAGAAGGAGGTGCATGCTTAGTTTATCAAGATCAAGGAAGAGGTTAAGTAAGAAAAAGACTCGATAAACAGTGATAAATATTCTTCATACCCTGTAACTAAGGGTTTCAAGGAAAAAGTGAAGTTTTATCTTAGAACGTTGATCATTCATAAAGCAAAGTTGTGGAGTCTATGCAAAATCACAAGATTCAAGAAACCTTTATTATTCAAGATACCCTATCTTAGCATTCTAGATGTTTAAAGTGTGTATAACCTAGACAAAGAAATAAATAAATTGTGACCTTTTATGTTGTTCAAGAATCTTGAAGTGACACCAAATTTTAGGTTGTGTGAGACATACTTTGGAGGAGTAAAATAGAAGAAATGAGTAATTCTTGACAAAAATAGTGATAACTTGATTTGGGCTTAGCAGACATTATTTAGATAACAAGTATCCTAAAACATTTGAAAGCTAAAATATTTATAAATTTTCATTAAGGAGTATCAAAGAGAAAGGTAGGTATAGAAGCTTCTACATGAGATGTAAGAAAAGTGATTAGGTAATAGAACCTTGATTGCACATTCAAAAGCTTTGTACTTTATGAGAGTTAACTAAAAAGCTAGATAAACAATGATTATAAGGTGTGAAGGAGAAAAGGGATTGATTAACAGGTATGCTAGTGTTATTGGAGTGTTTTAATCCTTGAAGGTGTGGAACAAACCTCGAGCACAATCAATAATAAATCAAGTGGGTAAGTCATGGCTCGTAATGATCTTGTAAAGTATGATAGTGAACTTAAAACCCAAGCCATCAGTAAGAAGGTAGGTAAACTTAATTGGAGACATTATCGGGGTTGATTAAGGTCTAGAAAAGGAGTGTGAAGTTATTTGACCCATCAAATAGTGGTAAGATCATGCCACCTTGTTACGTGACAATTAAGCTAATAAGGAGAACCTTCAGGACCAACAACTAATTTGGTGTGGGAGTATCTTGAAGATAGATTTTGAATCACTGATGGGAGTAAAGTGGAAATGAGATGGTAATGTTAGTGAGTTTGGAACTTAGAGAGCCAAAGAATATTAAAAATCATGAGATTAGTCTAGCAAGGTAAAAACAAGACAAGAAGCTTAGAGAGTTTGATGACCAAGAGAGTAGGGGATTCATTGTGAATGGTTGAATGAAATTGAAAAACAAGGAGAGATATAATGTTGGAGTATGTGAAAGATATGAAGTTCAAACAAAATATCATAGGGAATCCATGAGAAGGCTCAAAAATAGTTAGGACTAATACAATCAAGACAACAAGAAGGCATATGAGCTAAAACCATCAAAATATGCATGGAAGATGGTAGAAGGATGAAATAAGTATTGAAGGATCATGAAAAAGTTTTAGTAAGGTATATACATGTGTTGTAAAGCTTGGAATAGTGGTAAGAAATCAAACCCTAGGTGCTAGACCTCAAACCCTAGCTATGTCTAGTGGAAACAAGAAAAAAAAAAAGTGAAATTTTGAGTTGGGGATGATAGAAGAAGAGTTAAGAAATAAAAATTGGAAAAAGAAAGATTGCCCAAAAGGATATCTGAAACACTCTTCAATTTTTATTTTTTGTTTGTAGAATTCTCCTAGTTTCAATAGTTGTACCATTGGAGGACTGATTAAGAATGCTATAAAAACACTAAAATAAGCATAACTTTTTATTGGTGAAGAGTTACTTCATGAAATTTGATACGTAGATTAATGAGCCAAATGGGTATCTAAAATCTTACCAGTCAAGCTTGATGATGAATATTTCATGAGTTATGTTAGAAAAATAGGTTTTCCAGGGCTACAAGGCCATATGGAGAACTATAACAAAAAATACCAAAAATGAGTTAATGAAACTTCTTGAGTGGGTTATTCATGTTTGTTAGCTTTTTGATGTATAAGTTTTTGTTTGGGATTGTCACATGTAATTGGGTTTTTTTACTTTTGTTGGGCTTGTTATGAGTCAATATCTTCTTGAATCTAGCCCTTTTATAGTTTTTTTTTCTATGTGATCTTCATGGAATATCCTTTATAAAGGCCCTTAGATCCCATCCAACAATTATCAAATAAAAAAAAAAAACATGAGTTATGTCGAAAAATAGGTTTTCCATGGCTACAAGGCCATATGGAGGTCTATAAAGAAAAATACCAAAAATGAGTTGATGAAACTTCTTGAGTGGATTATTCATGTTTGTTAGATGGTTTTGAGCATGTGTAAAGTGAATTTGGGATTTGATTCAATGTTTTCATGCATTTTAGTGGTTTGAGCAAGATATGGCTACTTAAGCAAGGTTGTGAATCTTGAATGAAAGTGATTGTACAAAGTTGAAATTGTGACTTCTAATGCTTTGTTGGTATTATATGAGGATGTATGCAGGTAAGAACAAATGATATGTAGATATAGTGTTGTGAGAAAGTATGTTGACAGGGGAGCAAAGCTCGTGATCAAGAAAGTCACTATATCACACAATGAAGACTATAAACACTGAAAAAGTGACTCATGATAGAGGTGAAAATGTTGGCTCATCTACATGACTTAAGATCTAGGTATGAAAGATTTTTTTACATAATTAGTTAGACAATGGTTGAATGTTCCCATGGGAAGTGATAAAGTATAATTTCAGGTGATATGTGAACCTCTATGGCTTGACAAAGTTTGACAAAAATGCACTAAAAAGATGCTTCAGGGATCTAGGTGCCAAAGTTGCTAGCAACCAATGCATGATGGAAATAATCCCTTGTAATGATTTCCTCAGATGAGATAGCTGAAGAAGGTAGAAATGATGATTTTTATTAGAATGATAGTTGGCATGTGAAGATGCATATGTTCAAGGGGTGAGCTACGGTGCTCAAATGCTACTATGAGGCCAAAAACAAAGCCAAGAAAAGAAAAACAAGATTGTAAGCTTGAGTGATGAGTTTGGTTGATGTTTCCAACCAATAAGGGATCCAAAAAAGTTTATGAATAAGAATTTCATGAGCTAAATGCATGCAATTTTTCATTAATGTAAAAAGGGGAGAAGAACTAGGAGGATTTCTATCAATGACAAAGGGGGAAATTGTTGGCATGTGAGTATGTAGTGTTTTCATTGATGAAAAGGTATATACCCATTAATGAAAAATGTGGATGAGGTCCAGAGGAGGATTTGTATGATGATGACATGGTCAATCAGGTGGTAGCATGATGACATGGGTGGAAACAAGCTCAACTAGGCCCATTTCAGAGACCTAGTACAAACATAGCATGGAGTATATAGAAAAGCAAGCTAAATCATGGCATTGCAAGCATGAATTTTTGTAGGGACATTGTAGAGAGGTTGTAGAAGATGCTATAGGTCACAATTCAGATGATAGAGGCATGTTTAAGGTCTTTTGGAGGCTTATTCTTGAGAACAAGCTAGATAAGCATGCACAAACCTTGGTGGTTGATGAGTTTCAGGAAAGTGTAGACTAAAATAAGTCTTGGGACATGTGAAGGAGGTTTTCCTAGTGCTTTGGACAAAGTTTTAGGTCAAAATTCCAAGGGACAAGCAAGAAAATGAAGTTTTAGTGAAAACTAGCTCTTGAAATGATCATTTCTAGCTCAAGGGCTAAGTTTTATTTGCTCATTGGAACGTTAAAATTTTTCATGGAGATCCAATCTCTTCATCAATGTTATGTAATTGGTTCTAGAATATTTTCAATAATAATGAGTTAGAATGATGGCCTATACTTTATGAACGAAGTTTAAGAAGCTAAGTAGGTTCTAAACCCTCCAAAAACCCTACCTTCAAAGTGATGGAGAAGAACTAAAAGTATGGTCATGAAATATCTTGTGAAATCTGATTTGATTATTTTGGCATGTAGAATACTCCTTCTACTTCATTTTGGTGGTGGTCTCATTCTCCAAGTCAACTAGTAAGGCAATAAACTATGTTTGTTTTGAAGAAATTTGCATGTACGAGTCATGTGATGAAGGTTTCATGGTGAAAATTCTGATGTGGGAGAAATCTTGGGATGTGCCCCAAGTTTCCATGAAGATTTTTAGGTATGGTCCTTGCATAAATTTTTGAAATAGGTCAACCAAGACAACCTGCTTCTTAAGGACTAGAAAAGTGAAACTAGTCAAGTTAGATTGAAGGGATGATGATGCAAATGCAAGTTGTTGAAGAAATTTGTGAGCATGGACAGTTGATATAGGTATAATACAACATGTTTTATCCCTTGACTTGATATGATGAAGTTTTTTTATGCATGAGTTCAAATGGTCAAAATTGCCCTTTTAGGCATGTCAAGTAGGTCTAAGAAATGGATGTGTAAATGAAATTTTCTTCACATAATCCCTTCATCGATTGCTTGAAGTTTAACTAGAGGACCGTAATGATGTGTTACAAGAATTATGTTTTCATGAAAAAGTGTTTTGAAATGGTATAATCCATCAAATACAAGTATTGGTTTTTTTGGTCTCGAATCCGAGTTAGAGCTATCTCAAAAATGATTGCATCTTGAATCCTTAATCCTTGAAATGAAACTTTTGGTAAGTTTAAAACATGAAAAAGGTCAAGAGTATTTGATGCAGGAGCATCAGTAAGTTTTCATTGAGTGTTGACATGTTTGAGTAAAGTCTAAGTCTGGCTAGATTTTTGCATAGCACAAAACCTAGGCGATCATGAGATAAATCTCCCTCATTTAAGCTCGGTGAGGCTACCGTGTCGATTTTTCAATTTAAGTATGCTAATATCTAAATGGAGTTTTACTTTAACTACTCAGTTCATGAACCATAACTGAATAGTTCTACAGCAAGTAAGTAGTTGTTTAAAGAAAGGAAAAGTTATAGAAGAAGATAATTACATAAACACATAGAAGAAATGGGGAAGATATGCATCCCAATTAGTAGATGGCAGAGCTGATTGCATGCACATAGAAGAATCCAATAGATATAAACACAAAATTCTAAAACAAAGGCAGCTCTAGATCAAGATCTAAAATAACACAAAGTTTATTAAGAGATCTAAGATTAAAATTAATAAACACAGTACACCGTGACACAAAGTTCTCCGGAAACATGCTCCTTTGTATTCCTTTGCTCCAAGTGGCTCTCAGGGGTTCAGCACAAAGGCTAGAACACAAGATTGCTGCTTATAAATTCTGATCCTTAACCCAGAGGTTCTTCTACTACTTATAGAATGTAGGAGGAAAGTACAAATGGGAAGTCTAACTGAACTAAAACACAAACAACAAGTAAATATGGCATTTGGCAATCATCTTCCACTAACTTCTCCTTAAGTGATGCATATATCACTTAACTAATAGAATGGTTCCACATGAATTTAAGTAATGGTTGCAAAACCAGTAACTTAAAGTTTTACAATTTCATCCGGGAACATAGAAAATAGAAGAAGAAGTCATGCCACCTGTAACATTTATGTCTTATTTTTGTTCTGATATCGGATATACTTGTCAAACATGTGATTCAAAGATCTTCCCATCTTTTTTAGCCCTTGTTTCCTTCTCTATCTTAAACTGCAGCATTCCTTCATTCAACACTTTGATGCACACCTCCACATCTTCCAAGCTCGGCCCAAACCTCACAATATCTCATGCAAGTGCCACCGGTTTACTAATAGAATTCATTGTGAAAGGCTTAGTATCTTTATCAATTCTCTTTATACCATCAAAAGAGACCCTTCTCTAGGGAATTATGCACCTTGCTAGGAATGATCCGCATGTATGAAGTAACACCTCCGACGACCACGTCCTCCTCAATGAAAGAAATGATACTATCTCGGTAAGGATAATGTCCTACTCTTAAGTGCTTGCATCCTCTCTTGAGAAAAACTCGAAGATCTCCAAACGGAAGATACGCAAACTTCAACTACTTCCCCTTCTCGACTGATCCATCTGGTACAATTTTCTCTATAACCAATACATCTCCTAGAAACTTGTTGATCTCTCCCAAAGTACTCAGGTTACTCTCAGCAATTGTGTTCATGTCCACTATGCTCGTCACCAATTGCTGCAGCTGATTTGCCGCATCATTCATAACCTTTAGGCAGGCTGGCACCTCTCCAAGTTGTACAACAGCTTGACGCATAATCAAATCCTTCCATTCGTCAATAGCTTTTACTTGATTGCTTGCATCCTCCATTTCCTACATAAGATGATCACTCACCTACTCTAAAATGGGATAAATGGAAGGCTTAGCAACCTTGGCTATGATCTCACACAACTGAGATACCTACTTCTGAAGTTCTTCTTTCTCCACCTTTTCACTGTCAAGCCTAAGGAATAGAGCATCTATCAATGTTTGCATGTCCTAATTCAATCCTTCTATGGTGGCTTGACCGAGGGGTACTCTAGTTACTGTAACATCTTCTGTCGTGAGCTCCTCCTCCTTCTTTCCTTCTGCCGGAATTGATATCTCAGCAAACTTCTACCCTGATTCCTTGATGATCAAGCTTGAATTTGCTTTAGAAACTTTAGGCCTTCGTCTTTTCTCGCCTAGGCCCTAGAGTAGCTACAAGTCATGTTCCTCCAAGTTCATCTCCACTCTCACTTTTGGAACCAACTGCTGAGAAGCCAACCATTCCGAGAAGTTACTTCTCGGAGAATGAGGAATGCTGAGCACACTACCATCTCCCACTCGCATCCTCTCCATCGAAAGTTCCACAAAGTGTTATTGTTGTAGCAAATTAACTTACAAAATGAGAAAGGAATCTCCAGTTTAGAGGCTGGTTCCTCAATTCCTCTGGTCATATTTATCACTTACAAGTTGCAGAGGTCTATATTCCTAACCCTACCCTAAATTCCAAAGGAGACAGAGATAGAGAATGCAAAAAGCTAAAACTAATGCTAATAGGTGATGCACCAAAGGAGTGGTGAGCATTTCTCACTTCTGCAGATTGACACAATTCATAAAATGCAACAAAACAACATGCACAAACTGATAACTGTAATGAAGAATCAGAAATTAGTCAAACAACACAAGCAGAGGATGAAAAATTAATCACAGGGCTTGTATTGTTATTTTAACATCAAAATCACTTGCATTACAACACCTGAGAGGCAAAAATGAGTTGCAGTTCTTAGAAAAGGTCTGATATTCCACCAAAATCACTTCCAAGGTGAGAAAGGGGACCTGCAATACACAAAAAATGTTCAACCCTTTGAAAATGAGCCAAAACTGGCTTTTACAGTGCAAGGGACGAGCCCAGGAGAGAGAAACACGGGAAAACATGGAAGGGATTCAACCATTGACCAAAATGCATTCAAAAAAAGCATGGGCATCCTTACAGACCCATTCCTTGACATTTTTAGCCATGCTGGGAGAGAATGCGAGCCATTCTTCATTAAAAACGGTGGTTGAAACGTCATTTCTGTCCATGACCACGTGCCAGAGGTGTTTTTCAATTTTCTCTCTCCAAACTCCATCAAAATGCAAAAATGACCCTCAAAATCTTGTAGATAATTTCACCATCTTTCCATTGATATAAAGAACGTGAAAACCGAGCTCTGGATCGAAAGATATGGCCATTTGAAATTTTAGGGCAAAAATAGGGCCAAATCGGATTGGCGGGCAAAAATTTGAATTTTTACCTTTTTGGTCATTTGGAAAATTTTCCAAAATTTCCCCATGCTCCACCCTTTCCAGTGCCACATGGCATGTTTCTATTGGGTGCGGGCCCATCCTGCTTCATTTTCCTTCATTTTGTCTTTGGAAAAATTTTTTTAAAATTAAAATTCCGGGAGTGGTGAGTTTGGGACACGTGGCAAGTTTTAATTGGACATGGGCCTTTCTTTCTTCTATTTTCCATGGGCCATTTGATATTTTTAACCTGACACATGTCAAAACCCCATTGGGTGTGGGTTTTCCCCTTCTAATTTTTCATGCGGGCTTTTCCTCTCTGAATTTTCCTTTATTTTCTCCTTGGGAAAATTTCCCAAATTCTCCCCTTGCTCCGCCACTCCAGGACACGTGGCGACATATCATTCATGGCGGGCCATTCACAACATTTTTTACTTCTGCACCAACACCTTGGGAAAAATCCCAATTTCCTCCCGCGGTCCGCAGCTCCGAGCTCATAGGACACGTGGCACGTTTCTATTGGGTGCGGGCTCTTCCTTCAAAATTTTCCATGCGCCAACACTTAGCCAAATTTTTCAAATTTTCCCCTGGACACGTGGCATCACCTGATTCGCCAGCGGGCCTGCGGGAAAAAATCCTCCATTTGAAATTTTACCAAACACTTGGTGAAAATTCCAAGTCTTCCTCCGACCCCCACCACTTCCATGACACGTGGCGGCATCTCATTGGCCGCGGGCCTTTCAGGGAAAATTTTCCCCAAAACTCCGCCGAGCCATAACTTCAAAAATACATGGAGTTAGGAGGAAAATTTACCTTTCTGGAAAGTTGAGAAAGAGCTCTATCCAATGGTGTCATTTCCAAAAAGTTTTGAGTGCCTTGAAAAGAAAAAAATTATGACTGAGGCACAAGAGAGGAAAATGAGAGGAGTTAGCCACAAAAATGAGCAGGGGCACATTTTGGATAACAATTTTGGTGACTCAGAGGGGTCATCTACCTGCTGGATGAAGTTACCAGTTGCCTGAAGCAATCCATTGGGCATGGAGTCATCGAATTTCTCGTTTGATACCCCAACTAACTAGAACATTGCAAGGAGGAAGATGGAATATCACCTGATGGAGCAAGGCCTGCAAACACATCTCCAGGAACAGCAAGCTTGTGCCAAAGCACTTAGGGAAAGAAAACTAACCTACAACAAGAACAATGTGCACAAGCACTTGGAGGAATGAAAACCTAAGCTAATATTTACAAGGTGGAGAATTTCCTTTAGTAGCAATGCTTTAGATGGATTCCATTGACTGGAATCTACAGTTCTTCACCATCCAATGAAGACAATTGGAAGGCATTGTTGTCCTTACACTTTGTGACCATGTATGGGCCACTCCAAATGGCATCAAATTTTGAATGCCTCCCCGGTTTTTCTCTATCTGCATCCCATTTTAGCACTAGATCTCCAACTTGGAAGGATCTATTCTTGGCCTTTCTATCAAAGGTCTTCTTTATCAAAGCCTGATCCTTCTCCATTGCTTGGGATGCCTGATTTCTGATTTCTTAGAGCTCCATCAATTTTCGCATATCCTCCATGGGCTCAAACTCCAACAACTCCAACTGTTTCATGAGTTCCAATGTTGGCAACTCAAGTGACATGGGTAAAATTGCCTCTCTCCCATAAACAAGCTTGAATGGAGAGTTACCTGTAGATCTCTTGGGAGTTATCCTATCAGCCCATAAAGCTGATTTCAATTTAGTATGCCAAGACCTCTGATTTTCATCAAGAGTCCTCCTAATGATCTTCAACAAGTTCTTGTTTGTAGACTCATCCTGGCCATTACCCTGAGGGTAATAGTTTGATGAAGTACTTAGGTAGATCCCATTCTTGATAGCCCATTCAGTCACCTTGGATCCAATGAATGCTAATGCATTATCTGATATTATTGTAGCTGGTATGCCAAACCTGGTTACTATTCCCTCATAGAAGTCTAGGATACTAGCTTCATTTGCTTCCTTGAGTGCTACTGCTTCAGTCCACTTAGTGAAGTAATCTGTGGCTGTTAAAATCCACTTGTGCCCTTGGCTTGAATTGGGATTAATGACTCCAATGAAGTCTAAACCCCATTGCATGAATGGCTGGTCAACTGAAATTGGATGCAATGGAAGGGCAGCTAGCCTCTCTTTACCTGTGAAGAATGCACAATTCTTGCACCTCTTGATCCATGCATAACAATCATTGAAAATCTTGGGCCAATAATAGCCAGCCCTCATGATCTTTAGAGCTGTCACTCTTGGTGCAAAATGACCACCAGCTGGTCCACCATGGAACTCTTCCAACACCCTATGAATCTGATTTGTGCCAATGCATCTCAGCAGTACTCCATTCACATCTCTTTTGAACAAAACACCATCAACAAGGGCATATGGGACAGCCTGCAATCTGAAGTGTCTTCTTTGGGTCTTGTTCATCTCTGGAGGGCATAGGCCTGTGCTTAGGAAGTGCATTATACTTTGGGTCCAGCAAGGAGTGGGGACACCATTATTTTCCTCTTGAGTGCTTTCTTGCTCATGGTTGTCTTGCAATGCCAAAACAGTCTCTTTCTCATTGCATGCTTCCTCTTGTTTGCTTAAAATCAGCTGCTCACACAATCCTTTTCCTCTGACCAACTTGGTGACCTTGATCTCTATGTCATACTCCATGACACGAGTAATCCAACCTGCTCTCTTTTCATTCAAGTCTTTATTGAGGAGGAAGTCTTTAACTCCCGCATGAGAAACCAACAATTGAACCTTGTTGTTTGAGACTAAATGCTTGAACTTCTTCAAGCTTCTGATTACTGCAAGAACATGCTTCTCAATGAAAGAATATCTCACCTCATAGTCCTCTAGGCTTTGGCTGAAGAAAGCAATTGGCTGCTCATCATTGTCCTTGTTCTGCTGTACCAAAATTGTAGAAATAGTGTCATCACCCCCAAATGCATAGAGGATGAAATCCTTGGAGAAATCCGGGTTGATGAGAGTTGGTGCTTGAGAGATGGCTTCTTTGATTGCTTCAAAACTCTCCTTGCCTTCTGTTGTCCATTTGAAAGCCATGCTTTTCTTTAACATCTTGGTGATAGGTTTGACAAGGGCTGCAAAATCTGGGACAAACCTCCGAACAAAATTTATTCTCCCCAAGAAACTTTGAAGGGCCTTCTTGTGGCTTGGCAATGGTAGTGCTCTTATGGCTTCAACTCTTTCTGGATCAATTGCTAATCCTTCTTTGGAGACAATGTGACCAAGGAGCTTTCCTTCATGGGCTAAGAAAATACATTTTTTAGGATTCAAGGAGACTCCAAATCTTCTACACCTTTGGAACACTTGTCTCAAATGAGAGAGGTGGTCTGCTGTATTTTTTGAAAAAATAGTGATATCATCAAGATATATCAGCACTATGTTGTTAATCAAACCTTTGAACGCCATGTCCATTGCTCTTTGGAAGGTAGCTCCAGCGTTGGACAGCCCAAATGGCATTTTCCTGTATGCATAAGTTCCCCATTTGGTTGTAAAGGTTGTCTTGAACTGATCTTCTTCCTTCACCATAATCTGATTGTACCCTGAATAGCCATCAAGTAGTGAAAACCTTTCGGAGCCAGCAACAACTTGCAAAATCTGCTCCATGGAAGGAAGTGGATAATGATCCTTGAGAGATGCTCTATTCAAATCTCTGAAGTCAACACATAATCTGATTTCCCCACTCTTCTTTCTGACTGGAACCAAGTTGGCAACCCAACTAGAATGCTTGATAGGGAATATGATTCTTGATTCTATCAACTTATTCAATTCTTTTCTCATGAGGGCTCCATGTGTGGATTGACTGGTCTTTGTTTTTGCCTGATGGGCTTAGTACTTGGGTCCAATTCAATGGTATGTTGAGCTAACTGGGATTGAAACCTTTCAAATCTTCATAGCTCCAAGCAAACACATCAGGGAATTCTTGACAAAGTTGTATGAACTCATACCTTTCTTGCTCGGTTGTCATCTTACCAATTTGGAGTGATTTGCCTTCTTCCACCGAGATGGACACTGAATCTTCTCTCTTGACTTGGATGTTTGCTTTCTCCTTCCTAAACTGATCATTAGGATTGAAAATGGACTCCAAAGTAATAAGTCCCTTTGGTAGTTTGTTGGTTCTCAGCTGCACCACTTGGTCACCATATTGCTGCTCCTAACTTTTCCTGATTTTTGGCTGAGAATTCAGCCTCTTCTTGCAAGAAATGGATGATTTGCTGATCATTTTCAAACACTTGCCAACTTACATTGTTGTCTCGGCACTGAAGGCCTCACAATCACATGGATTTTTGGTTGTATCTTGTCTTTTTGAATGCTTTCAACAACGTCAAAGGCTGCCCCAACTGCTGCAAGCCTGTCAGCAGCTTGGTTCTCTTTTCTAGGAATGGATCTTATGCTAAAGCCCTCAAAATCTTCAATGAGGTCCCACACCCTATTCTTGTAGCACTTGAGTAGATCATTCTTGACAGCATGCTGCCCTTAACTTGGTTGACAATCAACTCACTGTCACCAAAGACTTGCAAGTTCTTTATTCCTCTCTTGATTGACCAATGCAGTCCTTGCACCAAAGCTTCATATTCAGCAGTGTTATTAGAGCATGCAAACTGAAATCTAAAAGCTGAATAATACTTCACTCCTTGAGGTGAAACCAGCATGGCTCCCCTCCTGCACCTTGTCTACTCCTTGATCCATCAAAAAACAACTGCCATACCTCATTTTCATCCTTGTGGTCTGGCTTGGTGATGCTAGGAATAGGCTGATTTTCTTCATGCATGCAATAGACTCCTAGTTCAGATTCTTCTATTTCTTGATAAGGATCAAAAGCATGCACCTTGTTTTCCCATTCATCAAGAGTTAGATCTGGGATGCTTCCAACCTTGGTGTCAGCTTCATCAGTGCTTAGACAATCCTCTTGATCAAATGCTGAACAATTTGTATTGATTTGGCTTGGAGTGTAAGGCTCAATGTGAAAGTTTGCAATAGGCTCAGATCTGATTGTGGCCTTGGTTCCATATCTTGTTTTGAACAACATGTGTGACCAATCAGCAGATAAGTAACCTCCAATCTTGGCTGTGAAATCCCTTGACAAACATAGGGCAAAGAGTGGTGGAAGGTCTATTACTGAGACATCTTGCAAAACAACCACGTTGGGACATGCATGCAAAGTAAGACTCAAGTTTTTTATCACTCCAACTATTGTTACTGCTGTCCCATCCAATTGCACTACCCCTTTGGATATGGTTTCATACTGAATTCCCAACTGATCAGCTATTTGCTTGGGCATTACTGAACTACTTGCCCTGGAATCAATCATGCAATTGTGTACTAGTTGGTTCCCAATGATCAATGAAACATAGAATGGAGGGGGCTTCAACATTTTACCTTGCTGTCCTCCATGGTTCCCCTCAGGCTGGGCAGCATTTGTGAGCACCTTCTCTTGCATTTGGACTTGCTGATTTGAAGTTGACCAGTCCTTCATGGCAGCTTGTAGCAAATCTCTTTGGCCTGGGATAGATAGTGATTCCCACATTGATATGTTTACATTTGTCTTCTTCATCTGATCAATGATATTGAATGGAGATGAAGTATCCTTTTTGTCCCTTGGCCTGCACATTCATTCCTTGTGTATGGGCAGCAACAACTAGCATTTGAGTTGGCCTAGGAACTATTTTAGGCAATCCTTGTGTATTTGGGATTGCATTTTGCTTGCCAATATTTTGTGGAGTGACAGAAGGTTGTGGATTGCTTGGGGCCAATGGTTGTTCTTCACCCAAATTTCTCCTCTTTGACCTTGTGTTGGCTGCAACACTTTGGGAAACTGTCTGATTCATGCCACAAAAATATTCTCGCCCAGTTTACAAGTGTGGTATCATTTGGAGCTGATTGCTGCTGGAATGTTTCTTGTTGCTGGTTATTTCTTTGACTACCTTCACCCTCCACACCAGTTGTTGTCACCATTAATGCTTGATTCAAGGCACCGTTGAAGCACATGGACTGGTTATGAGGTTCATTGCATGGGAAACACCAATCATACTCTTGAGCTATATTGTTTTGTACTGGCACTAATGCTTTAGATGCAGATGTAGCATTGGGATTATAGGGCTGAAATGGTCTGTTGGCAGGAGGCCTTGCTTGATTTAGATTTGCAGCTGGATTGGGTGGTCTTTGGGGTTGATATGGCTGCCTGTTAGGCTGAGCTTGGGGCTGGAAAGAAGGTCTAAAACCTTGAGCTTGCTGCCTTTTGAGTGTAACCAGCTCATTACCTAGATTTTGCAATTGCTTCATGACTTCTTGAAGTTCATTTGAGGCACTAGAAGATGAAGTAGAAGCTTCATTCAAATTCTGATTTCTAGGAGTGGGAATAGGAGCTAAATTAGGTGTTTGATTAGTATTTGGGCTCTCTAAACTTGGAAACAATGGCATTGGAGGTCTAGGAGCCAGCTTGCCAGCTTGGATCAAACAATTTTCAGCTCTAATGGCAATGCTATAAGCAATGGGAATAGTTGTGCCTCCCATGGATTGAATTAACATAGAAATATCAGAATTTAAAGCTTTAAGGTAATAAAGGAAAGCACCTTCTACTATTGGCCTGACTGCCACTGGAATTCTCTCCCAAGTCCTTTGAAATCTGAAATTAAAATCAGTCAGCTGCTCATTGGGAGCTCTCTTGATGGTTGTCAGCTGCTCCAAAAGGGACAAGTTGTCTCCCTTTTCCCCAAACTACTCATGGAGGGCTATACATAGCTGATTCCAATTTTGAATAGAACCTGAGGCAAGGCTCTTGAACCATTGCAAAGCTTTCCCTTTGAATGAAGATGCCAAGCAATTTGACAACAACTTGCATCTCATTGATCTCATGGATTGCACAAATGTTAGCAATATCCTTGACATGATCACCAGTGAGGTCTGATTTTCTCCAGTGAAGTATGGAATGTTCTTCAATGCTGCAACTGGAATTGGATTTTGTGCATTGAGAGCAAGTGGGCTGCTGCCAGTGAAATTGACATAGGGGTTGTTTTGTGCCATTCTGATTGGCCTTAGAACCCTTGTTGATTGAATGAAAGGCCTACCAGGTGGAGGAGTTGAGAGAGTTCTGTTTGGTGGAGATGGAGACCTTTGGATTCTCCTCCCACTTTGCCTTCTTCTTGGAGATAACTGCAGATATTCAAACAACACCTCTTCTTCTCCAGCTCTTGACCTTGTAGTGATTCTTCTCATGAGTTTTCAGGTCTGCACTGCTAAAACCAGTTGATTCTTCTTCCTTGGAGTCGCCAGATGTGCAATTTATAGCTCCTTTAAAGCAAGAACTTGCAACAAATGCACATCAATTTTGTTGCAATGAAGATGAAGACCTCTAAGGTCCCACCGGCATGTGCCAAAACTGTTGTTGCAAATCAGCAACACCCCCGGATGTTGATCAGATTTCTAGTTTGATCATACTAAGCATCCAGTGTGATTGCACAACATTGAATCCTTTCCCAAGTGTGGGACTTGCAAAATGAGAAAGGAATCTCTAGTTTAGAGGCTAGTTCCTCAATTCCTCTTGGTCGATTTATCACTTACAAGTTGCAGAGGTCTATATTCCTAACCCTACCCTAAATTCCAAAGGAGACAGAGATAGAGAATGCAAAAAAACTAAAACTAATGCTAATAGGTGATGCACCAAAGGAGTGGTGAGCATTTCTCACTTCTGCAGATTGACACAATTCATAAAATGCAACAAAACAACATGCACAAACTGATAACTATAATGAAGAATCAGAAATTAGTCAAACAACACCAGCAGAGGATGAAAAATTAATCACAGGGCCTGTATTGTTATTTTAACATCAAAATCACTTGCATTACAACACCTGAGAGGAAAAAATGAGTTGCAGTTCTTAGAAAAGGTCTGATATTCCACCAAAATCACTTCCAAGGTGAGAAAGGGGACCTGCAATACACAAAAAATGTTCAACCCTTTGAAAATGAGCCAAAACTAGCTTTTACAGTGCAAGGGATGAGCCCAGGAGAGAGAAACATGGGAAAACATGGAAGGGATTCAACCATTGACCAAAATGCATTCAAAATAGCATGGGCATCCTTATGACCCATCCCCTGACATTTTTAGCCATGCTGGGAGAGAATGCGAGCCATTCTTCATTAAAAACGGTGGTTGAAACGTCATTTCTATCCATGACCACGTGCCAGAGGTTTTTCAATTTTTCTCTCCAAACTCCATCAAAATGCAAAAATGACCCTAGAATATTGTAGATAATTTCACCATCTTTCCATTGATATAAAGAACGTGAAAAACCGAGCTCTGGATCGAAAGATATGGCCATTTGAAATTTTAGGGCAAAAACAGGGCCAAATCGGATTGGCGGGCAAAAATTTGAATTTTTTACCTTTTTGGTCATTTGGAAAATTTTCCAAAATTTCCCCATGCTCCACCTTTCTAGGTGCCACGTGGCATGTTTCTATTGGGCACGGGCCCATCCTGCTTCATTTTCCTTCACTTTTGTCTTTGGAATTTTTTTCAAAATTCCCCGTCGGGCCGACGAGTTTGGGACACGTGGCAAGTTTTAATTGGACGCGGGCCTGCCTATCTTTCTTCTATTTTCCACGGGCCGTTTGATATTTTTAACCTAGACACGTGTCAAAACCCCATTGGGTGTGGGTTTTCCCCTTCTAATTTTTCATGCGGGCTTTTCCTCTCTGAATTTTCCTTTATTTTCTCCTTGGGAAAATTTCCCAAATTCTCCCCTTGCTCCGCCACTCCAGGACACGTGGCGACATATCATTCATGGCGGGCCATTCACAACATTTTTACTTCTGCGCCAACACCTTGGGAACAAATCCCAATTTCCTCCCGCGGTCCGTAGCTCCGAGCTCATAGGACATGTGGCACGTTTCTATTGGGTGTGGGCTCTTCCTTCAAAATTTTCCATGTGCCAACACTTAGCCAAATTTTTCAAATTTCCCCTGGACACGTGGCATCACCTGATTCACCGGGCCTGCGGGAAAAAATCTTCCATTTGAAATTTTTCCAAACACTTGGTGAAAATTCCAAGTCTTCCTCCGACCCCCGCCACTTCCATGACACGTGGCGGCATCTCATTGGCCGCGGGCCTTTCAGGGAAAATTTTCCCAAAAAACTCCACGAGCCATAACTTCAAAAATACATGGAGTTAGGAGGAAAACTTTACCTTTCGGAAAGTCGAGAAAGAGCTCCCATGACTCGATTCATCAATGTTTCATCAAGGCAATATCCTTTCACAAGAACCAGTTCAAAGTATTCACCAAAACAGTGCCAGACCTTTCTTCAATTGTATGGCAGCCTCCTACGTTATCCTGAAGTATGGCTTTATCTCCTCCCATTTGATGGTAAGTGTCAAGTACCACATTCCCATCATCTTTAAGATCCGTAGGTATCCACGCTAGTCCAAAGTCGAACACTTGCTTTGTTGATAGCCTGCTGAAATCTCTTTCTAACCTCGTACTCACTTTTGTACTTCATCCAAAAATCTTCTAATGAAGGCACATGTGTGTACTCCTGGGAGATCATCTTCTTGGCTACTCCAAATGGATCAAAGTTCAGCCGTGTAGGGAAGAACTATTTCTCATACTCAGATAACATCTACATCTCCATCCCTCGAGCTCTATGAATGCTATGGCAATTGTAATGTCCCACAGTGATTGGGAAGAATCCCATAGACTTGTGCCTCTTTGAATGAAGGTCATGTAACTCCACAAGTTTCCTGCTCAGCTCCATGGTGATCAATCTATCATTCAAATATCTAGGCAACTTAACTGGTTCACTAGAAAAGCCAATAACCCTGATGTATGTGAAATCTTCAAACTAAATGAATAGACTGCCAACCTTGGATACAGCTCCCCATGCTTCCTTGCTTACCTTGTTGGCCTTCAAGTCTTTGTCTAGCCTATAAATTAAATCGTAGAATAATTCATCATTGACCACTTTGAAATCTTTCTCACATGCAGTACGTGAAGCTATGGGTAGCACTCAAAAAGGGGTCCTTAGAAAGAACACCACATCTATCCAACTTGGAAAAATGCCTTGTGAAGATGCAAAGCATAAACCAAGTAGGAAGTCATTTTGAAGTGAAAGTATGCTTCACATTTGGATTTGCTCACCAATTTTGTTGCTAATAATTTCCAACCAATTGATTATGGAATTAACCTTGTTGACTTCAATGGTCCTAATGAAAGCATACTTCCATGTACGAAAAGTGTAAGCAATCACCTCGCCATTAATCCCGCATAGCAATTTGACAACATCATTTACCTCCCGCACCAAATGGGATCGTGGAAGATTTCTTGGGAACTTAGAAGGAGATCTAGGCTTCTTAATGTATCTATTATTCATTATGCTCACGCAATCAGCTCTATGCTTCTCCCACCCCTGCTTTGTCAGCATCCCGAATGCTAATGGAAGTCACCCCTTTCGCACTGACTGGGATCTTCAAACAACAATTAATGAACTCTCTGCGTCCAAACAAATTATTGTCTTTCCCATAGCATCACGCACTAACCTTGATGAAGGATGGTAAGATCTAGCACACTCCATAACAAACTCGGCAACTAGGTTGTGCATGGAAAGGCTGCAGACTTGGATAATTCCACCGCTTTTAACCACACGCATGAATGAAGTCTTTCCCGCCTCGGATCTATCAATCAATTTGGAAAGAGGTGACCTAGATCTTTCTCTCCTATGTTTGCAAGTTTTGAAGTGATGGATTACTCTGTTGTGCTTTCTTTTTCATTTCCTTCACCATGGCTTAGTCTATCTTTGTCTGAATAATTCTTTTTCTTCTTATTTGGCCGGATTTCTTCAAAACTGGTGCAGATCTGGACAATTCTTCAGATTCGGAGGATATATTCAATGTATTGGACATTGATTAAAGCTCCTTTTCTTTTGTAAAGCACCTGTAATGAATTCCTGTAATTAATTCAGACAAAAATGGCCACCGGAGCATGAATAGTGAATTTTAATTGTAAAAATCTACACTTTTCAAGCCTATTGCCCCAAAAATTGATGTTTAATTTGCACATAAAGAGAGCATGAATCTTTTCAACAACACCTGAGCACCTGTAACACCTATGCAAACAAATATGCAGATAAAGATCAACCTCCTTCAAAGCATGTGCCAAATTTTGAAGTTTTTAGCATTGTTTTCACCATCAGATGAGTAAAATCCTTCTTCAAATGGGGCGCACTTTTCTTCTTGGCTGCAATTATTTACCCGTGAATTAAATAATTCACCCTTATGGCAGCCCATACTTATATAAATCTCATAATTCTATAATTAATAATTTCCCTTCCTATTCCTGGTAATTAATTAATTAAAAATCATGTTTCTCTTTTAAAATAAAATGTTTAAGGACAGCCATCCAATAAATTAAATTAATCCAATTTAATCATTCACACTTCACTTCATTTAAGCTTCACAAAGTGATGCCTTGACCATAGCCACCGAAAATAGAATTTAATTTAATGATTTAATGCTTTAAAATCATTAAATCTATCCTAAATGGGACACACTTTTTGACATGAAGGGGCAGCCTTTAAATAAATTAAATTTAATCAATTTAATTCATTTAATTCTATTTATTTTATTCCCCTTTGCTTTGTTGACTTTCTTCCAAGCTTGGGCGCCTATTTTAGAAGGAGAAATAATTAATTTAATCCACTTAAAAGCTGCATTCTTCTCTCTAAAGGGGCACTTTTTTCGCACAATATAATTCTATTTTTAAGAATTTATAACAATGGGATTCTTTACCTCGCAAGGCAGCCCCGAAATCCCATGATCCACTTAAGTGATTTGACTTTGAAAATGGGATTATTTACCCGCAAGTGAAATAAAATCCTATGATTTCACTTAAGTCACTTTTCTTTTATTTCACCATGGGAATTTTTACCCTGCAAGGCAGGTAATAAATTCCCGCCTGCCTGCGGCCTCTAACTTTCCCACTGCAGCTTAAGTGAATTTTATATCACGGGAAAAAGTACCCTACTAGGCAGGTACAAAATTCCCACCTTGCCTGCTGCTTCTATTTTTCCCATTGCAACTTAAATCCTTTGTTTTCCAAAAATGCGCCCAACCCCGCAGGGGCTTTTTATGCACGACTTCACTTTTTCCCAGTGATCCAGACCTCCGATGGCGACTTCCTCCGGGCATAACGTGCGTATATGTTCTCTAGTTGCTCCAGGCCAAAAATCAAGCTTACCCGCAAAGGAATTGTTCTAGAGAAATTTCACAGAAAACGAAACGGGACAACACAAAAACACGAAAAATTGCCAAAAGTTACAAATAAAGCCCAAAACTTATTCCAAGTTAAAACCCTTCTGGTACATAGGAATAATGACATGTTCGATCATAACAAAGTTAAAACAGAGCACAAATAGCCTCATACGGGCTCAAAATAATTAAATACAAATTTCCGCAGACATAAATCCCGACGACAGAATATAACAATTTTGGGCATCTGGGTATTTGGTGAAAAAGGCTAATATGGCTCTTTGGGAATATCTTGACGCAATACAAGAAATTTCAAGCAATAAAAACACAAAACGACCCATTATTTTAAAAGTACAATTTTTTTCGGATAGGGTAGTCGCAGATTTCAGGATGAAATCTAGGTGACACCAGTTGGCTCCGTCTGTGGACATCTTTTTCTCTGTCAGAATGATAAAGGGAAAAGATGAGATCCCAGTATCTCTAGTTTCATATCTTGTATTTTGGGCATGGGGTCAAACAAACAAACACAACACAAAACAAAAACAAAACAAAACAAACAAATTTTTATTTATGTACATACAGGTTTTACCCTGCTTCTCATGTTCAAAACAACTTCAAGTGTTGCCCATTGAAAGGCAACGGCAATTCAACTCCATCCTGATGAGCAAGAATGAAGCTATCTGCTTCGGCTGATCCTCTTAATCACAAAAGGCCCTTTCCATAGTGAATCAAACTTTCCATGCATGCCTTTTGTTTCTCTTCTTTTGTCCCATAAAAGGACCTAGTCATTAACTTCAAACTTTCTTTCCTGGCCTTTTTTTTGTCAAAGATGACTTTCACCTTCCTTTGATGCTCTGTCAACCTATCTGCAACTTGAGTTTTTACTTCCCTCAATTCAGTCAGGTACATAATTCTTTTATCAATAGCATCCGTGAATGTGGAATCCTCCAGGCCTTAGAAAGTTATAGGGCAAGCATAGCCTTCCAAGGTAAGAGGCAACGTGTCTCTACCATATAACAGCTGAAATGGGGACATGCCTATCGCCCTCTTTGGTGTGATTCTATCGGCCCATAATGCATCAAACAACTTTTTATGCCAAGTCATTTTATTTTTCATTTCTAGTTTGTGCATGATAGTTACCAAGTTTTTATTACTAGATTCAGCTTGGCCATTCCCTTGTGGATAGTAGTTTGAGGAATGAACCAGCTGGATCCCATAAGTGTAGCAAAATTCCACCAACTCCTCAAAAGAAAGATTCGGAGCGTTGTATGCTACTATTTTGCTAGGCACGCCAAACCTGACAATAATATTTTCTTTTATAAAATTACACACCTCGGTGGAAGTGGCATTCTTCACAGGAATAGCTTCTACCCACTTACTGAAATAATCAGTAGCTGTTAGAATGTAATGGTGACCGCACTAGAAGCCGGGTTAAGCATACCAATAAAATCCATTCCCCACTGTTGGAAAGGTTCTTCAATCACAATGGGTTTTAGAGGTAATGCAGGCAATTTCACACACCCAACAAAATGTTGGCATGCTTGGCACTTAGCTACCCAATCTACAGTATCTTGAAAAAGGGTAGGCCAGTAATACCTTGCTCTGAGGATCTTGTGTGTAGTGACTCGGGCTGAGAAATGACCACCGCAAGCCATGTCATGAAACTGTTGTAGTAGCTGATCCTGTTGAGCTTTATCCATGCATCTGAGAAATACGCCATCAATTCCCCTCTTGTACAAACCATTATCCCAAAGAACAAAATCTTTGGATTTCAGTTTGATAGTTCGTTTCTCTTTTCTGGAAAGTTGATCTGGGCATTCTCCATATGTCAGAAAGTAAGCAATGTTACTGTACCACTCCTCTACCAGATCTATAAAAAGTATTGCAGGAAAATCTTCATCTATCTCCCCTTGATCCACTTCTGGCACTGATGTTTTCATCTCCATCATTAGTTCACACAAGCCTCTTCCTCGAACCAGCTTTGTTGGTTTAATATCCAGGTCATATTCTTGAACCTTTGTCACCCATGTTCCTCTCAACAATCCTAACTCTTGCTGAGTGAGGATAGATTTAACTGCAGTATCTGGAACCAAAACCACAGTGTGTGAGGAAAGAATATAATACCTGAAATCCTTACACGCCTTCACCACTGCATATGCGTGCTTTTCCATGGGAGTATATTTCAACTCATAGGCTTTAAGGGGCGTGCTCATGAAAGCAATAGGAGCTTCTGCGTCCTCTTGATTTTTCTGCATCAATATTGCTGACATGGTGTGTTCGGAGGAATAACAGTAGAGAATAAATTCTTTACTGAAGTCGGGTGAAACCAAGACCGGAGCTTTTGACAGGGCCTCTTTAATTTTCTCAAAAGCTTCCTTCCCTTCACCGCTCCATTTAAAATCTTGTGTCTTCTTCATCATATTCGAGATATGTAAGGTTAGCTCAACAAAGTCAGAATGAATCTCCTGAGAAAATTAACTTTTCCAAAGAAGGAGTGAACCCCCTTTTTGGACGTAGGCAAAGGCAATGTCTGAATGGATTTGACACGCTCTGGATCTATCTTGGTTCCTTCCTTTGAAACGATGTGCCCTAGTAGTTTCCCTTCTGTTACAGCAAAGATGGACTTCTTAGGATTCAAAGAAATACCATGTTTTGCGGTATCAGATGAAGACCTCTTCCAAGTTTTGAAATGCGTACTTCTATCTTTGAGAAAAGACATGTCGATCATCTAGGTACACACTATGCTTATATCTTTGAGATGAGCAAAGGCTAGATCCATATCTTTTTGAAATGTAGCACCAACATTAATCAGGCCGAATGGCATTTTCTGGTACGTGAAGGTTCCCCAAGGTGTGATGAATGCCATTTTGTATTGATCTTCCTCGGCCACCTTGACTTGATTGTAGCCTGAAAAGCCATCAAGCATGGAAAGCATCTCAGATCCAGTGACCACCTGCAGAGTGTGATCCATGATGGGGATGGGGTAGTTGTCTTTCAAAGAAGCTTGATTAAGGTTGCGAAAATCCACGCACAACCTAATTTTGCCACTCTTCTTCCTCACAGGAACTATGTTGGCCAACCATTCAGAATGATGTATGGGATAGATAATCTTTGTGTCTAACAACTTCTGGATTTCTACAAAGATGGTTCCCGAAATGGTAGGGTTGTGCCACCGCAGCTTCTGCTTGAAAGGCTTTTGTTCTGGTTTAAGTGGGATGTAGTGTTGAACTTCCGCAGGCTGATATGTTTTTAGATCCTGGTAAGACCAGGCAAAAACATCCATATATTTCTTAAGAAGCTTAGTGAAAGCTTCTCTTTCGGCCTCTGAACAACACTTACCCAGATTTACTAATTTGGGATCATTGTGGCTCCCAAATTTAGTAATTGTGTGTCGGAGGAAGAACCTTCCCCACTTTCTTCATTTTTCTTAAGCATCTGATCATGCTTATCAAACATTTCCTCAAGAGATACCAAGCCTTTGGGAATTTTATTTCCCTTTAGCTAGATAATCTCCTAACTTCCCGAGATGTCCGCATCCATTTCTCCCACAGTAGTTTTCCTAGGAGGTGAATTGCTTCCCTCATAGTAGATCTCTTCAAAATTGTCCTTCTGTTGGAGAAACGCAAGCAATCTGCTTGTCATCGTTGAAAACCTGCCATTGTTGGACGTTGTCAGGAACCTTTGGGTGGAAGACCATCTCCACTTTGTAGTCTCCCTATCTAAAGAATGGGAGGCTGATCTAGATTCAACAAGGCTGTAGTCACTGCAAGTGAATCAGCTCTGAATTTTGTTCTCTCGGAATGTAAGATACCGAGAAAGCTAAAAAATCCAGGATAACAGAGTAGACCCGATCTCTATAGTGCTGCAGTTTGTCTTTTTTGACTTGGTAGAGACCTCTTATCTGCTTAACGATCAGCTCAGCATCTCCCTTGCGTGTAAGAGCTTGATTCCCATTGTTCTTTCCTGCTCCATACCTAACAACAACGCTTCATACTCTATTGTGTTGTTAGTATTTTCAAACATCAATTTGAAGGAGTGTGCATGCACCTTCCCTTCGGAGAGATAAGAACAACACCTATGCCGGATCCAAATGAACAGCAGTTGCCATCAAATTCTAGAGTCCAAACCTTGTTGTCAAGTTGATGTGGTTCTTGAATCATCGGTTGAACATCTTCTTTATCCATTTCTAGATAATAGACTCCGTGATCCGATTCCTGAAACAAGATCTGAGATCTAGGATCCTTAGACTTTGACACTGTACTTGGATTTCTTCTCAGGTTCTAGCTTCTGATTTACTCCTTTGATTGGTATGTGTGCACAAGACCAATCCATCTTGACTTCTCCACCCAACTCTTTGCAGAAATTTCTACTCAACAACATGCCATAAGAGACTGGAATGTCTGCTACAAGGATAGTCATTTTCAATCTTTTGTCTAGAAAAGAAGCAAGTACTACCTGCGCATCTTTGATTTTTCCAACAAGAGGAACTTTCCTTTCCATGGAATAACATCTTCCGATGGTTTTTGTCAATGTGAGACCCAAGGCATCAAGCAACTTTGGCAGGCATGACGTTGTCAGAAGCTCCAGAGTCCAAAATGCAATTGCTCAATTTATGTCCATTGATGAGCAAAGATACATAGAATGGCTCGATCCTTTCTGATGTAGCAGGAGAAGAGGTAGAAGGAGAAGAACTTGCAGCCGCATTATTTGAAGGAGGAGTATTCTTTGGATTTGCTAAGATACCCCGTGAAGTATTATTTGTTGGGCTGGGACCATTACTTTGCACATATTTGACCAATCTATTCAGCTGATCAGGAAATGCCCTCAAATATTCAGCTTCTGACATTTGGACCTTGTTCCTTTTGATGTGATCAATGATGTCAAAAGCTTGACTTGCTTCAGCAGGATGTGCATTGGCCCTTTGCTGCGAATTGAAAGAATTTGAATATTTATCCTTGGGTGCTAATGAAGAAGGAAGAGTGCTACCTCTTTTCAAGATAGTAACATCCGGCCAGATCTTCTCTTTCTTTTCGCCACTTGTGGATGCTTCGGTGTTTTGGCGTGTTTGAGACCTTGTGAACACCGTAAAAGTGTGACCATCAGAATCTTCAAAAGATTCATAATAGCCATCATCAGATTCATAGTCCAAGTAACCAATATTGGAGTCGCCAGCGGGATCTATAAAGTCTTCATCATCGAATGATTCATCAATGCCGAGATCCTCTTCATTAGTTTCCAAGTTATTCCTTGGAGCAGCTTCTATTGCCAACCGTTGTGGTGCAGCAGCAAGTCTATTTCGGTTTTGATTTTGATTTTGACCATTAAAGGTCCGGGTAGGAGCCATTCTTGAGGGGGTTGCATTCCCTGCTTGAGAGATTTGCTTCTTGATCTACAGCATGTCATTAGCCAATCTCTACAACAAAGGATCTGAAGTACTAGAAGAAGCGCCATCACCTTTGTGAGATGGTTGTTTGAGTTTCCCAGCCATGATCAAGTCATCCTCAACTTCCATGGCAGCATTTTGTGCTTCAAGTAGATTTATAGGTCTTGCCCTTCTCAACTGATATCCAACTTTGGGCAATAGAGCGTTTATAAAAAACGTCTTTTGATTTTCATCGCTCAATGCGGCAGAAGTGGGGATTTTATATAAAATCCTTTGGAACCTTGCAATAAAGTCCCGCATGTTTTCACTTGGCTCCTTTCTTCAACTGCATCAGTTGAGTGATCAACGTGCTAGCATCCTCTGTGGGCTTGAATCTTTTCAGAAATTGCTCACGCATAGTCACCCAGTTGGTTATGGTGCCAGGAGCTAGCCGATAGAACCATTCTCCAGCCAAGTCATGTAGAGTCTCAATGAAGAGCCTGACTGAGACATCTTCATGCTCTACTGCAAGCACACCACAAGATATGAAGAAGGCCGCCAAATGATCATCCGGGTTTTGCTTTCCATCTCCAAAGAATTTTGGAAAATTCTTTCTGGATCCCTTTGGCAGATCATGCATAGGTGGAGTCAGGTTCAAAGGTCCAAAAGCTGCTCCCCATGGGACAGGTACTATCTGGTTCTGATTCTGATTCTGCATGATGAATGGGGCACATCTCCTCCTTGTGTAGACTTGATGGATAATTCCAGCTACGGATTATGCTGAAGATGATCCGGATCTGGATGGGTGTGCACTCTCCTTCCTGGTGAGAGACTAGATCTGCGGCTTCTAACTTGAGGAGGATGATTGAAATTGAATTGCTCCTGCAATGTGGAAGAAATGATCAGTCCTTCCTTGCGCCTTCACGGATCGGGTGAATGGATGTTCAACCAGGTTGAGATTTGTGTGGAAAACACTCCAATCTTCAATAGATAAGCTTTGATCTGCAAAGATAGTTGTTCCCCAATGAGTCACCAAAATCGTTGGCTAGATTTTCTACATAGCACAAAACCTAGGCAGTCATGAGATAAATCTCCCTCATTTAACCGGTGAGGCTCCCATGTCAGATTTGTCAATTTAAGTATGCTAATATCTAAATGGGGTTTTACTTTAACTACTCAGTTCATGAACCATAACTGAATAATTTTGTAGCAAGTAAGCAAGTTTTAAAGAAAGGAAAAGTTATAGAAGAAGGTAATTACATAAACACATAGAAGAAATGGGGAAGATGTGCATCCCAATCAGTAGATGGCAGAGCTGATTGCATGCACATAGAAGAATCCAATAGATATAAACACATAATTCTAAAACAAAGGCAGCTCTAGATCCAGATCTAAAATAACACAAAGTTTATTAAGAGATCTAAGATTAAAAGTAAGAAACACAGTACACCGTGACACAAAGTTCTCCGGAAACCTGCTCCTTTGTATTCCTTTGCTCCAAGTGGCTCTCAGGGGTTCAACACAAAGTCTAGAACACAAGATTGCTGCTTACAAATTCTGATCCTTAACCCAGAGGTTCTTCTCCTACTTATAGAATGTAGGAGGGAAAGTACAAATGGGAAGTCTAACTGAACTAAAACACAAACAACAAGTAAAGATGACATTTGGCAATCATCCTCCACTAACTTCTCCTTAAGTGACACATATATCACTTAACTAATAGAATGGTTCCACATGACTTTAAGTAATGGTTGCAAAACCAATAACTTAAAGTTTTACAATTTCATCCGGGAACATAGAAAATAGAAGAAGAAAGAATAGAAGAAGAAGTCATGCCAGCTGTAACATTTATGTCTTCTTTTTGTTCTGATATCGGATATACTTGTCGAACATGTGATTCAACATCTTCCCATCTATTTTAGCCACTGCTTCCTTCTCTGTCCTAAACTGCAGCAATCCTTCATTCAACACTTTGATGCACGCCTCCACATCTTCCAAGCTCGGCCCAAACCTCGCAATATCGCCTGCAGCGCCACCAGTCTACTAATAGAATTCATCGTGAAAGGCTTAGTAGCTTTATCAATTCTCTTTTGTACCATCAGAAGAGACCCTTCCAGGGAATTAGGCACCTTGCTAGGAACGATCCGCACGTATGAAGTAACACCTCCGACCACGTCCTCCTCAGTGAAAGAAATGATATTGTCTGGTAAGGATGATGTCCTACTCTCAAGTGCCTGCATCCTCTTCAGCAAAACTCTGCAGATCTCCAAACGGAAAGATACTGCAAACTCAGCTACTTCCCCTTCGACTGATCCATCTAGTACAATTTCTCTACAACCAATACATCTCCGACAACTTGTTGATCTCTCCCAAAGTACTCAGGTTACTCTCAACAACTGTGTTCATGTCCACTATGCTCGTCACCAGTTGCTGCAGCTGATTTTCCGCATCATTCAT
The DNA here is from genome assembly GCA_018340775.1 of Taxus wallichiana var. yunnanensis. Lineage (NCBI taxonomy): Eukaryota > Viridiplantae > Streptophyta > Pinopsida > Cupressales > Taxaceae > Taxus > Taxus wallichiana. Next base: position 797,143,307 of record CM031242.1, read on the forward strand.
AACCTTTAGGTGGGCTGACACCTCTCCAAGTTGTACAAAAGCTTGACGAATAATCAAATCCTTCCATTCATCAATAGCTTTTACTTGATTGCTTGCATCCTCCATTTCCTGCATAAGATGATCACTCACCTGCTCTAAAATGGGCTGAATGGAAGGCTTAGCAACCTTGGCTATGATCTCACACAACTGAGATACCTGCTTCTGAAGTTCTTCTTTCTCCACCTTTTCACTGTCAAGCCTAAGGAATAGAGCATCTATCAATGTCTGCGTGTCCTGCTTCAATCCTTCAGTGGTGGCTTGACCGAGGGGTACTTTGGTTACTGTCACATCTTCTGCCGTGAGCTCATCCTCCTCCTTCTTTCTTTCGCCGGAATTGACATCTCAGCAAACTTCTGCCCCGAATCCTCGATGATCAACCTTGAAGTTACCTTAGCAACTTTAGGCCTTCTATCTCTTCCGCCCAGATTCTGGAGTAGCTGCAAGTCATGTTCCTCCAAGTTCATCTCCACTCTCGCTTCTGGAACCAACTGCGAAGCCAACCATTCCGAGAAGTTACTTCTCGGAGAATGAGAAGTCACTGAGTGCACTACCATCTCCCACTCTGCATCCTCTCCATCAAAAAGTGCCACAGTGTTATGGCTGCCATCTTCGAATCATCCAAGGACAAAGCTCTTTCGAACTCCGCCATCTGCAGCTTCAACATCTCTTCTAGAAGGGGTGTTGAATGGAGTGGCTGAGGAGAGAAGATGAATGTCACCGGATTCAGTGGAGGCATGGAAGTGTCTTGCTGAGGTGCAATAGTTGGTGAAGTACTGGATGCTGGAGAAGCCGGAACTAAAGTCATGGTCGTGGAAGTGATCTTCTCCTTTGATTGAGATCTTCTGTGTACTTTCAACTTCTCGGACCTTCTGCTGCTTTCTCCTTCGTGCTTCCTCTTGAGGGAATCTCCGCCGAAGTTTCCCGTGACTTGATTCATCAATGCTTCATCAAGGCAATATCCCTTCATCAGCAACCAATTTGAAGTATTCACCAAAACAACGCCAGATCTTTCTTCAATTGTATGGCAGCCTCCTACGTTATCCTAAAGTATGGCTTTATCTCCTCCCATTTGATGGTAAGTGTCAAGTACCACATTCCCATCATCTTTAAGATCCGCAGGTATCCATGCTAGTCCAAAGTCGAACACTTGCTTTGCTGATAGCCTGCTGAAATCTCTCTTTCTAACCTCATACTCACTTTTGCACTTCATCCAGAAATCTTCTAATGAAGGCACATGTGCGTACTCCTGGGAGATCATCTTCCTGGCTACTCCAAATGGATCGAAGTTCAGCCGTGTAGGGAAGAACTCTTGCTCATACTCGGATAACATCTGTGTCTCCATCCCTCGAGCTCTATGAATGCTATGGCAGCTGTAATGTCCCACAGTGATTGGGAAGAAGCCCATAGACTTGTGCCGCTTTGACTGAAGGTCGTGTAACTCCACAAGTTGCCTGCTCAGCTCCATGGTGATCAATCTATCATTCGGATATCTGGGTAGCTTAACCGGTTCACCAGAAAAGCCAGTAACCCTGAGGTATGTGAAATCTGCAAACTGAATGAATAGACTGCCAACCTTGGATACAGCTCCCCACGCTTCCTTGCTTACCCTGTTGGCCTTCAAGTCTTTGTCTAGCCTGCAAATGAAATCGTAGAAGAATTCATCATTGACCACTTTGAAATCTTTCGCACGTACAGTACAGTAAGCTATGGGTAGCACTCAAAAATGGGGTCCTTAGAAAGAACACCACATCTATCCAGCTTGGAAAAGATGCCTTGTGAAGCTGCAACATACACCAAGTAGGAAGTCATTTTGAAGCTGAAAGTACGCTTCACGTTTTGAGTTGCTCACCAATGTTGTCGCTAATAATTTCGACCAATTGATTATGGAATCAACCTTGTTGACTTCAATGGTCCTGATGAAAGCATACATCCATGTACGAAAAGTGTAAGCATTCGCCTCGCCATTAATCCTGCATAGCAATTTGACAACATCATCTACCTCCTGCACCAAATGGGATCGTGGAAGAGTTCTTGGGAACTTAGAAGGAGATCTAGGCTTCTTCATGTATCTGTTATTCATTATGCTCACGCAATCAGCTCTATGCTTCTCCCACCTGCTGCCGGCATCCTGAATGCTAATGGAAGTCACCACCTTTCGCACTGGGATCTTCAAACAACAATTGATGAACTCTACGTCCAAACGAATTATTGTCTTTCCCGTAGCATCACGCACTGACCTGGATGAAGGATGGTAAGATCTAGCACACTCCATAACAAACTCTAAGCAACTGGGTTGTGCATGGAAAGGTCATAGCTCGGATAATTCCACTGCTTTTAACCGCACGCATGAGTGAAGTCTTTCCCGCTGGATCTATCAATCAATTCGGAAAGAGGTTCCGGACCTAGATCTGTGTCTCCTATGTCTACAAGTTTGGAAGTGATGCATGACTCCATTGTGCTTTCTTTTTCATCTCCTTTCGCCATGGCTTTGTCTATCTTTGTCTGAATAATTCTTTTTCTTCTTATTTGGCCGGATTTCTTCAAAACTGGTGTAGATCTGGACAATTCTTCAGATTCGGAGGATATACTCAATGTATTGGACATTGATTAGAGCTCCTTTTCTTTTGTAAAGCACCTGTAATGAATTCCTACAATTAATTCAGACAAAAATGGCCACCGGAGCATGAATAGTGAATTTTAATTGTAAAAATCTACACTTTTCAAGCCTGCTGCCCCAAAAATTGATGTTTAATTTGCACATAAAGAGAGCATGAATCTTTTCAACAACACCTGAGCACCTGTAACACCTATGCAAACAATTATGCAGACAAAGATCAACCTCCTTCAAAGCATGCGCCAAATTTGGAAGCTTTTAGCCTTGTTTTCACCTTTGTCTGAGCAAAATCCTTCTTCAAATGGGGCGCACTTTTCCTCTTGGCTGCAATTCTTTACCTGTGAATTAAATAATTCACCCTTATGGCAGCCCATGCTTATATAACCCTCATAATTCTATAATTAATAATTGCCCTTCCTATTCCTGGCAATTAATTAATTAAAAATCATGCTTTTCTCTTTAAAAATAGCATGTTTAAGGACAACCATCCAATAAATTAAATTAATCCAATTTAATCATTCACACTTCACTTCACTTAAGCTTCACAGTGTGCCTTGACCATAGCCACTGAAAATAGAATTTAATTTAATGATTTAATGCTTTAAAAATCATTAAATCTATCCTAAATGGGGCACTTTTTGACATGAAGGGGGCAGCCTTTAAATAAATTAAATTTAATCAATTTAATTCATTTAATTCTATTTCTTTTATTCCCCTTTGCTTTGTTGACTTTCTTCCAAGCTTGGGCGCCTATTTTAGAAGGAGAAATAATTAATTTAATCCACTTAAAGGCTGCCTTCTTCTCTCTAAAGGGGGCGCACTTTTTTGCACAATATAATTCTATTTTTAAGAATTTATAACAATGGGATTCTTTACCCTGCAAGGCAGCCCCGAAATCCCATGATCCACTTAAGTGATTTGACTTTGACAATGGGATTATTTACCCTGCAAGGCAGGCAATAAAATCCCATGATTTCACTTAAGTCACTTTTCTTATTTCATCATGGGAATTTTTACCCTGCAAGGCAGGCAATAAATTCCCACCTGCCTGCATGCCTCTAACTTTCCCACTGCAGCTTAAGTGAATTTTATATCATGGGAAAAAGTACCCTACTAGGCAGGTACAAAATTCCCACCTTGCCTGCTGCTTCTATTTTTCCCATTGCAGCTTAAATCCTTTGTTTTCCAAAATGCGCCCAACCCTCACAGGGCTTTTCCGCACGACTTCACTTTTTCCAGTGATCCAGACCTTCGATGGTGACTTCCTCCGGGCATAACGTGCGTATATGTTCTCCAGCTGCTCCAGGCCAAAAATCGGGCTTACCCGGCAAAGGAATTGTTCTAGAGAAATTTCACAGAAAATGAAACAGACAACACAAAAACACGAAAAATTGCCAAAAGTTACAAATAAAGCCCAAAACTTATTCCAAGTTAAAACCCTTTTGGTACATAGGAATAATGACATGTTCGATCATAACAGAGTTAAAACGGAGCACAAATAGCCTCATATGGGGCTCAAAATAATTAAATACAAATTTCCCGCAGACAAATCCCGACGACAGAATATAACAATTTTGGGCATCTGGGTATTTGGTGAAAAAGGCTAATATGGCTCTTTGGGAATATCTTGACGCAATACAAGAACTTTCAGGCAATAAAAACACAAAACAACCCATTATTTTAAAAGTACAAGAATAGTTGTTTGGGATGCTAATTGGGATTTTGGATTCAATATGAATAATTCTCGAGATGAATGGTTTTAATAGGATTATATTAATGTGAATAAAGTAATTTTATGGTTTAAGATAATCCTACGTATGTTATTATGTGTTTTGTTCATTATTCCTGTATTTTAGTAGGATTTATGTACGTACTATGAGAAAAAGGTGAATTTCGGGGTTTTTGATCCAAAAGCTTATTTTTATGCATGGAGAAGCTGGAGGACATCATTCCAAGCTAAAAACAATTTATTTGAGGTCTTAAAACATCTGGAGAAGCTTTGTAGACAAGGATTTACACTCGCTTCCCTCAAACTAGGGCTTCCTGTAACTTACAAACTATATGGTGGAATTTTCTAAAATTTTTAAATCTCCATGCTCCAGATTGATGTATCCCACTGCCTAAGAGTACATAGTCAAATTCCTTCGGTAAGGGTGTTCTTCATAATATCCCTTCACCCTAGGCATAGCAAGCTATGTTTTCCTATACAAAGGGCGCTCTTATGATGTTTTAGAATGGGTAAAGGCTAAGGGTGGTTAGAATAGTTGTGAAATGTTCCATTTACATGTTTTTTGCATAAGTAATTAGAGTGGATTAATCTCGTAACTTTGCACCCATATGTAGCATTGTAAAATATCTAATTAGACCTAATTAGTCTTATGATGATAGAGTGAGAAAAATTAGTGTCTGTATAAAGGAGTCAACCTTGAGTTTCACATATAAGAATGAGCTCCATAAAGGGCATTGAGATCATTAATAGTTTTGAAATAAATTCATCTGCAATGTTTAAACCCACGAGCATATGTCCTTTACGAGGCTAGTAGCTATGAAGCCTAATTCTAAGATCCATGTTAATTGGTTGAGTATTGAAGGAATAGAGGATCTAATCATCTTGGGAATGGTGGAGTAAGATGTCTAAGACCGATCTACCATGATAATAAACATGGAGAAGAGATTTGGCATGATGGAGCTATGGAGAGCCTCTGTAGGCTATGAATATGAATCATATGCATGAGGAATGAAGTATGGAGATGAATTGTGTGTGAGAGAGGAGTGAAGTCTCGAGGAGGTGTAGTAGATAGAATTGAAAATGAGAACTATTAGTGTGTGTATTTTCCACATCATTAGGTGAGTCATATCACTTAGGTGAGATCGTAGGTCCATGTGTCATTTAGGGTCATTATCATATTCTTTACGTGTCGCAGTGTCACAAGGCCGTCAAGACGCACGTGCCAAGGCCAATGCGTGCCATGCGTTATATGTGTCATGGGAGTTAAACGTCTATTCTAGGAATGGAAATCCCCTCTCTACTTGATTTTTCATGATTGCGCACCGGGGTTACTCAAAGACCTCCTATATGTACACCCCATTTGATCTATGAGATAGAGGAGAGTTTTATGGCTTAACCAAGTTCTGCCCGTGTTTCGAATCTTTGCATGCACATTCGGTTGATGCTCGCTCCTCCCGAGATCTCTTCATGTTGTCATTCGCATGTCCATTGATGTGCACGTCGTCCCTCGTGATCCTCGCTTGCGGGTTTTAAACCCTCTTTCATGGTATCAAAGCGAATCTTGTGGATCCGTGCACTCATCGGCGTTTCATGTGTTTTCTCAAGCTTCCTGCGTGATATTCAAATTTTGTGCATGTGTCGTAATGGATATTCCATTTGTGTGCTTCTTGCATTGATTTGGGCTTTTATACCTCTCTTCGGTTTTTGGGTTGTTCGTGGTTTCAGTAGCTCTGGTTTTTCGAGTGTTTGGTGTTCGTGTTTTTTTAACCTTGAGGGGTTTGCATGATGTTTTGGAGGTGTTTCGCATTTTTGCACTCAGCTCCCGCAGGTAAAAGAAGAATGCTAGTTTATTGTGTTGGATATCCATCTCACCATACACTCTTCTTTGCTCGTTTAATAGCTCTACTTGGTTGGCTCGACTTGCCTTCAACCCTCCATTTGTTCTGGCAACTGCCTTGTTTCTCATGCATTGCCGGTTCTGGGTGTGTTTTTCATACGTATTGGCTTGTTGGTGATTGTGTTGGATGCTTCTTGGGTTGGTTTCTCCTTTTTACTCATTTTCCTCTCGTGGGTTCGCTCATCCCCGAGCTCCTTTGCATCTGTGGCCTGTTATATGCCTTGTGCTTCACGCTTCTAATTGTGCTTGTTTCCTTCCACCAACATTGGAAAATGTTTTTTGGCGTATCACAGCTTACCAAAAATGTTTTTTTGAATCCTCTCATATTCAAACCTGCTCGTGGTTCCTCCAAAGAGCTCCGCCACCATTTTCCAGCCTCCTGGGCTTGGTGTCAACAACACCACGTTCAAACTCGCCAAACAACACCATGTGTTCTGCCATATTCTCCTTCCTGCGGTTTTTCTAGCATTTTGGCCATTTGGGATCTCTCACGCTTCTCCCACGTGCCAAGCAGACATCTCCAACTCCCGTCTTCGCAACCTACTTGGCACATCTCCTTGTGTGTTTCACCCTCGCCATGTTCGGCTCAGAACAACTCCAACCAGACAACACCCAAATCACAACAAAACCAAGATGTGGACTTGGCATTTTTGGCGGTTTGGGGTTCTACATGTGGACAACTTGAGTGCAGCACATTTCTAATGTGGGCCCACCTCCTTTCCACATTTTTTATGTTTTAAGGTGTTTAAAAATTAAAAACATTTTCTTGGCATCAGTATTAATTTTTGGGACCTATTTTGGCTTGTATTACTCATCCTTCCTTCAAGTGTCAAAGATAGAGGGTGAGGTCTGGGGTTGGCAGGAGGCTAATCCCCCTCGCAAGAAAAACAAACCCCCTACTAAATTTATGTGTCGATCCAACGAGTACCCACACGATACCCTTTGCACCCATCTCGTACTTTTTTAATGCGTTTCATAAAGATCTAGTGTTTTTTTCCATCAGTTGCATAGAATCGTTTTAATGCTATAAATTTTGACTCACTGCTCTGCTTTTTTAGTGCTTCTTTAGTAAAATTTGCATGATTTTTCACTTTACGTGATGGCATTGCCAATTTTGTAAACTCACTACTTTTATAAAGTGCCTCATTCTAGGGGTTGCTTGTACTCTTGGGTTTTTGCACGCAGACGCATTATTGGCCGAGTCCGATGTCTTGCTTTTTGCACCTTGCATCTTACATTTTTCATCATGGAGAGTGCTCTTTCCAGAATTGAGTGTCGTAGGATCACTTTACAGCCTCCGCCACTTCTCACCCGTGAGAGGAAACTATTTAGCTTGGCGTGCTTCCATGGAACACTAATTTGCCAATGAGGGTCTTTCACCTTCTTACTTGGGCCAATTCCCGCACAAACCGATCATCATCATCTAGAGGACTTCTTCGACACTTACGACCATGTCTTTGGTCACATTATGATGCATGTCTCTTGCTCTCTCTCGGTTTCACGTGGCAGACTCAAATCCACCTCATCGTGTCTGAGCATTCTTCGGCCCTTCTATGGAGACCCTTCACATATTGCCACCATTGTTGTTGCTGCTGCTGATTCATTGTTCCTCCATTTCTTCATGTGATGACAATTCCACTCCGACATGCACTCACTTGGTTCTACTTCTGATGATGAGGATTGTGCACCCAGCCTGATGCAAGAGAGCATTATAGAGGACTTCTCTCCTCTTCTCTCACTATTACAGAGATATTGCTGCATCCCACATCTCATCGTATATCGAGTAGTCTCATACTCAGCCTCACACCATCATTACACCACCCTCCTTTCCACCTCTAGTGTGTGAGGCCCATTCCACTTCTCTACCTTCATCTGGATGACTCATACCTATCTAACATCGCGCTTCGTTTATGAGGCCCCTCATCGGGACATGTATCTCGCCGACCTTAGTTGTCTTTTCGTAAAGTCTACTTGTGATGCACTACAGGTCCCTCATCCATCTATAGGTGTTTCAAAGGAGTTCATCATCTCTGTTATTGGGAGTACCCCTTCCATGAATCATGTCACTTCCACATTTCCAAAGATTCTATTGATCCACCCTCAACCGTGGATCCATTTTCTATTGTAGAGGATGTTTTGTTCCTTCACATCACTTAGAAATCCTTTCTATGGGTGTTCCTCTTCACTCGACATTCCTACGCACGTGACATTACCTTCGGCCTCTTGGCACTCACTCGCTAGACCTATGTCACACTTCCGTGCACCAGACTTAGAGTTCTTTGTGTTGTTGCCTTCAGCTTTCTTTTGTGGAGTGGGCGGACTTCAAAGACATCATTTCTATCCTTCCTAAGGGCAGCACACATTTCGCTTTGGGTGGCTCTTCTTCATCAGTGCAGGTAGAGGATCTCATCATGACATTCTTTCTGGGAGACCTCCTAGAGTCAGAGTTCAAATCTATCCATGGCATCTTCTCGCATTCCTCTCTGCCTCCCTCTTCTTCTCTCTTATTCTTCTTTCGAGAGATTGCCTCTTTGTACATGGGTACCTTTTCGTGCTCGCCTATAGCTAGGACCCATCTTTGGCATCTTTCTTAGATTAGAGAGTGTTTTGTTCTCTCTTGTGGTGGATGTTTTTCCCACCGGGTTTTCCTTAATCGCTTGGGACTTATTTTTGTGCATGGGTACCTCATCAATGGAGCTTTGTGCCGGGACCCATTTCTCATTTCTAACTTTTCGCCTCATCCTAAGTTACGATGAAGGGGGTGTTGGTGTGTGTATTTTCTACATCATCAGTGAGTCATCTCACTTAGGTGAGATCGTAGGTCCATGTGTCATTTAGGGGTCATTATCAAATTCTCTTACGTGGGCGCATCGATCATCAAGGCCAAAGACGTCAAGCGCCAAGACGTTATATGCAACATTGGGAGTTACACGCCTATTCTCGGGAATGTAACTCCCCTCTCTACTCGAGTTGTCATGATTGCAGTAGACTGGGGTTACTCAAGACCTCCTACATGTACACCCCATTTGATGTATGAGATAGAGGAGAGTTTTATGGCTTAACCAGGTTCGCCCATGTTTCAAATCTTTACATGCACATTCGGTTGATTCTCGCTCCTCCCAGATCTCTTCACGATGTCGCTCACACGTCCGTTGATGTGCATGTCGCCCTCGTGATCCTTTCTTGTGGGTTTTAAACCTCTTTCAAGAACAAGTGTGAAGCCATAGGGTAGGTAAGGGATGTGGTTGTCTCATGTTGAAATCACAGGAATATTAGGTTTGCTTAGTGGACACCATTGAAGAAGCATAGTTGTGAGTAGAGTGGATCAAGAGCTTATATGATGTTTGATGTAAAGAGCAAAGAAGAGCATTTAACTAGATCCTCATAGCAAGGGGTGATTGGGAAGAGTCATGCATGCTTAAGGTAATTATGACCTACACATAAACAAGGTAAAAACTAAGTAGACCCTTGCACCATTTGGTATCAAAAGCTTAATTAAAAGACATCTTGTACGAAAACAATAAAATGATGATGGCACAGAGATATATAAGATTACAAAATATCCAGGAAAGTCTGCTTAGAGAGATGATGGGGTAGTTTCAGCAGATGAGGACACAAATGGAGGAAATAATGAGTGCTTTAGAGCATTTGGTCAAAGAGAGAATGCCATTTTTAGAGTGCAACAGCAAAGGAGAGTCTACAAGCCATTCAGGGGAAGGATTCAAGTCTCTTGGATTAATTCAAAAAGGTATGCTTATGTTTGGTGATATGAATGCAAATAGTGATAGCTATGTAAATGCTAGAGATGTGAATGTTAGTTTTCATAACTATGCAAGTTGTAGTGATGTAAAATTCCCTAAGAGAACTAAAAAGGGGTAGGTATTCAGACTAGATCAGTCATGTGAGAAAAATGAAGAAGTGAAAAATAAATCTCTTTTGATGAGGAGAGTCTTGGGTAAACCAGGAGATCAAAAAGTAGATTTAAGAAGTCAAAACACATATATGAGAAAAGAAGGAATTTGTTTAGAACTAGATGCAAGTCTGGAGGAAAAGTATGTGATGTCATCATATATGGAGGAAGTATAGATAATGTGGTGTCATAATACATGGTGCAAAAGCTGGAGTTAAGAAGACTTCCACATCCAAGGCCTTATTACATTTCATGGGTGCAATAGAACTATATCTATGTATTAGTTAGCTATGCAAAGAGAATTGAAACTAACACCTTAGTAGTTTCAAAACATGAACTAAATACACAAATATCATCATGTTAAGAGATAAACAAGACTAAATGCCAACATTATGCATTAAAACTTTGAAATAGAAATCAAACTAATATGTTAAGCATTATAATCTCTACTCTTTAGATCACCAAAACACTAAATGAACCTAGATAGATCCATGGCAATCAAAGTTGATTGTTTGATCTTCAAGGGTTTGGGAATGGAATCTCATCAAAGTATGGCTACAAGACCATTTTGATTATCTCCATATGACCCAAAATCTTGGATGGATGAAATGCAAGAATGAGGCTATTAGCTCAAATGAAAGATGCTCTAAGATGAAATTCCTATAGATTAGCTATAAACATGTAAGGTGTAAGAAGAAAGGTAGGAGGAGGGATCCTTATATAGCCCAATGGATAGAATAATCTCTACATCCCTTTTCATGTGGGATAAATAGAGAGGTTGGGTTAGTTGTGGATAAGGAAGGTTTAGAAAGGGTTGAGTCAACCTTAGGAGAGTTTAGTTTGTCCTTTAGTGACCCATGGGGTTTGAGGGGATTTATTAATTAACCCAAGTGATTAATTAATAGGTGTGCAAGCTTATAGAAGCTTTTTAGAGGAATAATTAGCATGATTTAGACTATGAGAGAGATTTAATCAAATAAATGATGATTTATTGATTTAATGGAAGAAGAAGCTAATTAATTTAATTAATTAGTCTAGATAGAAAGGGGTATTAATTAACAAAAGGTCATTAATTGGTGTATTTGTTGGATAGAAGGGTTAATTAACTAGTGTAATGTAGATAATTAATGGTGATAGAAGAGGAAGTGTGTTATATTGATGATATGTCGTCAATTTGTGGGAAAGAGGATAATTAGCACAATTTAAGTATTTAAATTTCTCGGGTTAAATTATAGGTGTCTACAAGAACCATCAAATTCTGGTAAGTGAGTAGAGTGTTGTTGATTTTCAAATTGGAACATATAGGGATACAATGTTGTGTGATGTTCTACCTATAGATGTTTTTCATTTGCTATTAGGTAGACCTTGGCAATTTGATAGAAAATCAAGCATGATGGAAAAACTAATGTTTACAAATTTTGTAAGGATGGAGTTGAGCATAGTCTCATACCCTTGAAGGGTGAAAGAGATGATGAAGGAGGAAGTGTCATGTTAATGACCATGAGGAAATATTTGCATAAGACAATGGAGCAGGTTAAGGAGATAAAAATAGTAAAGGAAGTGTCTCCTTGTGATGAGTTGTGGATGAGAAGAGAAACACCAAGAAGGGTGTTTGGTGACCAAGGAGCTGGTCACATGAAGAAGATGATAGAAGAGAGAGGATGTGGAAAGGAAAAGAGATGGTGGATCAGAAATACCACCTTGGAAAAGCACTAAGTTTCTTGAATGAAGACATAACAATGGAAGAAGCCATGAGAGAAGCAGGCATGAAGGTCAAGAGACCATTAAGTTTTTAACTAATTCTATGTGGACATGTTTGTATGTAGGTACAAATCATAAAATTCTAAGTATTGGTGAAAATGCAGGAAGAACAAGTGATGAAAGTGATGTTATTGCAAGGCAAGAAGACCAATCTGGTCCTAAGTATGATGAAGAGGAAGGAGTGGACACTCTCACATTGAGAGAAGAGTTGCAGAGGTTAGAAGAGATGTTTGATTTCATAAAAGGCCAACATGCAAGTGAAGGGAAATCTAGTAAACATGAATAACTCATGAAGGAGGTCCATAAGGAAAACCAAGCTAAAGAGATGATGATTGTTGTACAACAAAGAACCAAGGAGTTTAGACAAGATTGTGATCAAGGAAGACAGAAAATTGAGCAAGGGAGTAAAGAGATGCCTTTGAAGGAATATAAAGACAAAGAAGTACCTCCACAGGAGGTCAAGCAAGTAGGAAAGAAAGAAAAGTACAGTAAACCCAGCATTAAGCAAGAGAAAGAGAAAACAATGACTTTGTGCAAAAGGCAAAACAAAGAATGCATAATGGAGAAAGGAAGTCAGGAACAAACAAAATTGGAAGTAGCTCAAGAAGAATGGATGGATATGAAGCCTTCTTGTGAAACAAGGGAGCATGAAGACAAAGTAAGGAATGCAAGTGAACAAAAAATATAGGAAACAGAGGAGCCATAAATAAACAAGGTAATAACTCTTATTGTTTCAAGAAAATGATCAACTTTCATGGAGTAAATCAGAGTAAAAACCAGTCAAGTGAGCTAGGACATAAGGGAATCAAGCATATATTCAGGAATCTAAGTCAGAGTATTCATTTTTCTAGGAATGTAATTAAATCCCTTTAAGGATTAGTAGGTTGACAACAGAGACAATTCCTTTGAAAGACTAGTGATTCTTCAATTATGGGTGGAGATCAATATACTGGTGGAATGGATAAATCATTTGTAGTCAAACAAGCAACAAATGGAGTTATCCCTTGAAGTAGAAGACCAAATTTTCAGTTTCAATGTATACAAATGTCTAATCAAAAAACAAAGATCGGTTGAAATCATGAAAGAGAAGGCTCAAATTTCTCAACCTTAGAATGTATGGAGTCTTTTGCAAGGAAAGTATGAACCAATAATTGGTGAGGACACATACCAAGAATTCAATGACCAAGGTGGAGAAGACTAAATCAATCTTAGAACTAGTAAATATAAACTATGCACAAGTAGCCACTCAAGGACATGTATTTAGAAGCCAAACTTATATGGAAAGAGAACACAAGTATGAAGTGAGAAGCAATTCAAAAGTCTCATATTGCAATGGAATGTATTTTGTCCTATTGAGTATTTGGTATAAATATTTGAGTGGAGAGAGATTTGTAAGACATAAAAGAAACATGGAGCTGAGACATGAGAGCAACATAAAGAGGAGGTAGAGTCAAGAAGTGGAAATGGAACATGATTCCAAGGAAGTACTGAGACATAGAGTAGAATCCGGGATTTAATTACCTTTCAATAAAAAGCAATACTTTACACAGCCCCTACTAAATGTCCATTTGCAAATGATGAGAAGGAAAGCAAAAGTAAAGTATAAATGTGGATCCCAAGAGTACACTCACCTGCATGAGTGGGTTATGAAAACATTTATTGGAATTAGAATGGTTAAGAAGGTAGAGAAGTTGACATGGCATAAGAAAATTACAAAGCACCAAAAGGGAAGAAAGGTGAAAATGAAAGAATCTCAGTTCCTAAGAAAAACCAGAGGAAGTACAGTCATGACAATCAATGGAAGGAATAAGAAGGAATTAAACCATGGAATCTAGATAGTATTCAGTCAAGCAAGAGCATATATGACAAGAAAACCATGGAAACTAAGACAAGAACATACAAAATCAAAAAAGTCAAGAGAAAGAAAACTATAAGCATAAAAAGGAGGATCATATGCAAGCTTGGAGAAGACACCTACAGCTGGAAAAGCAAGAAAGAAGCAAGAGGATGTGACAAAAAGTACCATTTGAGCTAGAAGCTCAATTTTTCCTCTCATGGGTAGAATGATGCAAGAGCATCAGTAGGTTTTCATTGAGTTTTGTCATGTTTGAGTTGAGTCTAGGTTGTCTTAGGAGTGTGTTTTCATTTCCCTCCAAAATCATGTAATTCAAATTTTCAAATTTGGACTAGTGGTTTGTAAACACCAAATAAGGCCTATTTGTGCATGTGAAGGCCAAAAGTGTGTGAAAATAGACTTGGAGGTATTATCCTCATGTGGAACAAGTCATTGTAATGAGTGTAGGAAGTTTGAAATATTTTCTAAGTCAAGAAGTTGTTAAGCTATCTTGAGGGGTGGTTGAGTGAAGATAGGAATAGTGGTTTGGGATGCTAATTGGAATTTTTGGCTTCAATATGAATAATTCTCGAGATGAATGGTTGTAACAGGATTATATGAATGTGAATAAAGGAATTTGAGGGTTTGCAGCAATCCTATGTATGTTATTGTGTGTTTTTTTCATTGTTCCCATGTACTTTAGCAAGATTTATGTACAAACCATGAGCAAAAAGGTGACAGTCGGGGTTTTGAGCCAAGAAGTTTATTTTATACATGGAGCAGTTAGAGAAAATCATTCCAAACCCAAAATAATTTATTTGAGGTCTTGAAACATCTGGAGAAGCTTTGTAGACTAGGATTTACACTCGCTGCCCTCAAACTAGGGCTTCCTATAACTTACAAAAAATATATAGTGGAATTTTCTAAATTTTTGAAATCTCCATGCTCCAGATGATTTCTCCCATTTTCTAAGAGTCCAGAGTCAAATTCTACTGGTAAGGGTGTTTTTCATAAGATCCCTACAACCTAGGCATAAAAACCTTTGTTTTCCTGAAATAGTGGTGTCTTGTGATGTTTTAGAATGGGTAAAGGCTAAGGGTGGTTAGAATAGTTGTTAAATGTTCCATTTACACCCTTTTTCATAAGTAATTGGAGTGGATTAATATCATAACCTTGTGTACCCATATGTAGCATTGTAAAAGATCTAATTAGACCTAATTATCCTAGGACATAGTGAGAAAATTTAGTGTGTGTACAAAGCATTCAACCCTGAGTTTCACATATAAGCATGAGCTCCATCAAGGGCATTGAGATCATTATTTAGTTTTGAAATACCTTCAGTGCATATTTAGACCCATGAGCATTTATCCTTTAGGAGGGTTAGTAGTTGGGAAGCCTAATTCTAAGATCCTTGTTAATTGGCTGAGTTATTGAAGGAATAGAGGGTCTAATCATCTTGAGTATGGTGGAGTAAGAGGTCTAAGACCAATATAGCATGATAATAAACATAGAGAATAGGTTTGGCATGATGGAGCTATGGAGATCCTCTGTATGCTATGAATATGAATCATATGCATGAGGGAGTGAAGTATGGAGATGAAGTGTGTGTGAGTGGAGTGAAGTATGAGGAGGTATAGTAGATAGAATTTAAAGTGAGAACAAGTGTGAAGCCATAGGGCAGGTAAGGGATGTGGTGGTCTCATGTTGAAATCACAAGCACATTAGGTTTTCTTAGTGGACACCATTGAAGAAGCATAGTTTAAGAAGAGTGGATCTGGAGTTTATATGATGTTTTACGTAGAGAGCCAAAGAAGAGAATTTATCTAGATCCTCGTGGCAAAGGGTGATTGGGAAGATTCACATGCTTAAGGTAATTATGACCTAAACATAAATAAGGTAAAAACTAAGTAAACCATTGCACGAAATTTCCATAAATGTATGGTATAAACCATGAACATATGTTTGATTGAATTTATACCTCATTTTTTGAGGACTAATTTTTGGGTCTATAACTCCTTTGAGACCTTGTCCAAATTAGTATTCCATGGTGATATTGAAGGTGATTTAGCTGCTCCAAGTCCTTGAAGGTGATCTAGAGATCACATATGACTTCCTCCAAGCATCATAAGGTTTTGAAATTTCATACATTGTTGTTAATGAAGCATTTTTATATGTGGTTTTTGAAGATGCCATGTTTGTGCACACCTAGTTGAGCATATGAGCTCTAATGGATTCTTGAGGAAGAAATGGTGAGTTATGGAGCTCATCAAGGATTTAGAAGGATGTTAGAAGACTCTCGTAACATGTACACAAGTTCATAACACTTTTCATGAGTTACATTTTCTAAAAGACAAAGGAATCTATGTTGGGAAGAAGAAGACAAAACTAAACTTGACAGTTACAAAGTCATATGTCAGTCTAAAAATAGTATCTTTCAGTTACTTCATAGGTGTGGTGAGTTGAGGAGTGTTTTCTAGGTCCATATAAGTGTTATAGGTGTCATGAAAAGTACATGGAAGGTCGGAAGTTGTAATTTACATGTTGCAGATGTAATGATGTCATTATGCAGTTTTATGTGATGTCATCCAAGATCCCTTGTGCAAGTTAGAAGAAGTTGGAAGTTGAAGTTTTGTAAGTGGATAATGAAGAGGTGATGGAGCATGTAATTCTCATTTATTTGTATGCATTAGTGTCTATGAAAATGAATTTTTTTATGGCTATGTTGAGAGTGTAGAAGTTGATGTAAAATTGTGAATCATCCTTGTGTATGAGATGAAGTATGTGTGACTTGAAGACTGAATTATGAGTAGAAGAATGAGCTGATGAAGAGTGGAGGAAGGTGAGTTCATTCATGTGTGAATGAGGGAAAAAATGTGTGTATGAAATAGGCTTTGAAGATTGTACTTGCAACTGGCGAGAATATGAGTGAAGAGGTGAATTAGGAGGTGTGAAAGAGAGAGAAGAGGAGCTGAATAAGAGATCACAACTTGTTGTGTTAGAAAACCAAATGAAAGTGATCAAAACCTTGTAAAAATTCTAAGTTTTGCTTAGCAAAATAGGGAGTTAGAGCTTCCTTGCAGGTTGGAGCTTGTAGAAGGTTGAGTGGATGCTTGATTGAATTTTTGGGAGTTGTTGCTTCCATGCAAGTAGGATATTGCTAAAGGTCAAGTGGATGCTTGATAAATTTTGGAGTGGGTGCTTCAAGTTGAGTGGGTTCTCAGCAAATTTGAAATCCTTGTAATCTCTTATGGGACAATTGTTTAATTTGTGCATTGATTTCGGTAGGTTTTTCTCTCTTTAAGGTTTTCCCACATTAAACATGTGCATTCATGTGTGTTTGCTTGTTTTTTGCTCATGTTTGAATGTTGTTGTGTGCATGATTAAGGTTGATTGAGATTGAATGGTTTTTTAAGTTTTTAAATTGGTTTCAAAAGTTTAAGAAGCATTGATTCACCCCTTCCTTTCGGTGATTGTGTTTCAATAGGGTTAACTAGGTTTATGAAGGGGTGAGTATAAAACTCATATTTAGCCATTTTCAAAATCATTTTTATGTTTTAAACCCCCATTGTTGTTTGATATGTTGTTATGTTGTCAAATTTTTCAAAAACTTTCGTTGATGAATTCACGTTTTCACTCATAGCTCCCAAACCCTAGATTTGTTTTCCTTGAAATTTCACCTAAAGCCTCCTTTCCAAAACTTCTTGGAGAAGAAACAAACCATTTTCCCATTGATGCTCTGCATTTTTACATCATCCACATGAATATTTCAGTAAAAAAATTCCTTTTCATATCCCTGGAGTTCCTGTGATTAAAAACACCTAAAATTTGGAGCATGAGATCACAATAAAAACCTAATCTAACAAAATAGATTTCAGCTCAATCCGACACTCAAAAGGCACACTTCTATTTTTAGTAATTTGGCACTAAATCCATTCTAAAAATAGTAAGTTTTGAAGAAAAAATTAAGACCTTTTGTAATTCCTCAAGTCCAAAACTTATCAAATTAAAAAAATCCAAAATTTTGGAAAATTATCTAAAAATAGAATATGAGGGTGGGGTGTAACTTACTAAAAATAGTACGTATCCAGATCAAGTCCAAATTCCAAACACACTCTATCCCCCATTTCCTCCTTGTTTTACCCATCATGAAAATCAAGCACACCGGTTTTGAGCCAATATCCACTCGCTCCGACTACCCGAATGTGGGAGATAGTGATGTGCTACATCTAGACCTAGAGGATTTAAAGAAAAGGATGTTAAAGGAACCACGAGGGCCTCTCTAGGAGAATGTATTTCACTAGAGGACTCTTTAAATTTGGAGTGCATCACTCTCTATGTAAAACACTAAGCTATCTATATCTTGTGTGAGGCATTTTAGTCCTCGCCACGAGAAACATCCATGTTGAGCACAAATTCCCACCGAAATGAATCTCATAGTACCTACAAAATTCCCACCCGAATTCACGCGGTCATCATCACACAGATTTTTCATCTCAAGAGTGGTCAAAGACTGATTCCTATCTTCAAGGAATTGCAATTGGTTCATGGCTCAAAAAGGGGAAAACCTTCTCGAATGCCCAAGACATTATCACAAAGTGAATTCCATGAGGCATATTCAGATGAAATTGTACTCTTGAGTAGGACTGATGAGTGAAGAGCATATAAGGGACTTCCAAGAATGGATGGCACAATTCATATTGGTAATCATTGAAGGAGACCAAATGATTGATTGGGGTCAAATCATTAGTGACAATATTCATAGGCAATTGGAGCATTTTTCACCACTAAGAGGTTCACTATGACCTCTTACTTGGTGTATTCCCTCAAATACACAATGTTGGGGTTAGCACATCGGTTGTACATATATATTAATCAAATCTAAGCATAAAAAATGAATACATAAATAACCATAAGATACAATACACAAGATTTAACATGGTTCACCCAATGTGGGCTACGTCCACCAAGAAACAACCAATTTATCATCACAAAGGAAATACAATGAAGATTTGCAATCTTCCACACCTTCTTGGATGTCATGTACTTTCTTCTCTCTACAAGTTTCTCTTTTCTCTATAAAAGGAAACTTCTTTACAATTCGTGTCTAACATCACTTCTAACCCTAGCTTTATGCTTATATAAGCATCTACAAACTTAGGTCACTTTAGTTATGTAATTATAACCATTAGATTCACTTTACAACTAAAGATAGATATAATTCCCGTAACTTAATTATAGTAGTCATGCACATGCAACCGATGTCAATCAGCCTTAACCAATGTCGGTTCCTTCTTGCTTGACCGATATCTTGGTCCATGGGTGACCTAACATCAAGTTCTTGTGTATTCTAGCAAGTCTATAAAAGCATGTCAATGAAGCAATTAAGCTCCATAACTCAACAATATCCCACTTAGAGATAAATTGTTGCATTGTACCATACAACTCCTTCCTCTGATCCTTTCTTTGGCCTATTTCTCCCTCCTCAAGTCTCAAACTTGAAGACCAACAAAAGTGGAGTGTAGCTCCAAATTCTCCTTTTCTAATGGCTTCATTAGCATATCTGCAAGATTCTCCTTTGTATGAATTTTCTCCAACTTCAGTTGCCCATCCTCCAATACATGTCATATGAAGTGATATCTCAATTGAATGTGTTTCATTCTAGAATGAAACACTAAGTTATTTTCTAGATGAATTGCACTTTGACTATCACTATACATTTTGCAATCCTCTTACTCCTTTCCCAAATCTTCCATGAACTTTTCATCCATATCATCTCCTTACTATCTTTTGTAGCTACAACATACTCAACCTTTGTAGTAGACAGGGCCACAACCTTTTACAATCTATAAATCTAACTCTTTGTCATGCCACCTACTATGAAAACATATCCAGTGGTGCTCCTCATGCCATCCAAATCACCAGCCATGTCTAAATCCACATAGCCATGTAAAGAAGTATCTAACCCTCCATAGCATAATTACATGTCATATGTCCCTCTAAAATACCTGAGAATCCATTGGATTGCTTTCCAATGCTCTTTACCTAGATTAGTCATAAATCTACTCACAACTCCCACTACCTATGATATGCGGTTTGGTACAAGCCGAGCATACATCAAACTCCAAACTATTGAAGCATATGGAACTCATGCCATGTACTCAACCTCCTCGTGTGATGTAGGACATTGATATTTTCTCAATTTGAAGTGTCCACCCATAGGTGTACTTATAAGTTTTGAATTTTACAAATTAAACCTTTCCAATACCTTATTGATATAATGCTCCTGAGAAAAATAAAACTTATTCTTCTTGACTTTGTGAATTTGCATGTCAAGGATTCTCTTTACAGACTCCCAAATCCTTCATTACAAATGTGTGAGCTAGATTTTCTTTAAGCTCACCAATGTCTACATATTAAATTATGTAATAAGCATATTATCCACATACAGTAAAAAAATAATATAGCTCTCATTTCCAATCATCTTGAAATATACACAATGGTTAGATTCACATCTCAAATAACCATGCTCATGCATGAAACTATCAAACCTCATATACCATTTCCTTGGAGCTTTCTTAAGCCCATATAGGCTCTTTTTCAATCTGCACACAAATTTCTCCTTACCCTTGACTTCATACCCAAGTGATTGATTCATGTAAATCTCTTCCTCTAAATCACCATGAAGAAATTTCATCTTGACATCAAGTTTCTCTAAATGTAAATCCTCTACTACAACTAAACTCAATACAATATGAATAGAAGTCATCTTAACAATAGGAGAAAATATTTCACCAAATTCAATACCTACTTTTTGTGTAAATCCCTTTACTACAAGTCTTGTCCTTGTATCTCTTATGTCCACCCTCTTCTTCCTTGATCCTATAAACCCACTTGTTCTGCAATGCTCTTTTACTACTGGAAACTTAACCAAATTCCATGTTTGGTTTTGCTCTAAGGATTCCATCTCCTCATTCATGCCATGCTCTCACTACTTGTGGGCTTTATCTTGCATTGCTTCTTCAAAGCTTTCTAGTTCACCACTATTAGTCAATAATAAATAAGACAAGGAAGGTGAAAATATTTCTAAAGGTCAATTTACCCTTTATGATCTTCTCACTGAGATTTGGGGTGTTGAAGGCTCAATCTACTCATCATGAAGATTTGTATCTACTTCTGACAATGATTGACGATGGTCACCTTTCGCCAATGTCGGTTTGGCTAACCGACATCGATCTGTCTTTTTGTAATTGGCGTTGTTACAGAGGGACCAATGTTGGTCAAGGGTAAACCGATACCGGTTACTGTGTAAACCTATAGGTGTTAATTTTAAATCTAATTGTTCATTTTCATCTAAAAATTCTCCATCGGTTCACCTTTGGGTACCAAAACTTGATCCCTATACACTATCTTTTCATTCCAATCAATTTCATGACTCCTAATTATCTAAGAACCTTCTAAATCCCAAAACCGGAATCCTGAAATCACCAAAGTCATAACCAATGAAAGTACATATTTTGGATTTAGCATCCAATTTCTTTCTATTTTCCTTATCAATATGCACAAAAGCTTCTAAGCCAAATACTCTAAGAAAAGAAAGATCTACCTCTTTTCCAGTCTAAGCTTCTTCTGGTATTCCACCATCCAGTGCACTTGAAGGTCCATAGTTAATTAAATAAATCATTGTGTCTACTACTTCCACCCAAAACTATAAGGGAAATCCAGCATGTATCCTCATGCTTCTAGCATGTTCCATGATTGTCCTATTCATTCTCTCTATAACACCATTCTCTTATGGTGTTCTAGGAACCATCCTTTCTCTACATATTCCATTTACTGAACAATAATCATTGAAATTCTTGTTGTAGTACTCACCACCATTGTCAAATCTAAGGATTTTCTAAGGCATTTTAAATTTGAATTTGATTCATTTTACCCATAACTTTAATTTGATTCATTTTCCACAAGGGTTTTCCATCTTTAAAAGTTTCAAAAACATCATATTTATGTTTAATACGATAAACAAATACCTTTCTTGTGGCATCATCAATGAAAGTAACATAGTATTGGGATCCTCCATGAGAAGCTACATGGGCTGGTCCCCACACATCTGAGTGTACAAGCTCCAATTTATGCTTCTTCTTTTTTTCCCCAACTTTGAGAAATCTCACTCTCTTCTGCTTTCCAAAATAAAATGCTCACAAAAATCAAGATCTACACTTTTAGATTTGATAACTTACCCTTTGCCTTTAATATATGCATTCCCTTTTCACTCATATGGCCTAGCTGATTGTGCCACATGCTTGTATTTGAATCTCAAGTAGATAGAACAGAAAAGGAATCGTAATACAAGTAGATAAATACAATGATCCTACCTTCTTGTCTCTTGCTACAACAAGAGATCCCTTGGTAACTTTCTAAGATTCTGGGTTGAGTGTAACCATGTGTTGGTGAGAAAATTTTTCTTGTGGAAAAATTGGTGGGTTTCAAGCCAACGCTATGGGAATCTAAGTCCCTCTACTTGAATGGTGTAGCTTCCGTATGTGCATGCAAAAATGGTGGATTCCAATGGTGGCCTTTCGACTAGAGATCCAACAAGGACACTCCACTGACCCTGTGGCAAAGCTAGCAATTTCTCACTAGAGAAGAACTTCGTCTGAGAAGGGGAAAGGGAGTGAGAATGGAGGTAGGAGAAATTTATGTTATGAGTAGAATATCATATGCCCACACACATTAATTAGAAGTCTTGTTTACATGCATTTATAATTGGAAGAGAAACAAATCCGTGGGAGAAGCTACAAGACCAAATGAAACTCATTGATCGCAAAGTACCAATTAATTCCTCAATCAAAAAGGAAAAAAATTCCTTCTTTTCTTATTGAAGCTTGGGAAGAGTTTGTACATAGCTTGAGGATGGAAGAAATTTGAGGAAGAAGAGAAGAATAGAAGAAGTGTGGCATTTTCCATCTTTTTCAGGCACAGAGCACTCTGGTCTTTTCTGAAATCAATCGAAAACCCTTGGAATGACATCAAGAAGTCATTATATTCTTTGCAAGAAACCATTACAACATTACAAATCATTCACACCTCTTCGAATTCCTTTATCATGAAGAAAACACTCATGGCGGCTAAAACCAGACCTTGCAAAGCAACCGTTACATTTGATTTGCCAATTTAAATCTAGACCATTTGATTTTCTCCTCTAGCTTTGAATTTGGGTCGTCCACATGGCAGGAAGGGATTGGAGCGGTTACGGGGGAGCCCTTTGCATTTTGTGATTTTTTAGAGATTTGGAAATTTGGAACAAATTGGCCCGCAACCCGCTTTGAATTTTCAACTAAGACATGTGGCACATTCTTATTGGAAATGGGATCACGGTCTTTTTCTCAACATTTTAACCTTTTTACAAAAAGGTTCAAAACTCAATTTCCTCGGCCCGGACCCTTCCTGCTCTAATTTGACTAGGACATGTGGCACATTCTATTTCAGAAAGCGTGGTCATGGTTCTCTTCTCAACATTTTAACCTTTTTTGGAAAAAAGGGTCAAAACTCAAAGTTCAATGTCACCTTTGCTCCAATTTGACTTTTCAATGGCGGGCCTTTCCTTTAACTTTTCCCTGTGGGCTCAAGCTTTGATTTTTTCCTGCGGGCTCAAGCTCGATTTTTCCTTGGTAGCCTGATCAGGGCTGCGGGTTACTTTTTAATTTTTGTATTTTTACAAAAGGCTCAAAGTCTTGAATTCCCCCGATGGCCCGCTCATCTGCTTTGACTTTTCAATGTCTTCCACCACGTGGCGATTTGGCGTTGAATTGGAAATTGACATTTCCTTCCCATGGAGTTACATCGTTGCGACACATGGAGCATCCATTGAGTCTTGTTAGAGAGCCTTTAAGCTCATCACTAGCACCATTTACCTTTATCAAGTATTTATCCTCACCCACTTATCATGTGTGGAATTTCTTTTATTTTATTTAAATATTGGTGAGATATTAAGTTGTTATGTATAGTTCTTTCCTTGATCAATGGTATTGACTAGTTCTTTCTTTGATCTATGGTATTGACTAGATCCTGATGTCTAATTTTCTCTCCTAAAATGGTCTTGACTAGTTCTTTGATGACTAGTTATTTCCTTGATTTATTTGATGACGACCAGTGGTTCTTAGATTATTATTCTTTGCCTATTTAAGAAGGCCCATTCTTAATGTATTACATTGAGTTCCATAATAATATATGATACGTCATTTGTTTGCAGAAGAGGTTTTAGTAAAGATTTTGGAAAATTGCTTTCATCTTATTGATCATCGTGTTTGATTAATCTGCTTTTCTTGGTTTAACAATCGGTTATCGTTCCTTTCAAGTATCATGATTTGAGATTGGTAACATCCATCTTAAGTTTTATTTCAAATAAATTATTTGTGTATTCATATATTTGGGATTTGGTTGTTTTTTTGTTGCGTGCATTTTAAAGTAAAATGCAGAGGCTTCCATTAGATCCAGGAAGGTGTGAAAACCCTAAGATCACAATGGTAAACTCGGCCAATTCCTTGGAGAAGTCATTTTTGTGGTTTTTTTTTTGCAGAGAAGCACACAGTGCGCCTCCTCAGATTTGAGTCAAAAAAATGTGATTTAATTTAATCGAGTTTGTTGGATTTCTGAGATCTATCTTGGATTTTTCATTATCCATGCAATTCTCTTCGGTTTACAGGTGCAAGAAGGTTTTGGATCTTTCCTTTTTTTTTAGGGTCCATTGAGATGTTGTGCACATTTTTACTATTTCGGGAAAATCCCAAGTTGCCCAAAATAAAGGTCACTGTCTGGACATAATAGTACAAAAATAGTAATTTTTAGAAGAGGCAGGTTGGATGCGACCACCCATTAAAATCTTAGCCCTTGGTCATATGAGGGCTTAAACACCATATGAGGGCTTAAAACTTTTGATTCCTACTAGTAGGTGCTTAACTTCAACCCCTTTAAATTTTTTTACGTGGTGAAGGCAACTAGTTTTTTTTTTTTCATGCTCTTTCCATTAGAATTATTTTGGGAGTTGCAGTTTTACCTATTATCGAGAATGATATACTTTTTCTCAAGTATGTAGACTTCAAGAGGATATTGTAAAATTTGTGGAAGAAAATAGATCCTCAAGCATGAAATTTTCTTCTACAATCACTCATTCGCGACAGGATACAATAATACACTCCTTGAGAACAAACTTGCTAGCCTACAACATCACCATCATATTGTGGACAACCATATCCACGCTCCTAATCCATTACTGTTGCTCTTGTACCCACTTGACATTTTCGCTTCTTTGAGCTTGAATCTACTTTTGATGCTTCTAAATGAGGATTCTCTGCATGCTCTTCCACATGTGCATATTACTACCACATGTTGTGTATCCTACTTTTGCTCAACTCTTACATGGCTTTTTTAAGAAGCATACCACTGCATTCAGTTCTCGCATGCTCCATTCTATGGGTCTCACTAATTTCATTAGCAGACATTCATAGGGTATTGTTTCCTCTATTCCACATGTTAAGTGGAATTCTCGTCATGACATTGGTTTTCGAGATACTTCATTGGGATCACACATTAAATAACTCCTTTTTTGTTCACTCGACTCTTTCGAGGATCATGAGCAACACATGAGTTCGACCTTCACGCAGGATTGAGAAACCGAGATTTCAGCTGTCATCCATGAGACCCTGACACATATCCGATGTTCTTTTGCATGCACCCATTGTGCAAATTAAATGCAAGCATCTTCTTCATCCATCGTGATGATTTGGGGTGGATATCTGATCACTCATGGCAGCGACATAGGCATTCATTAAGAGGACTCTATAGGCGTGGCTCCTCCACCATTAAGCCTCTTGCTCCACTTTCTATACCTTATGCATTGTGATACTTCTTGTTTTGAGCATTTTTCTTTAGCGGGTGTAGTGTATCTCTCTTGTTTGTTGAGAGATTTTGTATCTGTATTTTCGACACTTTTGGCATGTTGATAGTATCTCTTATGGGGGATCTATTATGGTGCATTCCAGTGTTAGTTTGTCAGTGTTCGAGTAGTTTTTTTGACAACTCATGCAGATTTGTAGCGTCACTCCACCCATTAGTAGTATGGTAGGGTGTGGTGTTGATCTTACTTATTCATGTTTCGTGTCCTTACCTTATTACCTTGGCTTTTCTTGGATCATGACACTCTAGATTTTGTGTCCTTACCTTGTTTCTTTGGTTTTGTTCTTGGATAAGTGTCACACCTATTCGTCAAATTTTGATCGAATTATGTTTGGTGTTTCTTTTTTGCACTTTAGACATCACTCTGCTTTGATCTCCTTGTATGGAACTATTAGTAAAACCCGGTGTCGTTGTTTTTGAGTTTTATGATCGAGCAATGATTCAGACATAGTGCACACCAAACTTCTTCAAACAAAGAAGCTTTTTGAGCCAAGCTTCTTGGGATGCCTTGAAGGGATTTTTACTCTCTTTACTTTTGTTATTCTTGGTTTTGGGTACCTTACGGTGTCCCTTTTTTTCCAATTATTGTACATGAGTACCTCATCGAAGTTGTCGGGACTCATCGTGGACATGTCACTTCTATTTTGGCCCCTAGCTTCACTTGACCTAGAGTGGTATTTACCTTAGCTCATGTTCACCTAGGTACTTTATTTACCTTTATTGTATTTATCCTCACCCACTTATGTGTATAGATATTATTTTATCTTATTTAGATATTAGGAGATATTATCTGGATAGGTATAGTTCTTTCCTTGATCTATGGTATTGACTATTTCTTTCCTTGATATATGGTATTGACTAGATCCTTGATGTCTAGTTCTCTCATAAATCTATGGTCTTGACTAGTTCTTTGATGACTAGTTATTTCCTTGATTTATGGCTTGATCTACGACTTTGGTTCTTAGATTGTTATTCCTTGCCTATTTAAGAAAGGCCCATTCTCAATGTATTGCATTGAGTTCCATAATAATATATGATATTGTTTCTCATTTGTTTGCAAAGGTTTTATGTAAAGTTATTCTGGCGAATTGCTTTCATCTTATTGATCGTGGTGTTTGATTAGCATCTGTGTTCTTGGCTTGGTACAATCTGGTTATCGTTCCTTTCAAGTCTTTAAAGTATAACTGGACCTCACCAATTAGGAGACCCACGTATTTGAGGAATCTATGAGAAAAAATCATGCGGGAAAGAAACGCCCATCGAGCCCACAGAAAAATACACAAAGGAAAAGAACTTCATCATTTTGAGTCCAATTTTTGAATTTTCTTCATGAGCTCGAGGCATGAAGGTAAAACAATGATTCGATGACCCGGGCCATGGAACAAGTGAACCATTTTGATCAAAAATGGGAGGGGCAAAAGGATATTACGTGCATAGACCAGGAAGAGGAGGATTTCTAAAAAATGAGTGACACGGAGGTTTAAACAGCTCAAGGGCATGATTTTAGCTAATTCCTGAATCTCAAACTTGCCTTAGACACCAACGAAGGGTGTGAGCTTAAAAATTTGGATTTGGCAATGAAAATGCAGAGCTTTTTTCAAGAGACAACACCATGCAACCAATTTCACACAATTGTCCTACAAAAATTAGATTTATTTTGAGGCTTGGAACATGCATCACATCTTTCAATATCCATGTGTTTCAATTTTGTAATTTAAGATGAACTTCACCTTTATAGTAATATTGCATGGTTGATCATCTCCTAGATAAACATGCCCAAAATTACCCTGGACATAATTTCTGAAATAACCCTTATTAGGAATGGAAAGAAGCTTCCGAATCTAAAACCCATTTCACTCAAATTTAATATCCAAGGAGAGAATTAGAGCATCTTGCATTACCTTTTTGAGCAACATTTTCCTCTTTACCTTTCTCTAGTACATTCTCTTTGTTTTCCTTGAACCAACAATCTTTCTTTGCATGTTCTTTCTTTCCACAATTTCAGCGGAGTTATTCCTTTACCTCTTGATTTAGATTTGCTATTCTTACTTTGATTTCAACATTAGTAGCAGATGTTGAATTACTAACAACCATGACCAAGTTATCCCAACTACTAGAAAAGAGCATAATAATAAAAGTGCTTTCCCTCAAACGAAATACTAACTGATTTTAATTGATTTATAATAGAGAAATCATTCAAATGACTAGATACATATCCACCTTCATGCATCTTTAAATTAAACAATTTTTTCACTAAATAAACTTTATTTAAAGCACTATATTTTTCATATAGATTTTCTAAATATTTCATCAACTCTACCGTAGATCTCTTAATATTGGAAGTCATAGATGTTCTCGGGCTCAATCTTATAGATAGATATTTCTATCAAGAATTTTTCATTCTTCATTAGTCATTAAGGGAGGAGGTCTTGTCTTCTCATCCAATGGTAAGTATAGATCTTTCTGATACATATAATCCTCCCCCTTTCTATCTTCCATAAGTGATGATCACGGTCATCAAATTTCTCTCATGAATTTTCTTTCTTCTCTATGCTTTGCTCCCACTCAATTAGAAAACCATTTGTGAGTAAATATGTAAACAATTAGCAACCCTCAAATTAAAGAAGCTCTAATACCATTTGTTTCTTCGGTTGTATAGATATATTAATCATATCTAAGCATCAAACAAGAATATGAAATAAAGGATACATAATATTTAACATGGTTCATGTGGTGCTGGGTTAGAGTCACCAAGAAACAACCAATTTATTATCACGGAGGAAATACAATGAAGATTTGCAATCTTCCACACCTGGATGTCATGTACTTTCTTTTTCTACAAGTTTCTATTTTTCTACAAAAGGAAACTAGATTCTTGTCTAACATCACTTCTAACCCTAGCTTTATGCTTATATAAGCATCTTCCACTTAGGGAATTTAGCTATGCAATTACAACCATTAAATTCACTTTTACAACTAAAGATAGATCTAATTCTCGTAACTTAATTATAGTAGTCACGTCTACAAGAAATTTTTTAGCCTTAAGCGATGTCGGTTCCTTCTTACTTGACCGATATTGGTCCATGAGTGATCACACTGGTTCTTTGTGTATTCTAATATTCTGCAAAAAATCATGGTGAGCAATTAAGCTCCACAAATCAACACACAAGATCCTTCCATAGTCTTTCTCTTGCATCGAATGTTTCGAAATCCCCTACATTTTCTAATGATCTCGACACTCAAAGTCTTTCTCTTAATTCTCAAGTAAATTCTTGCATTCCCTAATGTGGTGAGCATAAAGTGCCTAAATGGGAAACTAGCTTTATCTTGAGAACCATTTCACTTCATCTCACATAGAGTGCATGATCATAAGATGGATAGCATTGATTGCTAGTCCCTTTCATTACTCCGGATTGGAAGGAATTTCATTCTTCATTCACCATCAGTGCTCTCACGGTGATAGAATCATGATCATGGTTGTGTGAGAAAAATGCACCAAATTCTCCCCATGAGAATGATTGTTCATAAAGATATGAAAGTGTCTCAAGAAGCAGAAGGATTGTCTCAATGAGGGAAGTCATCTTTCAATACTCTCGGTGGTCTACCTATCAAGTGTTCATCACTCCTCTTCTCGGTGTGTCCAAACAATGTTGTAGAGGTTCATCATTTCAAGAGTTTTCAAAGGGGGCAAAGTTTTCAAAGGATCTTCATCGGAGCTCTTCACTGGTGCATCATAGTGGAGGGTCATCATAGATCAAGATTTCATCTTCATCATCATCGATCTCCATGGAGGAGGGTCTTCATCCATGTTTTGGAGCATTTTCTCTCCTCTCTTCATTCTTTCTCCTCTTCTCTCCCCCTTTCTAATTCCTCATTGTATGTAATCATGACATTTTGTCCTATTTACTTAAGTGACAATAAAATATTTGTAAAATGTAAAATTACTCTCTCAAATTATAAGATAGGTACTTAATTTGTCTCTTCTAAGGGAAATTGAAAAGTCACAAGTGATGGGACATAAAGAGTCATGTGGGGCTAGAGGAAGATTTATGTAAAGCTATAAATTGAGGTGACCTCATCACTTTAAGAGGATGGTTATTTTTGTTTTCTAGCTCCCATTTTCTCTCTAGAGACAAAGTATCTAATTTCTTCCATTTTGATTTTCCAACTTGATTTTTCCCATAGAGATGATCAGACACCATAAAAACACATCCTCCACCAATTGTGGCATCAAAGGCTTGGTCACATCATTTTTGGATATCTCAACACATCTCCCAACATGGTGAGAGGTTTTCCATCTCTCAAGAAGGATACAAACAAGTTTCCTAATTGTCTACAAGAAAACAACACAGAGCTTCATTCAAGAGTACATGTTGAGCTCCGGATAATGATTTGGTGCACACCGAAATTTGATGGGTGCAACCTAGTCATTCTAGATTTTAGTATTTTATGTTTTGTGTTGATGATTATTCAAGAAAAATGTGGATATATTAATTTGTACTAAAATGAGCTTTCCTAGAACTCAAGAAGTTCAAAGTGGTTATTGAGAATAAGTGGTCTCAAATCAAATCTCTCCACCCATATCAGGGGGATTCACTAGTAATGAGTTCAAATCCTTTTTGGAAGCTCATGGGATTTTCAACAAATGCCATCTCCACATACACCAACAAAATGGTGTTATATGAGAGAAGGAACCATATCATGGAGATGGTAGGTTGCATGATCGATGATTCAAGGTTAGTGAAGGTATTATGGGTTGAAAGCAATGAAACGCAATGTATTTGTTCAACAGAGTGCCCACAGTTGTTCTTGACGGAGTAACTCCACATGAGGCACGACCAAATTAGAAACCATCCATTGCACACCTCATAGTATTTGAGTGTAAAGCTAGCATGCACATACCCAAGAAAAAGAGAAAGAAGTTGGATATGAAATCAAATAAATACATCTTCATTGGCTATAGTGAAGAAGCTCTTGGAGTACTGGTGATGGATCAAGACCAAGAAATTCTACAAAGCAGCAAGGATGTTTAGTTCTTTAAGAAGAAAGAAGATGAGGCTCCTTCCACAGACTCACCTAATGTACAAAGCACCCATATTGTGAAAATAGAATTAAATGCTCCCATTGATGATGACAATGATGATGGGGATGATGGTGAAGATTTGACAGGACCACAACCCACGGGAACATCACAATGTATGCCCAAATGGTATACCAATATGATTTGATATGCGAAGTTAGATGCTCCTCTTAACACATCCACCACTAGACCATGGACTCAGTAGTAAAGCTCAAGAAGAGGTAAATTTTTCTTTGATGAGTAGAGTTATTGAATCTGTTGAGCCCTATGTTGTCCAAGAAGCCCTAAGGTCAAAAGCTTGGAAATATGCCATGGATGTTGAATATCAATCAATGATGAAAATAACACTAGAATCTTGTCGATCTTCCACTAGGAAGAAGCCCATTGGTTGCGAAATGGATATTCAAAATGAAATAAAAGGATATGGTACTATTGACAAGTACAAAACGAGACTTGTAGCAAAGGGGTGTGTATAAAAGGAAGGCATTGACTATGAGGATACATTTTCACCCACAACTAAGATCAAGATGATCAGGATGATCTTTGTTCTAGCTGCACAATTTGGATGGAAATTTCAGATGGACGTGAAAAGTGCCTTTCTAAACGGAGATCCACATGAAGAATTCTACGACTCAACCAAAGGGTTTGGTTGTATCTATAAAAGAAACAAAAGTATGTAGACTCATCAAATCTTTGTATGGCCTTAAACAGCTACCCAAGCTTAGTACATCAAAATTGATGAGCATCTCATTCAACATGGATTCGAGAGGAATCCATATGATCCCAATCTCTACCTCAAGAAACAAAGAGGGGAGATTTTCATAGTTGTATATGTCGATGATCTAGTCATCACTGAAAAGATAGTGAAGATGATCGATGCAATGAAGAAATATCTTAATCAATCATTTGACATGACAGATCTCGGGCTCATACACTACTATCTTGGATTGGAAGTATGGTAGAAGGAGAATCATATCTTTGTTTCTCAGTTGAAATATACCAAGAAAACGCTTGAGAAATGCAAGATGATGGATTGCACATCAATTAATACACTTATGGAGACAAGAGTTTAGTTATCTTCTACAAATCCATCTTCATTGTAAATGCAACTCTCTATCGAACTTGATTGATTGCGAGTCTCATTTATCTTACCCATACTAAACCAAATATCAGTTTTGCGGTTAGTTATCTTTCACGGTTCATGCAAGAACCTAGAGTTTTTCATTGGAAAGCAACAAGGCGGATCTTGAGGTATCTCAAGGGCACTATGGATTTTGGTCTAGAGTACAAGAAGAATGATCGGTTCTTCTTGACTGGATATTTGGATTCAGATCATGCAAGTAATATTGATGACATGAAATTCAATTTTGGATTTGTTTTCTTTTTGGGATCTAGTCCAATATCATGGGGAAGCAAGAAACAAAAAGTGTTTCTCGATCTTCTACAAAAGCCGAATATCATCTTTGCGGTGGACCAGTAAAAGCGATTTGGCCACGCTTCGCATACTTGAGGACTTGGAGTACCACAGGAGAAATCCACCACCTTATATGTTGACAACAAATGTGTTCTCAAACTTGTTTGCAATCTAATGTTTCATGAGAGAACGAAGCACATTGAGGTACAAGTTCATTTCATTCGCGAGCATGTTTTAAAATACAACATATATATTCATTTTTGCTCAACGGTTGAACATCAATGATGTTTTCATGAAGTCACTTACACATGACAAATTCGAGATGTTCATAAAGTTCCTCTCTTCTCTTGAGGAAATACAAAATTAAGGGGGGCTGGGAGGGAGGATGTTTGGTAAAACCTATAGTAGTAGGTTAATTTTCCATTACAAATTAGTTTTATTGTTTACCGTAGGTAATTCATTATTACTTGTGGTAGAATAAGTTATTGTGGTAGATAGTTGGTTAGTTGGGTAAATAGTGGTTATTTGCATAGTTATATTGTTTTATAACAATATTTGTTTTATTATTCATTCGTGAGGTAAATTGTTGTGCTTATACAACCATTTGTTTACACTCGATTGTTCAATGTACATAAACATTGCAACTCTCATATTTGTAATCTAATTTTATACATCAATAATATTGTCATGTATCCTCCATGTTTGCTCATTCATAATTAAGAGGGGATGATGATGACAAAGAAGCATCGTCGGGAGGATGATATTTTTAGGATAGTATACATCGTTCATCTATTGTCAAGGAGTCACTTGCGCACAAGTTTAAATTTACATCTTATTTCTTAATATATTTTTTTCTTATCATTTGAAAATTCAATGACTCAATCATAACAAGTCTAGGTCTCTTATCGACTAACGAGAAGATGAGGATAGAAAGATGAGGGAGTCGTTTGCATGGAGGTTTAAATTTCTCATTTGTTATTTGTAATGGTTTTAAGTTCAATTATTATAAGCAAACTTTTTTTTGCAGATCCTAATCGAGGGCGAGTCCCTCCCATTTTATTAACAAGCACAAAAATGAAAACTCAAACAACAAATTTGCCCAAGTATCATCAACGAGCTACTCCCTGATTCACTTAGGAGGGACGACAATGACAAAAAAGCACCACCCCCATGCATTAAATGATGAGAGACCCTCTCATTTTGTTCATAATAATTATATATACCAAGTGCGAGGGAACCTCAAAATGGGCCTTTATGTAAATGATGACATGATATTAATGGATGTGCGGGCAAGTATTGTAATTTGTTTTATTTTGTTTGTGATAATTTGTTATGTTTCATTATATTATTTAATTAGTTTAATTTATTTTCAAATCATTTTGTATTTCATTTATAATGATTTAATATTTTTGGTTTTGAGTAGTTTGAAAAAAGAATAGTTGACCAAACTTGAAAATGGTTTCTTTCATATTGCCATTTGAGAAGCACATGCACATGGTTGAAATGATTTATGATGACTTCGAGAAAACCCATTATAAAATAAGTTTAACTAATAATTATGCACCATAAGGGTTTAGGAGAATAAAGAGGCATGTGAGGATAATTGTGTAACCTAAATACAACTTTTTTAATATTCAATATGTTGGAGATAGTAGAAGGCACAAGTAGTACAAAGATAACATAGGGAATCACAAGTAGAGCCCCTACAAAAATAGTCTACAAGTCAATTTTGGGCAACAAAAATACAAGATTCATGTTATACAATTTAAACCCATAGGTTGCGAGATCTTGTAATTTGTTATACAACTCGACATTATTCTTAGCTACTTGAGATATTTGGTGTTGAACTTCATCCAACTATTTGGCTAAACTTTTTTTCCTTTATAGTGTCATACAACACGATTCAAAGCAACAAATTGAAGAAGGAAGTCAAAGTAAAAATCTTTGTATTTGCTCCCGAGAAATAGTGTTGTTAAAAAAGCATGCATGACATCTATTTTTCTAAATTTGATTGAGAATAATGTCTAACTATTTCAGATATCATATTGTCGAGAAAGACCAAATCCCATAACAACATTTTTCTTAAATACAACTTTTTATTAAAAATGTTATAATTTTTTATTTTTATGATTTGCGGCATCAATACCAAAGAAACATTGATGTTTAAAGAAGAGAACATCGACTTCTTGAAATAGAAAGGGATGTTTGTTATCAATTGTGGACAAATAAATAGTATAAGACATTGTTATAGCTACGGGTTAGTTAACGAAATCAATGATATGTAAAAAAAAATATTAATTAAATATTTTAAAATATTACAATCAATGCATATAAGAAAAGTAGTGACTAAAAAGTTATGAAACAAGAGTATAAAAAGGATTGTCGATGGCTCAAATCGTATAGGACAAAGAAACTTAGAAGAACTCGATAACAAATTTGTAAGTTCTAAATAAATTATTAATCTGATTATATCTTTTTGTTTATATTGTTTTTTACATAAATTATTTGTATATTTAATTTCATCGTATAGTTGTTTTCACATGAAGTGCACTAAGAGCGCAATAAAGAAAGTGAGTGTAACATTAAAAATATGGGATGTGACACATGCCTTCAACAAGTGGGCCCATGATAATTATTGTGTTGGTAAGATGTGTTGTGTTTAAATAGTTGTGTAAATTACAAATTAAAATTGAACACTTATTAAAAAATGTCATTATTTATTTGCAAGTCAAAAGAAAATGGAAGGAAGGAGGGACAAAGGATGTTGATGATGAGGGCAAGGAAAAGACGAGGAGAATTGGGATCAAGATCTATATCAAGTGTACGAAGATCACTACAACATTTAAGATGTAGCTCTATATGTATTGTTTTGTAATTTGGAAGGGACCTTTTGATACTCACTCGGGGTTAGCATTATTCTATAAAAACAATAGGAATTGAAATATTGTCTTCTTTGATTATCTATGGCATTTGGATTTTTTTTTAAATAAATGTTTGCATCAATATTATTATTATTTATATATCAAACCAAAAAATTAAAGATTTAATACGCTGCAAATATTTAATATCTTAACAATTTATAAATAATTAAAAATATAACTATTTGTATTTACATAAAAACATTTGTAATTAGAAATAATTATCTTGTATATTTTTAAAAAAAATCGAATGGGATTTGCACTATTTTTGGTTTAGTATCGCCTATAGGTTGTGCAAAAGTGGCTCGAATAAAATGCTTAGTTTCATATTTGCATCACTTCTACACCACTTAAAACAACACACTTTCCTCAAAGAAACACAACCAGAACACCAAAAAAGGTTGATTTATAATGTGATTTTGACCTTAAAGGTGGCTTTATTTACATTTGTATATAGTAATGATTGCATATACAAAACTACAAGTTGATAAGGTTAAAATGCCAAGGGTAATAAAGCATCAAAATACATAAGAATGTCCACCTACATTTGTAGAGGATGGGGAAATTATCATAGGTGCAAAGATCGATTAGAAACTATAGACACTCAAATTTGGTAACTTATCATTTGGCAATGACAAGTTTGACTTTGTTCCTATACTAAGACTTATACTCACATTCGAAGTTCAAATTGCATATCTGTCTCTCTCGAATGACTTGTTAATCTCTACACACTACTCTATCATTCATTCATGCAATACTAATTATATAAAGTAGTATTCTATCCCCAAGGATATTTCCCAAATTATGACTTTGTTGTCACTAAATCCCTATATGGATCATACAGAACAAGGCCATGCCATACTACAAGTATAATGGGTGAAATTTACAGCTTTTGTTCCCTCTCTTCCAATGGCTCTTTTCTTAATTTGAATATTTTATGTGCATCATTTCATCTTCCTTAGGTCAGCCTTAATGGGATATCTAACATACAAATGTTTGTATAAGCAAGTCAAATGCACTTCATAACTCACCTTGCATTCTCAAGTACTCCTATAACAAACTATCAACACTAAAGCACTCAAGGCTTTCCTAAATCTTCCTAAAGCATATGCACATCCTTTAGAGCAACCACCACACAGGTTTGAAGCACTCAAGCATGTTCAAGAGTCTAGCTTCCTTCATTACCAAGCATTCAAAGGTCTTAAAGCTACGTCTAAGGAAGAGCAAGTCACTTCAAGCATTGGCAAAGGGGACAAAGGGAATCGGTTTTAGCATTTGATGCACATCACATTAAATAACCATCACGTAGGGTACATCTTTATTCTATCCATAGTTACATCTATTGCTCATTGTGTCAAGAGACACAAGGGCACTATAGTGAGGTTGGCTTATATTGCATACATTATTTGCACCAACACTAGGAGAACTACATGAGACTTGCTCCCACTCAAGGGGATGTAGTGCAGTGCCTAGATCGATTCAATAGGGGTTGACCACCATGGTCAATCCAATCTCATTCACCCACAAATTTCTCCTTTGATATCTAATAATTTCATGAAGTTTGTTGCAAGTATCTAGGGTTTTCTATCTATTTTAGGGCATTACAAGTGGTATCAAAGGTGTGTGAACCTTAATGATAATCAACAACAATAATTTACAGACCAACGAAAAGCAAGTGAAGTTAGAAACTTAAAACTATTTGCATGTTCAAAACCATACAAAGTAGGACCAAACCGCACTACACCGTAGCTAGATATGTATGGTTTCGTACATGAGCAATTTCTAGTTAGTCTCAAGAACAAAGCACTTCCAAGTTCATATCTGCTTTTTCAATCAATATATACACCGACATCATTTTTAACCTCTCTGCGTACGTAAGTATGCATTCTTTCTTGCATTTCACACTATCACTTCATCGTTTTATCATCACATACAATATTAATTGTTATATCTGCGTTGTGTAGTTAATGTGGATTAATTAATTCAGAATATTCTGCTTGTAACATTCTTACACTTGGTAATAAGGAAAGACCTCATATCAAACCCTCGCATATATATTTATTTGGGGTAAAAACAGGGGCAATTGGTGGTGTTGACCACAAGATCCTCACATTGTGATGGAACCATCTTTTACCAACGTGAAAAATAGATAACTAAAAATATTAGTTTTATGTTCCCTAACATTTTTAGTTAGTTGTCCCACATTGAAATATGAACAAAACCATTCCTTAACAAAAGACAATGTGTGGCCCTAGTATTTGATAATAAGAGCTCCTAACAATACATGATCAACCATGAGACACATCATAGTTGCAGTGTGATCCTCTCCGCTATCTACTTAGAGAGCATGAACTCACTAAAGGACTACTAAATGGATAATGCTTTTGCAAAAACATTGATTACAAATCATCAAATGCAACTCCAAGAAAGTATGATGATATCTAGCTGAAGTTCCTATTCCAACGATTAAGTGGAAGAAGATGGGTTCCCAAATGACTCGATGAGTCACTCTTTCACACGTAACAACATGCCATTACCAACCGGATGGTACTCTAACATCATCAGGTATGTTAACTCCTATTTGAATGCACATAATTCCAACCAAAAGAGAATATATGCATATGGTTGTGAAATCAAAATACATCATTCTAGGTGGAGCACTCAATTGATGTTCCTCCTGCAATATCTCAGTAAGATGTACTCCCAAAAGGTCTTTAAGGAATTTCACAATGGCATATGTGGGATATTTTAGCAGCCACAATACAACATGAAAAAATAGCCAATTGGATTATTGCTGGCCACTCTCACTAAAGACTCCACATGTGCACAAAAGCATCAAATATGTCAGGTTCATAATGACTACATTCATCAAGTTCTTGTATCCCCTTGGTTTTTCATAAAGTGAAGCTCTACATCCTCTCAGATTGCCAAACACATTTTGAATGTCTCGCTTAAGTATTTCACATTGTAGTCAGAGACAATACCCTTAGTGTTAAAGAAATGGCAAACCACCACCATGTTTGTGTTTAAACAGATTATTTGTCATCAGCACATCGTTTGGCAGCAATGAGGTGAAGGAACTTTGGAACACAGTTCAATTTAACACAACAAATCCCCATACTACCAACAGGTAAATAGATCAGTCAATACTTTCAACAAGACCCTACTGAAAATACCAAAGAAATTTATTACTGATTCTTGGTTGACACCATAGAATTCTTCCAACGCAAAGAACCTACAAATCAACATCCATACCCCTGCAGATACTACAAATCCTCCTCAATCAATGGACACAATGTTGTCTTTCCTTTGGAATTGAGGTCTGACCTCTTCCGATCTCTACCAACAGTCTAAATATAAAGCCATGTGCCCCTCCCTCCAACAACTGGAGTAGCTTGACGAGAAGTGGTTACTTGCTCGACAACATTAAAGTGTTTATCAGCTTAAGCTTATGATAAAAAAATCCACCAAAGACAATTCAATATCTAAAATACTCTCCTCAAGTTAGAAACCCTCCATGACAAGAAAGGGAAATTTGTTCCTGAATGAACTGAAACTTTCATCATCCAAAACCATTTAAAGTAGTATCTTTGAACTTTCCACCTTCATAGGAGAAGTACTAGAACACCTGCTTAATTCCAATCACTGCTGCCCTTGCTTCTTTTGAGGCTGACTGGCAAGGTTTCCCCTATGCGTAGTGTTGGACGTAAAAGTTATAATTGTGTCATGTATTGCTATTGTCATTTTTGGGCATTCTAAGGTGTTCGTTGAAACTGTATATATACCCTATTTTAGAGTATGACCTCAAGGAACTGGGTTTGTTGATTAAGGCTGAGTTAAGACATGAGGAAAAGGATACAAAGCAGGGTATGGTAAAAGGACATAAGGAACCATATCAGCCATTGAAAAAGTCCGGATAAATAGAGTAGATAGAAGTCGTGAAGCTTCCATTCTTTGAAAAAAAGACAATGTTTGGAGTTGGTTGAGCATGGTACATAACTTATGTCTATGGTTGCACAAGCCCGACACAATTAATGGAGTCATCTATTACCTCCTCTATTGACCGAATGATGAACTGATGCCTCAGATTTTTGGAGGGCGAATCAAGTCAGGTTGTACAGCAACTGGGGGCAAAAGTAAATCCATGTGTTATGGACATTAGAAAAACTCAAACTCCAGGTTGTGGCATGGCTAATTACAGTGAAGCTCCTTCACAAATGCCAAAAAGTCTCATATAACACAGGTGAAGCCATAATGATGATGCAATGTGTGAAAAATGCAAGATATAATTTAAGTCCACTACTAACAAATAATT
Organism: Taxus wallichiana var. yunnanensis; assembly: GCA_018340775.1. Lineage (NCBI taxonomy): Eukaryota > Viridiplantae > Streptophyta > Pinopsida > Cupressales > Taxaceae > Taxus > Taxus wallichiana. The sequence continues at coordinate 797,182,770 of CM031242.1, forward strand.
TCCTGGAGAACCAGTATGGGGTCACTGATTACCATTGTGACTTGTAACGTGGTTCACTTTATTCAACAATGTGCAATAAAAATAATCAGCTCAAATCAACATCTAGTATATATGAAAACAACACATCCAAATGGAAAATGTGGTTCAATGAATGGTAATGAAAAAATAATCCACATTTTTTGTAACCTAGGATTCCTGCATTCACCGCAGCAGCTAATTAGAATAAGTGGCAGTTTCATGTGGACCACAAAACTGTCAGATGACACAATTGAATACTTCTGTGGATAGATAGAAATTTGGCCATTCCAAATCATGAAAGAACAGATTTAGGGATGTAGTGGCAACATGGAAATCTAAAAGGTCCTAGTGCTGCTCAAGAGGACAGAACAAACAAGAAAAATTGTAAGTTCCTTTGATCAACCAGAAATATCCACAAGGACCGCAAAACTGCTGCAAAAACAGGTGGTATCATAGGACAGCAATGAGACAATAACTATTTAAATTGATTAGTTCATAAAAAGAGAACAGTGTTACAAAAGATGCTACTGGATAGTGTGGAGGATCTAGTCGAAGCCTCTGAAGTGGACATTGGAGATAACGAGGGGTCAACTCTAGACCGACACAACATTAGGACCAGCGACACCTGTTTTGAATGAAAACATCCTTGACATCAGGCTTCTGAAGACAGTTTTTAGTGGCTAAAAGAGCAACCAAGTGATGTGATATGAAATTGAGAGCTTAATCTAAAATAATGACAATTACATGAAATAATAGAGAATGCAATAAGAGACAATGTTGCAGAGCACAAAATATAATAAACACACTTATAATTGATTTAATATTCTGGAGCAAATTACATAGTGAGTAAGCTTACAATATATAGCCTTTCATTTCCTATAAACAAGGAGATGAGGCTTACCAATATCATCCCACTAATCTCTCCTAGAGAATCTCTCCTATGATCACTCCCAAACCCAACAATATCTCACACAACTCTAAATAGCTACATGAGTTGTTTATTCAACAAACTCACAACTAATATAATTCAACCTATATTATTAATAATGAGTTGTTTGATAACTCATATTAATAATATTACATTATTTTATTTTTCTCACACAAATATGATATTAATATCTCACTAACTCACTAATGTAATATATGAATATTACATTTAACCCTTACAAATAATAATGTGAGCACTAATCCTAAGATTATTCCTAACATGATGATGACACATTATTCCCAAAGTGGCATCAATTGAAGATTAAAATTCCACAGTACCCAGCACTGGAGACGTGTACTAGTTCAATTCCTCAATGCTGAGGTTCATCAATACTCAAATTCATGTCAGATCCTCATCAGAACAAATCTTACCGGGAAGAGCAAATAGATTCTTTTTTAAGCTCTCAAATCTCATAAATGTTCCTTGGCACCCGAATCTGAAATCACTAAAGCCCTGTCAAGAGTAATGTCCTTCAGATCTTTGCCAAGAAACAGTTTGCTCAGGAGGCCATGAACCCGAATTTCAAGTTCCTTAACAATCAATTACTCATCAAAATTCTCTTGAACAACCAATTCGATCATAGGAGTGGCCTTTCTGCTTTCAACTATCTGCACTCGTGAACCATGCTCTTAAACTTGCTTCGGAATTGATCAATCATAGGTTGCAATTTCATCCATTAGATTCCCATATTGAATAAGTGTCTCGGTTTGCTTGTTTTGTGTATCCAACACAAAATGTTGGAAATGATGAAAGCCATCAACCAAGACTGCCAAGGGTTGTTCACACTCTTTGAATCTACCAATCTTCTCCTCGTGCAATTGAACTTGAAGCTTAATGTCTGCAATATTTGTATTAATATCAGCAATAGCAATGTCCTTCTCATGCAATTGGTCACAAAGCTGCAATAACGGATTTAAACTCAGAATTTAACTGCTCCAGATCTGTGATCCAACTGATGAACGTTTTATGTCGATACTTGGGTGTCAAGACCTTCTGAAGCAGATGTTTCCTCATGTCAAGGGGTTTCCATCTTCTAGTAAATAAGTTTCAGGGCTTCAGAATCCTGCTCAATCAGCTCAAAAAGGTCAAAATTTCAGAATGTTGTTCAATAAGCAACGACTCTACCTGAAAGGACACAAGGCTCAGAACAGACAGACAGACAAATCCTGCCAAGAAATCGGGTTTCTCAGTCATTGGTCCATTTTATGGAACAAAAACATGGATTCTCTGGACCAGATCTTTTCTGAAATTATTTCCAGTAACAAACTGCATATTCCAGCTTATTTTAACCTCAAACTCCTATGAAGGGGATCTATTACCTCCACAGCCATTTTCCTTGGAAAAATTGAAGAAATATGTAAGAACTCACAAAATTCGAAAGGGAAAAATGTCTACCATCCAGTTCAATTCCCTGCATGTCTTGTAAACAAATTCCTTCAGAATAATTTAAGAAATTTTTCATGGCTGTGAAGAGGTGGTCAGGTGTTTGTTCTCCTCAAAATAAAATCCTACAGCCTAAAACACCTCAACTCTAATTGAAGTGCCCTTTAATTCAGACAATATTTGTGAGAACAAAATGTACCAGATGGATGCACATTCATGCACAAAATCTGTTATGACTTACTTAGATGATCAGAATAATAGCAGAAAACACCAAATAAGAGCAGAATAGCGCAAATATATTACCAAGCCACTTCGAGGGGGAAACCTCCACAACCTTACAATAAGAATAAAATACTCAATATGATGTTTAAGTGCTAATCAATATCTCCTATATATACCCTACTTAGGCTATGGCTACTCCATAGGCCAACCCTACTAATAATATGAAAGCATAGAGAAATGTGATATGACATGTTTAGAGACTATGTTAGCCACAAGTCGGCCATACATATCCCAATATGTATAAGGGCATAGCAAAATCTCCCGTGAAGCAGTGAGAAATTCCTCCATGATTCCAGTAAAATTGTTTTTGCTTTTGTTATTTCCCATACACAGGATGGAAGAGCGATTTGCAGGAAAGTTCCCAGAGAGGGACAAGGGACGAGATCAGCAAAGGGGCACAGGGGAAGGAAGAAGAAGAAAAGGGAAATAAGGACAATGAACAGGGAACAAAGAGAAATCATGGCATCTTCAAACACCACCGCATCTTGAGAAGAGGAAGATTTATAACTAGCACAGACCTTCAAAAAGAACCCCAACTTCTAAGGTTGTCCATTTAAGCTTGTCGCTTTGCCATAACCAATAGTAGCTCATAAATGGCTTCACCCCTTAGTCATAACCTAACAGGCACATGAGGTTTTCCCATAGGACCTCTAAGCCCCTCTCCCCCTTACCCAAAGGGAAGAAAAACAAAATTGCACTACTAGGTCATCATGGAATATTGTGCTGATTAATACATGGATTCATCCTTTTGCCTCCAGTTTGAATTTTCACTATCCATGAGTAATCCTTTATCAAATCCCATGACATACCAAACACATGCGTAAATTTAAATAACCGTATAGGAACATGAAAATGCATCTGTGCAAGCAAGTTCGAGTATCATCTTGCATCATACCAATGCCCTACCTCATAGGTAGTGAAACAACAAGCAAACTTATGAGAACTAGTCCCATCATGCACCAAGGGAACTGTTATTGTTGCAAGGGGCACATCTGTGTCAAAAGACATGCATGGGCTACCACCGCACTAGGATACCACCAGCTAGAGAGCACTTTCTTGCAGAAATGGCACAAGGCCTTACCTTTCCGCAAGGCAATCAATCACGTCACTGTTCTCCTCTCCAAGACAAGCACCAAAATAAGGCCACCTAGACTAGGAAATCCATTGCTCATGGTCAATCATATTGCAACAAGTCAATAAATAAATAGAAAATTCAAAATACACAGGAATTACAAGGAATCAAATTAAAATTCATTTATTCTTTAAAAAATCAAAGGTGAGAAAATACCTTACAAATTTCAACCTTTAGTATCAGCAAAAACTGCCAAAAAGAGCAGATTTAGAGATTGGAACAACAGGATCAATTTCTTCAAAATATGCAGATGATCACCAACCAATTTCAAGTAAAGCATGGCCTTTCCATCTACTGAAAAAAGGTATAACATTGAAGCAGACTAGCCAAGTATGAAGACTGACTTCAGCCCGCTATAATTACAGTACTTATGACCCTTAGGATTTCTCGGCTGACTCTTAGTATTCCTCTGAGCAGCTCTAGGGATTCCCAAATAACTCTTGAAAATATTTTAGATGACTTGAAATATCTCCAAATAATTCTTCAAAATGCTCTAAATGACTCCTGGAATCCCTCAAGGTGCAATCTCTGGAAGAGTTTCTATCACCCTCAGGGCCTCAACAGCAAACCTGCACGTGCTTCAAATAAGCCTTGTATGGGTTCTCATGGTGCTCCCCAATAACTCTTCAAAACCTTGTGACATTTGAGCTTATTGGGAAACGGCTCACTTCACTTCCCAAGTCTTTTGAGTTGTCAGTTTAACCCTAAGTCTTAATTTTAGGCTCATTTTATTTGTCTAGTTCATGTTTATTCTTTGTCCGAACCCTATTCTACTTAACCCTCAATCTAATGTGGCACCCTTTTCTCTTCACTTAAGCTTTTATCAATAGATGCTAAAATATTGAACTCTACTTGTTCAAATTCTGCTGCAGAAAGTCAGTACTGGCCAAAGGGGCAAAATTTTAGTCAAAATTGCTTCAGCAGATAAAATGCATTGAATTTTGACCAATGGAGTAAAACCTCAAAGTTCAGTAGGTCTGCCTCCAAATTGAAGGAATCAGTCACTGAAATTCAATGGTGCATAAAAATTTACTCATCAACCGCACTTATGTCTGCCTTGGTTTTTGTTCTTGTCTTACAATTTCCGATCTGGGTCAATATGAGGCATTAAATGTCCTATAAATATTAATTAATCCAAACTCAGCTTGCCAATGTCATGTGGGTCACCTGCAAACGAATCCACTCACTAGTTGACTGCACTTCTTTCTTTGACTGCCAATACAATATTAAACTGTACTTGTTCAACCTTCTGCTGCAGAAAGTCACCACTGACCAAATGGGCAAAAGTTAAAATTGCTTCAGCAGATAAACGCATAGAATATTGATCAATGGACCATAACATCTCAAAGTTCAGCAGGTCTGCCTACAAATTGGAGGAATCAGTCACTGAAATTCAATGGTGCAAAAACTTTACTCATCAACTGCACTTCTGTCAGCCTTGTTTTTGTTACTTTTTCTTATAATTTCCGAGCTGGGTCAATATGAGGCATTATAATGTAGCCAAATTCTAACCAAACTTGATTTACTGCAAATAATATGAACTCCAAAGAAAATAGATCTCCTTCTTCATTATTGAATAATGAATTACAATGTTTCCTAAATAGGAAAACAATTCCCAACTCGAGTTGCCAAGTAAACTCTAACTAACTCTGACTAAATCTACTCTAGGTGGCGGAAATTACTATTTTTAGCAGTTTACTAGAACTTGCTATTCTTAGTAAGTTCGCATGCTTATTCATATGGGCACAAAATTGTCATGCATCTTCTACATCCCTAAATTAGAGGAATTGAAAACTTTCTAACTCATAATGCAACTAATAGACTAAAATTAACTAATGCCCAAAAATAGGAAAAAAACCGAACTATAACTTAAATCCTAATTTTCGGCCTCAAGATGGCAAATTTAGGGCCCGAAACGTGCCGAAAACTTGCCCCAACCGGTAGGGCAGGTTGCCGCTGCATTCGTCTCATCGAAACATGTGGTTTCAAAAAAAAACGGACTCAAATGGACACCCGGAGCTCAAGTTATGACCTTGTCAAGTTCCTGCTAATTTTGGCACATCACATTAAATGTCCTACAAATAGTAATTAATTTGAGCTCAACTTGCTAATGTCATGCAAGTCACCCACAAACAAATCCACTCACTAGTTGATCGCGCTTCTTTGTTTGACCGCCTCGGTTTTTGTGCCTATCACCGAAAATTATAGGTGCTTGGTCAAAATGGGGCACTTAAATTCTTACGAATAGTTAATGCAAAGTCAATCTTGTTGATATCATAGTACAATTTGGTTCTTGAGATCCCTTAAGATTCTTTCTTGAAACCATTGATCTTATGCCTGTTGTAACTAAATCACTTGAAGTTGGATTTTAGGCGGTATTATGCGGGATGTGTCCCCTAGATTTTGGTGATGTCCCAAACGTTTCGGGAACTTGGGGATTTGGAGGGGACATCTCCTTTTTTTTAAATAAAGTTTTTCTAATGTTTTTACTTTTAAAAAGTTGTTATTTTTACCAAAAACATTGAATTATAATCTTGAAAGTACCTAAAACACATTAAATACAGTTTAAATCCCTAAATTTCATTGAATAAAGTTAAAATATCAAAATATTAATTTGTATATACTATTTGAATAGCCGTGCCCCTACCGTCCTCAAAATTTGGGAAATTTTTGCCGTCCGCAAAACCCCGTCCCTCTGTAGCCCCATCCCCGAGACTTAGGTAACTATGATTTTAGGTGTCCTTAGATTTGAGAGTTGTTTTCTTTTATGCCTATTTTATCTTGCCCTTGCAATATTTCTGTTTAAAGTTTTTGTGCTAATATATTGTGAAATTTGCAATTTGGGCTCTAGCATAAATTCTCTCGGACTTTCACTTTATTCCTTTTGGGAATCACTTAAAATAATTTATTTGAAAACATTGGCATTCACCATAGAAGGAAAAGAAACTTGGAAAGAGAAATTGTGGCATTCCTCACATCCATCCTTCCACACAATTACCACGCAAAGTGTGTCCCAAATAGGCCCAAGAGCATTGCCAGTTTGTCATAAGAGGGGCTGTTGTTATCCAAGTGGGAGTTGATTGCATAACATTTTTCCACTATCTTATGAACTTTCGCGCAGATCGGGCCCCAAATATATAGGCATGTGCTTCTCAAATTAAGCTTCTCAGCTTTCATTTGAAACTTGGTATTATAGGTAGTACACCATGCCATAGCTCAAAAACTTGTACTCGGCAATTACTTGGCTGACCAAAATTTTGACTCGTACTCAAGACTCGGAAGTTCCTCAAACCAAAATTTTGAGTCATACTCAAGACTCGGAAGTTCCTTGGCAATTACTCAAAGAACTTTATCGTTACTTCAAACAAAAATATAAATTCATAAAATAAGCTTAAATAAAATGTAAAACATTGTTAAATGACATGAGAAATGAATGTAGAGAATGCACAAGTATATTTTCTATTAATTTTCGACCAAAAAAAGTACAAAGTACAAAGTTACAAACTACAATGCTCAAAGTCATATGAAATATCAAATATACACATTACATTTCATCTTTAGCACCTAGTCTTACAATAAGTCCTTTCGGCTGCCTCGGGGAAGTGGAAGGTATAGATTCATCCTCTACAACAACATCATCCACAAAGATATCATCTTGATACTCACCAAGCCCTATTGCAATTGCTTCTTTTGCCTCCCTCCAAATATGAGATCTCCTCCGCGCAGTAAATATGGGCTTTGCATCATCGAGTAATCAATCGGCATATGGATCGATCTCATCCAAGTCAAGTGGGCTTTTATTCATCCCTACGCATATGGACTTTTACTTGTCCCTAGGTGAGTCATGGCGATAAAGTCACGGTTTTTGCCAAGTAATTACAATGATTACTCAGCAAAAATTGGCGATTTATCGTCAAAAATCATCTGGCGATCCATTCAAAGATTTCTCATCCACCCTTTGACTCGCGATTTATTGGCGCTTAATGACATGCTTTGTTAGGAGGTCAAGGATTGGACCAAAAAAGTGGCACCAGGTTTTCAGTATGCTTTTTTCTTCCTACAATGCCTAATGGAAGAAAGAAACTAAACCAGTCTTCAGGCATGATCATAGAATGGTCGGTGGAGCTCATTAATTACAAATACATTGCCTATAGTAAAGGATGTGTAACAAAGTAGATTGAAAGAACAATTTTCAGCTAATATATATGTAGATACAGCTATTTGGAGATAGATTCTCCACCCTTAACAGCATTTTCAAGAAGGCTTGAAAATTTGAGTATTAAGCTTCTTGATGATATTAATATGAATAGAATCCAATATTTTCAATAGACTAGCTTCAATAATTAAATAAGTTAGCTCCTCCATTGGGATACTATGGAAATCAAACACGATGTTATTATCATACCTTATGAGGGCTCCAAAAATCTGAACCGATAATGTATAAGACTGATTTTATATCCACAGCTTCCTCCATGGTAGTCTTCCATCTGTCGAATGTAGCTTTTGAAAATAAAGAGCTGAAGAGGGTGATCGAACCAGCATGTGTTAACAGATTTTCTCCTTCAGTCTCATTGACTATACAATCGAATCTATGTATAGCATTTGGGAAGCATTTCTGAGACAACCTGAAGGATTTTCTCCTTTAACAATGCAATTGGAAATTTTGACAAGACTGGTTTATGAAGACAGATGAGACCTACAAGCATATCCATGAACTATCAATCCACCTTCAGAGCCACAGATTTCCTCTTGACTAGCTGTAGTCTTTCTAGAAATGTAGGAACATGAGAGGTTACTCAAATCCTCTGCATCAGCTGAAATTGTAACATATTTTCTAATGGTGAAATCTAGTTCATATACTTGATTATCCAGAGGAATTCATTAGAAACTTCTGGAAAAGTTTCTAAACTGTTTCCAAAAAAGGAAACACCCGCAAAGTGTTTCCAGGCTTTTCCAAGTATTTTCCAACATTCAAATTTAAGTTATAGAAACAACTCATTTCAGAATGTTTATATTCCTTCTAGGAAATAAAATCCATAAAAGCCAACAAGAAGTGGATTACAAAACCAATAACCGGCCATATATAGAAACCAAACAGTACATCAGAAGGACTGGAGAATCGATAGCATAGCTGAATATATAACATAATAAATTTATTGCTCAAATGAAAAAAGTGTATATTAAAAGATGAACAGTATTCAATGCTAACTTCCATATCCCTCGTCTAGACAGAAATATCATTACAGTGTTTCTCCAACAATAGGACTATACAGATATAGTTTATTTTCCATTTTCTTGTTAAGGAAGCATGCATAAGAACAAAGAGAAAGTCAATCTGGGATACAACACTGAATATGGGCAAAATAATGCAATGCGGAATTAGTGTGGACACTTGAAGGCTACTCACCTTAAAATAAACAACGTACACTCCTAAATTTTCCAACTTAGAATGAGTATCCAAACCATATGCGAGATCAACACTCAACTATATCTTCAATTAGCACTTTAAAAACAACAAAAATTGATGAATTATTAAAATTTAATGACACTTTGGACCGAAGACCCATGTACTAGAGATGCTAATTATAATTACATATTAGTGTAATCTACATATGGTCTGAGAGAAAACTTTAAAAATTGTTGAATCTAGTCATATACTAGTATACTTTACCTATTTAGTGTAAGTGGAATTTTTCCTTGTAATTTGTTTTCTAAATCTTAGCATTTTTGTCTTAAATTCCCTATTTCTTTGTTTCCTATGATAACGGGCGCCATGATCCCAATTTCAAAGTTTCTAGTAACTTAGGTCCATCATAAAAAATATGAAGAGTAACTGATGAATACTGCAAACTGATAAGATCAATTTCCATGACTGGAACAAAATGACTACCTAGAAAACCATAACCATAAAGCTGCTACTTTCCGCTGCCAAATTTTTCAAAGATTTGCATTGCTTAGAGCCCTAAAAGGCCCAATTTATATATTAAAACCCCTATCTAGATAATATAGAGCTTAGATGTAATATCCCTGAAAATAATTTAAATAAATCTGGAAATTTCTGTCAAAACCCTAGGGCATTACGATAAAAATTGTCTTTTATGACAGAAGCAATAATCTGATTTTTTTAGATAAAAACAGCGAGCCATAATGCATAAAAATCAGTCTTTTATTTATGGAACGAACAACTAAAAAAAAATACCAATGTCTTATTACAATTGTTTGGAGTTGAACTAGAGCAACACTTGCACCCTGAATTGTCACTGCAACCCCTGAAATGGAATTGCCCAGCTGAGAAGTGAGGGATTCCGTCCTCAAATTTGTGTGTAAAGGAGAGTTTTTGTCCTCTATTACAGAAGCAGAATTTTCGCCCTCTATTACGGAGTACAGACAAAGAAAATAATTGATGAATTTCCAAGATGTGTCAATAACAAACCCCAAATCTGCTTTTATAACTTCCAATCCCTCTCTAAAGTGGGCGCCCCCTTTTGGAAATACATGCATGCTCCAAAGACAATTAAAAATAATATAATTCCTCCCCCATGTTGGTGGCCCATCCTAAAAATAGGATTAAACAAATTTAAAAACACTTTATCCACCTCCCATCCTAAAATTAGGACTTTGGTACTCATGCAGCCTTCTCTAACTTTGGCGCCCCCTTTATTTATTTATTTATTAATTCTAACTCTGGCGCCCAATAATAGAAGTCAACCTTCTATTATTATTTTATTCTATTAATGCTTTTTGGATTAAAATATAATTTAAGTGTCCTTTTTCCAATTAAAATATAAAAATATCCTTGGAACACTTAAATTAATTTATTTTCCTCTTTTAATTTCCCCTTAGCCTACAAAAATAATAGAAATAGACTTTAGGTATTCAGAATTAATTATGCTGAAAAGGGGACATTGCATTCAATATAGACAAACCTGGGAGTCGATAACAGATCCATAGAGGCAATATTGAGCAGAATGTAACTAAATAAAAACATGAAATAAGTCTTCTTTTCCTATGATTTCCAATGAATAGATAAGAAGGAATTCAGAAGCTAGTGTTTTAAGTTTTAACATGGTTATTTTTGTTGTGTCAGCAATTAACTCTGCCATGACAACCCATCTAATATTAAGCATCAAAATAAATTCTAACATTGTCACCTTTTAAACTGGTGTCTCATTGAAAAGAAAATCATTGGGTGTCCCGGGGCCCAAGAACACAGGATCTCCTGCTTTCATCGTCTACCCATTAGTCATACAGCTTATCTAAACTTCACTCTAGAATACAAGGCAAAACTCTGGTATGATTATGTGGCAATATGAACGATGTCTTGTAAGAGTGAATATGATGTGCATTAGTCATCTGTTCCTACAAGTAAAGGGTATATGTAAAATTTGTGAGCTAATATTGGTCTTGCACGGAGAGGCTTCACCCATAAGTTTTCGTGTTTCTGAATTTAGGGACTAATATACATGGTTGTACGATCCTAAGTGTTTGTCATATGGGAATGACTGCCATTTTGAAGATAGTTGTAGGATTGCACAGTACTGAAGCATCCATTAGGTACAAATAAAGCATAAAAACAAGTCGATGATACAGAGATTTTCTCAATCAATAAATCAAGTAAAATAATCATTTCAACAACAAGAACAGTGTGAGAGATAGTCCACTATCCATCAAAAACTATTCTAAATTAGTGCAATACTGTATGCAGTTAATACAATCACTACCAGTCAAAGGGATACTGGTTGACTGCTAATTTTGCAGTGCTTCAAACATCCCACCGGGGGTCTATTCCAGTTGAAGTCTTCCTACCAACCCCGATCTCCCTACTTTGGTAGTATATATCTCCCTCAGACCTGGCATCTAAAGCCAAAAGGATGTCCATATTATGTGTCACAGCCCTTCGGGGATGTGTTCATCAAAACATCTTAATTACAATCAAAATTATCACTACTGATTTTGAGGCCATCGAACCAATTAGTTTTACAAACAATACCCCTAGATTCTCAAGATAAAGGTGCTTTCACCTGGAGTTGCTAGCAGGAAAAGGAGTAAAAGACAGTACAAACCTCAATTTTCTTTCATTAATTTTTAAGTAGCTGTAAATGGTCTCCTTCTGCTCCCTCCTTTCCTCCATCTCTGAGCCTTGTGAAATTGCATGGCCTGTCTATGATGGTAAAATTGTCTCATGTAACCCGAAAGCCACTGGATCGTTCGTAGATCGCCGGCTTTTGAAAGCTCCATCAAGAAGCTATCATATGCCTGGTATGGAAGTCTCATTTTTTTCTGAGCAACATCCTTCAAACATGAGCAGGCTTCTTCCACTCTGCCCTTATCAAAGAGCCCTTTAATTAAAGTACTGTATGTAAATGCATCAGGCTCACAACCCCTTGGGTTATTCATGTCATGGAATATGTCGAAGGCCATGTGCAGTTCGCCCCATATCGCAGAACATTTTTATCAACATGTTGTAAGTGTGAATACTAGGCAGGCAACCTGCTTCTATGATTCTATCAAAAAGTCTAAGGGCCTCATTTGTGTTTCTAAGGTTACACAGCACTTTCATAAAGCAATTGTAAGTGACAATATCCGGAGGATACCCTTTGTCTCGCATTTCATCCAAAAGCTTAAAGGCTTCCTCAAGTTTGCCTGCACTGCAAAACCCTTCGAGTATTTCAGTGTAAGTTGGGACATCAGGAAGGCATCCACTATTTCTCATCTCACCAAGTAGTCCCAAGGCTTCCTCTCTTCTTTCCAACCGGCTAAGTGCAACGATCAGGATACTGTAGGTTTTTGCAGTAGGTACGGACTGAGCACACCATCTTGTTTTCATAAAATTAAAAAATTTCAAGGCTTCTCCCACCTGCCCATCTTTACATAACGCCTCAAGCAAAGTATTGTAAGTAAAATTATCAGGATCGTGACCGACAGCGATCATTTCATTCAAAATCTCCATAGCCTTATATGGTTTCCCAATACTGCACCATCCGAAGAAAAGAACAGAATAAGTCTTGTCATCTGGTTTAAATTTAACCCTCAGCTTTTCATACAAGGTTTGGGCCTCTGAAACTAGATAGCATTTGCAAAGCGCATCCAGAAGCATGTTGAGTGCATTGACTTCAAGATTGGCCTTGATCTTTCCTTTCTTCTTATTTGCGAATTTTCTTAGAGTTATGAGATGCTTTTCTGCATAGTCCCTCAGTACCATTGCAAATGCCTCAATGGGTAACCTGGGATTATTGCCTCTCTTCATTAGGCGCAACAAATCACAAATGATTGTAAACTGCTTGGATTTAAACTTAGTACTGGATAGTATATCAATCATCTCATTGAATGTATGGGACTCGTGCCTGTAGCCCTTTGATGGCTGGCCCATGTGAAAACCTAAAGGCAACCTTCTCCTGAAACCGGAACCTCTCCAGAACTCTATCAACGAGTTCTGCGGACATCTGAACACCACACTTCTCTAGGGCAGACTCCATGTCCTGGCCTGCACCCGAATTTTCACTTATTGTTCTGCACAGTTTATCCAAATCAGAAAAGGCTGTCCCGCCGGCTTCTCCCTCCTGAGTTTTACTGACATCGTCCTCTCCAAACTGCTTAATTGCAGCATTGGTCGAAAACGTAGAGAAATGGGTATTAAGGAAATGATGTTGGGTATTAGCGACATGATAACTCAGAGATGAGATTGATTGAGCCCATGGAGGTACCAATGTTTCTGGCGCTGGAAAGCCCGTAAAGGCCACTGGTTCTTTTGTGGGTGTGCATTGACAGGTCCTTAAGAGATGCCACAACAGGGATGGTTTACGCCCAATTGGATTTTTAAAGGACATTTGTTTTTCAGAGCTTGGCCTGATTGAAATCCAGCTTATTTGTACCCCTGATGACTAGTGAATGTTTCTCTTTAGCTTCGGTTTTCTTATATGTTTCTCAGGCTTGGAGATTGTTCTAACAGAAAATTGAATTTATAGCATTGTATAGTTGTAGAGAGAAAAAGGTACATACCACATTCAGAGCATCAGCGCTCGAGGAGTTTCTTGCTTTTGTTACATTATACTAAGTATTCATCTGTGCTTCAAAACATTCATTGTCTGTAAATTTGTAAAGGCCTGTGGGTTTTGTGGCCAAGTGCCCTTCGTAAGGATATACGTAAACAAACACACTGAATGCCACCCCTAGAGTAATCCAGAAATAGCACAACAAAGATCGAAATGCCAGTCTCGAGTTAAAAGTGAGATTAAATTCAGACTATATTAGGTCTCTCAAGTTCCTGTTGGCATTATTTGACATAGAACAAGAAGTAGATGCTGTGGGTCACTTCAAAAAAGAGTGCCTTAGTAGCTGAAAAATGATCTGGAAGTATTTCGTTATGTGTTTAGATTGAGAACAAAGGTTGACAAATTTATGGGTATTATCGCTAAACTCGAACCCCCATGGCAAATTGGCACTGATTGCCCCACTAACAACAAGGAGATATTTAGGATTTGTAACTTTTGGGAGCATATTGCCTTTTGTTTGTACCCTACTTCTCTATAACTAAGAGTTCTTTGATCCTACATAATGGTACATGTTATTGCTCTTCTTCTTCCAAACCCTAACTTCACTTATAAGATCACAAGGGACCCTCAAAATGTATTAGTTTTTAAGTTGGATGATCGAGTCACACCCCAATGATGTGGTGAGTGTTGCCTACATACCAATATTCCAAAGAGGGATTAAGCATCATGGTGTTCTCCTCGTAGATGTGTGTGTGTAAAATCATATGCTCAAGTAATTCATCTTCACTTGGACTTTAACCTTTGGCGTCACGCAAATTTGACCGCATTGAATTCATATTTGCCTCTATGGACTACTTTAGGGCTGCTCCTTGAGAGATTTCAAATTTGTTATAACTTTGATAATGATCCTCAATGCAATGAGAGTGCTCCAAGAGAGTGTGAGTTGTCTAAGGTGTGTAAAAGGTAAGTAATGATCTCATGAATGATATGTATATATAGGTCACTCTTTGTTAATTTCCTACCCTAGTCGACCCATGAAATGTGTATAAGCTAACCTAATGAAGATTGTCTAATTTGAAAACTAGTTGTTGAAGGCCCTAGACATTGTCGGCATAAAGTGACCCCCGTATAATCAAAAATGTATAGTTTTACCGATAGTGTCCTAGGAGTGCAGAAAGTGAATCTACAATATGAAGAATGCATGTTTAGGATCCCGAGGTGTCCTATATAGACTACATTGATCTTGAATAAGTGCAACTTCGAGATAGAGGTGGATGAGACGGTGGATGGACAAACTAATATAGGGAAGTTGTGCTTAAGAGTAAGATCTATATGTGATTTGTGCAAGTGTGTCCAAGTCTATCAAAGTAAGCCAAAGGTAGTGTGGTCAAAGTTTCAAAGACCAAATTTAGGTGTCTACAGATGCCCCCTTTTTAATTTAGTATTAAAAATGCTAAATTAGAAGGAATAACATAAATTTGGTATCGATATATGTTGGATATCACAAGCACCTTTGGAGGGGGGGGAATCAAGTCTTTGATTAATTTTACAATCTTTAAACCTTCTTGACTAGAATCAAAAATCAAACCATGAACAAATTAAAATGCATGCAAGAAGACAAGTACACAAGACACCAAATTTATAGTGGGAAACCCATAGAGGGAGAAAACCCACTTGAAATCAAGGATTTTTATTAGGAACACCAATTCCTAGTATACAATGATTTCCACTTTGGTTGAGCACCCACACAACCTATGAAGCACCTACTTCAAAATCCTTCAAGCACCCACTGGAAGGTAGCCAAGCACCCACTCGGCTTAGTTCAACAAGCTACAACTTGCAAGGAGCACCTACTCCTATGAACTAAGCACCCACTTAGGAAAAATACAATAACAATATACAATTTGATCATTTAGCTACTTGTTGCTCCATCAACAAATCATGATCCCTTACTAGATCTTCATTCAACAAATCACAATTCATCTTTCTCTTAATTTCAAACTTATACCCAGTCAAGAATGCATGAGATTGATCCTAGTATAGTCAGCATCAATTATGTCTATGACCTTTGTTTTCATTTCATGCAATATTGATCTTGTATATATCCTCTATTTTCTGATTCGTGTCTTCTATCTCAACATAATCATTGCCCTTGTTCTTATCATGCAACTCCTTGTATTTGTTATGTGCTATGTCTGTTATCTCAGTCTTCTACATTCATGATTGTTCTTTGTTTTCTTCACACTTCTTATGGATCACTATTTTCACTTTTCTCCTCTTGTCAATCTCCATATTCAACTACCTTCATTATCTTGTCTTCCGAGGACACATAAAAACACCTTTCAATACACCATCTACACCTCTCAATACTTTGCATTATCTTCTACTTCAATCATTTCAAACAACTCATAGTTTAAAGCAATACAACTCTAACTATATATATTTCTCTAAATTTTCACTAACTTCTTCTTACCTTTGATGTTCACACACCCTTCCATTTATTCCATTTCATTTTTCAAGCACTTGTCTCTTTGTATGTTTATTCCCTGACTCTACAACTCTTTACTCGAGCTCCCCAAAAACAATCTCACTCTTCAAATTCAAAAACAATTTTCTCTTAGAATTTTTTCTATATGCCAACTTTTCATATTCCACTCAAGACTTCAAGTTCCAAGAAGTATTTTGACCTTTCACATCTCATTTTGAGCTCTAAAGACCTTTGACAAAGTGTAAAACAAGACAAAGAAGACTTGTTGTTTTTCACTTTAGAGTTTGGAGTACTGCAAGGACATTGTCACATGGACACACCTCTTCAAATTTCATGATATTTTGTTTCAAGTTCAATTTTAAGAGTCCCTACATCATTTCGAGACTAAATTCACTTTACGGGCTTGAGATAAACATTCACTCCCGATTTTCACATAAAACCTTGATATTGCACTGTACATACAATTCAAGGAGGACAACATGGTTGATTGTATTGGAGAGCATTATATTGATTTAGGCATGTTTAACCATTTCATGAGGTTTTCAAACCTTTGTTCAACCTTTTAGAGCTTGAAGAAGATAGAAACAACCTCACTTTGCAAGAAACTATGAAAAAATGATAAAACCTTTACTCCACTACTAAAAATTGATTGTGCATGGGTTTTAGATTTTCTCGATAAAGATTTATCTCTCCACATTTGATGAAACCACAAATTTCTTTTTACATTTGCCTCATATACCTCCTATAGAGGTTTGTCTAAGTTTTCATGAATTTTCGTTGGCTATAAGTTTATATTTTGACTAAACCCTAGATCCAAGGTTTCTACCTTTGTACAAGTCCGAGAGGCTTTAAAAAGAAAGTTCTTGCTCATACAAATATGGAATCCAAACTTTCAACTTGTTGTTGTGTTGCATGAGCCTTTTCCATACTTTTCAAATCATTCAATTTTCTTAAAGCCTTCTAGTTCACCTCCTAAATTTGTAAATACAAGCACAAGGACTAAAATCTTGACAATACCTTTTTTTGTGTTCAAAACATGTTTTATGTTCTAGGAGATTATTCTTTTTCTTTACACAACCATACACTATCGATACATGTTAAGAGCACCTAACTTCTCTATTTTCCACAAATTGTGCTTATAAAGGGTTTTGTCACTCCAAAGCTTTCACATGAATCTTGATTTTATGCCAAGACAGTTGTGTTATCACTTTAATGCATGACCTTAACACCGACTCCAACCCTTCACATGCATTTGACAATGAAAAATTCTTCATGACTTGAGTAGGATCACGGTCTCACTTGATTCTTAATAAAACTTAAAACACATTTTTTTAGGAGCTTGATGTTTAATCCTAATGAAAACTTTATCAAGGTGTCTAAAGCATATTTTGAGAAGCCTTCAACTATTTTTCAACTTGTCATCTTGAACAAGCTATTGTTCCAAGAGATATAATCATGAAAACCAACATTTTCCAAGTTTGTGCAAAGCGTGTTCTTGAGGCATCACAAGTATTAACAAGAGTTGGAATCTTCTTTGATTACAAGCCTTCACCCACACATGACTTTGCTTCATTGATGAGGTGTTTAACATGCTCAGACAATTCATGATTGGATGTGAAGAAGATAAAACCACTTTCCATGCTTGAGAGCACAGTTCATCATGACTGCCCTACATAGACTGAGTTAGTCCTTTAAGATAATTGTATGGTTCAGTACATCTTGAAGAGATCATTAACAATCCAAGAAGCATGAAAACATCACTAGTAGACCTTAACCAAATTCAAAGTTTCTCATCCTAGGTGATTTGAGGTCAAGCAGAGACAACATTTTCTTTTATCGACCCAAAAAGGTGCTTAGGAGAGAAAAAAACATAGCCAAAAGAATGCTCATAACTTCTTTGATACTATTCCAATTTTCCTAAAAAAATTGCAACACTTCATGCTCGGAGTTTTCTTCAAAACTTTATTCTATTATTTATCCGAAGGAGTCTTCGCATTTTTTCTTGGGTGCTAATAAGATAGAGGCCTCAAAGGCATTTATCAAGAAGGCAGTATTAGAAAAAATTGAATAACTCAAAACACCCATTTTAGAATCTGATGAAACTTGGCATGAAGCACTACAAGAAATCCCTCTACACATTCCATGTGTTGGTTAGCCATGGGTTTTCCTGTGAAGCTCTAACTAATCTCATTTACCTTAGTTAATAATGCATGTTCTCAAAGCCACTTTCTGTGCACTTTTGAATTTTGACTGTAGGAGCTAAACTGAGCCTTGTTTTGCTCACACATGTTGTAGACATTATTTCTAGGCCATTCACATACTCACATGACCTTTCCTTGAATGGACCAACTTGTCACATCTCATCAGGCACTAGAAACTATCCGAAAGGGCACTACCAATCAACCTTCATGTCCCTGACTTCTTCACTTCACCAATCAACCCTTTTTTCCATCAATACCACTTGACATCAATGACAACACCACTGATAATGACCTGGATTCCAACAATATAAATGTGTTGGGTGTTGATAGGTGTTTCCAAACTGTGTCATTTGCTCTATGTGAAATAGGTAAGAGAACACATCTAAATTAATATCTTATCATGATGTGAATCTAAAATTATTTAAACTACTATAAAAAGTAAATTTGAAAGAGCTAGGAAACTATTACACTGATGGTATGCAAACCAAGTTTGTAATGTAATGCACTCATGTTTATTTGGAGAGTGTAAATGTCATGTGTCTCAAATGACTTGTTTAGTATGGTGAATATAGATATAGCCTTGTTTACTTATTGGTCGAGAATTGAACAAGGGTGTTTTGATTGCTACTTATTATGGGGCTTTGAATTATATCTATGATAGTGGGATCATCCATTGTAGAAAAATATTGACCCAAAAGTGTAACATAGTAATCTTGGTTGATCCTCAAAAGTTTAAAAAAATGTACATGGTTAAAATTCATACCCCAAGTGATCCATATGTTCCTCAAAGTGATGTAAAGTTCCCAATTGTTCCTCAAAACATCAAATAATGTCATCATTTGATCTTTGAAATATATAATGTCTCAATTGATCCTCATAATGCCATTGAATTACATCATTTAATCTTTAGAATGTCATAAACTATTTCATTAATTCCTCATAATGTCATAAAATGGTGTCATTATCTCTTGAGAATGCCATAAATTATCTCAATTGTTATCTAGAGTATTGTGAATGCCTCAATTATCCCATTTAAAACATCGGAATCATATAATTTGTCTTTGAATGTGGAATTATATATTAAATATGACCTAAATCACTAATCAAACTCATTGTTTGCACTCTTTTGATGTGAGGGATGAAGCATGTGAATCACTCATCTCAAAATAATGAGTTAAGCATACCATGTATTATATAGAAAATCACAATCATGTAAATATCTTATAGAATCATGATAGGATATATCATCATATAAATATTTGATCATTCAAGCACATATGAAACATGTCATTTAAGATAATGTCAATTGTTTGTTAATAACACATAAGATATAATCATAGAAATCAACCGAGAGATAGGTGTTAGTGTCTTCTAGATATATTAACGAATCATGCAAAGTAGTATTGAAATATATGCATGATAAAATCATGAAAATGACAATAGATAGAATCATGTCATAACAATTTGTAGACTTCAAATATGGTAATCTATCATTTTGACATTACACACTTATATGTATAAATGCACTCTCCTCACTCTTGCTTAGCACACCCTAATAGCTCTTCGACTACTTGTTTATCTTTACACACCTCTCTATTATCAGTTTCTAAAGTTTAATAACATAAAAAATTCTAGAAACATCCATCCTTCAACCCATAAAGTCAAAATATGTTTTTCCCTCTCGGTTGAAACTGCCATTTTTGATCGGTTTGTATAATTCTACAAGTCAACCCTAATGTATGGTTTTGGAACAACATAATTTGGGCTAATTATTCCATTTCTAACACATTCTTATGAGAAAATGTATCACCTTGGTCATCCTTTCATGACATAATAACCTTCAGAAGCATATATAAGCAAGTAAATCATACCTCATTTGAGAATCGACACTTTAAGAACTCCTCATGTAAAATCAAGCACAAAAGGAACTCCAAGATCCCTAAAATGTGAAATAACTCATACACATCCATTAGAATAGCACCCTCTACAGTTCTAAAGTCTTTTTCTAGGACTAGGAGTCTCCATCTTATTTCTACAAGCAAGCAAAGTGACCCTTCCCAAGTATTTGAGCAAGTTTTAAACTCAAGTTGAAACATTATCAAAACACAATTGTCAAATTTTGATTGCACTACAGTAGATATCACATGCTAGGAGAATGATGTGCAATTTGATCCCTCTTCAAAGTAGTGGAAACATCAGTGGTGCATAGGGGTGCCCAAACCCACCTAACTTTGTTTTGCAAGAACTCTTTGCACTACAAGGGTTCTAGGGTTTGAGAAAAATTTATAGATTCATTCATTTCCAAGTAGGAAAAACACTTAGGAAGTTGCAGACCTAGGTTCCAAGAAGGTCCAAGATTGTACATAAGGGTTAGGATGATGTGGACTCTATTAACCTAGTTTTATGGTTTTTACAATGTTCCAGTTCTGTAACAAAGCATTTTTAGTCTTAGATCAACATGTTCCTTCACTTAGATGACTCAGACTCTCCCAAATCCACACAAAATTAGCTAAATGTAATTATCCCTCATGTTTTTGATAGTTTCTAGATCAATAGTCACTTTAAAAAGTGTTATTCGATTTGTGCAATTAATGTTGGAAGTTAATTAAATCAGAATATCCACATATTGCATTATTTCATCCTTTTTATGTATGTTAATTAGAAACACACTAAAATCTTAAAAGTGAACGAAATAGGTTTCACAAAAAAGTGAAATCATAATCATGGCACCAAATGCATAGTAATATTCACATAGTTCCGTGCATAAGATGTATATATATGCACATGTACACAATATCATGGTGAATAATTCATACATGCACACATCATGATCAAGAATCACACAAGTATACAAGACATGACACATCTTGGCTAAGACTAAAGGATTTTTCAACAAAACTGAAATACAACATGATGCACATACACATGCACATAACCAATGTAACACACATACATGTCATACAAAATATAGAACATATTCATCAATGTATATAATCAATGGCGTAGTCATTAGTAACAAGTTGTATGCTAAGATATGTGATTTCATGTAGAGTGTTAGAGATATCAATTAGATCAAGCTCAAATCATGCTACTAAAAGCATGGATTTACTATTGTCATTGTATGTGTGGAGGAAAAATATATGGTTATTTCCATGAATAAAGTAGGCCAATCTCTGAATTTGAATCTACAATCACAAAATAAGTAAAAAAATGTTAGTATGTTTTGTGGCTAGGGGACCTACCTTTGTTAGATCCCTAGTCCTTTTTAAAATTGATAAAATAACATGTAATACATGAATGATAAATTAAATGATATCCCTATTCGAGAGCCGAGGAAGGGACCAATCCATGGTGAAGGGTTTATTGGTGGTATTTTTTTACTATTTATGGTGAGTTGGTGATAAGAAGTTATCGTCAATTATAACTCATCACATGCATGACCACAAAGAAATTTCAAAGCAATCGCAAGTTAGTCACGAGTTGTTAGCAGAGGTCCCTAGATTATGACATTAAGACTTGCAATAGGTTGTAGTCTAGATTAATTCATATTAAATTCATTAAATTATACCTTTGGAATTATCAAGATTTAATTCATAGTTGCGTAATAGCTACTTAAAGGACATAATTCAAGGAAAGAAGAGATAATGAATAGGAAAATACATAAAATAACAAGAATGCTTGATATTGAATCAAAACAAACATGCTTCAGAATGGAAGGAATTAAGATATATTTCTATTAGGATTACAAGATCAAACTTTTACGCATAACACTTACATAGTTTTTGTAGACACCCCAAAAATACCCATTACACATTACAACATCCAAAAACAATATTAAATCCATTATTCACCCATATCCCACTTCTAGAATTAATTTAATTAATTCTATTACACTCACTATACACTATACAGACCCTAATTTAATTAGCTATTTAAATAAATAAAAATCAATTATCTACTCACCTTCCACTCATCTCCACTTCACTAGCCAACTCACTCAAGTTGACTAGTCATCCCACTCAAGTTCTAGAATCCTAAAAACATGGAAGCAAATATGCACATACAATTTGGAATAATTCAAGAGCCAACTAATTTGAAATAAAGCCTCTTAATTTCTCATTCAAAGAGCCAACTACACAAAATAAATCAACCATGCTAAATAAGGAAAATGAAATCAATATCCTACAACTCAATCAATTCCACCTTCCTCAATCCATGACTTCTTCTACATCTATAAATAAGAAGCTTCATTCCTCTCAAATCATCATTAGAAGCTTGAGGAATTTTTAGTGTTACTTTATCAAATTTCCATTCAATTTTACACACTTTTATGTTGTCTATTTGATCAAAAATATACCAATCAATTAAATCATTCATTCGCATTTCTCGTAGCTCAAATTTAATTCCATTCGGAAAAATTTTGGAGTAACCACATCCATTTGATCATAGAGATTCAACAAGTTCATTGCTTCATTCCAAGATTCAACCAATCTCATATGAGGTTACAAGAGATATAAAGGAAGAATCATATTTTCACATTGTGTTTATTTTCTTCAGTTATTATGTATTTTTTTCTTGTATACAGGGACACCCACACAATTTAAAATAATTTTTTTCAACTATAATGTCATTTTCGTGTTCTTTTTGTTGTTTGGAAGCTACTGAAAAATTTATAGGCCATTCCATAAGTTGGTTGAAGAGCAGTTCACAAAAAATAGGGATTTTGGCCATTTTTACCGTTATAGATTCCTATTCTCCATTTTCATGGTCTTCCCTATGCTAACATAGCTTGTGATTTGCACTAGCATCACGGGTCTACATTTTTTTCAATTGCATGTGCTAAGATGCATCTACATATGTCTCCCTAACTTTTCTATGTGCTTATATTTTTTGTTATTTATAGTTTTTCATTTTGTTCCAGTTCCTACACTAGTGTCCCTACACTAGTTGTGCTAGCGTACCAACTCTATGTGTTCTTATGTTCAATGTGTTTTGTGTTGATAGGGATAAATACGTGTCTACATTACATTCCTTGTGTTTCCATTCAACTACATGAACTAATGTTCTTGAGAGGTGAGTTTGTATTTTCATATAAGTGCATTTCTATAAATTAGAAGTGTGTTTTGCATTATCTCTAATTGCATTAACATTACGTGTAAATTTATGTTTTTTTCTAAATTTCCATAATGTTTCTCCTTACTTCCCTACTATTTTTCGTGAGGTTATGACATTGTTCTCGCATGTTATTTTAAACATACACAATACACCTTTAACGTTCATAGTCTTTTATTTTTATCATTTTTCTTGTGATCAAAGTCATGTATGCTCTTCTCTTGTGCCTTTGGGTGATCTTGAGAATCAAAGGTGGTTGAAATCCTATTATTACTAATTTAACAAATATTGAAAATATAAGTGTTAAATTTTAATTTTAGAATAACAACGCAATGATAAGAATGAAGTATAAATCGACCCAAGCAATAAACAATTAAATTTGAAACCCTAAGTGCAAGAGAGAGGGTAAGATACTTAGCTTATTCACAATGATTATGAATTTTTCCGAGTTGTAAAACTGATGTAGGAGAATCAAGTGCTAGAGTGTAATAAGGTCATATGAGACCATTAATGCATGTTAGGCTAGGTTGTCTAGGTCTAGTCATGTTGATTTCCCTCCAAAAACACTCATTCAAATTTTCAAGATTTGAATAAGTGTTTTTAAGCTTGTAATAAGGCCTAATATGTGGATAATGACCAAAAATATGTAAAAGTGGATAAATAAGACTTGGAATCCTCATCCCCAAGTGGGATTAGAGTAGTTGTACGAATTTCCAAGCATTAATGGTCTTATCTAAGCTAGAAGGTTGTTGAGTCTTCTTAGGAGATGTTGAGTTAGTTTAGGATTTTGTTTAGGGTCTATACTTAGTCAAGATACACCTATTCATAGGTGATTTGAATGAAATGGAGTAGAACATAGGCTCTTGAGGTTGAATAATGAAGAATGTTGCATGTATGATGATGGAAAAGATGTAATAAACCTCTGTTTGAATGAATTTTGCATGTTGATGATGGACTATGTTGAGAAGGAGGACATGATAGTGGTATGAAACCATCAATGACATTTAGATGATTGAATTCTCTAGACTGTTAAGATATAAAGACTCTACAGGAAATGTGGATTGTAACCATGATTTTTATAAGCCTTGAAATTATGTAATTTGGTTGTTATAGCAAAATGTTAACTCTCGGGATTGTTTTAGGGCTTCATGTATATTTTGACTGAACCAATAGAAATAGCTCATATTTTCAAATTACCTTCATCTCATTCCTAATTAGAGATCCACCAAGTTTTAGAGTGATTAAGCATCTACAAGAGAAGTTATCGATGACAAAGTTTTGAGCTAGAAAGAAGGAAATACAATGTACAATCAAATAAGGGAAAATAGACATGATTTTGCATTATAAATGGATAAATCATAATCCTAGATTAGGTATGAAGGTGATATCAGGTATATTTGATGTGTTTGAATGATCTTAGGTGTAAATAAATGAAGCAATTACCATTAAAGTATATAAAGGTTGATTATACATGTTACATGATTGTCCAGAGGGCAAAATAGATACATGCAAATGCTAATCGGTGAGTTGATGACCTAAAATCATCAAGGAGCATCTTGAAGTCATTTATGAGGTGTTCTAATGTTGTTTCAAGTAAAAATATAGACCTAGATCTCTGTTTTCATAGTTGTAGGGTCAAACTAGACCTAAAAAGACCTAGAAACAGTGTATAGGGTACAATTTTGCACAAAGAAGGAATAACCCTAAAGATTAGTATATCTAAGACCTCCTTCAAGCGAGTCTATATTACTTTTGAATTGTATACATAGTTGTTTCAGGGGTAATTGTGATATGAGAACATTTGCATGCTAAAAGGAAGGCCAGTAGCCAATAAGGTCAAATAGGGGAAACTAGCACAAGATGTAAGATCCAACTAAATGAATGGTCTAAACACCTTGAAAAGGAAATATGTGGTAGGTGGAGTGTGTATACATGTTCAATACCTTAGGCTAGGTTTGGGGCATATGAGTCATTAGAGACCTAGTTGGACTATTTCTAGAGTCTTGAGAAGAATGAATGATTAAAGGTTGTGAAGGCATAAGTTCAAGGCAGAGATAAAAGTGTATAGAAGTTGCATGCATATTCTATTGCAGGGAGAATTCAAAGTGTGGAGTGACATAAAGGACTTAAGTAGAATCCGAGAGGATGATGGAGGCTTATGAAGAGTGGAGGTGTAACCTAAGGTCAAGTTATAGTAACTCTCTTTCATTGATTGTCTTTCATATAGCTATGTGCACTAATATGAATAAGTGTAAGAGAGAAAATGGACCTCAAGCATTAGAAGCAAAGGTAAAAGGTGCATGAGACCTCATAGGGTGATCCTAAAGTTAGGGTGTATAAGTTAGTCTAAGTTAGTTTAAGCTCCGAGAATTTACAAACAAACATTGTGAATGGTAAGCCCTCAATCAAGATAGTTATAAATAAAGAACAAGCTAGACCCCTCTATCAATTGGTATCAAAGCTTGAGATTTGTTAAGAGGATTCTTATTTGATTAGTATTATTGTAGAGAATAAGACCTTTGGAAATAATTTTAATTTTATTATCTAATCATTATTGTGCAAGTTGTAAGATTGTTCACATGTGACTCCAAAGAGGCAAAAGATGAAGAAGAGTGAAATTGAGAAGAGAAGGTAGTTTCAGTTCCAACAAGAGGTACAATCCATACAAGATGACCTTGAAAGGATAATGAAACAAATGTAGGAAGGAATAAGAAGCCTTATTTACAAGGCACAAGGATGGAACCTTCACATGAGGAAGGTTGTTAAATGGCCAATACAGGAACTTGTAGAGAGAAGAAGAAGAAGGAGAGCAGTTGAGTGGAAGAAGAAGAAGGAGAGAGAAGAAATGTTTCCAGAGAGAGAAACATGAGGAGTTGTAAGAAATGCAACAAGGAAGAGAAGAGGTGCCAAAGGAGGAGGCATCCATAGAGACCAAGGAGTCTCAAAAATTTACTTTTAATTGTTTCTGAGTGGGTGTTTGCAGGTACAAAGGCCATAGAGGAAGAATGCCAAGTTGAGGCACTTAAATTTGAAGATGAAGAAGCACTAAATTATGAATTTGAGTACACAAGCATGGAGCAGTTGCAAGAAGAATTAAAAGCCTTAGAGGAAGCCATATATCAAGCCAAGAGTAATCCTGAAGACAAGACAAGTGAAGAAGTGGTAGAGGTATTCTTAGCTTCTCCACGGTAATGAGGAAAATCAAATTTCAATTGAGGATCCATGTGAACTTTCAAAGCATGATGATGAATTCAATTTCATTATTAAAGACCTTCACTTCATTAATAAGGTTAAACAAGCCTACCAAGAGTCCAATAATGAAATAGATAAGGAATGGTTGATAAGACTAGTGGAAAGGACCATCAATTTTTGTGAATTCCTCTTTAGCAATGATCAAGAAGTTGTGACTACATGTAATATGAACACAAGGTAGAGTTTATATTCATAGAATACCTACGTGAGAAAAACTTGAAGGCAAAGACAATGAAAAGGAAGATATAGAAAGAAGCAAGCAAGTAGAGCAAAATTAAGGAAAGACAATGCAAGAGCAAGCAGTAAAAGACAAAATATACAAGCAAAGGCAATGAGAATGAACTGTAAGACAAGGAAGAGGAAGACACCTACAATGTATTTGAGTGGCTCAAGGGCACTCTGATGTAGGAAAATCAAGTGCTAGAGTGTAATAAGGTCATATGAGACCATTAAAACATGTTAGTCTAGGTGGTCTAGGTCTAGTCATGTTGATTTCCCTCCAAAAACACTCATTCAAATTTGTCAAGATTTGAATAAGTGTTCTTAAGCTTGTAATAAGGCCTAATATGTGGATAATGGCCAAAAATATGTAAGAGTGGATAAATAAGACTTAGAATCCTCATCCCCAAGTGGGATTAGAGTAGTTGTACGGATTTCCAAGCATTAATGGTCTTATCTAAGCTAGGAAGGTTGTTGAGTCTTCTTAGGAGATGTTGAGTTAGTTTAGGATTTTGTTTAGGGCTCTATACTTAGTCAAGATACACCTATTCATAGGTGATTTGAATGAAATGGAGTAGAACATAGGCTCTTGAGGTTGAGTAATGAAGAATGTTGCATGCATGATGATGGAAAAGATGTAATAAACCTCTATTTGAATGAATTTTGCATGTTGATAATGTACTATGTTGAGAAGGAGGACATGAAAATGGGTATGAAACCATCAATTCCATTTAGATGATTTCATTCTCTGGAATGTTAAGATAGAAAGACTCTACAGAAATGTGGATTGTAACCATGATTTTTATAAGCCTTGAAATTGTGTAATTTGGTTGTTATAAAGCAAAATGTAACTCTCAAGATTATTTTAGGGCTTTGTGTATATTTTGACTGAACCAATAGAAATAGCTCATATTTTCAAATTACCTTTCACCTCATGCCTAATTAGAGATCCACCAAGTTTTAGAGTGATTTAGCATATACAATAGAAGTTATCGGTGACAAAGTTTTGAGCTAGAAAGAAGGAAATACAATGTACCGTCATATAAGGGAAAATAGACAAATTTTGCATTATAAATTGATAAATCATAATCCTAGATTATGTATGAAGGTGATATCAGGTATATTTGATGTGTTTGAATGATCTCATGGGTGAATAAATGAAGCAATTACCATTAAAGTATATAAAGGTTGATTGTACATGTTACATGATTGTCCTAGAGGGAAAAATAGATACACGCAAGTGCTAATCGGTGAGTTGATGACCTAAAATCATCAAGGGGCATCTTGAAGTCATTTATGAGGTGTTCCAATGTTTTTCAAGTAAGAATATAGACCTAGATCTCTGTTGTCACAGTCGTAGGGTCAAACTAGACCTAAAAAGACCTAAACAAGTGTATAGGGTACAATTTTTTGCACAAAGAAGGAATAACCCTAAAGATTATTATATCTAAGACCTCCTTCAAGTGACTCTATATTCCTTTTTTAATTGTATACATAGTTATTTCAGGGGTAATTATGATATGAGAACATTTTCATGCTAAAAGGAGGGCCAAAGTAGTCAATAAGGTCAAATAGGGAAACTAGCAAGACAAGATGTATGATCCAACTAAATGAATGGTCTAAACACCTTGACAAAGGAAATATGTGGTAGGTGGAGTGTGTATACATGTTCAATACCTTAAGCCAAGTTTGTGGCATATGAGTCATTAGAGACCTAGTTGGACTATTTCTAGTGTCTTGAGAAGAATGAATGGT
Source organism: Taxus wallichiana var. yunnanensis (assembly GCA_018340775.1). NCBI lineage: Eukaryota > Viridiplantae > Streptophyta > Pinopsida > Cupressales > Taxaceae > Taxus > Taxus wallichiana. The sequence continues at coordinate 797,211,592 of CM031242.1, forward strand.
TAAATGTTATGAAGGCATAAGTTCAAGCAAAGCAGAGATAAAAGTGTATAGAAGTTGCATGCATATTCTATCAGTAGGAGAATTTAAAATGTGGAGTGGCATAAAGGACTTAAGGAGAATACTCGAGAGGATGATGGAGGCTTCTAAATAGTGGAGGTGTAACCTAAGGTCAAGGTATAATAGCTCTTTCTCATTGATTATATTTCATATAGCTATGAGAACTAATATGATTAAGTGTAAGAGAGAAAATGGATCTCAAGTGTTAGAAGCATAGGTAAAATGTGCATGAGACCTCATAGGGTGATCCTCAAGGTAGGGGTGTATAAGTCAATCTAAGCTAGTTTAAGCTCCCCGAGAATTTACAATTAAACATTGTGAATGGTAAGCCCTTAATCAAGATAGTTATAGATAAAGAACAAAACTAGAGCCCCTGCATCAAAATCGATGAAATGAGAAAATAGAGTGTCGCAACCGAGCCTAGAAAAATGTGAAAATGTGTAGAATGTCGAGACTAGGGCACTGTGCGAGGGTCGGGGGTGCCTTGGGCACTACATACCTCCTCCGAGCACTCGTGACTTTCAGAACCTTAGAAACTCAATTTCGCAGGGTCCTAAGATGTTCACCGGTTGTCTTCTTTAGTTTCTATACTTCCCTACTTGATTGCCAAATTTTCCTGAAACTGTAAAGAGAAATAGAACTCAGTAAAACCCAAAAATACATAAAATCTTAAAAAGAAAAATATGTAAATGGGGAGTTAGATTGGCCCCGATGGTCACCCGATTGAGTGAACTTCTGATTTGGGTGATTCACTACATTTCAAACTCCATGTAGTTCGTATGTGTATTTTGTGTGTGTAGAATAGTGCCCTGGGTGCCCCAGGTGGATTTTGTGTAAGTTGCACTTGATAGTGAGCAATAGCTAGATGTATAAAATGTAGATAAAATGCGTGCATGGAAAAATGAACTTCCCCTCCTATGAAGTGTATGTAGAAGAATGCAGTCCCTTATCCCTTGTGTGGATGCTAGATGGATTCTTTGATGCTCTTGAAATGTATTTGGATGAAACCTTAGGTGATAGTTGTAGATGATTAGTGCTTGGTCCTTTATTATGGTTAGATAGCTTTGTATTTATATGATTCCCTTGTTTGAATTTTGTAATTAACCACTAAAAGGATGACCACCAAGAAAATAAGATTCCCAACAACTAGAAAGGACCCAAAAGATGCGAGAAAGATACAAAGAGGTTGGGGGTACCTAAAGGGGACATGGGTGCCCGGGCACCTTTGGCGTCATCGCTAGGTGTTGGTGTCCAAACTCGGGAGAAAAATGAAGTATTCAAGGCTAGACTAGGAAAGAAGGTGTGTAGGACCAAGAAGAAAACAAAAAATCAAGTAAAGAGGCCAAAGACAATGGTTTATTAGTATTTTTATCGCGTAGGAGCTCAAATTTTTTTTTCTCTCAAGGGCATTAGGAATTATATGAATAGTGGCATGTGATTAGGACCTATAAATGTAACCAATGATTTAGTGTCTATAAGTACTCATTTCACTAATCATATTTTTCACTTCCATGATTAAAAGTCATGTATGCTCTTCTCTTGCACCTTTGGGCAATCTTGAGAATTGGAAACAATTGAGATATTTTGTTGCAAACTTTTCTCCTTTGTTTGGGAGGAAAACTACTAATCATTTTCATGCAGGACCGCTTCCTTTGGAGGAACCTTACTAAAAAAACCAAACTACTAATACACTTGCATGCATGACCTTCTTGCTTAAAAAATTACTGAAAAAATTACTAAAATGTCAATTATAAATTTGATTTACGCTTGCCATTTTTCGTACTTATTTATTTTGGTCAAAGTTGGAAAAAACATGTCTTGTAAACTCATATTTGTATTAGCACGTAGCGACATAGATTTCATCACCAATTAACTACACCTGGTTGTGTGGACTTCACCACCAAGCACCACTCATATATCGTATTGCATTGCACTTGAGACCTAGTCTCAAAAAACATTCGACGCTTTCCTCACCTTTGTCCCCCACTTATAGGTAAAGTTTTCGTGACATGTTACTATGAGCATATGCCTAAAATAGATGTAACAATGAATTCTATGATATCCTCCCCTGTTAATTCTTTATGAAGAAATAAGGAGACCATTCACATATCATTCCCTCATTACCCTACCACCTAGTCACAAAACCCATCATTGGAGTGGTGATTCACTCCTCTAAGAGGGCTAGTAATGATTAGGTGAGTCTCTTTCAATTTTCAAAGGGTTTCATGTACCACTTATGTGCTCGCACTGATTTGGTATATCGTGTCCAGGATATATCAAAAGTCATATCTATTTGGAGTTTGTAGTCACTAGATCATGCACTTGGGTACATTTCAGTGTCTTAATCACATACTACTATTCATATGATTCCCAAGTGAGAAAACTAGTAATCGACTACCATATTTGGCCTCTTTATGTCTTTTTCTTGCTTTCTATCCGGTTTTGCACAACCCACAACTTAGTATAATCTTCATTACTTTATCTTTATTGACTCTAGACACCAATGCCCAGCTAGGACACTAACTCCCAAGCACTCTCATCCCGCTGGTCGCTCCCGACCTCTTTGTATCTTGCTCACCTCTTTTGGGCCTCTTTTATCTTTTGGGAATCTTGTTTTCTTATGGGTCACCTTTTAGTTGTCAATTGCAAAATTCAAACAAGGGAATCATATAAATACAAAGCTATGTGACCATAATAAAGGACCAAACTCTAAGCATCTACTATCATCACCTAATGTGCATCTAAAGGAATTTTGAGAGCATCAAAGGCATTCATATAGCTTCATTCAAGGGACAAGGGACTGCATTTTTATGCATACATGCATAGGAGGGGAAGTTAATTTTTCCATCCACACATCTATTTACATTGATACATTTAGTTATTTCTCGTTATCAAGTACATCTTGCAAAATATCTTCTTAGGGCACGATTCCTACACACACATACACAAGAACTACATGGAGTCTGAGATGTAGTGCAGTTCTCGGTTGTAAGTTCACTCTATCGAGTGAATGATTGGGGTCAGTTTGACTCCCCATTTGCATTTTATTTTTAGGATTTGATGTAGTTTGGGGTTTTGCAGGATATCATTTGTTTTACAGGTTACATAATTTTGAATTCTATGGACTTAGTGTGACACACAAGTGTTAGTGACCACCTTCATGACACAAAAAAAACCATTTTTCGAGATCTTGCATGCCCATAAGGTGCCCAATAGAGGTCTCCAGTGCCCAGGTGCCCTAGTCTCGGCACATCCAACATTTACAAAATTTATCAAGAACAATTGTGACAATTTTCTCCTTTTGTTCATCAGTTTTCCATTCCAGAATACTTTGGGATCAATCATGAAATCAACTAAGCCTTCTATCCCCTCTCTTGCACCTAGGGTTTTATATTTCTTTAGCTTATTTCTTGTGTCGATTTGGTGCTTTAGTGTTTATTTATCATATGTGATTTTGCAATATCTATGGATTTACAAAATTCTATTTTTGTTAAATCATTTGGTGAACTTGAATTTCAAACCATACCTTCTGAGAATGTATCAAAATTTATCTTCTTCTCAAGTCATGGATCAATCTTCTTATCCTTATTTCACCCCAACTAAGGTTTTTACATGGTTACTACTGTTGTTGATTTTATGCAAGTTCATACTCAACATCCTCCTTGCTTTATTATGCCTAGGGCTGATCCAACTATCAATGTAGTCACCACTCACCACACTCATCCTCCTACGGCTAACCCATTTCTATCCCACCACTATCACTTAGCAACTCCTACCACCACTTTTAAGGGTTATGACATCATAGAACAACTTAAGAATACACGGCCAAAATATCTCTTTATGACTTATTACAAAATGTACCGATTGTCATCATACATTAGAGGCCACCCTTCACTCTATCCATATTGAAACAATAATTCATCAAGTGGCCTTCACACATCTCATTCAATCTCTCAAAAATATACCATATGTTATATCATTTAGTGATGAGGACATATCCATCTATTGTTGATAATCCATGTGCATTTTTGCTTATCACTACTATCATTGGCACCATTTATATCAAGTGTGTACTCATTGAAAATGGATCCACCATTAATCTATGTGCTCACTCCTTTTAAGGAAAATCAACATTATTGATAATCTAATTACTAATAATTCCACTCTCATTTCATGGCTATGACTCCACTACTCACACATGCCTAGGAACTATCATGTTACCTATACAAGTTGGGCCTAAGATTGTTCCTACAATATTCTTTGTTATCGATGCCTTGTTTTAGTTTAATCTCTTATTGGGTAGACCTGGATTCATGCAATGCATGTTATCCCATCTATTGTTCATCATTGTACATTAAATTATTACATGATGGTTATGAACATACCATTTCTTTTCGATCCTAATCCATTCAAGTTTTTGTCATAGATCCTATCACTACTATGCATATTCCTCCATCACACCTATTCCATATAGAAATATTAGTACATATGATATTGGTCAATCTAGTGCTTCACAACCTTCTTCCACCTCTACAAGCATACCATCCATTTCCACTCATACTACTGATATCATTTCACCCACCGTGTCTACTCCAATAAACCACCACCTCTGCTCCACTCATAAGACTCCTCTCACTCCTACATCTAGCTCACTTCCTACCAATATCCTTGATACTGTTATCCAACATGAAAATGCCATCACTGATGATTTATGATGATGAGGTGATACCATTGAGCTTACTTAATGAAAATTATGTAATCTTAATTTTACTCCTATCGAGATAGATGAGTCATACTTTAATGATACTTTTCATTGTTATTAGCCCTGGTGAATATCAATTCAAAAAAACCCCTCCTTCTACTAATGCTATGGTACTTTTTTGGGGTCTATCCATACATTGGATGTCATACCACCTTCCTCATCTTCTCATGAGGAACCGCATCTACACTTCCTCCTTTCACATGCACTCTTTTCATGAATAATTCTTATTGGCCACACATTCCATTCGATCCTACTTGCTCTGATACTATTTGCACATATGATGGCTTGGCTTGGATAGGATTCACACTAGATGATCTCCTCCCTCCACCTCATTCTCCTCATCTATATCATGGATATGTTTCACATTACTACTACTTATGGCCTCTCGTGTCTTCCATTTATCAGTATTTATTGCACACACTTCTCACACTTCTCCACTTACACTTGGGAAGTCTTGGCTTGACTACATTAGTGGCACTTTGGATCCTAATCATATTGATATCACATTTCCCATGCCTTTCGGCCATGTTTCTATTTATAATGATTCATTTCTTGGCTTATAAAAAAATCTTACTCACTGGTATGCACATGGTTGTCCACTACCACCTTTCATTGATGAAGGAATACACAATGGACATGTATAATTTGTCCATGAAATGGATCTTATATGATCAACCACATACTATTTACTTATCAGGTCTCTAACGCATCTCCATTTGGCTTTCGACCATGACAATGATGATATCTTAGATGATGTTACTTGATTCTTATTCACATCATACACTTGGGGGGGCATCATGCTTACCTCCCCTCTCTAGCATTATCAGGTGTCTCACATTTCTACTATTTACTCCATCGCTTCATATTTATTCTTGCTCATTCATCATTACACACACATTGATACACACATTACTTGCATCATCACTACCCTATGATACACAATCTAGCTCCATGGTTCATACTCAAATGTTGAGGGTCTAAATATGAAATGAACCTCACCATCATTCACACTTTCACGCTCTATACTTCATTGATCTATCTTTCTAGTGCACATTTCAAACCATTTCCCAATGATGACACTCTTGTTCTATGGTTCATTCTTGACTATCGAGGGGTCTTTTATAAATGAACCTCATCTCATACATTCATACACATTCACTCGGGGAACACGTTGCTCCTATCACATTCACATTTCATATCATTCCATCTCACTCATTCACAACATATTGCATATCTTGGTTGCACTTATTCTTGCTTTGCTTATACTTGTTACATGTACACTTTGTTTCACTATGTTAGAAAGATATTTAGTATGTCATTATTTTTATATACACATGCATGTTCACTTGTTCTCTAGTTGTGAATGAAAACTTTATACACACATGCAACATGGATGCTTGGCATTGTACCTCTTACCAGTCCCACCGAGGATCTAGGGGCATCTACTTTCACTTACACACTATAGGTGTTATTGTTTCATTTTATACTACTTCCTATTCTTACTAGCACACTACTCTATTGATATATACACATCTTGACATACTTTTTATCTTTCTAACATGCTAATGGGTGCTTCATGTGCAACATTTTTTTTGCAGGAACTATTTGCCACCATGGTTGTCTGATACTTTACATGATATTATTTTTTCATTATTTTATTGTATGCCATTGTTTGTGGGTTATGCCCTATGTCTTTCTTGTTCATTCTTGTATGCTTTTGGCCGCTTTGGCCCTTGATTGTCTTGTGACATTGTGAGTGATGTCCCATGTTTGAAACCCACTTTTCATGGTCTACATTGTCTTCTTGCTTGTTAGATTACACATTGTATTTTATACGTATTTGTCACTTTTCACTAACACAACATTTCTAGCCACTTTGTTTGATGTGCCTTGGTTTCTACCATGCACATTCCCTCCCTATGTAGGGTATCAATTTTAGATCAGCATCTGGTCCTCTCCTTTGGGCCGCATCCTCCTAGTGACATCGCATGCACCCCAAATGAGGGGGCATACATTGGGTGAAATCAGTCACCCCATACAACATCTTAGAGATTTAGCATACATAGCATGCACAATAATAGAACAAATAATCTTTAATTATAAAAATGGCCTAGAATCTGACTTGGGTCCTCAATTTAGCACAAACACTAGCACCTAGATATACCTAGCTTTTGGGCACTCCTGACCTTTCTAGGTGCCTATGACTAGGGGAAGTTATAGTTACTTTTTATCATATCACACAATTTTCAGCACATTTCACAGAGCGGTTTTTATAATAGTACAAGAACAATCCTCCAATAATTAGAATGCATTCTATCTTCTTTTTCTACTTGGATCAAACTGGATCAAACATGGAACAAAAGCAAGATCACACCATTTGTAGTGGTGTATAAATTTCGGGAAGTAATTCAGGGATGGAGAATAACACTAGACCTTTCTCCCCAACACTCTTTTCCATGGCATGAGATCACCCAAAAACTTGCACTTGGCATGAGATCACCCAAAAAACTCATTTTTGGCATGAGATCACCCAAAAACTTGCTCTTGGTGTGAGATCATCCAAAAACTCATTCTTCTATAGCAGTTCAAGACATTTTCTATCTTTTTCACTCATCACGGATTAGGTGCACACATTCCTTTTTACTACTTTTTCATAATTTTACATACTTTTACAATAAATTTTTCATAACACATGATTTTGACTACTCTTTCACTCTTATTTTATAGGTTATATCCTTAATACACAACAAGAAGCAACCCCTTCATCGAGCAAAAATGAAAACAAAATAGGTACAACATGTGTTACAACACATACGCTTCACCCCTAGGGTCACTTCCTATTATTTAGCTTCCACTCTTCATTTTTATCATTCCACACTTTTTCTTGTCTCTTGGCATGCTTTCATCATCGATCTACATGGTTATTAGGTATGCATCTCTTATCTACTTTATATTATCAAGTATTCACTCAAAAACATAAAGTGGGGAAAATGTAGACACAATCACACACTTGGGTACATTTCTAGGTCATAATCACATACTAATATTCATATGATTCCTAAGTGAGAAAACTAATAATTGACTACTATCTTTGGCCTCTTTTATGTCTGTCTCACTTTCTATCTTTAGTCTTGCACACCCCACAACCCAATCTGATCTTCATTTCTTTATCTTTATTGACTCTGGACACCAATGCCCAAGTACCCAGGCACCCTCATCCCCTCTAGGTGCCCCGACCTCTTTTGTATCTTACTCACCTCTTTTGGCCTCTTTTATCTTTTGGGCATCTTGTTTTCTTATGGGTTAGCCTTTTATTTTTAATTTCAAAATTCAAACAAGGGAATCATATAAATACAAAGATATGTGACCATAATAAAGGACCAAGCTCTAAGCATCTATTATCATCACCTAAGGTTGCATCCAAAGGCATTCTAAGAGCATCAAGGCATTCATCTAGCTTCATTTAAGGGATAAAGGATTGTATTTTCTACATACACACATAGGAGGGGAAGTTAATTTTTCCATCCACACATTTATTTACATTGCTACAAATAGCTATTGCTTGCTATCAAGTACATCTTTCACAAGAGCTTCATAGGGCATGATTCCTACACACACGCATAAGAACTACATGGAGTCTAAGATGTAGTGTAGTGCTCGGTTATAAGTTCACTTTGTTGAGTGACCATTGAGGTCAGCCCGATTCCCCATTCACAACTTTCTTTTTAGGATTTGATGTAGTTTGGGGTTTTGCAAGATATCATTTATTTTGTAGGCTACGGTGAATATCGTGGACATAAGTACGACACATAGGTGACTACCTTGTGGCATAATAAAAACTAGATTCTCAGCTCTTATGCAAGTCATAGGTGTCCAAAAATGTCTCTAGCTCCTTGGTGCCATTTCCCCGATCCAAGCACCCTAGTCCCATCACATTTGATAGTTACAAAATTTATCGACATATAGCTGCGATAGTTTTTTCCTTCGTTCATCAGTTTTCCATTCCGAATACTTCGTGATCAATTGCAAAATTAACTAAGTCTTTTATCCCCTCTCTTGCACCTAGGGTTTTATATTTATTTAGCTTATTGGTTGTGTCGATTTTGTGCTTTAGTATTTATTTATCATATGTGAATTTGCAATATCTAGGGTTTTACAAAAGTCTATTTTTGTTAAATCAGATTATACAAACCTTGCATCCATCCATTTCCCAACATTCTGATTGTTTGCATTATCATAAAAATTTTCATTTCCAAACGGTTTTATCCTTTAAGCCAAGATGAATAAATAAAATCATTATCTAACATTGTTTGTTTGTAGACATTACTATGAATAAAAATCGTATTCCACAACACAATCCAAATCCAATCAAAATCGAACTTGTGTTCCGAACACAATTCCAATCAAAATACAACCCAATCTAAATCAAATATCATCCAATCCAATGTAATCAAAATCAAAATCCAATCAGAATCCAATCTTATCCTTTGGTTACATAAGTTTTGATCAAGTCAAACTGGTTTCACTAAATAAATTTAACAATCCCAAACAAGTGAAAAATCCAATATTATCATCCTTTGAACTTAAACATTATCCAAAATTTATCAAGCTTCTCAAAATTATCAAAATCAAAACCACCTTTCACGTTAGGTTTTTACCTTTAGTACAATGGTGATCACCCACAACAAAATCCATAATATCTATGATAATTTTGATAGAACCAATCCCCTTGGAAAATATAGTTTTGATGAAGAAGACAATGAAGTTAGACAACCCAAAATCACTGAAGAAGAAAAATAAAAATATATGAACTCTTAAGATAAAACAAAAAAATATCTTCTTTACATCGTAGAAATGGGAGAAAAAATATCTTCATATTTTAGTGACGAGAACTTGAAACATCTTCTAGAAAAACCCGAATTTGGCAACAAACTAAAAAATCTATTAATTCAACAAAATTATCTAATGAAGCTTTGTTAATAGAAATCCATGAAATGACACAAAAAATTTCCCATATGGCTTCTAAGGTTTTGAAAATGTAAATGATGAAGAAAAATAACAACCTAGTCTAAAAACCAATGAAACCCATGACGTCATGGACATCCCTCAACCAAACTCTCCATTCACACAAGAGTGGAAGAACATGAAAGAAATGCTAATGGGAATGCAAAAACAACCAAACAATTCAAATTCAAAGATATTTGTCCTTATCCATTTGATAAAGACATGTTATGCATACCATTTCCTCCATCATTTAAAACCCCAAAATTTGATAAATATAAAGGAAAGAATGACCCAAGAGAACACATGAAAGAATTCTTCATGGCATGTCAAGAAGTATCTTACAATGATATATACCTCTTGTGTTTGTTCCCTAAAAGTTTAGGAGGACAAGCCTTAGATTGGTTTTTACATCTTCTCAAAGGCTCCATTACTACTTTCATTAACTCATCAGAGAAATTTTTCGAACATTTATCTTTTTACTTAGATTCAAGTCACTATGATGGACCTTTACAACAAAAAGTAAATGAATAATGAAACATTCACATCATTCCTTCAAATATGGAAAGGGATTGCAACTTGATTCCCTTATTCAATACTCGAGAAATAATTGGTCAACATTTTCATACCAAATCTCAATTTGAATTATCATTCCAAATGTAAATGCACTACTTAGACAACTTTTAGGTTTAAATTGAGAAGGGAACACAAATCGAGAGAGCCCTCATTACTAAAGGCCTCATCAAAAATCCTTCTAGGGATCAACCTAATAAGGATACTTATCAAAATCAAGACAAACTGAAATTCATCAATCAAAATTGCAACGTTGTGAACGATGGGATCACTGATTCTCACAATGTTCAAAATTTTCAAACACCTCAATCAAAACCAATCAAATCCACTAATCAACCAATTATCATTCCTAGTAAAGAAAACACTCCTCATGAATTCAAATGACAAAAATTCACACCACTTGGAGAAAGTATTTCTAGTGTATTCCATCACTTAATAAGTGTGGATATGATCATTTACCCAATATCAAGACCCTTTGAAGAAGGGAAACCAAACCGACATGGTACAAAAAAAATGAATATTGCAAGTACCATCGTATAAATAGGCATCACACATATCATTGTATGAAACTCCTCCATTTCATTCAATATTTAATTGATCATGGTGATATTGAGATTAAAAACACATCTAACACTAAAATGCCAAATGAGAAACTAAATATGTTCCAAAACCCCTTTCCAAAACATGGTACGAATGATAAAGCTAAAGAAAAGGGCCAATCCTCAAACAATGTTGAATTTGATTCTATCATTTCATTTATAGAATAGACACCTAATTCTATGGTTACTATCAAAATCCATGCTCCTAATTATGCAATAATTACATGATAGAAAAAGTTTTGATTACCTAGCACAAAGCAATCGACCACATCTATAATACCTCAAACATCTAATCCAAAATCTACTCTTGATCCAAAACAGGCATCCAATGCTAAATCTTCCTCCAATTCCTATGATATTATCAAATAATTAGAGAAGAAACATGCAAAAATATCCCTCATGGATTTACTTAATTCATCACATATACTTCAAGATATCCTTACTCATGCACTTCATGATGCATGTGTTCCTAAGGATATCAACACCTAACCATTCAAGATTTGATTGAAAATATTTTACTTAAAAGTCCAATCCTATATTTTGGTTCCCAATATAACACCCCAAGCAAGGAAATGATGAAACATGGGTAAAGAGAAAAGATAGACTTGTTGATGTGTCATTTTTTAGCCAGGGATGGATATATTTATCTCTCTTGACCATGCCTTATGAGAATGATAGGGAGGCACATGAATAAGGATGTGGCTATTATCCTGCTACTTTATGGATTTTCCTAAACCAAGGTGAGAGAACTTGAGGGGTGACTTGAAAGAGAGAGGGAGATATTATATTTCAAACCCTCAAACTTATTGGAACCTCAATCTAAGATCAAATGCAACCAAATAATGTAATGCTCATTCAAAATAATGGTCACACAAGCATTACAAACATTTGATACATTAGACATAATCCACTGAAGATAGATAAAATGTGATAAAAAACATCATCTCTACATAAAATATTAACAACTTGGGGTATGATGATGTTGAGATGCTAAAATTCATAGATCATGGAAAATACACTTAAAATATGAGGAATATGTGTGATTTACAGGAAAACACATTCAAAACAAACAAATGTGATGTGATTTGTAGGGGTAGGATAGGATGGTACTTGGTTAAATGGAGGGGGATGTGGATCTAATGGGGATAAGTATCAATTCTTGCAATCCCATCTTGTTGCTTCCAAAGTGCAAAAGAACAAAGATCAAAATAACATAACCTTTAAAGGGGCATTTTCATTCATTAATACTATTATCCAATTTCACACACATGACAAAATTGGACAACGAGGTCCTATTACAATCAAATTATGACATTGGTCCTAAGGACCCACTTCCGGTCATCACGGAGATAACACGATTAAAATAATTAATAAATTGATAAGTGAGCTCACCTAGCCCAACTTGGGCTCAACTTGGTGCTAGCTCGACATGTAGCCCAATGCCAACTTGGTGCTAGCTCAAAGAGGTACTTAGTTGCGACAAGTCAAGTGAGCCATGGGTGAACCCGAACGAAATAAGGATCATTTCAAAGTGAGTAAGGGTAGGGCTCGACTCAGAGCTCGGGACCAAACAAATAAATAATGGTTCAAGACTCCGTATTAAGGGCTTAGCTGATGGACCTCTATGTACTCGGCTGACAAGTAAATTCATGGGCTAATTCCCCAGAGCCGGTGAGTAGATTAAGCGAGTTGCTCGCTAGTAGGTCGTTAACTCGCTCACCAAGATAAGCTCATGAGGTGATGTTTGAGCTATTGTCATTCCAACGAGTTTGGGATAAATTTTTAGCATTAGGCAAAGCTTCAAAGGTGATTCAGTGGTTATGGTTGAGCTCAATTGCGAGCTCAATATCGAGTGGTTCCATAACTCATAACTTTGAGTTGATGAAAATGATGGTAGAAACATGAGATAACTTGGATAGAGTAGATATAAATGACCTTAGTGAGTCCTGAGTTTAACAAGAATCAAGCTTAGAGGTGAGTTACAAAACAACTCACTTTGGTAAGGAATGCATGTTGAGCCAACTTAGATCTTGACTCAGGAGAAAAAATCGAGTTTGATGGGGGCATTTTGAAGGTTCATTTCCAAGTGGAGATAACGGGATGGCATTCCAAGCTAGAAATTCTATAGGGGAGATTTTGCATTTGGCAAACCATCATAAGGCTTCCACTAGGTGGAGATCCATGGATAATTCACCAGGTGGGGTTCTAACAATGGTGGGCCAAGGTGTATTCCCCTTGCACGTGGAGATTCATGTGAGTGTGGCCAAGGTGTGCCGAGTCCTCCACTAAGATGCCATCCAAGCCGGAGTTAATTGGGAGGTTGGTAGAAACCTGGAAACTCTGCATAAGACATAGTCATCTAATGAATGCAGGGACACATAGCTCTGAATACGGTTGGAGAAAATTGTGCATTGGTGTGGTAATATTTTCGTTAAAGGTGAATCATAGGAAATAGTCTCAAGCATGATGACTTACATAAGGAGTAGCTAGATGTTGAGCTCGTTATTACAAGAGGAGAATGGAGTGATTCGTCATTCTAGAATGAGTTCACATCTTGGTGGTCGAACATAGAAGATAAGATTTGTATGGGATTTTTAGGCTCAGGTTGATTGTGTGAGCCTAGGATAAAGACGTTACAGGCCATACATGACAAATACGTAAGATGCTCGGTTGAATTTAGAGTCAAGTATGGAGAATTCAGCCAATCAGGCATTGACAACGTGAGTTGGCTTGTTGTTTTGAGCCATGAAGTGACTAAGTCCATGGAAGTTAGAACTATGATGGCTTAGTAATGTAAGAGAGGAGACCAACTTGGCCAAGCCATGAAATATCTCGAAGATTAATGTAAAATATGATTCATGAAGGATGAGCTCATACTTAGGGAAATTCCAACATAGAGTGAGCCTTCAAATGGTGTGATCATGGAAAGTTGAATGGATATGGATTCATGCATGAGAACAAGTCATTTGGAGGTAAAACTGAGTCATGACCGAGAAAATGATGAAGTTGACGAGCAAAATGTGGGCTCATAATTCACCCAACTTCAAGCTGAGTCAAATATGGGGACATCATGGAGGTAGGCTCGACATCGGGATATAAGTCAAAGGGATATCGATCATGAAGGAAATAATTGGCTCATGAAACCAAGCTATACAAGTGTTGCGATGGATAAAGTTCCTAAAAACAAGCCGAGTAGCAAGGTTATGAAATCGAGAGGCATGAAGAGAGTTGATCTCCTGCAAAGTAACTAAGTTGTAGGCTAATGCATTTGATAGATTATGTGCTTGACATTCCCAAAATTTTCAACAAGTTCCCCATGGGTATTTAAGCCGAGCTAATAATGATGAGTAGCTTGGCTCATAGGAGTCTACAAGATGGAAGGTAATGTCGGCGAGCTCAGAATCCACAACAAGGAGATGGGCTCTCGGGAAAAATTTGAGAGCAAGTGATCAAGTCATCAATCCATTTAAGTAACAACTTGGAAAGATCCGAGCTAATAAGTAAATCAACTATAGGAGTTGGGCAAGCTCAAAAAATCATGGATTAAGAGGAGTCCCTTTGAGCTAGAAGGTGGGATGCCTAGTGATGTGTCTACATTGTGTCAAGTGGAGGCCGAGAAGCTCAATGTCAACATGCTAGTGGGCTCGAGCATCAAAGGAAATTTCAAAGGACCGCTGAGTTAAACTAAATTCGATCAATGAGATCATGATGGAAGGTATTCCGGTGCCGGTGATTTCATGGCATCGAGTGAGTCTAAAATCCAAATATCAAGGGAAGACCAAGTAGCTTGTTCCAATAATAAAGGTGATTCAGGAGATTCAATGGGGAGTTCAAGACATTTGAGTTCATGTTCAATGAGTTAGACATGAGCTAAGGTAAACCAAATTACATGGAGCGAGTCGGTTGATTGGGTGATAAACATGAGTATCGAGCCATGATGGAAATAACTCTGGCACCTTTGGAAGAGTCGATTGTAGAGCTTGTTGAGTCAAGAATCCTATGCCAACAAGGAGCTCGTCCGGTATATACAAAGGGATATGATATAGGAACTCGGTTCGGTCACAGTGGTAGGATTTCAACTTGGTGGTGAACTCATTGAAGAATCATGGTGTGGCGGTGGGATATCATCTCGGTTATGGTGGAGAAAGGAGGATCCTGTGCCCAACTTGGTGAGTAACTCAACGAGTTGGCTCGATGAGCCAACCACCGAGTTGGGCTATTTTTCCCTATTCTCATGGCCCCCCACTTTCTTCAAATTTAACCGGTCTTCAGGGTCCCACCATATATTTTAATTAAATTAGTATTTTTTATTAAAATATTTTATTGAAATATTCTTTTAATTAATTGAGAGGATTAGGTCAACATGAAATTGATGGCATATGATAGAACCTTCTCAAGTGGTTCAACCAACTGTAATAAATGAACAATCATGTGCCTTCAATTTAGGAAAGGAATTTATGACTTATTCTCTCCTCTCTCACAACTTCTTCTATAAATGTAAGTTGGAAGCTCATTCCAACAGGTTGGACAAGTTAGACTTATGAGACAAGTGTATATTTTTCAAGAAACCTCCTTCTTCTGTAAATTGTTCCTGTATTTTGAGGGAAATTCCAAGCCTCATTTCAAGACTGTAATGGAAACTATTGCCTCTTCTGAATGTATGATGCATTGTGCATGTTATTGAAGTAATAAAAGTGTGTGTTTTGTGACTAATCTTGGTCCTTTCATCCTTCTTCACTAGAAGACCGATAGATTGTTTTTTTGATCAAGTTTAACAAAGGGAACACATGCTTCCTTGTCCATGGTATTATGTAACCTCTCTAAGTTGTAGTAGGTAAATTTTACTTGTGGTACATGAACCTCTTCAAATCAAGCCTTCCCAAGTCTTTGAAACACCCTTTATTTGGTGCATCACCATCCCTAGTATAGTTTCATTTCTTGCAAATATATTTCCCTAAAACTCATGAAAATATTATCATAGATCTAGATAATCATTTGATTACACTAGGAGTAGTACAACACTTAGTTTAGGAAGAGGAATTTGGCCTTCTCTCGAAGGTTCACCTCAAGCCCAAGTCCCATAGCTTGAGAGGTGATCCCATGTTTTCCAATCACATCGAACGTCCTGTTCACATTTAGAAATTCGAAGGGTGCGGTGATTTGGTGACAACACATTTTTACATGCCCGATGGGACAGAGTTGCTACTTATCTTCTCACTTATAAAAATAAAAGTACCTGCCACTCTATATCTCTGGATTCCAAATCTCAGTGTGTTAACTTATGTGAAGAATTCAGACAAGAGATTCTTCAAAGCAAGTAAATTATCAACATATCAAACTATCCTTGTCTCCTCCAAAGAGAAGGAGAAGAGGCATTTCAACATCACCATTGTAGCTTTACCTCATAGGGGTCATTCAACTCCCCTTACGGAAGGTTTCCTCCACCAAGGAACAATCAACCTCTTGTTGTTATGGAAAGAAACCATGTTTTTCCCCTTTTAATGCAAGAAATCCTCTTCTATTGGCTCAACGTGACCCTATACCTATTGCGGCACTCAAAATTTTACCCTTCTACATAGGGGAAACTCACGTTACTCTAGTAGAACATATTCTTGATGTAGCCAACATTTGTGTAGTATATAACATCACAGAGGACAATGTTACGGTTAGGATTATTGCTACCTCTTTCAAAGGAAAACACTTCAATGGTTTCAAGGGTTAAGTGTTGGTATTATAACCACTTGGGATGAGTTAGGAGAAAAGATCTGTAAATAATTTGAAGACAAGAGTGATCACTTGTCACTCTTGGAACAACTCACTACCATAAAGAGAGCTCCCCAAGAATACATGAGTGATTTCAACTTCCGATTCCATAAGACTGGAATAGGATTCCAACACTCATAAAGCCTTCTTCAAATAATGAATTCTTTTACTATTTGTGAGCCTTGAATAATGATGTAGTAGTTATGATCCAGTCCATGGGAGGGACTACACTACTTGATGCCTACGAAGTTTCCATAAGAGCGAAGAATTCCTTGATTCAGATGGAAAGATAGCTCCACGACCGCCAATGCTCATTGTCTCTGGATCTTACAAACAATCAACCTACCATTGCTCCTATTCCAACATCTTCCAAGCAATCTGGTTTAGTGCACCCTTGCCTCTTCAAACAATCTATTTGAATTCAAGTCACTGCTACAAAATTTTGGGAATGAGCTCGTTACACTCAAGAGGAAACAATTTCAATATAATCATCCATATCAGCCACAAAATCAGCAGTATCAGGCTAACCATCCTCCTTTTCAAGGGAAAAATCAGCCTCAAAATAAAACTGCAAGTCAAGTTGTGAATGTTAGGCCTTTGAACTTTTGGAACCCTCTTGCTGCTAGCTCATCTAGAGCCATAGTACATGTCTAGAATAATCTAGTTCAAGACTACGAATGGTGTTATCCTTATTCTCAACCCCACAATAAAAATCTTTGTCCAAATGGAGTTCTTAGCTAGGCCCTTATGGTTCAAAGTGTATCTGCCCCTCCAGAGCCAATAGAAAATTCATCTACGTAGGAAATAGCAAATCAACCACATGTGCACTGAAGAAACCACTTTGCTAAATTGGCAAGTAGAATATTTTTACGGGTTGAATACAAATTTATCATCAGTGGCGGTAAACACTTGTTTCAAAAAAGAGCAATGGAACCTTAACCTTCCAAATCTGATCAAGCATCCACTTCATAGCCTTAACCACAAGTGGTGGTTGATAAAGATGCGGGAAAGAAACGACATAAATACATGCTAGCCAAGCCGCAAGGAAAGAAGGTTCTTCAGGCATCACGATACCCAACAAGCATTTTCCAAAGGAGGATCCCAATGCCCAAAGAAGTGTCAAAAAAGTAGGAGCAATTCCCTTCAGTATTGTAGAACAAATGAAGAAGACCAACTTGAGCATTACTATGTGGGACACACTCTTAATTCCTTCTCAAAGAAATTTGTTGTGAGAGGCTCTGAAAATTTTTGGTATAACCGAAGGATCATTGAGTCGTGGCGTAACAACTACTACGAAGTTTGTGTTAACTGAGAAGGGAAAAGTATTCCTAAGGCTAAAAAACCACCACCATTCTATATTTCCCTAATCATTGGTAACCACTGGTACATAATTTCATGATTGATTCTGGTGCTAGTAGCTCGAGTCATGCCCAAACAAATTACAGATGTATTAGGTATACAATATGCGCCAATTCATAAGAGGATTTGTTTAGTTGGATGGCACATCTATTAAAACTATTGGAGTTATCAAAGGAATTCAACTTACCATCCATGCATGCCCAAGTTTTTCATTCACCCAAGACATATTAGTCATTGATCTCCCTCCTCTCTTTTCCATCTACCTATCATGAGATTTCACTGCCAAGATGGGTGGTTATCTATCGGTGATTGGTCACATATGATTCTCAGGACTGATATGGAACCAAAGTGACTATAAGGGTGGAACCAATCTGCCATAATCATGTAGAACCCTACACTTCTAGTCCTATAAATGGGAATTATACCATCGATGATCCAGAAGAAGAAGATGTTGATCATGAACCAACCACTCTTGTTAAAGAATTCCCAATACTATGTTAGATGAAGTAAAAGGAGATCATTAGTATGATCCCTACGCTGATGTGTTGGTAGAAAGGAAGAAGCTAGTTTTCTACTATTGGAAGAGATGAGATTGGGTACATACTACATTCATGAAGAAGATACAATCATACCATAACTTGTCAAAACACCAAACAATTCGAAGGATTGTGGAAATTATTCTTTGATGGATCGAGAAGTAAGAATGGATCTAGTGTTGGTGTTATGTTAATTTCTCTAGAGGGAGATAAGTACTTCTCATCTTTTTGGTTGTAATTCAGTTGCACTAACAATGTTGTTGAATACGAGGCCCTTGTGCAAGGAATTCAACTAGCCCAAAAGAAGGGAATCAAATCCTTGACTATTTTTGGAGACAATGAGTTAGTTTTTCATCAAGTAATGACATGTAGTGCATCCAAAATGATCTTTTAAGATCATACAAGAACCGAACGAGATTTGATTGAAGATTTCAAAGCTTTTAGGATCCATGTAGTTCCTAGAAATCAAAACCAAGATGTTGATAGGCTTGCTACAATTGGCTCGCAATATGACATACCTATTGATATCATGAAAGAAGGGAAACAATTTTTCAAAATGGTGGTTCGACCTGTAATCCTTGATAATGTGAGTAGCTGGCAAGTGTTCAATAGTGACAAACAAATTGTCCTTTTCCTACAAGAAGAGGTAGAGTTTGCTATGAAAAATCAAGATAAGTGCAAGAATCATATGGTGATCAAATCATACAATTGAAAAGCAAACAAGCTACCAAAAGGTTTAGTTACTCTGGAATCCATCTTCAATTCATATGATCAAGCCAAAAGAAAAATCTCTAACATGGTGGTCAAAGAAGAAGATTTTGAGGAAGTCGAGGTAGCAAATGAAAAGGTTATGAAGATCGAAAAGTATGTACTTCGAAGAGAAAGAATATTTCATTAGACTTTGTCAAGAGTATCATGACATTTTTGCATGGAGATACAAAGACCTGCGTGGTTTTGATCGGGTCTAGCACAACATACCATCAAACTAGATCCTAATGCCAAGCCAGTTCATCGTAAAATAGAGGCCAATTAATCCCAAAATTGAGCCACTAATGAGAAAGGAGCTAACCAAACTCATCGAGGCCTGTATAATTTTTCCTATCAAGCATTCCTCTTGGGTAGCCAATCTGGTCCCCATAAGGAAGAAGAATGGAGAGATTTGGTTATGTGTGGACTTCAGGATTTGAACCGTGCCTCATTGAAAGACCATTATCCTCTTCCATCAATGGAAAAAATTCTTCAAATGGTGGCAAGAGCCCAAATATTTTCTTTTGCTTGATGGATATTTGGGTTACAATCAAATTCTAGTCCAAGAATATGATCAATTCAAAATGGCTTTCATTACCAAGTGGGGCACGTATGCTTACAAAAAATGCCATTTAGATTGTCCAATGCCGGGCTACTTTCCAAAGAGCCATGGACATGGAATTTAAGGGACTAATCAACGATATCATCTTGGTTTACCTTGATGATATAACTGTATATTCTAAGCATGTAGAAGACCACATCACACATCTAAGAAGGTTTTTACGAAGTGTAGGGAATTGGTGTTTCACTTAATCCCAAGAAATGTATTTTTACTGAGTGCATGAGGGAAATTTGTTGGGGCATGTTGTTTCAGTGGAAGGACTATCAATCGATCCAGCCAGGATTCATTCAATTATGTCCTTATCTCTCCCAAGTCATAGGAAGGGTCTCTAGATTTTTTTGGGAACCATAAATTTTGTGTGGAGATTCATCCCTCAATTTACAACATTGTCTAAGCCATTGACAACCATGTTGAAGAAAAATATGCCATTCTCATGGAAGAAGGAAGGAAGGAAGAGCTTTGAAGCCATCAAAATGACCATTTCTCAAGCTCCCACTGGTGAACCCCAAGTTTGATAAATACTTTATCCTTTATGCTTTTGTAGGTCAAGAGAGCATTTCAAGGTATCCTCACCCAACAAAATGATGATATGATGGAGCAACCAATTTATTTCTTTAGTCAATCCCTCAAAGACTACGAGCTCAAATATTCATTCATTGAAAAAAATCTTTGCGGTTATTCGAGCTTTGAATAAATTCAAGCATATGTTGTCCAATAACAAAATTCATCTGATGGTGTCTCATCCAGGTGTCAAGGACTTTTTGTTGAACAAAGAGATGAATGAAAAGTGTGTTGGATGGATCATGAAGGTGATGGAGTATGACGTACATATCAAAGTTACCAAAATTTTCAGAGGTAAAGGTTTGTGTCAACAACTTGCTGCAGACATGGAATCAAAAGGTGATGAGGACGTGACACTCCTAAACATTGATGAAGGTGATGATCAAGTTGATTGGTTATCCAAAATGAAGAGTTTCCTTTTCTCAGGAGTATATCTTGTGAACATGGATAAAAATCAAAGATGGACCTTCCATCTTTAGTCTATTCCATATGTTTATGGTAGATAATGTTCTCTTTTGAAAGGATTTGAATGGTGTTCTCCTTCGGTGCATGGGACCAAAACATGTAAGTAAGATACTAGAAGAGTTTCACAATGGCCTATCTGGAGGACATTATTCTGCATGAACAAATTCTACCAAGATCATGTGAGTCAGCTACTATTGGATGGATTTGTTCAAAGATGCCCATCTCTGGGTAAGGAAGTGTAAGGAATGTGCCTTTTTCAGCAAGTAGAAGTTGGCAGCTCTTCCATTGCATCAATTCAAGTGGATCAACCCTTTGTTCAATGGGGTTGGATTTCATTGGAATGATTAATCCTCCATCCAAAGTGATGGACATAAATGGGTCCTTACTGCAATAGACTATTTTACTTGATGGAAAAAGGTAGTAGCATTGAAGGAGAGAAATGAGAAGGTAGTTCTTGATTTCTTGGAAGGTATAATGACAAGGTTTAGTGTTCCATTTATAATCATTTAGACAACGCAATGGATTTTCTTTGGTATGAAGCTAAGTGAATGGGCATGTTAAAATGGGGTCTACCTCAAGACTTCATCCAATTACTATCCACAAGGAAATGGATTGGATGAGTCTAGAAATAAAAACCTCACAAGGATTATTAAGTGCATAATGGAGACTAATAGGAGGACTTGGCATACACAACTTAAGACTACTTTATGGGAAGATCAGATCACACCTAAAAGGGCCATCAGAAATTCTCCTTTCATGCTTGTATATGGAAGGGAAGAAAAACTTCCGCTCTCCTTGGATTACCTTCTTTGGAGTTGGCTCATCAACTTGAAGTTATGGAGAATGATCCTCTAATAGTTAGGTTTGTTGAGCTCATGGAGTTAGAAGAAGTACGAAACAAGGCCATGAAGAATTTGGAGCAACATCAGGCTCAGGTTAAGAAATATTTTGACAAGAAGGTGTCCGAAAAGCATTTTCAAGAGGGAGATTTAGTTCTCAAATGGGATGAAGATAGATCCAAACTAGGAAAACACACCAAGTTTGACGCTCTCTGGAGTGGGCCATACATCATCACGAGTTGTAAAGAGGTGAATTTATTTCATCTATCTAGGCTCAATGGAGAAGAACTACCCATTCATGTGAATGGGATACATCTCAAAGCTTTTTTTTGAGAAGCATTCCACCCCATTGTATAGTTTAGTTAGGTGTTTTCCTCCAAGTGCTTAGGCACATTGTTGTGTGTTGTTGTTCTTTTTCTTTCCTTGTTTGTGTTTTTTTGTTGTTGCACATATTTTCATCATTGGAAGTTTTTCAAGGAGAAGAAAGGTTCAAATTTTCAGGAGAATTTCATAATGTTGCTTTAATCAAAATTCCATAGATGCCAAGTATTCATCATATTCAATATACTTCATGCTTAACATCCCAAGGAGTTCCAAGATAAGCAATGCTCAAGGGGATATCAAGATCCATCAAAAAAGAACCAAATTGGTTTCAAGATTCCAACATTAACTCCATGCCAAATGGATGGCTTAAGGCTACTGGAATCATGCTTAGCATGCAATCATCCCGAGAGGTCACCAAAAATGTTATCCAATTTTACACACATGAAAAAATTGGACAACGGGGTCCTATTACGATCAAATTATGACATTGGTCCCAAGGGACCACTTCCGATCATTAGGGAGATAAAATGATTAAATAATTAATAAATTTATAAGTGATCTCACCTAGCCCAACTCGAGCTCAAATTAGTCTAGCTCGATATAGCCTAGTGCCAAATTGGTGCTAGGTTAAAGAGGTACTCGGTTGTGACAAGTTGAGCAAGCCATGGGTGAACTCGAATGAAATAAGGATCATTTCAAAATGGGTAAGGGTAGGGCTCGAATCAGAGCTCGGGACCAAGAAAATAAATAATGGTTTAAGACCACATTAAGGGCTTAGCTGGTGGACATTTGTGTACTCAACATATGAGTAAAGTCATGGGCCAACTCATTATAGCCAGCGAGTAGATTAAGCGAGTTGCTCGTTGGTAGGTCATTAACTCACTCACCAAGATAAGCTCGTGAGGTGATGTTTGAGCTATTGTCATTCCAACGAGTTTGGGATAAATTTTTTAGCATTAGGCCAAGCTTTAAAGGTGATTCGATGGTTATGGTTGAGCTCGACCATGAGCTCAATATCAAGTGGTTCCATAACTCATAACTCTCGAGTTGATGACCAATGATGGTGGAAGCATGAGATAGCTTAGATCGAGTAGATACAAATGATCTTAGTGAGTATGGAGTCTAAAAATAATCAAGCTTAGAGGTGAGTTATGGAATAGCTCACTTTGGTAAGGCATGTATGTTGGAGCTAACTCGGATCTTGACTTAGGAGAAAAACCGAGTTTGATGGGGGAATTTTGAAGGTTCATTGCCAAGTGGAGATAATGGGATGGAATTCCAAGCCATAAATTCCATAGGGGAGATTTTGCATTTGGAAAAAATCATAAGGATTCCACTACTGTGAGAGATCCATGGATAATTTTCCAGGTGGGTTCCAATGATGGTGGGCCAAGGTGCATTCCACGCATGCAAGAGATTCATGCGAGTGTGGATGAGGTGTGCCGAGTCCTCCACTAAGATGCCATCAAGCCGAGTTAAGTGGGAGGTTGGTAGAAACTGGAAACTCTGCATAAGACCAGTCATCTAATGAATGCAGGGGACACATAGCTCTGAATACGGTTGGAGAAAGTGGTGCATTGGTGTGATAATATTTTTGTGAAAGGTAAGTCATAGGAAATAGTCTTGAGCATGATGATGATTACATAAGGAGTAGCTCAATGTTGAGATCATTATTACAAGAGGAGAATGGAGTGAGTCCTTGTTCTAGAATGATTTCATAGCTTGACAGAAATGCAGAGAAGATTTCGTATGAGAAAGCTCGAGTTGATTTTTTGTCTAGCCGGAGAAATACGTTATAGGCCATACATGACAAATAGGTAAGATGCTTAGTCGAATTTTGAGTTGAGTTTGGAGAATTCAAGCGATCGAGGCATTGCAACACAAGTTGGTTTTGTTTGATTGAGTCATCAAATGACTAAGTCCATGGAAGTTCAAGCTTCGATGGCTTAGTAATTGTGAGAGAGGCGACCGACTTGGTGAGCCATGAAATATCTCAAAGATTAATGTAAAATATGATTCATGAAGGATGAAGCTCATACTTGAAATTCATGAGAACAAGCCTTCAGTCAAATGCGATCATGACAAGTCGAATGGATATGGATTCATGCATGAGACCAAGTCATTTGGAGGAAAAAATTGAGTCAAGACCGAGTAAATGACAAAGTTGATGAGTGAAACATGGGCTCAAAATTCACCCAGTGAGCTGAGTTGAATATGGGGACATCATGGAGGTAGGATTGACATTAGGATATAAGTACGAAGGGAGATCAATCATGAAGGAGATAATTGGCTCATGAAACAAAGCTATATAAGTGTTGCAAAGGATAGAGTTCCCAAGATGAGCTGGGTAGCAGGGTGATGAAATATGTGAGGCATGAAGAGATTTGATCTCTGAGTAACTAAGTTATAGACCAATGCATTCGATAGGATCACGTGCTTGATATTCCCAAGTTTTTCAATGAGTTCCCCATGGGTATTTAAAGCCGAGATGATAATGATGAGTAGCTCGGCTTGGATCACAAGTGTCTATAGATGGAGGGAAATGTTGGATGAGATCAAAATCCAAAAAAGGAGATGGGATCGGGGATAAATTTTGAGAAGCAAGTGATCGAGTCGTCGATTCATTCAAGTAACAACTTAGAAAGATCCAAAATAATAAGTAAATCAACCATAGGAGTTGGCAAGCTCAACAAAATCATGGATTTAGAGGAGTCCCTTCGAGCTAGAAGGAAAGATGCCCGAGTGATGTGTCTACATTATGTCAAGTGGAGGCCGAGAACCTGGTGGTGTCAATGTCTTTAGTGGGATTGAGCATCAAAGGAAATTTCAAAGGACCGTTGAGTTAAACTACAACCGATCAATGAGATTGTGATGGAAGGTATTCTAGTCTTTGGAGAGTTCATGGCGTTGAGTGAGTTTACAAGGCCACTATAAAGGGAAGGATAGTAGATTGGTCTATTAATAAAGGTGATTCAGGAGCTTCAATGGGGAGTTTAAGACATTCGAGTTCATGTTTGATGAGTTAGACACAAGCTAAGGCGAACCAAATTATATGGAGCAAGTCGAGTTGATTGGGTGATAAGCACAAGTTGGTCGAGCCATGATGGAAATATCTCAAAGACTGGAATATTTAATTACATAGCTCACTAAGTCAAGAATCTATGCCAATAAGGATCTCATCATATATATAAAAGGGGCTCGATATAAAACTTGGCTCAATCATGGTGGTAGGAGTTCAACTTAGCGATGAACTAGTGTAAGAATCGTGGTTGCGATGGTAGGAGCTCAAACTTAGTTATGGTGGAGAAAGGAGGAGTCTGTGCCCAACTTGGTGAGTTGGCTCGGTGAGCCAACCACCGAGTTGGGCTATTTTTTGCCCTATTCTCATGGCCCCCCACTTTCTTTAAATTTAACCGATCTTCGGGGTCCTACCATATATTTTAATTAAATTAATATTTTTATTAAAATATTTTATTAATAATATTTATTATTATTATTAAAATATTTTATTTAAATATTCTTTTAATTAATTGAGAGGATTAGGTCAATAGGAAATTGATGGCACATGATGGAACCTTCTCAAGTGGTTCAACCAACTATAATAAATGAACAATCATGTGCCTTAAATTTAGGAAAGGAATTTATGACTTCTTCACTCCTCTCTCACAAATTCTTCTATAAATGCAAGTTGGAAGATCATTCCAACAAGTTGGACAAGTTAGACTTCTGAGATAAGTGTATATTTTTCAAGAAATCTCCTTCTTCTGCAAGTTGTTCCTGTATGTTGAGGGAACTTTCAAGCCTCCTTTCAAGACTATAATGACAACTATTTCCTCTTTTGAATGTATGATGCATTGTGCACATTATTAAAATAATATAAGTGTGTGTTTTGTGACTAATCTTGGTCCTTTCATCCTTCTATACTTCTTTGTGCCTTTCTCATGCTTGTAGGTACACTGTGTAAGTTCAAGTTTCTATTATAGGTTCTTGGAGTTCCGTTCTTATTAAGTGGTAGAGTATTGCATGCAATTGAGTTGTGGTGTTTTTCACCCTTCTCAAGTTCATCCTTCTTCACTAGAAGATTGATAGATTGTTTTCTGGTCAAGTTTAACAAAGGGAACACATGCTTCCTAATCTGTGGTATTTTGTACCCTCTCTAAGTTGCAGTAGGTAAAGTTGACTTGTGGTGCATGCACCCTCTTCAAATCAACCCTTCATAATATTGAAACACCCTTCATTTGGTGCATTTCCATCCCTAGTATAGTTTCATTTCTTGCAAATCTCTTTCCCTAAAACCCTTGAAAATATTAGCATAGGTCTAGATAATCATTTGATTACACTAGGAGTAGTACAAATCTTAGTTTAGGAAGAGGAATTCGGCCTTCTCGGAGGTTCACCTGATCCCAAGTCCCGTAGCTTGAGAGGTGATCCATGTTTGCCAATCATACCAAACCTCTTGTTCACATTCGGACATTTGGAGGGTGCACTGATTTGGTGACAAAAATACCAAATTCATGTAAACACTAGCACATAACCTTTGAATCTTTACCACAAATACTTGTACATAAAAATTCAATAAAGTATCTAATGCATTAAATCCATGAAACCTAAAATACACTCAAGGGCTGTTAGTAGTCACCTCCAAAGTAATATTGCAAAAAGTATTTTATAACTAAACAAACATTTAAAGTAATACTACAACACAATGTTCATCAAATAAAAATCTCACACAACTAGAAAAAATTGTATTTAATAGATTCAATAGATACAAGATTACACTAAAGATTACATTCCTTAACTACGTTCATATTTACAGTCTAAAATGCCTAATTGAAGCATGGAAAACAATTGTATATACTTCAATTAGACAAGGGAGACATGGAAAATGATCTCAATGCATGCTAATGACTATACAATGTAATCACCTTAGCAAAAACCTAAAAATTAGAACCCCTAGAATGAATACATGCCTTCATTCTTATAAAAAAATTTCCCCTACGAGAATATACCTAGATACCCCATGAGCATTGGAAGCAAAATAGCTGCAAGTATTTGATCCTTGATATGCAAAATGGATGGAAGAGTTGTCCCAATTGAAAAATATTCCACTTTGATCTACCATGTTGGGATGATTTTCAACCATGATGAAACCTGTGGAGGAGTGGAGAGTGTTCATTTCTTTGCAAAAAAACTCTTTTGTCTTCTTTTGTACTTTCATTATCATATGTATGCTCCAAGGAATTGTTTTCTACTCATTGCAATTATTTGATTCCTTTTATGAAAGAATAATGAATAGAAAGGAATAAATAATGGGTAAGGGGACAAAGAATAAAGAAATTCCTAAGAGGGGTTGAGATCTATTTTCTCACTTTGTGTTTCTTCTCCTAACTTATTCATGTATACATCAAAATGTTCAAACATCCCCAAAATGGGGTCCTCATCTAGCCTTGCATGATAGAGGAAAATTATTTCCATTTTGGATAAAACACTATCAAATTCAGTGGAAATAATTATTTTCTTTTTGATCCTCTTGGCCAAATTATTATATATATCTCTAAATGAATGAAATTCTGAATAGAAGGATAGTCAAAATCTTTTGAAGGCTCCACATGCCCTATAATAAGTTGCTAAAGAATCTCTATTAGCTTATTTGCATCTGCAGATTATGGGGTGTATGTGTCCTTCAAGGGAAGCATTCTTTCAAGTTTGGAGTCAATGTCATCAACATACTTCCTTGCTTTATCCCTCATGTCTTGGAGTTTGATTATATAATTCCCCAAGGTTTATATCCTTAAATTTACACCCCCATGTATTCATGTTATCACCTCTGTAATCTTGGGGGCTATCCCTTCCTACGATTAACTAAAAATGGAGAAAGATGGATTTTCTTACTTTTATGAGTTAATCTAAATCAAAACAAAATTCTATACTAAAATGTTGGATCTAAATATTTTTTTTATTATTTAAGTATAGTGAAACAATTGAAATAAGAGGGATATGGTACTAACCTCAAGTTGAATTACCTCGTTGTGTGTTGGACTGAAGTAGACTATTGTGTAGACTAGGCAAGCTATGATTGGGTGGCCTTGGGAAGGGTAGAAGCTAAGTATCTAACTAGATTGAGGCACAGGAGGATCAAGAGTGCCCAGGGTGCCCCTGGTATGTGTTCTAGGTGTTGTAGATTGCAGAAAAGCTTAGGACCTGGGTCTGGTAGTGTCACAATATCTCTGTAATGTCTTCATTTTTGTCACACGGGTGTCACAATATTACCGCATGTGTCAAATTGTGAATTCCATGTGAAGATCCACTACAAAACCCTATTCAAAGCATTAATTCCTAAGAAATAAAAATGCATATGAATAGGTTCAGATTGACCTTGCGCCAAAATGGTGGACTTACGACTAAGCATTGGACTACATTTCGGACCCCATGTAGTTATATGTGTGTGTGTGTGTAATTTTGTGCCTAGGATGCCCTAGTGCCAATGACGTAGAAGTAGGGGGAAATAACTAGATGTAAAGATGCAAATGGTGGATGGAATAGAAAGAATACAACCCTTTCCCCTATGCTTGTGTGATGTAGATGTAGAAGATGCCCAAATACGAGTCCCTTACCTTAGTAGATAGCTTCCCTTGATAGTAAGATGTCCGCCCATAATGTAGTGAGTATGCTATGTTTATATAGGGATCTCTTGTTCAAATTTTGACACTAGTGACCGAAACTGCCAACTATAACCTAGGGGAATGCACGGGGTAACAACAAAGACCAACCTCGAATAAATAAATTAAGATCACAAACGAAAAACACGGGTGCCTAAAATCACAAATGGGGCACCCAGGGCACCCTAGTGTAACCCTAGGTGCCCCAGTATAGGACTGGAGATGACAATCGAGAAAATTACGACACTTGAGACTCCCTAAAAGATGCCCAAAACTATATAGACAAGTGATGAATGAACTAAAAAAAAACAATGATGATTGACCAACTGACAACAAGACCAAGGATGGGTCACTAGTGAATACTTTTATTACGTAAGATCCATATATAAAATAACATACCCGGTGGTATAAATGTAATAGTAAGTGCATGATTTTGTGACTATATTTTCCCCACTTTATGTTGGTGAGCGAAAAGCTGGTAACATAAAGTAGATAGAGATGCGTACTTGAGAAAGAGTCGAGAGAAGCCCATGCTATAGAAGAAACATGTAGATGTGTAGTAGAAGCGTGCCGATAGAACTATAAAAGTGTGTCCAAACCATGGATCAATGAGTTGATCCATGTAACATAATGAAAAAGTGTAAATGTCATGATGAAGTGTGGTAAATGAAAGTGATGACTAGAATGTATGATGATTTTGAATGGTTTAATAATGAATAGGTGGGTAGGAGTGATTAGTCCCAACCCGAATGCTTGTATATGAATGGAATAATCAGAGGATTTGGGTGTCCTATTGCCACCAGAGGAAGAGTGTAGGGAGAAAAGTGTGTTATTCTCTAATCTTTAACTACATCCTCAAGATCTAGCCGCTGCAGAATGGACTCAGATCAAATTTTGTGATTTTTGGATCCAAACAATTTTGATTAAACAATTGACCCATATAGGAGTGATAGAGGAAAGGCACTCTTTCCCCACTCCATGGGTATCACCACAATATGAAGGCTTCCAAGTTAGGTCATCTAGAAGTGAACACGATATGAAAAGAGGTAGCTTCCAAGTTAGGTCATCTAGGAAGAAAACACACAAAATAAATGAAGGGGACTTCAAGTTAGGTCATCTAGGAAGAAGTGAATGCAAACATGTATGATGGCTTCCAAGTTAGGTCATCTAGAAGCAAGTGCCAAATATAGAATAAACTCCCAAGTTAGGTCATCTGGGAGACTGCTTGTAGATTTGAATGATATGGTTTTTGATTTGAATGCATTGATTTTGATTGGTTGATTGATTGTTTTGATTGGCTACTCATGGAGAGATTTTTGATAATTTCCCCAGGTTAGGTCATTAGGGGAAGTCGATAGAAATTTGATGAAATGTCACGTAAAAATATTTTTAATCACTTGTTTCCCCAAGTTAGGTCATTAGGGGGAATCGATAGAAAGTAATGTGTGATCGTGTTTAGGAAATTTTAAACATTTTTGCCCCCATATTAGGTCGTTAGGGGGAATTGATGGTGAAATATCATGCTATGTATTGGTAAATGTTAGATTCACAATGTTTGAATGCATGGTGATGTGAGGGGGATTATAGGGGACCCCTAATAATATGCCCCCTTTCGTGAAAGAGGGAGTGATGAAAAGAAAAACTCTAAGAAAAAGTAATGACAAGAGGTTAAAATATGGAGTGTAGTGAATAAGAGACATTAGTAAAGAGATATAATGCATGTCAAACATGTACAATATGGTGGTAGGTGGAATTCTAAAAAGAATTCCGTAAACGAGTGTAAATCGAGTAAAAACACTCAAGATATAAGTGAAAAATGGTAGTATCATGTATTAGTTGTGGTAATAAGCACGAAATAGGGACCATAATAAAGGTAATAATGAAAAGTAACTATAAATGGAAAGTGAAAAAGTAATTTATCACTTCATTTGTCTTTTGTGTGAGTGTGAGAGTGTGTATGGAGTGAGTGAAGATGCCTCAAGTGAGACCATTGTGTCCTAGTCGGTTTGAGAGAGTGGTGATCGTTGTAGCGTCGCATATGACTACGGAGTTGGTAAGTGCATTATTTTTACAAAAATGTAGGGTGTAATAGGCATTTTAGTTGAATTTTTGAAATTTGGGGTTTTTTATTTTCGGCATTTGGGACCTAGAAAAGAGTGGTGAGGGCGCTAGTGACCCTTGGGACTAGAGCGCCCAGAACCGGGCGCTAGTGTCTACTATGGGGCACGCCCTGAGTCTGTATCATCTTGGGTGCCCTGGTCCAAAATTTGTTGATTTAGTGGATAATGTAAAAATGTGTTTTAGTGTGTTGAATAAGTGTGTTTGGTTGTGTAAGGTGTTCTAATGCTATGTTTTTTTGTTGTTTGGTGTTTTGCAGAGGGATATCCACTTGAGGGAGTTTTGTGGTGGTTGTCACTTGAGTACATTACTTGGACTGGGGTTGTCGGATGATGAGTGGGATGTGATGGACCGTGTTGTCTATGACATATAGCATGGATGGGGGATGTGCCCCATAACATGCCCATGTTGACTGCATTGTGTGAGAGATGGTGTGTAGACACATGCACATTTTGGTTGCCTACGGGAGAGATGATTGTGACATTGGAGGATGTATATCACATATTGCAATTTCTAGTTGTTGGGGAGAGGGTATGAGTGATGGTAGTAGTGGATATGGAGTGGCAGATGCACTCGTGAGGTGATATTTTGTAGGGGCTCAGGTACCTACCGAGGCCCATATCATTTTGGATGCGATATTATAGTCTAGGGTTCCACATTTACAAAAATTTATCAGTGGTGATTTCTTCATGTATAGCCATGGAGGGAGGAGGTGTCAACATCTTATATAAGATGCATGACATATGTCAATGGATAGAGGAGGAGGGGATGAGATACGTGTGGGCACGGTGTGTGTTGGCCCATTTATATAGAGACTTGTATCGATTTATGTAGGATGAGACATGGTGGAGGTATAGGAGCCACCACACTTACTACATGTGTGGGCATATGAGCACATAGTTGTATTGAGACCGGTTATAGGGCCACGAGGAGAGTGGGCTTGACCGAGATATATGCTCGACGTTGGGTGGATATTCATAGTAGGAAGATGGACACAAGATACCTTTAGGGAACTTATAGATAGGATGGGGCCTGAGTCGGTTATATGGAGGCCATATCATGTGATTATGGGGGATGGCACTGAGGATGTTATAGAGTTGTGATGCATTCAGAGGACTATGTGGCTAGAGGACCACTTTCTAAGTGTGGTGAAATTTTTTAGGTGGAGAGAGTGTCATGATAGTTTGGTATGGTGCAATGATGTGCCCCTAGAGCCATATATATGGTTGAGAGCTATCATAGCCCCTAGGAGGGTGAGTGTTAGGCCATGGCCCACAACAGAGTAGTTGATACCACCAGGGCTAGATGAGATAGACCCAACGATAGCATTTGTGGATGGAGATGAGGCGGGGTGCACCGAGGAGTATCGAGCGTGGTGGATAGCGCATTGGTGGGTATTACTATACCCAATATTCATGGGTGTTATGGATTTTCCACTTGGGAGGAGGAGAGGGAGGTGTCCTTGACCCTATAGTAGTGGTGCTGTGGTAGAGCGTAAGTGTTTGTGTGTATGCCTACATTTTAACGTATTGTCTAAGTTGTTTTGTATGTGTTTAACTAATGTGCGTTTTTATGTTATGTTTACAGGGGATGCGTATTGGTCATTGATAGTAGACACATCGATTTGTACATTGACATGGAATGTGCCAAATGATGTGTTAGGTGGAGGGATGCTAGAGCGTGTTGATGAGATTACAGGTGAGCATGCCCATCTTTTTGAGCTAGTGGATATAACAACGATGACATGTATATGTACGGTGCTGCTAAGTGAGAGGGACGAGGCATGTGAGGAGACTCGATGCGCTCGAGAGGTAGTAGGTGGTGGTCCCTTGGCCCAAGATGTGTTCACATGGTATGTAGACTTGCAGCGTCATTTTGGAGCAAAGATTAAAAGATTACTATAAGTTACGGAAGGTAGGTGGAGAAATTTTGGGGCCACAAAATGCGATGCATTGGTGGAGAGGCATCTAGTTCTAGGGCTCTCATAGTACATGAGAGTGATAATGATGATGAGGTATGATGGTGATTATTGTATATGATGTGGGGGCCTTGCTCCCGACTATATGAACACATGTTTTTGTGATGATGATTGTACTAGTGATATATGTATGGACACCTATTTTTGATATATGTTGACGTTGGAAAATGTTTTTCTTATAGCGTTGTAATGGATGTTGTATGAGCCTATGGTTATTTTCGTAGCATGTGTATGTGATGAATATAAATTTACATGTTGATGTTAGTAGTGGTAGATAAAATGTGTATGGTGAATGATGACTAATGTAAATGATTGATGAATGAAATGTTTATGAATAAAAATGTAGTGCGTAGGTAATGTAATGATGATAATAGAATAAATGTGAAAATAGACAAATGTATGAAGTGTATCATGATGATTGTGTGAGAACGTAATGTAATTGTAATAGGATAGAGTGATGAAAATAAGAGGGGGATTAATGATGCCCCCAGCATGTGAATGAATAGGATCATGTAAATAAGACCCCTCAATAGTCAAGTATGAGTCATGTAAGCAAGAGTGCATCATTGGGAAATGATTGAGTGCACTAGATGAAATGATGAAGCACGTGATGAAAGGTTCTTAGAACTAATCCCTCAACAATCATGTAAGAACCGTAAGAACACAAGTGCATCATTGGGGGGTAAGGTGATAATAATCACCTACCAAAGACCAAGATGATGGGTGGTGGTGGAAACATGTGGAATGGATGCAACGTGAGTGTATGAACCAAATGGAATGTCATGTGTAGTGACCATGGGATATGCTAGAGACTAGGAAAACCTATGAGATGTAGCAACATGAAGTGGTGGATAGTGTGGATGTAACGGATGTAATGAATGTGATGGTGGAAATGATGGATGAGGTGGAGAATGAGCATGTGATGGTGGAGCATGAAGAATGAACTGAGAACCTGATGGAGAAGACTCAAGTGGGTATGCCTACACTAATGGGGTGAAGGAGACAATGACCACTCATGAGAGGCAAAGGAGATGATGTCAAAATCCACTAGTTGTTGTATCCTCTCACGTAGGGAAAGGAAATCATTATCCTATGGCCAAGTGATGTGATGATAATTACAATAGTGTTGGTCATGTTGATGTTACAAGTGGTGTGGGGATGATGTTGGTTAGAGGGTAATCGAATTAATCACTCATTGAGTAATATGCACAACACATCATGTGGTCAAGTGTGAGGAGAGAAATACAAAGGATCTCATGATGGAGGTGGAGTGGTGGAAGTACTAACTTGTTGTGGAACGGAGAAGGATGGGTTGGTGGTGAAGGAGTGGGTTGAGTTTGTTTGGAATGCACTTTAGGAAAAGGTGGAGATTGCTTTGGATGCTCAACTAGAGGTGGGAGTGGAAGACTAGAGGATGGAACTATCGAGAGAAACATGTGTGGGTTCAATGATATGTGAGGATAGAAGATATTTTTCTAGATCAATGAATTTATAGCACAAGAGAATGAATGACTCACAAGTGTCATATTGTAACCTTTTCTTAAGTGGAGGAATGAGACCATGAAAAAATATGAATTTATTTCTAAGTCACTAGGTTGGAAGATGAGTTGTGTATACAAGCATTGAACCGTAAGATATATTCTGGATAGGTTCAGAGGAGCCTTGATGTAAAGTAGGAATGTGGTCATAAGTAACTCTAGGGCCATTGTTAAGAATGAAATGATGGAGGAAAGCATCCTCCATGTCATAGAAAGTGCTAATGGACCCAAAGGGTAGATGGGTGTACCACTATAGTGCCTCATCAGTAAGACTATAGCAAAAAGGCCTTAAGCAACAAATGATCATTAGAGTAATCGGCCATAAGCGTGCGGTAATGTAGGATATGAGCATGAGGATTGCCAATACCATCAAAACATGTGAAAGTAGGCATGATAAAGTCTTTAGGGAAGGACAAGAATTATGAATCTTTTTAGGAACAAGATTTCCATGTAAAGAATTGTTGTCAATAGAGGCATAATAGGCTTTACTTTCTAAAGTAAGAGTATGAACTTGAGATTGGAGTTGTCCTACAACATGCATGAGAGATAGAATATCCTGTGAGGGGATGGTAGGAGATGGAAATAATGTATTAAGTGGTTGAATTTTTCCATTATGAGTGATCATAGGGATATCAAGAGGTAATATAGTGGAGTCAGATGCTAAAGGAGCTATGGTAGATGATGATGTAGGAGCTATAATATGACTAGGATCAACACAATCCCTAGTAGGGGTAGTGATCAAGGAGGAAAATTCTATAGGAGAAGATGTAGTAGGAGTTGTAGAGGATGTGGGGATAGAAGGGGAAGAAGCAATAGTTGGAGGTGACTCATGCACAATAGTAGATGCAACCTCTAGGGAGAGGATAATAATGGAGTAGGAGAGTCACATGCAATAGTATAAAAAGAAGGAGACCCATGATGATGATTAGTAGAAGATGGGGTTAGAAATAATGTTGTTTCCATCAAGATGATCAATAGGATCATCAATGTAATATGAAGGAGAATGCAAGCTAGAATGAGATGTGGGAGGAGTACTATCAAAAGTAGTAGAAGACATAGGAGTAGTTATAGTAGTAGTTGGAGTAGAGGGAGAAGAGGTATGAGGTACACTGATTGTGGATCAATGCCTAATAAGTAATCAATGATAGAGTCATCTAAAGCATCGGGTGGCATATCAGAAGAAGGACCACATGCAACCAAGATGACATGGTGTACAATGAGTGAAAGAAAAGGTCATCAATAAGGCATATACCTATAGGAGAATCAACAAGACTAGTTGGCACATGTTGTTGGCCTTCCAAGAGGGCTTGTTGAGTATCGTTAGGTAAAGTCATGGGGGTACTATATAAGGCCTTAAGTTTAGCTATGGTGGCCTCATCATAGATAGGATTGATGCTAAAATGAGACATGATGGAGAAAATAAGAACTATGCTTAACCACTAAGGTAGTAAAAAGGATCCAAAGGCAAAGTATTCAAAAGTAGGGTTCACCAAAATGATTAACTAAAAATAGAGAAAGATGGATTTTCTTATTTTTATGAGTTAATCTAAATAGAAACAAAATGCTATATTGAAATGTTGGATCTAAATATTTTGTTTTATTATTTAAATATAGTGAAATAATGGAAATAAGAGGGATATGGTACTAACCTCAAGTTGACTTACCTCGTTGTGTGCTGGACTAAAGTAGACTATTGTGTAGACTGGGAAAATTTGTGACTGGGTGGCCTTGGGAAGGGAAGAAGTTGAGTATCTGAATGGCTGAGGCACCTGGGAGGATACTGGAGCACCTTGCCTGAGGGCCCTAGTCTATGATCTGGGTGTTGTAGACTATAGAAAATCTCAAGACCTAGGTCTAGTAGTGTCACAATATCTCTGTAATATATTCATCTTTGTCACACGAGTGTCGTAATATTATCACCTGTGTCACTATGAATGTTGTGTGAAGATCCACCTACAAAACCCTATTCAAAGCATCAATTCCTAAGAAATAAAAATGCATATGAATAGGTTAGACTGACCTTAGCTGCCATAATGGTGGACTTATGACTAAGTGTTGCACTACATTCCAGACCCCATGTAGTTCTATGTGTGTGTGTGTACAATTTTGTGCCTAGGATGCCCTAGCACCAATGACGCGTAGAAGTAGGGGGAAATAACTAGATGTAAAGATGCAAATGGTGGATGGAATAGAAAGAATACAACCCTTTCCCCCTATGCTTGTGTGATGTAGATGTAGAAGATGCCCAAATGTAGTCCCTTGCCTTAGTAGATAGCTTCCTTGATAGTAAGATGTCCGCCCATAATGTAGTGAGTATGCTATGTTTATATAGGGATCTCTTGTTCAAATTTCAACACTAGTGACCCGAAACTACTAACTACAACCTAGGGAATGCATGGGGTAACAAAAAGATTGACCTCAAACAAATAAATTAAGATCACAAATTACGAAAACATGGGCACCTAAAATCATGGACTAGGGAACCCTGGGGTGCCCCAAGTGTAACCCTAGGTGCCCCAAAAGATAGGGGCTGGAGATGACAAATGAGAAAATTATGACACTTGAGACTCTATAAAATACACCCAAAACTATATAGACAAGTGATGACTGAACCAGACAAATAAAAATGATGACTAACCAACTGAAAACAAGACCAAGGGATGGGTCACTAGTGAATACTTTTATTACACAAGATCCATATATAAAATAACATACCGACAATATAAATGTAATATTAAGTGCGTGATTTTATGACTACACCCTCTCAACCACTTCATCATCTAAAGTTGTGATGGACTTAAGCTTGAAGTAGTCCATCCCAATACTCAACCTTGTCGATATTTAAACACTTATTTCACTAAATTGGGACATATTCCAGTGAATTGAGACTCCAGTATTTCAATTATTGGAAGAAATCCATCTCCATTTTTGCTTATATTGGATTCTATTTTTGTCTATATTGGATTCCATTAGTGGTAATATTGGATTCCAATATTTTCATTATTGGAATTATTCTAGTTCTAATTTCACTATTATTAGATTCCAATATCACTATTATTGGATTCCAATTTTACTATTATTGGATTCCAATTTGGCTATTATTGGATTCAATTTCGTATGTTTTTAGATTTTAAATGTTGAGAATATGTAAGGCTAGTAACTATTAACTATTATAAGGCATGAGCCAGTTCAAATTCATGAGTGGATGCTAACTATTATTTTTGAGCCCATTGTATTAAGGTGAGTGGTCGCTAACTATTATAAGTCATGAGCCTCGATCTAAGGTGAGAGGGTGCTAACTATTATAAGTCATGAGCTTCGATATAAGGTAAGAGATTAGTAACTATTATGAGTCATGATCCCATTGTATTCAAATGAAAGTGAAAAATCCTTGATGTAAGGTTAGCTACGGGTAACTATTATAAGTGATGATCCCATTATATTCAAGTGTGAATCCCTGCACTATGAATGTGCAAGCCTCACACATTTAAAGTTTGAGATCCTCGCAGATTCAAAGTGTGAGCCCCATGCTCTTAAAATTTTGAGAGCCCCACACTTTCTAAGTGCAAGGCCCGCACTATGAAAAGTCCGAGCCTCACACTTTCAAAGTGATATCCCGCACTCTAAAAATCCAAGCCTCGCACTTTGAATGTGCGAGTACCACACTCTGAAAGTGCAAGCTCCACACTTTCATATGAACAATGAAAGTGCAAAGTCTTGCACTTGCACTTTCAAAGCATGAATCTCAAACTTTGAAAGTGCAAGGCACACACTTTCATTGTTAAGTATGCACATATCCTTAAATTTGACACTGGCCTTAAATGCTAGTGGTGTTATTTTGACTTCTGGTGGAACTCACAATAAAATTACGTTCTCACCCCAAAATATACTTTATAACAACTCAAGTATTGTTTTTTTAAATTGTACAAGTTCACTAGTGTTTATTATTATAAACTATATCTTTGAGTAATCATTAAAAGAAAACAACAAAGTTGGGAGTTTATGTATATCACAAATTCTATTACTATGAAAGATAGTAGAATTTATGCTTGTAAATTGTTCCATTCTCTGTATAAACTATGAGTCACTTCCATGCGGAAGAAAAGAAATAATCCTTGTGCAAGAAAGTGTTTGTGAGAAATGTCATCTTACGCCCTCAAAGATACACTGAACCAATATCATATAGTTTACATTAATCAAAATCCTCATTGTGCCACAAATTGTATTTTTCTAAGTCAAGAAATAACAAAATTGATCTGTCATCATCTTTACATTGAAAGGTTCTATTTGTACATTTCAAATTTGTTACAAATTCATACATATATAGTTGTAGATCTTATATGAGGAGTCATCACCTTTTGTGGAAAATTTTATTTTCATAAAACATGAATACAATCCTACTCAGCAAGTGGAAAAGGAACAAATTTCCCAAAACCCAATATTGCCCTTTGAAAAGAAATTTGGGCACACTTTTATTTGTTTTAAGGGTTCGAAGTGGTTTGAATTATTATGAAAAAATATATATTGAACAGTACATAATCATTTTTACTTGAAAATTGGCTCAGACATTGAGAAAAGTAGACCTCGAGAAATCGAGGACTAGGGATGCTTTTTTTTTTTTTCATCATAACCTTGTCCATCTCATTCCGGAAAAAAGTGTTTTGTGAAATCACCTCACTAAATCTCACAAAAAATGCCTTTCAAAAGTGTAGCTTGTGCTCCCTGTAACATCATTGTGCTTACCATCTACATATCCATCCAAATACATCCGTAATTATTACTAGGGGTCTAGTTGGTTCATTTAGATACTAGGAAATTATGTTGGAGTAGGCACTGGTGCCATGACTTTAAAACTATGGTAACTTCATGCATGATGGGTTTAATAGATGGATGTTTCTTGGTACAAAGCAAGGCCAACTGGAAGTTTTTTCTTACAATCTCAAGATCCGTGCAGGTTTTTGTAACTTCTATATCAACATTTTGATGAGTGTGTTGTAATATGCTTTTGATAGAATATGGGTTCACTTGCCAATGTCAAAGATAATTCCATTCAAATTTGATTTCTCTTAACAAAAAACCTTAAAAAATACTTAAACAATGTACAAGGTAAGCTCAAAGAAAATTAACAAACTTAA
The DNA here is from genome assembly GCA_018340775.1 of Taxus wallichiana var. yunnanensis. Classification (NCBI taxonomy): domain Eukaryota; kingdom Viridiplantae; phylum Streptophyta; class Pinopsida; order Cupressales; family Taxaceae; genus Taxus; species Taxus wallichiana. Next base: position 797,251,228 of record CM031242.1, read on the forward strand.
ATATTACTAACTTTGGTAGATTTGAGTTATTGGCTACAACTTCCTTCCCTTCAAAGAATGCCAAAAGAGCAAGCTCGTAACTTTATACATCAGATTTTTTATTCATCCTTGATGTTCTTACATATTATGGGTCAATGTAACAAATATTTCCCATAACATAGGTATATGTGTGGTGTTTGGTTAAGGAAATGCAATTGGAAATGCCAAAGTCTAACAAATTTGCGTTGAAATTATAATCCAAAAGAATGTTAGAAGTCTTCACATCCCTATAAACAATGTGTGGTTATAGTAATAATGAAGATGTGGATATCCTTCTTTAGCACCATGAGAAATCTTTAATAGATCATTCCAGTCTAATCTTAATCTTCTTTGATGATCCTATATGAAAATAAAAATTAATAAAACACTTATGATTTTCCAAATATCCATTTTACTATGAAGGTTAGAGGTTTAATGGACAATTATATTTCAAAAACTAAATCTACAATGTACAAATTCATTTTTCTTCATAACATAATCATTTTACTCACTATGTAGGATGTCTCACAGACTTTTGGTTACCATGTAATCATAAAACATTAGGTTTCTAAATGGAGAAAGTAAACATCCATGCATAATCTCAAGATTCGATGCTTAATGCTTCCAACTGTTTCCACATCAGTTTCAAATGCAAACAAAGCTTAGTGGGTAACTACTATACATTCTCTTTATAATAATTGGCTTAAAATTATGTAGATCACATTTATAAAGATTTCTTGTAGCACCATAGCCAATTACATATTTCTCTTTAAGATTTTTGTGATTTTCATTATGTCGTTGTACATGTAAAGAGCCATGTTCATGTGCAATATGACCAACCTTAGAGAACCTAAATGTAACAAATAGATGTGTCAATAAAGAAATTATAATATGATATTGCTTTCTGATTTGTCATCTGATAATCTATACAATATGAAATCATGTCTTGCCATGTTAGTTTTAACACCTTGCTCCATGTTGTTTGCAGAGCCTTTTGTAAATACCTTTGGATGATTTGAATGGTACAAAGCTATAATTATGCACAATAGTATCACTTAACCCTAACATATGCAAACAATTTCCGATTTTGAGATGGATGTTGTTCATTGCATTGGGCCACAATTTTGTTAGACAACATCATACATATCCAAGTTTGCCAAATTTTTGATAACAATAGAAGAATGTCTCTGGAACCCAAGCTATTTTAAAGACAACTACTATTTCTTGCATTAGTTAATTGGTGATATCCAAAAACCATATGAAACAAAACTGAATTGGTACAGAGAAAATTTGTGTTTATATCTATAATTGCATGGAGGAAAACATGAAAAGTTTTTAATGACAAGAATTTCCCTAGACAAATTATTATAGGAGAGGTTTTCTGTAAAATAAATAGAGCCATTTACAATATCTTCTATTATTAGGGCAAGAGAATTAAATTTATTCCTTTGAAGACCTCCAGGTTTCCACAATGATGTAGTGTAACTCAATTTTTTTAAAGTGATGGGAAGATAGCCATCAATCCATTATTAGTTCCTCTATCCTAAAGCTATACAAATTGTTTTTTACATTGATGAAAAGATATTATATAATATATTGATGCTAGTGGTTGCTAGTCTTCACTTCTAGCAATGAATTGACATCTTCAAACAAACCAAATTTAAAAGTGATTAATTGTTGAAATTATATAGTAGTAGCACACAAAAAAACTACAAAAACTTTTATTAATGATTTCTTGATTCTTATAAGCACATATGAGGTTGAAGGGTCCCTTTCCCTTTATATTATAGATACAATGAGAGGATCAATCTAAAAACCCAAACGATGTAACAATATTTGGTGAAAAAATTATTAAGGTCCATGCAAAAACACAAGTGGTTGGGAATACAAAAAAACCTAGACTAGTAAGACAGATATGATGATTTGGTAACAATGCAACTAACAAGGCTATATAATAACCAAAACAAAGTTACAACATGAAAAATTTTAAGAACTTTTTAATTTTAATCGAGACAATACCTCCATAAAACCTCCACTTTAATGGGGATAAAAATGGTTTCCATGAAGCAATTCCGGGAAAAAATGCTCTTTTCTAGCAACAACCCGACTCTTTAACCAATCGTATGCCTCGCATGACCTTCCCGACGAAGAAGATCCTAATGCGTTAGTTTATCTTTATAGCAGAGCAAACATATCATCTATGTAAGGCAAGGGGATCAAACTATCTCGCCACCCTCATTATCTCACCCCATTTGGAAACATGAGACACGAATCACATTAGGGACGTCAAATTGTTTATATAAATTTGAAAAAATGGCCACATCCAAAAAAAAAACGATCCTCATATAGCAAGGGCCATGACACACTCATCATTTTGTCTATTTATGCTTCCATGCCAACCCTATATCTTTGGCTTGATCCAGTGACGGTCCATCTCCAAAGCCCAATCCTTCACCGGGTGTATGGTAAGAAGATGAAAAATGAACATCGAAGAAAATTCCACATTTACCCTCGGACGTCCCTCTAGAGAGAGATAATCATCTCTAAGAACTCCCTCAATAGCAACCAGGTCTTGCTCTATTTCAATTTGAAAAATGGATTTCAAACGACGATGCAAAATTTTGGTATAAAATGCCATTTCACGCACCGACGCAAAGGTGTGAAAATTGCATTAAAGGAAACATTGGAAAGGCCATGACAGATGAAATGAAATCCAATGAAATAAACACAAAAGGTGTGAAAATAAGGAAGAGCAGATCAATAAATATATGGAGTGACTATGCCATCACATGCTTGTAATTAATACAAGCTTGCTATCAAATTTTATTGGAAAAGGTGATGAGTCCGGGTGATCAACATATTTATTTCCAATCTTATCACGCAATTTCTATAAAATCCACCTTTTTAGTACCCTCCTAATATATAAGATTTAAGGTCCAATATGTAATTAATGAAAGCATAAAAAATGAATTTTATTCACATAAGTTTTTTATGGCGGCATTGGCAATAATATGAGAGTCACCTCCAATAATTAATTCATTACTATTCAAGTCAATAGCAATGGACCAACAATGTTCCAACACTTTAATTTATTGATTCATACATTTATTAATTTACATTGGGTGGGAACAAGGTCTATAATCTACTGTCAGGGAAAACCTCGGTAATCAATATCATGATACTCCACAATTTAATCTTAAATCTATTAATAATCATTGAAAAATAAAAATTCTATATTTGGTCCTTCCAAGTAATCACAACATTTTTTACATATAATTTTAATTTACTAATTTGGGATTGATGGTGTGTTTTATTTATCAATAACATCTTATATTCTATTAACAAGTAAAATTTTATAAGAATATTCACCAAAAAAATGGGCGGTATGGAAGCATGCCCCAAAGCCACGAGTTCAAACTAGGCAAAAAAATCCTAAGAGTACATCCGATTACAAAACATCACACGACACAAAAGCAAAAAAATTTAAGCTTCAACTATGAATTATTGATCAACAAGACATAGATCTTGATCATTCCATCAAGAGCCAAAAAAGTCTCAAGGATAGACAATTCCCTTTTGTTGCTTTCCTTTGAAATAACAAATATGGTGTGGTCTTGAACAAAAAAAAACTCATTACTTAAAATTTAATGAAAATAGTCTAAAACTTCCATACTACATCTTGTTTCATGATACAAATCATATAGTTGGGTAATACAAACCAATAAATTGGAAAAAATTAAATGATATAATATTGTATCGATGGGGGTTGGTTATAGAAAATTTCTTCTACAAAAATTATACACAACATGCTTTCCACTAACATTCTTTTCTCAATACCCTCTTCAACATTTTTTATAATAACACCTTCCGCATTTATGAAACGACTTCTCAAAATTACTACATATCTGCACAACCACACTCCTCTTACATCAATCAACATTATCAACTTCTATCAATCCAACAAAAATTCTTGTCATTAGTCATGTTATTAATTATGTGATTAGCAACTAGAAGAATGTCACCCTTTTTTCGAGGCTATCTTGCCAAACTAGCTTCGAGGATTGGAGAGAGTCTGACACACTCATATAACACGTAGACCCAAATTTTTTATTTTCCTAGGCCTACAAAAGTTTTTTTATTTTATCAAACTCACCATTTGGCATACTATATCAGAAATATTTGATCAATGCAATAGAATTTCATCATTTCATACTATATCAGAAAGATTGGGCATACTACGTGGCTATGTTAATTACAAGAAATTATCGATCGTAGCAATAGCAATGCCTTCCCTTTCAACAACTAATGACGCTTATTGGTTGTAAAAATTCTAGTCGTTAGTCATCCTTCACGAAGGTTTGTATTCAAGGACTTGGATCTACCAAGGATAGTCCATCGAATATAATATAATTACAAATAATGACTTCAAACTGTTGAGATTTTTTTTTGCATGGTTGAAATAGATTCATCGACAATATATAGGATAGCAGCCAATAGACTTCTCATCAATGAATAATTGACAAACATAAAACATGCATTGCTCTTTACGGACTCGGATCAGTCATTCTTGAGAAAGACCCATGTTCATCTTTGCCTTAAATTTTTAGTAAAACATTTAGGACTATTTTGTTTAATGAGTTATTTATGGAAATATGCAGGGCCAAGATGACCAGGATACGTCTTCACGTTTAAAATATGTACTTCTATTATTATGTGCTAACTCTTATCTTGTTGCAAATACAATCAGTGAATTTTAGTAGCTCAATATTTTTTAAAAACATAAACATTAGAGCCCAAAGAGCGCCAAACAACTCCTTTCAGTAAGTAATATCGATTAGCGGTCACTATGCATTTTCTTTGATACAAACCAAAATGAAAAATGCCTTGTGACGCCATTTCATCCATTCATATGATCTATTATACGAGTGCTATGTTTTGTAAGTATCGTAGCTTAGACGGTCACTAAGCATTTTTGGAATATGAACTTTTTTTTATTTCTATTTTCTTAGTTAAGAAACAATTTAGCCTAGAGACCACTAATTTATTCCTTTCTCATTTAACAATAAACAATAAGCATAGAGTGTTATGTTCTATAAGTATTCAAGCTTAGCGGTCACTAGGCATTTCTTTTATATGAAATGTTTTTGATCTCTATTTTTGAAATTAATAAACAATTAACACTTGAGGCTGCTAATCTATTACTTTCTCAAAAGACCTCTGTAGCTTTCGATAGTAAACAATTTTTATATCTCACATATTTTGCATCTAAAAATTTCACAAAAATGCCTAGCACCCAATAATATCTATTACTATGATATGTTATTAGAGCACTATGTTCGAAATAAGATATTTTTTAGCCTAGTTACCGGCATATCATTCCTTCTTAAAGAAATCTAACTTAGCGGTCGCTAAGCATTTTGCTTAATATGAATTGTTGTTTGATATCTATATTCAAAATAAAAAATCAGTTGAGCCTAGTGGTCGCTAATCTACTCCTCTTGACAAGGAGCGAAGCTTAGTCATCACTAATCATTTTCATCGATGCACACTCGATGTGTTAAAAAGAAAATATGCAAAGGTGTGTGCCTAGTAGTCCCTATGGTGTTATATGAGCACCCTAAAATCATTTTAGTAATCATCTTTCTTCCAGACTATGCAAAGTCCTCCATAGCTTTTGACATTAAAAATTGTCCATATATCACTTATCTGCCATCAAAATATATTATGGAAAATGCCTAGTGACCACTAATATCTATTACTATGATTTGTTCATAAAGCATCTATGTTATCAAGAAATTGTTTAGCCTATTTTCCACATAATCATTCCTTTTGGTAAGTATTGAAGCTTAGTGGCGCTAAGCATTTTCTTTCACACCCACTGTTTGATTGATCTTGTTCAAATAATGGAGCTTAGTGGTTGCTAAGTATTTTACTTGATACAAACCGATATAAATTATGTGTTAGACACAAAAGAACTTATGAGTAATATAGAAGTTGAGAAATCCTTCAATGGTATGTAGTGCCACACTTGGTTGTGGAAGGAATGTATTGTCAATAAGATAAGATTATAGTTAATGAAAATACTAGTGATCGAAAATTGTAAAGATATTAATTCTTATTGTTGGAAATGAAACATAGGAGTTGTAGAGGTGTTGGTCATCAAAAGAAGATCCTAATGAGAGCAACAGTCAGGGGACAAGAAGTCCCTCCTCTTTGATGGGAGAGGTTCCCTTATTTAAAGCAAGACTTATTTACAAATGTACAGTGCATAAATTTGATGTGGAACTTGGATATCATGAAAGCGTTGTGAAAAATAGATTATCAATCACAAAAGCATAGAGGAATGAAGATGCGGAAATAAGTAGAAAAGCATTCTCTAGAATTATAGATAACAAAATAATTCTTTATGCGTGCCAGGATACAATGAATTAGAATTGAACCATTTGTATTTGAATTACTGAGATGCAATTTAGAAGGACACACAATTCCATAAATAACATCCGCAAGAATACAAAGCTTCTTGGTATAATGCAGACAAATGATCTAATAATATTTAATAGATAGTTGTGAAATAACGGAATCAAATGAACAAAGAAAGAAGATCCTTTTGTATTGATTTCCGTATTATTTCTTACACTTTCAGAGATAAGCCAAGTCCCCCAAAAAAAAATGGCGAGGAGAGGCTATTATATAGTTTACAAATCAGTTACTCTTGGTAACTACTTCTTTTAATTAATGCTTAGTTAAAGGGATGCTAATTGCAATACCCCTACTAATTATAATAAATCCGAGATGAAGAAAGGAAGAAAGGAGAAGAATCGGGAGAAGAAGACATGTGTTCATGATTGAGAGGGGCCCACCGATTTTATAATCCACCTGTCGAAACCTTTTCAACGCCTCTCGCTATGTCTCGCCACATGGGACCGATGTGTTGGCGGTGGGATCGGTCAAAAATCTGAGACACTTCTCCATCTCTTTGTCGAATTCGACGTGTGTATGATAATATTTATTTGCTTCTTCAATAGTAGACTGGAGAGAGCAGATCTCCTTCATCTTTTCCTTGGAAATGGAATCCTCCTTGAACAAATTATCTTTGAAAAAAGCTTTGATTTCTTACAAGGAAAGGGGTACACTAGAGGTCTCATCATGGAGGTGGCAATGTATATCTTTGAAAGAGGATACCACCAAAGTATTGAAGGCCTCACCCTTATGCCACTATATTTTTAGTTCTCCCAAAGCTTCTTCTAAAGCACCTTGATTTTCCATTCCACATTTGTATACCCATGATTTCGACAAATTATCTTTCGCATCATCAAAGACCTTACTCACCATCAAAATATTTTCATCAGTTTGCCCCATAAGGAAAAGGTCTACTATGCAACTTCTCCAAAGTTTTAGTTCTTTATCTATATTTCCCATAGTGGAGAAGAGTTTTTGTTGTAGATTTTTACCTTCTCATTGAGTTTAAAAGATTCATCAATGAAATTCAATCCCGCAACGAGCATATCATCCACCATGGCCTCCATAGCCCTTCCATAGATAGAATATCTCGTGTACATCTTTGATACTGGACTTCATCTTGAGGATTACAGGTGGTGGGAGAGTGGTCAGTTGGGTGGGGTCTAAAATTTATCCTTGGACAACAGTGACTTGATGAAACCGCAAGAACCGAGCCTACTCTTCTAGCTGCTCTATAGTTTGTTGTCCTTTTTCAACTCTCCCAATGACCTGGTGACTACTTTCGAAGATTGTGAATCTCACCTTCAGGTGGACTCTCCCATAGAGATCCTCGAAAGCTTGAGATCAGATGCTTGCAAATCATGCTCTGGCTTGTCTACCTTGGGCTTGGCTATCTCCAAGAATTGCTGGCCCTGAGCATCAGATACTATTCTGGAGGTAGTCCTGGCCTTCTTGGCGGGAGTAGGAGGAGTAGTGCCTAATAAGGCCGCCACAACATCAAAATTGGGTCCTGAGATTCGGGAGGAAAACTTTCTCTTGCTACTATCAACAAAAGGCTGCACCCATGCAAAAGAAGAGGAGGAAGAAGAAGGTGGGGAAAGAGGGCCAAGAGAAAGGGAACTCATGGCACTCAAAGTGTGCACTACTATTGCCTCTAGTTGAGATATGAGTGGGATGCTCGGGGCTTCTGGTACAGAAGAGTCAATGGCGCTTGGAAGCTCAGTGCTTTGGACTTCTTTGTCTTTATCCATTGGGGCTTCTGGAGCACTTATGGAGGCTGACACCTCACTCTCTTCACTTTCACTGAGAACAATAATGTTCTCTGGGCCTGATGGCAATTCGAATGCTTCATCATAGGATCTTCTTCAATAGGCTCCTTTTTGACCTCCTTGATTTTCTTCTGATATACTTGAGTGGATGAGGAAGGAGTGGAGGATGTAGGACCTTTAGTTGATGAGGCAGGAGGAGTCTGCACAGGTGCTTCCAAACTAGGTGTCAATGCCTCCTTCCTTGGTGTTGAAGTATCCTTGGAGGAGGACTCTCCTAAATGCCTTCTAAGTTCACAGACTCTCCTATCAAACCAGATTTTGGTTCTTACTAGGACAGGGGCTAAGATTTTAGGCGAGATCATCATTTTATTTTTTAAACCAATCCAAATCTTCCAAGGGAGTGTGCTTGATCAAGGTGTCATATTCATATGAGAATAGGTCAGAATTATCATCCTGCAACCCTTCCAGAACTTGATATAAGTTAATCTCTTGAATTAGTTGGAGAGAAAACCCGCCATAATGCCACCTCCTTGCCTCAAAATCATCAACACAAGTCAGCCCAATAGTCTTACGTGTCTCCTTCTATGATAGTAATTGATTTTGATGTTCATTCAATAAATTTCTTCAAGTCAAAACAATTTCTTGGCTTGAAGAAATGGACAGTGATGGGAGCTAGGGCTCTTTCTATGTTTTGTGCATCTAGGGCCGTCTTGCAGGTGTAGTTTCCCAAAGATATGGGGAAGTGCAGCCAGTAATTTTCTTATCCCTGTAGGTTTTGTGCAACTTGTCTAATTGCCTGCATATCTCGATCAAGGCCATTTTATCATTGCAGAACATAGGGAGCTTGAGAGGGGTGCTCTCATAGCCTGCAAGCCTGATATAGGAGAATTTTCTGAATTGGATGAAGTAAGCACCGTACTTCGCTATTAGGCTCATGGATTCATCCGAGAACCTCCTTGCAGTGTCACTCTCTAGAAGCCTTACAATGTACATGGTGAAAGCATCATTCACCCTCTTGAAGTTGCAATTGCTAGTGTCCAGGGTGAATTGAGGGCAGTAGGCATATATAGGGTCACCCTTATGAGCATCAATGTATGTGAATCCAAACCATTGCCTCGATGCTGCTAGGGTATACATTAGGTATGAAGTCATGTAGAACTTCTTGGTTTGTTGTACATTGGACAACTACTCTGCTAAGTTCATGCTGATGATTTTCCCAGTTGATGTTTTGAGTTCCTTCACACACCATGTTGATAAGGGGGCACATCCAAAAATGGAACTCGTTGGTAGAGGGTAAGCCCATGACCCAAGCTAGCAGGATTATAAAATCTGACAGCTCCTCATTGAAATCGGCATGGAACAGAACCTTGGATAGATGGGATGCCCCCTTTTTAGGGTTTTTAAGCCAAGACTTTGCCACCCGCACCTTGTATTTCTCATTGTCCTGATCAAAGAGGGCCTGTGCCTAGTTTTGAGAGATTACTATAGAATTTTCCATCTCAGGAATCCTTAGGGCAGTGCCAATGGTGGCAACATCGAGCTTGGCAATGAGTTCCCCATGCACATTTGTTAGTTCACTCGAGTCGGGATTGAAATGAGCACCGCAGGAGAGTACTGTATCTGCGCATTGTACTGAGATTGGGAAACTAGCGGCGAATGCCAAGCCACTATCATGAATCATTTGTGCCATAGGAGAGGGGTTCGAGTCTGTCATCCTCGTCCAGAAATCTCTAAAGTCCAGGTGATGAACTTCACTGTCCCCGATATCGGGAACGACAGACTCGAGTGGTGAAATTTGCTCCTGACCTTGAAATTTGATCTTCATGTTGATTTGAAAAACAAAGTCACAGTCTTGAGCTCTTGATGAAATTGTAGAAGAATCAGTATACGCATAGAAATTCCGATTTGCGAGGGTATGAGCAATTGGTAGTAAGAAAGCAGTGTGTAAAAATGCGTAGGGGGAGTTCATTATATAGCCGTTTAGGAGAGAGAAAGATAATAAATGTGCATTAAATACACATCTACCAACTTGAAAAGTAAGATATTTGGGAAGAGTGGGAAAAATTAGCCGGATGGCCTTTGGTTCATTTGGGACACGCGGGACGCGATTCGGCCGATGCGGGCGACGTGGGAAAAAGATGCACAAATGCTTTTGGGACATGAGGGATGAAAGTACACAAAGTGCGCGATTCGGCCGAATCGGGTGAAAGGTGAACATCGAGTCTAAATGAACTTGGGACATTTGGGACAAAAATGTCTGACAGCCCGAAAGAAACGGACTTCGGGTAAAACGGCCGATCGATGAACAGGGAGCCCGAATGAACTTGGGACACTTGGGACAAAAATGTCCGACAGACCCGCAAATCACAGAATGACCCATAAATGCAGATTTTTTCAAAATTTTTAACTTATCCCCTTACCAAAACAACAGAAAAGGCGTTTAACTTAGAAATTTTCAATTCTGAACTTCTCAAAAGAGGGGGAATTTTGAGAGGACAACAGCTGGCTCCTCCTAGGGATGACTTGGCTCAAGTCCAAAAGAATGAGACAAGGCAAGAATTTAGAAAATCTAGGGGAAGCAGACCAGTACCTTATCCATTGGGCTACGGAGTCAGAAGTAGATCAATACAAAAGACAACACACAAAAACAAGGAAAAGCAAGGGGAAAGACAAAACGCTATACAGAATATACAAAGGACTTCCTGATCACCTAAGACTTAAACAATTTCAGGTACTGCCCACTATAAGGAAGTGGGAGAGAAGAACCATCCATATAATCAAGGTAAAAATAATTCTCACCAGCAAAGTGCCTGATCTTGAAAGGTCCGAGCCAAAGAGAATCAAACTTGCCATGGCTGCCACGAGGTTCATGCCTTTTATCCCACAGCAAAACAATGTCTCCAATATTGAAATCCCGGGATCTGGCTTTTTTATCAAATAAGGCCTTTACTTTCTGTTGGTGAGTAGATATTCTATCAGTGACTTTCAACCTATCCTCATTCAATTGGTAAAGGTACATGATCCTTTTATCCAAAGAATCATTGAAACTGGTGTCTTCAATGGCCTTCATTAAATGCAAGGCTGGTAGTTCCACTGTTACTGGTAATTGAGCTTCCACTCCATACACTACCTGAAAAGGAGACATCCCAATGGCTCTCTTAGGTGTGATCCTATCTTCCTAAAGAGCATCATAGAGTTTCTTGTGTCAGTTCCTCTGGGATTCATTAACTAATTTCCTTATTATAGCCACCATATTTTTGTTTGTTGATTCTACTTGTCCATTACCCTAAGGATAATAATATGAGGAGTGAGCCAGGGAGATGACATATCCATAACAAAAATCCATCATCTCAGTTGAAGAAAAATTTGAAGCATTATCTGTCACTATCTTGTTTGGCACACCAAACCTCACCAAGATGTTCTCTTTGATAAAACTGCATACTACTTCTGAAGTAGTACTCTTTACTGGAATGGCTTCTACCCACTTAGTAAAATAATTTGTGGTAGTTAATATGTGGGTATGACCAGCACTAGAAGAGGGATTAAGTGTTCCAATGAAATCTAAACCCCATTGTTGAAAAGGCTCTTCAATCACAACTGGTTTAAGGGGCAAAGAGGCCAACTTGGGTCTACCCATGAAGGTCTGACAAGCTTCACATTTATCAACCCACTTTGATGCATCTCTGAACAAGGTAGGCCAGTAATATCCTGCACAAAGAATATTATGAGTAGTGACAGTTGATGAGTAGTGCCCTCCACATGCTTGGTTATGAAAAGCTGAAAGTAGCTTCCTCTATTGTTCCTTATCCACACATTTTAGAAACCTTCCATCCAACCCGTGCTTAAACAAGGAATTCTCCCACAACACATATTGGGCTGATCTTAGCTTAACAGATCTCCTCTCTTTGGTAGTCAAATGAGAGGGACATTCTCCATATGTGAGAAAGTGTGCGATATTGGCATACCATTCATCAATTGAGCCAAGAAACAGAATGGTAGGAAGATCAACTTTATCCTCTAGTAACTCATGTCTAGCTCCCTCAGCGATGAGTTCACACAAGCCTTTTCCACGGACGAGCTTGGTTGGTCTGATGTCAATGTCATATTCTTGGACCTTGGCCACCCAGTTCCCTCTCTTGGATCCAAACTCCTGTTGTGTGAGAATGGACTTGATGGTTGTATCCGTACAAATACTGTGGAGTGAGAGTTAAGAATGTAAAAACGAAACTGTTTGACAACTTTAACCACTGCGAAAAGCATGTTTCTCCATTATGGTGTATTTTAACTCATGATTTTTTAGAATGTAGCTCATAAATTCAATCGGGAGATCGTGATCATTAGAATCTTCTTGAGTCAAAACAACAAGCAGTGGTGTTATCCATGGCATAACAATAGATAATAAAATCTTTGCGAAATCTAAACATGCTAAAATAGGAGTTTTAGCAATAGCCCTTTTAATACCTTCAAAGGATTCTTTCCCTTCAGGAGACAAACCAAACATCTGTTTTCCTTCATCATTTGAGAGATATTCAAAGTTAGCTCTCATGAAATTAGGAATGAATCTTCTCGGAAAGTTAATCTTACCAAAGAAAGAGTGCACTCCTTTCTTTGGTTGGAAGGAGAATTTTTGGATAGCTTGAACTCGCTCAGGATCAATTTTTATACCATCTTTGGAAGAATCATGCCCTAATAATTTTCCTCTCGTAACAAAAAAATATAGATTTCTTAAGATTTAAAGAGATCCCATGTTCTCTACACTTCAAAAGAACTATTTCTAGATGCTGAAAATGATCTCGCCCTTGTTTTGGAAAATACAATCAAGTCATCAAGGTATACGACAATACACTTCCATTTCAAACTTCCAAAGGCCAAGTCCATAGATCTTTGAAAAGTGGCACCAAGATTAATGATCCCAAAAGGCATCCTTTTGTAGGCAAAGGTACCCCAAGGGGTAGTGAAGGATGTTTTGTGTTGATCTCATGGTATTAACTTCTACCGATTATACCCCGAGAAGCCATCAAGCATAGACAACATTTCAGATCTCGCACACAACACTTGCAAGACTTGATCCATCATGGGCAAAGGATAGTTGTCCTTTAAAGAAGCTTGATTCAGATTCACAAGTCAACTTAGATACGAATATCACCATTTTTCTTTCTAACAGGCATAATATTGGCAATCCATGTTGAATGGTGGATAGGAAAAATGATTTTGGCCTTTAATAACTTTTGTATTTCCTGAAAAATGGTGTCGGCTATCTTAGGATTGTATTGCTCTGTTTCTGTCTGAAAGGCTTAATCCCAGGTTTGAGAGGGATAAAATGCTGCATCTCCTTTGGTTGAAAAGCTTTTAAATCTTCATAGGAATAAGAAAGAACATCTTTATACTTCCTTAAAAGATTAATTACCTTCCTCTTTTCTTCTGGTGTGCAACATTTTCCAATGTTCACGAGTTTAGGGTCAGTGGAACTCCCAATATTAATTTTATCATATTCAGCTGATTGTTGAGGTCCAGTAGAAGCTTTAAACTTCACATACCTATCATGTTTGTCAAACAACTCTTCTAAACTCACCAATCCCTTTGGAATCTTATTCCCTTTGAGTTTGATACATCCGTCTTGATCCATCTCTTCCTCATTGACATCTCCTTTATGGGAGGGCACACTTTCATGAGGTAAATTGTCGCTTCCTTCAAAGTACAACTGTTCAAAGTTATCCCTGAGCTCTAAGAAAGAAAGAAAATGCTGATCATCATTGAAAACTTTCCAGTTACTTGCATTATCAGGTACACTGGGCCTATGGATTATTTCAATGGTAAACTTATCTTGAGAGAAGTCAGGATGAGGTATCAACAATGACCCTGAGACTGCTAGTGAATCAGCCCTAGTGTTCTCCTCCCTAGGCACTGCTTGATAGAGAAGGCATCAAGAAATTCAATAGAGTCCCAAACCTAATTCCTATAATGTTTCAATCTTCTATTCTTTACCTGGAAAAGGTTTCTAACTTGCTTGACAATCAGCTCCGCATCTCCATGAGCTAGAAGATTCTTCACACCCTTTTCTTTTGCCACTGGAGCCCAAGAATGAGAGCTTCATACTCTGCTGTATTATTAGTATTTTCAAATTACAACTTGAATGAGAAAGGACAGACTTTTCCCTCGGGAGACATCAATATTACACCAGCTCTAGTAGAACCACCGAGGAACAACTTCCACAAACTCTAATATCCAAACACCATTAGAATCCTCGATGATCTTTTGGGAGTTGGATTTCTCCTGAGACATAATAATATAGTTTCCGTGCCCCATATCTTCATAAAGTATTTGTGCTTGGGATCGTCTATTTTTGTATGATATACTCGGACGCTTTCTCAGCAAAGCAACTTCTTCATTTGCCCATTAACGGGTATGAGGACATGCGACCAATCCATTTTAATTTCTCCACCCACATCTTTACAGAAGTTCCTACTTAGCAGCATTCCATATGAAGGAGGAATATCTGCTACTAGGATAGTAGCTAAAACCTTCTTCTCAGGAAAGGTAGCAAAAGCTACTTGTGCATCTTTAATTCTTCCAATTAGGGGCACTTCCTTGCTCTCCATGGAATAACAAGACCCATAAGTGCATGTGAGAGTTAGGCCTAAGGCATGGGCTACTTTGGTCAGGCATTACATTGTCCGATGCCCCTGAGTCTATGACGCAATTGCTGAGTCTATGGCCTGCTATAAGAAGCGTCACATAAAATGGTTTGATCTTGTCATTGGGTGAGGTGACAACGGCTACTAGATTGGGTTGTGGTGTAGAAGATGGAGTGGGTAAAAGGCCTTTAGAGGTAGTTTTGGAATGGGAATTGACAAAGTGAATCATTTTAGCAAAAGCCTTGGGATGGGTTTGATAATATTCAGCCTCTGAGATTTGAACCTTGGTCTTTTTTAGGTGATCAATGATATCGAAAGACCCAGAAGTGGATGGGCTATCATCACTTGGGACCTTAGGTTTATCAGTTTTAGGAGTTGAAAAAGAAGTAGCTTTAGTAGTGGAATTGATAGAACTCACCTTTGATGTGGACGTAACAGGGATAGGAGATCCTCTTTTTACAATTACAGGATAGTCGTCGGCTGCTCCTTAGATTTTTTGGTAGGTCGTCAAAAATTTCTCCTTTGATTTGTCTCGCTCTCGAGTCATGACAGCATATGATTCGCTATTCATGTCTGCTACTACTTTGTCATAATCATCTCCTTCATCAACACCTTCAGTAGTGAAGAAATTGACTCGAGATCCCTCAAGTTCCTCTGCTTCTTCATTGACCTCTTCAACAAATTCTTCACAGTCTTCACTAACCTCTTCATCCTCCGGCTCTTCAACTTCACAGGTCATGCATTAACAGGAACTTTAATAGGTGGTCCTTCAAGTGCTAATCTTGTCTGAGAAGCAGGCAAATGATTTCTAGGCTGAAAATTCCTCCTTGGAACATCTCGCATAAGGGGCGTCTTTGGGCCAATTGTTTCTTAATGGCAATGAGATCATTTGCAAGCTTTTGGTACTAATGGACCAAGATTAGGCCCTGTGGAGTGGAAGAGGAGGAAGAAGAAGACTTGGATCTAGAAGGGTCTCTCCTCAACTTTCCTGACATGATTAAATCATCTTCGACACTAACAACAAGAGTTTGATCCTCGGCCAATGTTACAAGATTAGCTCTTCTCAATGCATAACTAACTTCAGGAAATTGGGCATTCAGGAAGAAGCATTTTTGAATTTGATCTATAGGTTGAGTGTCTGGTGGAATTTTATTAATCAACTTGTTGAATCGGGCCACAAATTCTCTCATGGGCTCTTGTGATTCTTTCTTTATTTGAGAAATTTGGGCTAGCAAAACATGCACATCTTTCGCCGGTTTAAAACAATTCTCAAACCTAGCTCTCATTGTGTTCCAAAGCTAGTGATAGCTATGGCTGGAAGGTGATAAAACCAATCAGCCACATTATCTTGTAAAGTCTCAACAAAAAGCCTCACTGAGACGTCTTCATGTTCAACTCCCAGAACTCCACATGCAACTATGAAGGCCGCGATATGCTCATCAGGATGTACCTTACCATCACCTCTAAATTTGGGAAAGTTCTTCCGGTTACCTCTAGGTAATTCATGCAAAGGCTGAGGAAGGGCAAGGGGCCCAACACGATGACCCCAAGGCAATGGTACCGCCATTCTTGGAAAAATGGCTTGAAGGGGGAATGAAACACCAACAAGAATCAAAGCTCAGAGATTAGGGTTGAGTTGCTTTGAAGGAATACCACCCGTAGGAGTTCTATTTTTAACAGGAGGAGTGCTTGTTGAATGAGTTCTTATATTTCTTCCTGCTGAAGGGAAAGGAAAACTTGTTTCCAAAAGCTGGAACTGAGAATCTTCAATACCAAGGGCCCTTCTCCCGCGAGTAAAATGTGGAGTCACCAGATCAAAGGATGATCGATTAAATGGTTATGGAACTAGAAAACGATTCCCCAGCGGAGTCACCAAAAACTGTTGGTCATCAAAAGAAGATCCTAATGAGAGCAATAGTCAGGGGACAAGAAGTCCCTCCTCTTTGATGGGAGAGGTTCCCTTATTTAAAGAAAGACTTATTTACAAATTTACAACACATAACTTTGATGTGGAACTTGGATATCATGAAAGCATTGTGAAAAAGATTATCAATCACAAAAGCATAGAGGAATGAAGACGCGGAAATAAGTAGAAAAGCATTCTCCAGAATTATAGATAACAAAATAATTCTTTATGCGTGCCAGGATACAATGAATTAGAATTGAACCATTTGTATTTGAATTACTGAGATGCAATTTAGAAGGACACACAGTTCCATAAATAACATCCACAAGAATACAAAGCTTCTTGGTATAATGCAGACAAATGATCTAATAATATTTAACAGATAGCTGCGAAATAAAGGAATCAGATGAACAAAGAAAGAAGATCCTTTTGTATTGATTTCCGTATTATTTCTTACACTTTCAGAGATAAGCCAAGTTCCCCTCCCCCAAAATGGCGAGGAGAGGCTATTATATAGTTTACAAATCAGTTACTCTTGGTAACTACTTCTTTTAATTAATGCTTAGTTAAAGGGATGCTAATTGCAATACCCCAACTAATTACAATAAATCCGAGATGAAGAAAGGAAGAAAGGAGAAGAATCAGGAGAAGAAGACATGTGTTCATGATTGAGAGGGGCCCATTGATTTTAGAATCCACTGTCTAAACCTTTTCAATGCCTCTGCTATGTCTTTGCCACGTGGGACCGATGTGTTGGCAGTGGACTGGGTCCAAAATCTAAGACACTTCTCCATCTCTTTGTCGAATTTGACGTGTGTATGATAATATTTATTTGCTTCTTCAATAGTAGACTGGAGAGGGAAGATCTCCTTCATCTTTTCCTTGGAAATGGAATCCTCCTTGAACAAATTATCTTTGATAAAAGCTCTGAATTGAGCTTTGATTTCTCGTAAGGAAAGGGGTACACTAGAGGTCTCATCATGGAGGTGGCAATGTATATCTTTGAAAGAGGATACCACCAAAGTCTTGAAGGCCTCACCCTTCTGCCAACTATTTTTTAGTTCTCCCAAAGCTTCTTCTAGCACCTTGATTTTCCATTCCATGTTGTATACCCATGATTTCGACAAGTTATCTTTTGCATCATCAAAGACCTTGCTCGCCATAAAAATATTTTCATCGCCCCGCCCCATAAGGAAAAGGTCTACTATACAACCGCTCCAGAGTTTGAGTTGTTTATCTATATTTCCCATAGTGGAGGAGAGTTTCTGTTGTAGATTTTTTACCTTCTCATTGAGTTTGAAAGCTTCATCAATGAAATTCAACCCTGCAATGAGCATATCATCCACCATGGCCTCCATAGCCCTTCCATAGATAGAATATCTCGTGTACATATTTGATACTGAATTCATCTTGGCTGAGGATTACAGGTGGTGGGAGAGTGGTCGGTGAGGTGGGGTCTAAAAATTTATATTTGACAATAGTGACTTGATGAAACCTCGTAAGAACCCGAGCCTCGCTTCTTCCACTGTACATTCTATAGTTTGTTTTCCTTTTTCAACTCTCCTAATGACCCTGGTGACTGTTTCTTGAATATTGTGAATCTCACCTTCAGGGGTGGACTCTCCCATAGGGATCCTTGAGAGCTCGAGATCAGATGCTTGAAAATCATGCTTTGGCTTGTCTACTTTGGGCTTGGCTATCTCCAGGAATTGCTGGCCCTGAGCATCAGATACTATTCTGGAGGTAGTCCTGGCCTTCTTGGCGGGAGTAGGAGGAGTAGTGCCTAATAAGGCTGCCACAACATCAAAATTGGGTCCCGAGATTCAAGAGGAAGACTTTCTCTTCCTACTATCAACAAAAGGCTGCACCCATGCAAAAGAAGAGGAAGAAGAAGGTGGGGCAAGAGGGCCGAGAGAAAGGGAACTCATTGCACTCAAAGTGTGCACCGATGTTGCCTCTAGTCGAGATATGAGTGGGATGCTCGGGGCTTCGTGCACAGTAGTAAGAGTCAATGGCACTTGGACGCCAAAGTGCTTTGGACTTCTTTGTCTTTATCCATTGGGGCTTCTGGAGCACTTATGGAGGCCGACACCTCACTCTCTTCGCTTTCACCGAGAAAATAATGTTCTCTAGGCCTCGATGGAAATTCTGAATGCTTCATCATAGGATCTTCTTCAACAGATCCTTTTTGAACTCCTTGATTTTCTTCGATATACTTGAGTGGATGAGGAAGGAGTAGAGGATGTAGGACCTTTAGTTGATGAGGCAGGAGGAGTCTGCATAGGTGCTTCCGAACTAGGTGTCAATGCCTCCTTCCTTGGTGTTGAAGTATCCTTGGAGGAGGACTCTCCTGAATGCCTTCTAAGTTCACGAGACTCTCCTATCAAACCAGATTTTGGTTCTTACTAGGACAGGGGCTAAGATTTCAGCCAGATCATCCTTTTCTTTTTTGAACCAATCCAAATCTTCCAAGGGAGTGTGCTTGATCAAGGTGTCATATTCATATGAGAACAGGTCAGAATTATCATCCTGCAACCCTTCCGGAACTTGATACAAGTTAAGCTCTTGAATTAGTTGGAGAGAAAACCTGCCATAATGCCACCTCCTTGCCTCAAAATCATCAACACAGTCAGCCCAATAGTCTTCTGTGTCTGCCCTATGATAGTAATTGATTTTGATGTTCTGTTCAATAAATTTCTTCAAGTCAAAACAAGTTCTTGGCTTGAAGAAATGGACAGTGATGGGAGCTAGGGATCTTTCTATGTTCTGTGCATCTAGGGCCATGTTGCAGGTGTAGATAGATCATGGGCATGAGTGTAGATAAGGAGGTTGAAAAGGGATGGAATCAAAAGAGACAAGAAAATGGGTGCATAGATATAATCTCGCTAATATTGTGTTTTAGAGAGAATACATAGCTTTAATAGACATTAGCAATTATGTCAAAATATCGGATACAACTAAGACAAGTATTTATCAAAAGTGTTTATGTTATTGTATGTGTACCGTAGTTAATGGCGAGCACTTACTGCAGAGCTTTGTATTTGTCTAGTTCTTTGTGTTTTACACCACAATCCATCCATGCCTTTCCATTTGATGCCTTTACACTCCGTTCCATCTTCTTGTCAAAAAGCGCCGCTCTCTCGAAACCACATTTTTGTCGACCATGACCGAAGATTTTTAATCCCTTTTAAAATATTTATTCCTTTCAAAAACCTATTTTTTATGTTCAATATTAGCTCAAGTATTCGTGTCTTCTAAACAGGTTCCCTATTCAGCCCTTTTATCTGTCTCTCTGGTTTCTTTTTGTTGATTTTGCGTTCTTCTTCATCCATTTAATTTTTCCTGTAAGCGCTGACATCTATCTCTAGCTGCAAAACATGAATCACATATTTTTTTATAAATTGTAATGGTTTTATTTTGTAGAGTTTAGGTAATCATTTTGACTTCCTTTAATGTTTTTTAATATGAAATAAATAGTCATGACTAATTCTTCAATATTCGATTCTCTCTTGATTGCCGTGTTGTTATACATAGTTTTTTATATTAGTTTCTCCATGTAGAAATAATTAAATGCATTGTCTTTACAATTTTTTTATGTTTTGTAAAAGGTAAGCACATTATATGTTCTCATAAACATTATTAAATATAAATGTTAACCATTCTATTTACAAACATATATTTCACTTACAATTAGTAACAACTTACTTGATAAATGAGGCAATATAAAGTAACAATTTTTAAATTCTAAATTAACATATTCCAAGACTAGAGGCCGCTAAGCTAGATGTTTACGACATTGCCTAGCTATTACAAGACAACACAAGGCAACAAATATTCGAAGACAAGACAAATATTAAAGAGTTTCCTGAATACATTTTTCAAACAAGAATGGAGACTAACAGCCGCTAAGTTTCTGGGTGACTTGACATACGATATAACTAGGATGACTTGCCTGAAAATCGAGCTAAGCACCATTATTATATTTAGAGTTACATATTAATTTATCATAATCTTGCCATGATATTTGAAGCCTAGCGGCCGCTAATGTCAAATATTAGTAAATAACATTGGTGCAACATAACAAAAACATGAGATTAGCGGCCGCTAGGATATCTGTTGCCTTGCATACATGACAATTAGTAACGACCCAACTGAAAAATTAACTAGCTCCTTTATTATATTTGGATGTTACATTTCTACCTTCTAAGACTAGCGACCACTAGGGTGGATGTTTATTTTCTATGTAACATAATAAAGACTTAGGATTAGCGGCCGCAATGGTAATTCTTGTCTTTACATTCAAGATATTGATTAACGACTAGACTAAAAAATCAAAACTGAACTAAACTCCAACACCAATTGTTTATCCAGTGGACTCGAGTATAACATAATATTGTTAGTGACCGCTAGGATATTTGCTTTATGTATGGCATTCAAGATAATGTATAACAACTCGATTGAAAATATAACTATGCTCCCCAAAATTATATTTCAATTTTAAAATATTTTTTAACGACTGATGATCGCTAGGGTGGTTGTTCACTACATTTCTTTCCTAAATAATTGTGATTGCAAATGAAAATTTAGGCCTAGCAGCCGCTGAGCTCAATAGTATATTCGTAGTCTATCACATGAATGCCAAATGAAAATATAAGCCTAGCGGTCACGTTGGGTTCAATATGGTTGCAACATCATAGAGGCTTGAGGTTAGCGACCACTAGGATAGTTTTTGTCTTACATACATGACAATTAGTAATGAATTGATGAATATCCAAATACATGACTCCAGTTCATAGCTCTGGTATGATAGAATCATTTACCATCCAAAATTTACAATGGAACATAGCGGGGCACTTTGAATGCTCCCTACAATTATATTTCAATTTTAAAAGACTATTTTTAATGGTGATGAACACTAGGGTCATTTCTCACTACATTTATTTCCTGAGTATTTGTGATTCCAAAGGAAAATTGAAGCCTCTTAGCTACTTGAGCTCAATAGAATGCTTGAAGTTTATCACATGAATTCTGAATGAAAATTTAAGGCTAGCGGCCATTGTATTCAATTCAAAACCTAGTGGGCTTTGGGTTCAAAATGTTATTCAAATTAGTGTTGTTGTAACATCATAAAGGATTCAATTTTTTGGTCGCTAGGATAATTGTTGTATTACATATAGGACAATTAGTAATGACTTGACGGATATTCAAATACACGACTAGACAAAAAATATTCAAAGACAAGATGAACTCAAGTTCTTGGGCTATTAGATGCTTTCAATAAGAGGCCATGTGGACACCTTGAGGTAGGGGTCAAAATTCTCCATATGGACTAAGAGGAACATAGTAGGGCACTTCAAATGCTCCCCACAATTATATTTCAATTTTAAAAGACTATTTTAATGACTAGCAAATGCGAGGGTGGTTTCTCATTAAATTTATTTCTTGAGTACTCGTGATTCCAAAAACAATTTAAGCGTATCGGCCGTTGAGCTCAATAGAATGATGAAGTCTATCGCATGAATTCCAAATGAAAATTTAAGGCTAGCGACCATTGTGTTCAATTTTAAGCCTAGTGGTCTATTGGGTTCAAAATGTTATTCAAATCAAGTGTTGCAACATCATATAGGCTTGAGTTTAGCAGCCGCTAGGATAGTTGTCTTCCATACAAGACAATTAGTAATGACTTGATGGATATTCAATACATGACTAGATAAAAAATATTCAAAGAAAGGATGAAATCAAGTTCTTGGGCTATTGGTGAGTTACAAGTAGTTTGTAATCATCAACCTAAGTTCCATTCCCATTGAGTTCATTGGATGATTTCAATAAGTGGCCATGGGGACACCTTGAGGTAGGGGTTGAACTTCTCTATATGGACCAAGTGGAACATAGCGGGCACTTCAAATGTGGATCACTCGATGGACATTAAGGACCCAAGCCCACCCCCATGTCCCACTTAGAGAAAGTTCTCCTCCACCACTCCAGTTCAAAGCTCTGGTATAATAGAAGAGTTTACCATCTAAAATTTACAAGTAGTTTGTAATCATCAACCCAAGTTCCATTCCCATTGAGTTCATTAGATGCTTTCAATAAGAGGCCATGTGGACACCTTGAGGTAGGGGTCAAACTTCTCCATATGGACCAAGTGGAACATAGTGGGGTGCTTCGAATGCTCCCCACAATTATATTTCAATTTTAAAATACTTTTTTTAACGATTGATGTACGTGAGGGTGGTTGCTCAGTACATTTATTTCTTGAGTAATCGTGATTCCAAACAAAAATTTAAGCGTATCACGTTGAGCTCAATAGAATGCTCAAAGTCTATCATAAGAATTCCAAATGAAAATTTAAGGCTAGTGGCCACTGTGTTCAATTTTAAGCATAGTAGCCACCGTGGGTTCAATTCAAAATGTTATTCAAACCAACATTGCAACATCACAAGGGCTTGATTTTAGTGGTCACTAGGATAGTTTTTATCTTCCATACATGACAATTAGTAATGACTTGATGGATATTCAATACATGACTAGACAACAAATATTCAAAGATAGGATGAACTCAAGTTCTTGGGTTATTGGTGAGTTACAAGTAGTTTGTAATCATCAACCCAAGTTCCATTCACATTGAGTTCATTGGATGCTTTCAATAAGTGGCCATGGGGAGAACTTGAGGTAGGGGTCAAACTTCTCCATATGGACCAAACAAAACATAGTGGAGTGCTTCAAATGTAGATTGCTTGGTGGACATTAAGGACCCAAGCCCACCCCCATGTACCACTTAGAGAAAGTGATCTTCCACCACTCTAGTTCAAAGCTCTGATATAATAGAAGAGTTTACCATCCAAAATTTACAAGTAGTTTGTGATCATTAACCCAAGTTCCATTCCCATTGAGTTCATTAGATGCTTTCAATAAGAGGCCATGTGGACACCTTGAGGTAGGGGTAAAAATTATCCATATGGACTAAACGGAGCATAACGTGGTGCATTGAATGCTCCCCACAATTATATTTCAATTTTAAAAGACTATTTTTAATGACCGAGTGAACACGAGGGTGGTTTCTCAGTACATTTATTTCCTGAATACTCTTGATTCCAAATGAAAATTTAAGCATATTAGTTATTAAGCTCAATAGAATGCTCAAAGTCTATCGCATGAATTCCAAACAAAATTTAAGGCTAGCGGCCGTTGTGTTCAATTTTAAGCCTAGTGGCCACTGGGTTCAAAATTTTATTTGAATCAATGTTGTTGTAACATCATAGAGGCTTGAAGTTTCATGGCTGCTAGGATAGTTATTATCTTGCATATAGGACAATTAGTAATGACTTGATGGATATTCAAATATATTACTAGATAAAAATATTCAAAGACATGATGAAATCAAGTTCTTGGGCTATTGGTAAGTTACAAGTAGTTTGTAATCATCAACCCAACTTCCATTCCCATTGAGTTCATTGGATAATTTCAATAAGTGGCCATGGGGACACCTTAAGGTAGAAGGTGAGGGTCCACTAGTTGCGCCCAAAAATGGAATTCACATTTTCTACACAATGGAGTAAATCTCTGTATTTCTCTCCAAGCCATTGAATCCCACATCCCTAAACTAGTTCTTCATGTAAACCTCCTCTGTGAATTGGGTATATGAGGTCAATGAAAATGAGCTCAACATTGGCAAGAATAGGATGGATGAGAAGGAGAAAAGAAACAAATGTAGCCAAAACTTTAGAGTTGGATTGCTCGACGTAAGTCATGCATGTTGGAATCACCCTAAATTTTCTCAATGGCTTCATCTTCCGAGTTAAGGTATATCGAGAGATATCAAAGAGATGAAAATGAGAAATGGCCAAGGTGAGGGCCATCTCCAACTACTCACCATGAAGGGTGATGAATGGAAAACACAGGAACACCATTAAAATCAAGCTAGACAAGCAAAGAAGGGAGGTAGAGAAGAAAGAGCCGTAGGTAGGTTTAAAAAATAGAGACGAACAAGGAACCATTAATTATGGTGATGTAGGCCAACTCTCCCTTTGTGTGAAATGATATTAGGTAATCGTGCCAATATTTCATGTTACATGAAATTATGATGACATTCGACTCATCAATGGTGGCATTAGCAAATAAATTGGCGACACAATTTGCTTTTCTAAATGCATGATTAATACTCCAAATTTTTAATTTTCCTAACCAAAATAGAATATTGGAAATGTAAAAATTAAGATGTCGGGAATGGGCTGATCCTTTAGCAATTACATGAACAATGATTTGCGAGTCACCTTCTACCAGAAGTGAATCACATCCCCTAGTAACAACTAATTTGACTCCTTCCATAAGAGCTTGAGCTTCTGCTAAATTATAGGTGCCCTCTTTGAGTGGGAAGGAGCCCACCACAATTATATCCCCATTCTCATTTCTCACAAGACACCCTGCCCCTGATTTACCCAGGTTGCCTCTAGAGGCCCCGTCAAAGTTAATTTTGCAAAATCCAACTAAGTTCAATATGTTATTGAAGTCCACCACATGATATTCGAAGGATAGTGGGTGCTAAGGTCATAGATTATTTCATGGCATTGGTGTAGCATAACACAGTCTTGTGATTAATGACCTGATAAGATAATTCTTGTCTTACATTAAGGCCCCCTAACCTAAACCTATAAAATTTGATTTTTACATTGTGGAATGGTATCCTAGAATATATATACATTAGTGGCTGCTAGTGTTCACTTCTACCAAAAAATTGAAAACTCAAAACAAACCAAATTTAATAGCGATTAATTGTTTAAATTTCTTAGTGTAACACATAACATAAAATTCTACTAATGATTTCTTGTATTTTATAATTAAAGGAGGGTTGAAGGGTCCCTTTCCCTTTACATTATAGATACAATGAGAGGATTAGTCTTAAAACCCGAATGATACAACAATACTTTGGTGAAAAAAATGCAAGGGCCAATGCCAAGAAAAGAAGTGGTTGGGAATACAAAAAACCCCAGACTAGTAAGCCAGATAGTATGATTCGATAACAATGGAAATGGAAATGCTATACAACAACCAAAAAAATATATTAGAACCACTTATTTATCTAAATCAGATGACATCTCCATAACCTCCACCTTAATGGGCATGAAAACGGTTTTCGTTTGTGGTTCCGAGAAAAATATGCTCTTTTCCAAGAGTAGCCCGACTCTTTAACCAATTGTATGCCTCATGATCTTACCTACGAAGAACATCCCAACATGCCGATTCTGTTACAGTAGAGAAAACATAGCATCCAGGTCAGGAAAGTGGAGCGACCTACCTCCCATCGACGATGTCTCACCCAATTCATCCACTTCACACAAGAAATGATTTAGTACATTAAACCATTTGAACAACTCTTTAAAAATGTCTACGTGCACCAAACCTTCCTATTTATAGTGAGCATCAGAAAGAAAGGGCCATGACGCACTCAAGGTTTTTTCCATTTCCACTTCCATGCCAACCCTATACATTGGCTTGATCTAGTGATGACCCATCTCCAAATCCCAATCCTTCACCGGGTGTATGATAAGAAGATGAAAAATGAACGTTGAAGAAACTTTTGCATTTACCCTTGGACGTCCCTCTAAAGAAAGATAATCATCTCCAAGAACTCCCTCAATTGCAACTAGGTCTTGCTCTAATTCAATCCTAAAAATGGATTTCAAACGATGATGCAAAATTTTGGTATAAAATCCCATTTCACTCACAATCGCAAAAAATTGAATGAAAGACAACATTGGTTCGACCATGATAGAATAAATGAAATCTCGTGAAGAAAACCGAAAGGTGTGAAAATAAGGGGAGCGATAAGATAAATATATGGAGTGAATATGCATGCCATCGCATGCTTGAAATTAATACAAGCTTGCCAACGGCTTTAATATCAACATTTATTGGAAAAGGTGATGAGTCCGGCCAATCAAGATATTTATAACAAATTTTATCACAAAATCTACCTATTTAGTAGCTATCTTAATAGATAAGATTTAAGGTCTAATATAGAGTTAATGAGACCACACAAAGGGAATTTTAATCACACAAGATTGATTTTCCTTGATAAGGTTTGCGTTTTAATGATGGTGTCACATCAAGTCTCATCAATAAATTATCCAATGAAATGGTGCCACATAGACAACCCATAAAAGGTGATTTTATTCTCAAGTAATGGGTTGCCTTATATTCCTTTGTACTCCAAAGTATTTATTTTAAATCCCTTAAAAATATGTTCTCCACATAATTAAAATGTGTAAAAGAAAATCAACATATTAAAAAATCATGATCTATTAAAGGGTATTTTTTAATTTATGATTGTTAAGTGGCTCTAGCAACCTCTTACATTAGGATTCATGATAACTGGCTCATTTCCTCTACTATGATCTAAACTTGCCTAACTATGTGTCTATATTTATTACCAACCTTAACTAATGACACTTACATTTCAAGGACTTGGCTCTGCTAGGGATATTCCATCTAATATAAATTAATTACAAACAATGACAACAAAACTATTGATATTGTTTTTTGCATCATTAAAATGGATTCCCTGATATTGTAGAGGCTAGAGGCCTGCTAGCCTTCTCATTAACGAATAATTGGTAAACATAAAAAATCATTTCTCTTCATGACATCTGATACTTTATTCCTGAGCAAGGTTGTGTACATCTTCACCCTCGATGTTTAGTAAATTGTTACAAACTATTATGTTTAATGGGTAATTTCTTAAAATATGTAAGGCCAAGATGAACATGATACATCTTCAGGTTTAAAATATGTACTTCTATTATTATGCTCTGACACATTTTTTAATTTTTAAATGCTTTTGATTTGGAGGGTTACGGGAACCCACCCATACAAAGAAAACAAACAGAAACAAACAAAACTAGGGAGCCCAAGTCCCACAACAAGAACAACACAAAAGAAAGAAACCAAGCAAGAGCATGCCACAGATCCAAAACCAGTATGGAAATACAAAATCATATCCGAAGGTAAGCTAAGAACATGATCTTTATAGAAGCCCATGAGCGAGGCCTTCCATAATTCCAATCTCCTCCTCCTCCTCCTCCCCCATCCTGCTCCCCAAACATCTTCCACGACCCGATTCACACCACCCCACGGTGGAACCTTGCCAAGAAAAAGGAGAAAGGCTCCTTTTGCATGATCCCAAAGAGCATTGAGCTGATAAATTATAGAATCAATAGGATAATGAGCTTTGGGAAGGTCAAGGGTGGCAATCTATTGGGATCCAAGCCGCCATGCTAGAAGAGAATATGCACACTCTCCACATGAAGAAGTAATTCCCTATATTTCTCTCCCAACCAATGAATCCCTTACCCAACACCAATAGCCTGTTCATCAAAGTACTCCAACCAGAGCAGGGGTATCAAATACAACAGCTATCTAATGCCTCGTGTAAACCAACTCGTGAATCGAGATAGATAAAGTGCTATGCTACTGCCTCGACATCCGCTAAAACTGGGTGAAGAAGAAGATAGTTTGAAACAAAGGACACAACAATATTGAAACTAGCCCTCACCCCGGGAGATTCCAGAAGATACTCTTTAATGTGAACACATTCAATCACTTTGGCCTCCTGAATAGATTCATATCAGAATACTTATTATAAGCACCTTTGAGAAATGGCCAAGGAATAGGCCATTTCTTCTCACCACATAGAGAGATGAAGGGGAAGCCGAGGAAAACCATAATTGCCAACACATAAGAGGAAATGAAGAATGAGGAAGAAAGGAGCTGACATCCATTTAAAATATGGGAATACGCAAGTTTCCATTAATGCTGAGAGTTGAATCCATGCCTCCCTTTGTGTGAAATGATATCTACCAGATCAAACCAATCTTCAAATTGATTCGATATCAATGCGACGTCCGTCCCATCAATAAGCCTGTGTTGGCAAGGAGACCGGTGGCACTATTAGCTTCCCTTTAGGCATGATTAATGCTCGAGAATGAAATTTGCTAAGCCAAAATAACATGTTGGAAATGAAGAAATCGAGTCTCATTAATAAATTATCCAATGAAATGGTGCCACATAAGCAACCCATAAAAGGTGATTTTATTCTCAATTAATGGGTTTCCTTATATTCCTTTGTACTCCAAAGTATTTATTTTAAATCCCTTTAAAATATGTTCTCCACATAATTAAAATGTGTAAAAGAAAATCGAAATATTAAAAAAATCATGATCTATTAAAGGCTATTTTTTTATGATTGTTAAGTGGCTCTAACAACCTCTCACATTAGGATTCATGATAATTGGCTCATTTCCTCTACTATGATCTAAACTTACCTAACAATGTGTCTATCTTTATTACCAGACTTAACTAACAATGCTTACCTTTGAAGGACTTGGATTTGCGAAGGATATTCCATCTAATATAAAATAATTACAAACAATGACAAAAAAACTGTTGAGATTATTTTTTGCATCGTTAAAATGGATTCCCCAATATTGTAGAAGCTAGTGTCCGCTAGCCTTATCATAAACAAATAATTGGTAAAATAAAAAAACATTGTTCCTAACAACTTCACTAAAAACTAACTATGCTCAATTATTGTATTTAAATTTTACAAGACTAGCGACCGCCAGGGAGGATGCTTACTACATTTCTTTGATGTTCTAAGACAAGAGAAGAAAACAAATACTCCAAGACAAGAAAATGTTTTTACGAAATTTTATGAATATACATGATTCAAAATGTAGATTCAAGAGAATACAATATACGTAGTCAAACACATAATATTAAGCCTAGTGCCCATTAGGTAGATTAGCTACCACAAGGATCCTAGTAGACACTAGTGTTTCCATGATTTTTTGTTATTCGATCACTAATTTTAAAATAAGAAAATATTAAGGCTTGATACCGGGAAATCAAAAATTTCTATTACTAATTGAACCTAGTGGGATAGACATTTTCCTTTATACTAGTCAATTTCAATTATGTGATATACATGATATATCACATGAGAACTATAAAGGCACCTAATTACAAAAAAACACATCATGACATGTATGATTTGTTATTAATAATTAATCAATTCTCAACCCTTATCACCCATGTTGGATTCCAGGTTTTCATAATGATGTAGTGTAACTCAAATATGTTTTTTTATAGTGATGGGAATATATAGATGCTATCGACTATTAGTCTTCACTTCTAGAAACAAATTCTCTACTTGAAACAAACCACATTTAATAGTGACTAATTGTTTAAATTACTTAGTGCAATGCATACTTTTTTTTTAATTAATGCTTTCTTTTTTTATAACTAAAGGAGGGTTGAAGTATACCTGGTGATTGCTATGTTATAAATATTTATTCCTATTTCATTTTTACTCTATGAAAATAATGACATACATTATGGAATCTTGTTGCTATGCTATTGTTGAGAAATAATAATTTTCCTTTCCAATTACTTACAAAATATTAATTTGTTTAATTCATTTTTTAGGTAATATGTATTCCATTGGCTGCACTCCATTCATGCAAATTCCTTTGATTGAAGGAGAAGGGGATTGGAAAAAGAGAGATGATGACTAGTTTGTAGAAATGCATTCCCCGAAAAATTACCATGGTGATATGTGGTTATTTTTTGTTAATGAGGACATTGTCAAAGAAGTTGGTATGGTAGTAACTTTAACAGTTATTGATGAGAAAACATTACATATTTAGGTTGAACACATTGACGTCGTAATGAATAAGTGCCTTATTCTTGACATGGAGTTGGAAGTTTCATTGTTCAAGAAACTGGAAATGAAGGCTTCTAGAGAAAATAAGGCGTGCTCTTGTCTTAAATATGGTTGGAATTTGGGAATTTCTTACAGTTAGACAAAACAAGGTTTGGAAATTCCCTTGAATTTCATAATAACATGAATTTGGTATTCAAAAATTGTATAGAACTGAGGATACCTCTTCTATTTGTCATTATTTGAATAGAAAAAAATTCTTTCTCCACCGAAACATGCAAAGCTATTTACAATGCTGAGGAGATCATATTTGTCTAAATTAGAGATAGATCCATCTAATTCAAATTTGCAAGGGCTTAAAAAGAATAATAAATCAACTTTGTTGTTGAAGAAAGTGACCAATATATTTGAGCAAACAAAAACTGCAAATGTTGAACAATCAAAATTATTTTTATTGAATGGTGATGCTTTTCAAATTGAAGTTTCTTGGTGCCATTTGGCACCTCCAAAAAAATCAATTACGTGTTATGAATGATGAGGATGTTGAGCTTATTGTCTATTCAATGTTGATTAATGTTATTCCGTCACCGAGGATGCACTACTTCTTCCCTTTTTATCTTTTACAAAGGAACTTGTGCAACTCGACGCGACCATATGACCACGAAAAGGGATGAAGTTACGATTCTACATTCTTGATGACCAACATACCATTTTGCCCAAAATGTTTTTTTGGCTAAAAGCAAATACAAGTCATTACATACTAAGATGTAGTTTATAAAGGCTCACATTATGTCTCCATGCTCTCCTTGCAAAGATATAGTTAAAACTTACTAGCAGCAAAATGATGTAAACAAAATTGAATTGATACAAATTTTATTGATGTACTCTGCAAGGATTGAATGATTTGGAGATCCCTAGGATGTCCTCGGAGGCCCAGAGTGGGAAACTCAAAGTTAGACGATTTAAAGGTAATGAAACTTAATTTTAGAAAATTTGTTCTTAAAATTTAATTTTGTAATATGCAGAAAATAAATACTATTTCATCTTTCAATGCAGTGTTTCGAGATGTAATGTATTAATATTTTCAAAGTTTCTAAGGAAGATACCCTTCATGGAAAAATGATATTTCTATATTTACCTAAGGAAATATGGACAAAATTGAAAAAAATATTGAGTTAATTAAATCGGTGGGTGACTTGTTCTCCTCTTAAGGATAACCAACCTAACTGTCAACCAAATTCATTGGCAAGGTTCACGATGAATTACTTTAGGCTTGTAAGAGGAATGAATGACAAGGAGATATCAATTCTACTAGATAATTTGCAAGAAAGGAAAGTATGGCTAACTCACTCTATTGAAGTGGGCGTCATAGTAGAGACTTTAGATACTTATTGCCAAAGAGTAAAGTCGATGAAGGATGAGAGAGAATTTTTTTAAAATATGTAACATTAACACATTTATTCAGCCTCTTTTCTAGAGCCTAGCTACTTGGTGGGATTTAAATATGACTTCGCTTGACTCTAGTCTAGTTATTTCAACTGCGATGGAGAGCGGTGATTCTGTAAAAAATGGCTCTGGGAAATGCCCTTGCAAGTTCGTGCCAAAAGTATTCCATGAGGTAATGATACTTCCCCTGATATTGTTTTACCACTTTCAGAATTTGATTCCACTCATGTAAATGGCTAGAACAATTCTATTTAATAGGGTATTTTGTTGGAAGGACTCCCTCTGAAAGTATGCTTAAATCATGGGTCCAAACTGCTTTGACGCATGGTATTAAACTGGATTCTATCCAGAACCTAACCCATGGTTTTTTTGCCTTCATTTTGCTGATCCTAGTCATGCTTCCCTTATCTTGCATAAGCAACAAACCTGGTATGTAAGAAGCTCCCTGCTGGTTTTGTCACCCTAGACCAGGACTTTGTAGTCTCTGACCAGATGGCTCTTAAGGTCCCCATTTGGGTTGAGTTCCCAGGGCTTCCTATGCCTTGTTGGAATTTTTAGAGCATATTACTTGCCACTCTCGGCCATGTTATCTACACAGAGCCTAATAGGTTTTTTGCAGCTCATCCAAAAAGAGGGTTTGCATAGAACTAGATCTTTCGAAGGACCTGAAAGAGTCCATTGCCATCCAGGTTGGTGATGTGTATTTCACTCAGAAGGTGGTATACATCAATCTTCCGAATACTTACTTCCATGTCAATCTTTTGAGCATAAAATTTGGGACTGTCCCTTGTTGGCCGCTCGCCAAGCCACTTCAAAGCCTCTGGGTGATCCTCGCCCTCAACCTGAAGAGGAGGGCTGGCACATAGTGGGTGGCCAAAAAGCCAACAAGAACAAAGCCACTCCTGTCGGGCCTTTGCAACATGGTTCAACTATTCAAGCCGAAAGGCAATTCCAAATGCTTCCAACTCAACTACAAAGCAACCTTTAGATACCAAGTTGCCTCTGGTTCATATGAAGGTAATGGCTAGCAGTATGGTTGGTTCTTCAAGCAAATTGGCACCTTTGGCCTCAAACACTCAGCCTGCTCTTTTACAGAATGAGGGTGGTCTTCAACCATTACTTGTTTCTAACAAAGTGGTTTCTCCACAAAAGTAGGTGGTTTAGGACATTCTCAGCCCTCCTCATGAGCACAAGGAGGGGGAGTATAGCCCTAACAACCGGTGGGCTACTCAACTGTCTAATTTTTTTACAGTTAACCAACAATGGTTTTTGCAGAATAGTTTTGGGGCCCTTGATGGTTTGAGTGAGCTAGACTCATAAATGCATCTGGACAATGTTTCCTCATGAATTGCTACTCATGGAATGTTCGGGGTCTCACAGACTCCACTCACAAATACATAGTGCGAGATTTTAGGAAAAGCTTCCGGATATGGATATTCTGTGTTTACAGGAAATCAAAGTTACAGGTTTTTTGCTTGATTCTGTCACCAAGACTATTTGGCCTGACAGTTTAGCTATCCCTAGCAACCATGTAGCTGGCAGAGGTGGAATGATCACATTTATTTCTCCAAAGTGGTGGCCACATTATGTCAATCATGGATGTGACCCTGACAACCATATTCTCTGGGTGTTATTCAATATTGAAAATCTCTCCTTTGGGATTATTAATGTTTATGCACCTAATGACGTGTCAGAAAGGACGTCACTTTGGTGGTGGGTGGCTGATGACCTTCCAAATGCACACTAGTTAATCAATGGGGATTTTAATATGGTTGAGCATCCCAATGACAAAATGGGCCTTTACCCATGAGGTGGCCAGCTGGCAAAAGGGAAGCTTGGTTTTACATGCGTAATAAATTTGGGTTTTATGACCCTAATTATTCACGTCACACCAACATGCTGCCATGGTACACTTGGTCTAATCTTAGAAATGGCCAAGATCAAGGTTTTTAAAAGGCTAGATCATGCCATGATCTCTTTACAACTTTCTTTAAATTTTCCAGTTGTTATTCTCTTCCAGTGGAAGCTTTGCCGACCATTGTTCTTTCTGACCACATTCCGATTTGGTTCCAGTATTGAATGGACTTTTCAACTGCCAAAAATTAAAAAGACGTAATTTTATTTAAATACTACTTTACTACATCATGACCCCACTTTGGCACACATCCGCCAAATTTGGAACCTTGCACCTCGCCCTCTTGGTAAGGTGGGTGGATAAGTTGGTGGAAAGACACTATAATTCAGCTCACTAAATTCCTCCGGATGTATGGTGTTCAGCTCACTAAATTCGGTGGCGGGCCTATTCCACCACCTCCATCGAGCTGAGCCGCTCGATGGTGGCACTCAAACAGCTCCTTTCAATGTGGCTCTGCAACTCCAAGTTGCTAAATTACGGAAAAAAATCTGCATTGTTGATGATTACACAACTCGGGGTGCCCAGATTAAGCTCAGGCTACACTGGCTTAAAATTGGAGACCGTAACACCAAAGAGTTTTACCAGTGGCTCAAAGCCAAGCACATGAACCAACAAAATTTATGCCATTGTTGATGCTGGTGTTGATTTCAGACACTCCTCAGATGGTCCAAGCCTTTGTTAGGCACTATGTTTAGGTTTTCAAAGTGTAGGACGAGTCTCCTGAGTGAAAATTTGTGCTCGTTGAATGCCTCTCGGTAGTTCCTTGCAAGCTTTCACCAACTCAGAGTTATGTCTGTGATAGATTGCTTACTCTAGAGGACTTATATGAAGTTGTTTCCCTTATGGCCAATGATAAAGCTCCTGGAATGGATGGCTTCCCTTGCGAGTTTTACAAAGCCCTTTGGGACATGGTTGGTCGGGATCTGCTGCAAGTCTACCTCGAGGCTCTCCACTCAGGGTCCCTCGGTGCCCTTATTAATCGGGGTCACATAAAGTTCATCCCTAAAGCAGGAGACCCGGAGCTCATCTGCAATTGGTGGCCGATTACCTTGCTCAATGTTTCATACAAGATCATAGCTAAGGCTTTAGCTCTTCAACTTCAGCCCATCTTTCCCATTATTATCGCAGTCCTGAGCAAACTGGTTTCATACAAAGCAGGTACATTCTAGATAATATTTTGGCTATCTGGGAAGGTATGGAGTGGGAAAGAACCTCTAAACAACCAGCCATTTTTGTCAAAATTGACTTTGAAAAAGCCTATGATAGGATTGAATGGCATTTCATTCTTGCGATGCTTGAAGTGTTGGGCTTTGGTTCAGTTTTCATCACCTCTGTCAAAATGCTTTTTGCAGATGCCATAACCTCTCTATCTATTAATGGTCATACTTCCAGCAGTTTGGGCTTTTTCATTCTATTAGACAAGGTTTTCCTTTAGCACCTACTCTTTATGTGCTAGCCGCTGAAGGTTTTGGGTTCCTCCTTGCCCATGCTCATGATCAAGGGCTTGTGAGGGGTATTCAACTCCCTTCTACGACTCCCCTTCAGCTTGTCAATGGGCATTTTGCAGATGACTCCTTCCTCACGCTCCTGGAGGAGGAAGTGAATATCAACAATGCCATGCAATGTTTGGACACGTATTGTTTAGCTTCAGGTTCCAGTATCCAATGGAGAAAGACCCAGTGCTTCAGGAAATATTTTCTCCCCAAACCTGGTTGGCTGAATCATTTTGACTGGAAATATATCCAAGCATGGAGAAATTTTTAAATTTCTAGGCATTCCCTTTGCTTTCGATGCTTCTCCTAGTCAACTTTGGCAATATGTTATTGATAGGGTTTCCCGCAAGTTGGAGTACTGGATTACTAAACCCCTTTCGCTGGCAGGAAAATTTCAGATTTGCTCCAAGATATTGGCAACCACACATGTTTATTATTCTTCGTGTTGGGTGTTGGCTAAAGCCTCTTACAAGAAATTGGAGAAACTCCTCAGATATTTCCTTTGGGCTAGCTCGGAGCTTGGCAAAGGCTTTCACAGAGTTGCCTAGGAATATTGTTGTCTCCCTAGGGATTTTAGAGGTCTTGGTCTGACTGACATTGGCCACCAGGGGTCTTCTCTGTAGCCAAGTGGATCATTCGGGCCTGCACTAGCAACGAAGCTTGGAAAGTGTTGATTCACAACTGTATTTGTCAAGGCTCCCCTCAAGGGTGCAAAACTTGGCAAGGGCTGGATTTTCATAGTCTGCTCATTATCAAAGCCCCGGTTAAGGTTGTGGGCACCTTTGTTGTCAAAAGCATATGGAAAGCTTGGGAGTTACTCAAACCCTTTTTAATCTAGGAAGGGGATGGATTCAGAAATGGGCTATCCATTAATGACCACAACATTTGGTGGTCTCCTCTCATCAATTTTCATGATGTGCCACTTGCCCAAGTGCCTTGGGTTCATGCTCTTAAGTCTGTATCGATGAGGCTTGCACACTCTTAAAGACATATTTTGCAGGAAGACAGATTACTTCTCACTTGGCCTCAAGCTAAAGCCAAGTTTGGCTTGCTTTGGCTGACAAAGAGTCTTATCAGGAAGTTCTTGATTCCATTCCTGCCGAGATGCTTCACAAAGTTGGTGTCGTCTCTCTCAGGCCTTGGTGGAAGGATTGGAAATGGTTTCCAGATACCCCTTTTTTAAATTACTCCCCAAGAAAAGGTTATGCTTTGCTCACCCCAGTGCTACCGATGGTGGCCTTGCTTAACTCCAGATGGTCCATCAATTCTGGATGGTCATCCTAGGAAGCTAGATTTCATACCATTTGGAAAGCCATCATTCAACCCAAGCTAGCCTATTTTGCTTGGTGTCTGCTTTATCAAGGCCTCCCTCTTGGGCGCAGATTAGCTCATTATGGGATTGCTCCTTGGCTATTCCCTTTTTTTGGGCACATTGAGATGCTCATACACATATTTCTGGTACTACCCAAAAGCTCAAGCTATTTGGGATTGGATCCATGATTTCTTTTGGCCATTTAGACCAGCTCAATTTCATTGGCAACATGCTTTGCTAGGGGATTCTATTTCCATTCCCCATGCTTTTGCACAAGTGTGGCATACTTTCAGAGTGGAGATCCTTTTTTATATGGAAAGAACATAATTCTACTATTTTTGCTAATTCCATAGTTTCTTGCATTCTTTCGCATTATGATAAGGCCATGCTTATCTCGAATGTGTTCTTACAGATCTAGGACAGGCCCACAAGGTGGAGCTTGGAGGTGTAGCACCTTCAGACCCTTCTAGATCATTGGGCCAATGCTCCTTGCACTATGGCGCGGGAACCCCTACCTCCCCTTCTGGGAGTGTTCATTCAAGAGGGTGTCATGGCCATGGCTGGTTGGTTGACCAAGCTCATTGTCATCGCTCTCCCAGTGACAACCCGAGGCATGGCGTAGCCCTGTCAATCGCGGTGGTTGGGGGTCCCCTCACCATTCCATGCACAACACAGTGGCTGGGGTTCCCACCACCACTCCCGCCTCCTGTGTAGAGGGATGGGTGGGATTCTGGCAAAGTCCCCTAGGTTGGCTCTTGCCATTTCTCCTAATCAAGCAGGAAGACAAAGATGAAGAAGTTGCTTTAGGCTGGCTGCCCCTTTCGGATGGCAATGATCTTCCTGGTAGTAACTTGGAGGATAAGGGGCCTCCACCACCCCCGCCTCTATGTTTGTTGTGGCGGCCTAGTTTTTTTTTCCTTTGTTTGCATTTGTTAAGTTTGTTGTTGCCCTTGGGCTTGATACTTTAGTCTCCTAGCCGTCACGACTAGTTTGTTCGTGGGGTGTGCCCTTTACCACCCATATTTTTTGTGGATAGGCTGTAATATTTTATAAAGTAATATAGACTATTTCATTCCAAATGTAGCTCAACCAATTATAGACAACTACGTGATTACAATGGAACAAAATATTCTAGCAAGGATGGAAGACATCGAAGACTTTACCTATCAATGTGCATATCCCTTCCAACCCCAATAAATAATATGTTCTATTCCATCAAATAATCCATTCAATGTATAATGTGTAATCACAAATTTATGCATTTTGTCTAGTGTACTCAATTTCGATGCAATAATGGAATTGCTTACAATTTTGGATCTAGTCTGTTAAATTGTGTAATTATTGTGCTCTTACCTATTGCTTCTTCAAAAATGTTAAGAGAGACAATAAAAAATTACATGCAAAAGGTCAAAGCCAAGGGGGAATCAGTTGTGGAAGGCTATTACAGATTTTATGACAACAATGGAAAATTTAAGAGCTTGTGTCTTATGTATACAATAAATGATGTGCACAATTGTGATGTTGACGATGGGGATATAGCTGAAATCACCATGGATTGGATGGATCAACTTTCAGTAGAAAATGGTGACTGTAAAAAAATTGGCCTATGAGGAAAGAAACATCCTTTTTTATGAGAGATCTTATTTTTTTGGTCTCATATGTTCACTCGACTCACTTTCGATAATTCTCCGTTATAGTGTTTTACGACGGTAGTGTTGTAGTACATGATTTGGTTGACTCAGGTCTATTTGTGGTTTTTATTGTTGAATCACATGATCAAGAAATGTTTGTAAAACATTACTATTGTCATTTGAAAAAAGGTATGTTGATTAAGATCACTTTAAACAATTCTATTAGTTTAATGCATTTGAACTAATACATACAATATTTATGTAGACAACCAAACAATAGAGGAAGACACCATCTCTTCCTCTCCACATACAAACAAATAAGACGATGTTGATCTTAGTATGTTGTAACCAAGTCAACCTATCACCCCATATGTCACTGACCATCCATCCAATGAATCTATAAAAGGTGACTATGAAATACTCGTTTTATAAATTTATCGCTACAAGATGTTTTTGATTGCCATTGTTTACATATTTTTAATAACTTCAATTTTTTTCAAATTTGATGCCAAATGGGGAGGTTGTTGCACGTCACGCACAAACTCGTAGATGGAAAATGGTATGATAGTCATATACAATTATAAAGAAAACCATTTATAAGACCCTCATAATTAAAGGAACCTATGGTGAAGTAGTTTATTTGTAATATGTATTACCCTAGCGGTCACTAACCTACATCTTTTAATTAGATTTATTTTGAATTGAGTAAATTTTTGGTTTATTGGTTAATATTTATTTGCAAACAATCGGAAAAAATTAGTTTGTATAGTTGGATATTAGCGATTGCTAATCCCATCATAGACTATCAACCCAAACATAGTCCAGACATTAATGGCTTACGCCTACTAGTTGCTAATATACAACTACATCTATGCAATATTATATAAAAGTGAGTTGTTTCATGTATTTTTTACATCGACTTAAAATTTATTTTGAATTGATTACTATTTTTTTATATAGAACAAACATCACAAGAAACGTAGAGGGGAAGTTTGAGGGAAACCAAAATGGATTCTCAATCAGTAAGTATTAACATACTTGAAATTTTGATTATTTGAATTAGTTAATATCAAATTATGGAAAATTGAGAAAAAATTACTTCTATGTAGTTGGCCAAGAGGATTATTTAATTATTTTAGATTTGGAGGGTTTACTCTATGAGAAAACCAACCCTATAAAGACTTGACAATCAAGTTCGGTAAAGAGACTCTCAACTTGTGAGGTGGGATCAAGGAATTTTTAAAGATACTAGCATCAAAATGTGAAGTGGGATTTTGGTCTAGTTATCTCTCTTGTGCTAAAGTTGAAAAGTTGATTAAGGATTTGAAAAAAATTCGCGCTTGATTTCAAACCATTTATTATTTTGGGTAAAGAACATTTTTATGTAGAAGAAAAAAATTGTAGTTAAAGATCTCCAAAAGATTTGGAGTAGAGATGGTATTGTTTTTGGCCTTAGAAACACATTGTGTATTACAATGGGCCTAAAGGGAAACCCTCCAGAAAATTTTATGGTGGGGAAGAAATCCAATGAATAAAATTGTTTCAAAGATAAGTGGTTGATGACTGATTTATACATAAACATAACATAGATACTGTGTCAGGGTTTGAGTGTTGTGGAGGGCATCCAAAAATTGTAGCAAACAGAAAATATATAACTATTAATTATTTCAAATTGTTTTTACAATGATATTCATTTGTACAGTCATATGGTCACTCTTTATTTTATATGTTGAGATTACAAATTTAAAAGTAGGTAGTATTTATATCTTCACTATGATTGAGATGATATTATAGTTTTATAAGTTGTTTTTGAGTTGTGATTAAATACTTTGATGCCTTGTTTTTAATCACTTTTGGAAGCTTACATTGATTATGAGTTATTTTTATAGATCCTATTGGGAAGCCTAAGAAATTACTAGTTTTGGGAGTTGAAGGTTTCATTGTTTGGAATTTCTGGTATTGGTGAAAAAATACCTTGTAATATGGTTCCAAATTTTAGATCCAGGAATATTGAATACTTTGAACGAGAGTTTAGTGCTGACTTGATAAGTACTGCATAAAAATATTTTGACACTTCCTTATGGTCTTCATTTATGGATTCAACAATGGTGAAATACATGTTCATCAAAAAATTTAGTTGGCTACGAGAAACCAACTTTAGGTTCATTTGGGGATGCCAAGAATGTAAGTTCAAATAAAAACAAGCCAACAGATAGTAGACATTTATGGTAATGTCTATGGTGAAAAAATATAATTTTGATCGATGATGCGAGATTCTTGTCGCACGAGGTCAAAGAAGAAATTACTCTCAAAACCCCAACATACTAGAGATTTGATGGAAACTATAAGACTGATTCGAAAATCTATACTTGAATTATGTACATGGTTGAAACATGCAGGAGAGCACAAAAACATGTTTAGATCATTGAAAACATTCAAACACACAATTGGCATTTGAATTATATACTTTGCTTCCAAATCCAACAATGTATTGTGCATTTTTATGGAATAAAGTAACTACCTTAAGGTTCTTAAAGATTTACAGTGCGCAATCATTTTTTTATTATTTTTTGGGCAAGAAAACATTTTTCTCTAACTTGGGTGAAGAGACAATCATGGATCATAGACCAATAAAAGAACAAGTTTTCCCAGATCTACATAGTTTAAAATTTTGTTTCGCACATCAATGTTGGATTCTTTGAAATAAAAAATAATTTTTTCCCAGTTATGCATGGTTTAATCTTAAAGACATTTTGAAATTGATAGGAACCTTATTTGCAAGCAATAAATAATCCTAGCGGCTGCTAGACCGTATAAAATAGAAACATGTTATGCTTATTGATTTGTAGATCCATGGAGGCTTCCCTAAAATCATAAAATGATTTTTACCAGATCTTCATATGTTAATCTTATGATGATTTGATAATCTTATTCTCAGAGTTGAATGGGCCACTCATGTGGTATTTTTCTAGATGATTTGTATTCTACTTTTTTACCCCTTAAGACAATGCAAGATGTTGAAGTTTTGTAATGCTTGATGTCTTCCACCGACTTTAATGTAAATGATGATACAAAGGATTTGAGTTGGTGTCTTTGTTCTTCTAAGAAACATGTTCTCCTAAGATTAAGTAAAATTGAGTAAAATTTTACATCCACAAGATTGAAACAATAAATTTAAATGAATTTCTAAAATTAAATTGAAATAAATAATTATAAAAAAATGAGTGCTACCTTATTACATCCAAATTCCATTTTGGTGCAAATTCAATCTTCAAATTTCACATTTACTGCAATAATTGCAGTTTCAATATTTATTTGTAAAAAATCAAACAAATAACAATAAAAAAATTACAAATCAAAATCAATAGAAAAATCTAAACAAAAATCAAATAAAAGTAAAACAGAAATCAAACAAAATTGAAAATCAAAACTAATAGATTTTTCTATTTCATAATCATTAATAAGATAGTAAGATTCAATTATGTTTATTTTCTTTATATTTGAAAATTTCTATTTTTATTTCAATTATATTTTTCATGAATCTCAAAAATATTTAATATATAATATAACATTTAATTTATTAAATTTCTTAATTATTATAAATTTAATACACACACACACACGATTTGACGGTTAAATTTGTAATATACACGTCTTTTTCGACATTTAAATTATATTATTGAAATGTCATATGTCGTCGCTCTCAAACAATATTATCCTCTGTTGATTACGTTCAACATGTATCCACTTTAACAAACACATTTGTTTAATTTTATTTGTAATAGTAATTTACTAGTTAAATTCACTTAAATCTAAATAAAATAGGAAGAGTCAACGATAGGACCGTAACCCTAATTTGATCAAGGTTTTTGCGCAGAGAGAATACGGAGCCCTCGGACCCTCAAACCCTAAAAATATTAACTCGAAAACCTTGACAAGAAGTTTACATGAGCATAAGTATTATTATTTTTATTTGTAGGGTTTTATTGCGATAACCAATGATTTGAGTGATTAAGGAGAATGAGACAAGCGTTACATATTGCACTCTTTACAGAAACATTCTATACATTTTAAAACAAAATGTTAATGACATTTTAAAACAGTTATAAACGTTATTCCAAGGCAACAAATAGAGCCTATGCCACAAAGCAAGTATAAAACAGAAACATTGATGGCCTCCGACAGAGTGTATGTATAACACTGTTTTAACATAAGCTTCCATGATGTCATGCAATCTACTTCACCCATACAAATTCTGGCTATGTGAAAAAAATTTGGTAGAGAATAAACTCCCACGTCATCTCTTGCCTCCCAAAATACTTTCTAAGAAAATCAGAGAACACTTTTTCCAGTAGAGGCCGAGGAAAGTCTTGGAAGGCATGTTTAGCGATAGAAAAATTGTAGCTTAGATGCAAATCAACATAGAGTTTGGGGTCAAAACTAGAGGGGCCTAATGCTTCCAATGCAAACTACTACACTTGTAAAAATGATAACAAACTAGAAGAATTTGTGATTGTGCCACTTTTGGCCTGACACTTGCACTCTTCTACTGGTGTATTTAGAATTAGAGAAGATAAAAATTTAAGGGAAACATGGGACATATATAAACTTCATTGTGTTGTGATTTATTTATTATTAAGTATTGGTTAGAGGAAACATTTTGGAAAATGGGTGAGATGGTGGCGCCAACTTTACAAGAGTTAAACATATATTTCCATAAGAAAACAAGACAATGACTCAAAAATCCATACTTGCGTCATTTGTAATGTAGTGTGGGAGAAATTCTAAGAAATATATCTTAGTATTGGTTAAACAAGTATTTAAATTTCAAAACTTTATATATATTATTGCATCTTGTCAGGATTCTTAACATCAATAAAAATTGAAATATAAATAAAATACAGTTTATTTTGATGCCCAAATTTGAAAATAAGTAAACAAATTGAGTTCCAT
The DNA here is from genome assembly GCA_018340775.1 of Taxus wallichiana var. yunnanensis. Classification (NCBI taxonomy): domain Eukaryota; kingdom Viridiplantae; phylum Streptophyta; class Pinopsida; order Cupressales; family Taxaceae; genus Taxus; species Taxus wallichiana. The sequence continues at coordinate 797,294,482 of CM031242.1, forward strand.
AATTTGGCAACAAAAATTACAGTAAACTTTTAATTATTTATAGAAAAATTTGCATTCTCATTTTCAAGCATTCAACCAATTTCACTTAAGGAAAGTATTTTTGTTGATGGACATATTATATTTTTTTGTCCACATATAAAACCTAATTATGGATGATTGATACTATCAAATACTAGACTTGAAAGTATGAAAATTTAGTACTTTTGTAATTCTACCTACCTATGTCACAATCTATTTCTCAACATTTTTCAACTTCCATGTATTTACAATATATTCATTTCAACATATATTTTTATATGCCTATCGGCCTTTCACATGCACCTATGGATGCATTTTCTAGTAAAACAATTATAAACGTTATTCCAAGGAAACAAATAGAGCCTAATGGCCACTAGCAAGTATAAAACAAAAACATTGATGGCCTCTAACAAAGTGTGATGGGGGAGCTTAAAGAGGAGGATAACGAACACCTAGATTTTCATCAGCCACCACTAAATATCATTAGGCCAGATGAAAATGGTGTGAAGAATATCGTGGAATACAAGTTCAACGAGCACGGCTAAAAGGTGGTTCACACCACTACCACACGCATCCGCAAAGTGGCCAAAGCATGCCTTAACAAGCATAATCTCTATCTCTGCGGCGTGGTGCAACTCGAAGCTGCTACCAACCAAGAATCCTCAGTGAAATTTACATGCATCTCCTTAGAAGAAATCTTGTTGTAGCGCCCACGCGCCAGGATCCAAGGCCGATGATTCAAAATCTGGTGTAGATGCACTATCCATCCTGGCTAGCTCTAAGGGTGGTGTGGTAGATTTAATTGGTAACACCTTTCTGTATAATGTGTGTGACTATCTCTAGTAATGCAAATTTTTATAATGTGTGTTTATTAATCGGGGTAGCCTTTATTCATAATCTAGCCTTTGTTTTTGGTGTTCCTCAGACTCTCTTATAGTTATTGCTTTGTTGTTTTGCTAGGCTTGGCCTAGTGTGCATGTGGATTTGGGTCTTTCTCTCATACCACCTGCTTATTTTGTTCGAGAGAATCTTGTATCATGTTGCACTTAATTTAATATAAGATCCTTTTCAATAAAAAATCTAGCCAAAGTGCATGTGAAAATGTTGTTGAAACCATCCATTTTTATTGCATCATCCTTCCTCACACAGTCGAGTGGGACTATTTAATTGTTGGGTTGCGATTTCACCTATCATCATTCATTTTCTCACGTTTTTGTTTGCTTTTTCCCCTTCCCTCTCATGGCATCTACCTATGTTCCATTCATCCTCTTGAGCAACAAGTGGGAAATGAATTTCATCTCTACTGTGTTTGATTTTCATCTTCACAATGTCTTCTGCATAGACTCTGCAGATGTTATGAATTTTCTTATGAACATCCTGGGTGAGGATTATCTCCATAGTACCGGGAGAGATCGTGTAAACTCTAAGATTCTAGTTATCTTCGTGTTCAATTACCTAGTGTTGTGTGTAGATAAAGTAATGGTCATGGCAGTCACGTCCCATTTCATTTACCCTAGATCATTGTGTGGGTTTGGGTGAAGCTTTAGTGGGAGTATGAATTCCTTGTCTCTTTGCAAAGATAAATCCTTGTCCATCACCTTTTTGGGTTGAAAACAGGATTTGTGATGCCTTGGAATTGAAAATTTGGGTCCTACTTCAATTTGCCGACATTGTTCAAAGCATATATCGATCAGATGGGGCATCTATCTCCAATGTGCCATCCCTAGACCTGATCGTGCTCAAAAAATAAATCCCTCTCCTTCTTGATTGCATGGTGTACTTGAAGTCTCATTGCATCGCATGCCATTTTCCTTTCTCAAGATGATTGCAACACTTGGCTGGGTGGAACCCTAGGGTTTCTCTATCATTCATGCTCTTTTTTGTATTCATGGCTCTATGTTTTTTACAGCTTGATTATTCATGTTACATGTTGGCCTCGTTATCTTTCGTACTCATTTTTAGTTTTTGTATGTAGCCTTTCATCGATCAAAACATGGGATACTTGTAGGGTGGGGACCCATCAACCCTCCAGTTCATAGCTCCATCAAAAGTGTTTTACTATCTAAAAAGGAAAATTATGTAATTTTTCCCTAAGTTTATTTGAAAAGTTTTTGTATAATGTGCCTGATTGTCTTAATAATGTTTATATGTATAATATGTGTGATTATCTTTAGGAAATTTATAATACAATAAAGGATTTAAATGATAATAGATATCTTAATATATAAAAAAGTGTACATAACATTTTTATTTTGGTGAATTCTTATTTGATTAATGTTAATTTACCTCAATAAGCTACACTGACATTACCTAGCGAGCGTTAAGTATTAACTCTCTTACTTTGATTTTTTAAGGTCATATTATCCTATCTACTTCAATGTGTTTGCGAAAAAATTGTTCACATCGGTTTAAGGTATATCAAGAATTTAAAAATTGTCAGGCACTTTAACAATCAATGTGTTCATAGATATCGTGAAAACATTTTTAATTTGTAATGAATTATTCTATGGATTTGGGATTCCAGTGTGACTAATAGTATTACAACAAAATTCAAATTCTTCTTAAAATGATTTACCATAATTCTACCTTTAGAAAAAGTAGTTTTAATTTATTTCATATCTATATTTAATTATGAAAAGATATCCTCCTGATAAGGGAGTAGGAGAATTTTAAGTGTCAAGTGTGTGAGGAAAATGTCAACGGTGATTTCATGTCCCTTCTTTCAAGGTATGCAAAGATGGTGGAAGGTGATGCGGGGGTTAATGATGAATGAAATCACACATTTATTACTATTAAGGGGGTGTTAATGTTCTCGTAATCTAGGTTTATTCCTCTATTGGAATCTAGGTTTAGGGGATGTTAATGTTCTTGTAATGTGAGTCTTTTTGGGGTTTATAACTATTAAGGGGAGGTTAATGTTCATGTAATGCTAGTGCCACTGGGGTTTATAACTATTAAGGGGATGTTAATGCACATTTAATCCTCTCTAGGAATCTAGGATTTATGTTTCTACTTGGTGTATTTGGTATTGCAGTTGTGTGGTCGGGTCTATGTAGCATTGAACAATGAGTTTTTCTTCGCGATAACTTTGGCCGCTAATAGGAATATGGGGGAATATTTTGTTCAAATTGATCCTTGGGATCTCAATGATGTTAAATATGAGGCTATGGAGGTGTTCGATTGAATGGTATTCTCCCCTTTCTTAAATATTTTTGAGGGGTACAACGAGCAACTCAGTAAGGATTTTGGATCGGCATGCCAATCGACTAGAAATAGATGAGGGACAATGGTGTGGAGAGTAAAGATTGAATTATTAATCAACATGGTGGATTATGTTATGGGCATTCCTATGGAAGGATGTGAAGTCTACAAACCTATTGTTGTGCAATGTGCAACAGGGAAATTGACAATTTCTAAGCATGAAAATGATACCCCTATACAAATTTTTAAATGTTTTATCATTTTGAGGAACCCTAGGTCTACCCAGTTAGTCTAATAACCTCCATATTGGTGTTAATTCATTCCCCTAGGTGATTTATGAAATTTAACTAAACCCCTAGGTGATTATAGGTGTTCTTGAAAACTACTATTTTTGGGCACTATTGGGAAGGCCTACCTTTGGCCTTCCGGGACTTGAGAAACCCCTAAAGTAGAATGGAGGAGACAAATACAACATGAAGGTTAATTGAATGCCTAAAAATATCATGGAAGTTATTTTGGAAGATTCAAGGAATATTTTGAGAGTTTGGAGTAGTTTGATCAAAATCGTGGTTCACGCTGTGCCTAGAAACGCAAGCGAAAACAACTACCGGGCTTTCAAGGTGATTCCGAGAGATTTAGGAGTTAGGAGAATTTTTTTTTAGAAAGGAAATTAAAATCCCTCCAATATGGTGAAATTAGTTTTTCAAAAACTTTTGCGCAATGGGTCTACAAGCAGGTTTTCTCATGCAAAAGTGGAATACCAAATAAAAATCCACTTCTTCAGGGACCAAATGGAGGAATCAAGACCTAAGAATCACACCATTGGATTTAGAAGGAAATTTAAAGTCAAGATCATATAAAATTTCATCAAAAACATCCATTGGGAGCTCAAGTTATCACCGTTTCAAGTTGCTCTCTTGGAGTGAGTTCGGGAGTTAGTCAAATTTTGGAAGGACATGTGTCAGCTCTAGGAGCCTGGTGGGATTTTGTGTCCCTCACATCCCTCAAGGTTAGGGAAATAAGACATGGAAAAATTTACCCAGCCCCCATGAAGCCCTCTGGACCCACGTATGACCTCCAGATTGCGCCAGCCCCAGGGTGCTTACAAGAGCTTAAATCCTTCACCGTTGGATCTCTCGCCATGTCATCACCGAGCATGATGTGGAATTTGATGTCCCTCATGTCCCTTTGAGGTGAGGAACATCATACATTGAAAAATGTGCCCAACCCTAAGTATACTCTTGGTCACTCATGTGATCTATTCAAGAGTGAATTTCCAGCCCCTAGGTACTGACAAGCCTTCATTCTCAATTGTCACATCAAATGCCACATGTCACCACCCTACTCACCATGGAATTTTATATGCCTCACACCCATTTGAGGCAAAGGAAATAAAACATGTAAAAATGCAGCCCACCCTTGCTATGTAATTTTTAAATGTTTGAAATCGACACTTAGCCATTCCCCGCCACCCCATTTCTTCTTCATAGCTTCATACCTTGCCATAGCTCTATTCATGCCTGTCTAGACACCCAGTCCACCATTGTTGCTCCAAACCAGCTCCACCATGGCCAAAAATACTCCACTCCATGAAAATGCATAGGTATCAGAGAAAAAATGAGAAATGGCAAAGAACGAAAATTTTTGCCGATAACCATGAAGTCACCCAATCAAAAAATCTTCATATCTTGCAAAATACATGTCGGATTGAGGTGCCATATTTTGTAGGCTTAAATTTTTTTCAATATGATCAAGATGCAACAAATGGGAGGTCAAATGGTGCCTGAAACATTTGTTCCAACAAAATCCCCATTTCGTGCACCGACTCACATTTGTCAGATTTCCCATCAATCCAACAATGGAAACAAGCTAAAAACTTGCAAACATAGACTCCAAATGAAAAAATATCACAATGGAGTTGTTTTTCATTGTAAATGGAGACAAAAACTAGACCTCCAAATTTCGAGTGTCATTAAGGGCTTCCATGGCGCTCCGTGCTTGAAGCCACTACCAAGTGAAAATTTTAAATTTTATTTCCAAGCATTATAGTGAGCGAAATCATGTGAAATTTAGAGGACATGATCACGATGATAATCTGATTCCAAAAAAATATGTTCCATCACAAACCGAGTAGTGGAAGTCCACTTTCTAAAAATAGTAAGTTTTCCTATACAAACTTGCTATGTTTGGGAAGTCACCATCAAAAGCGACTATGGAAAAGGCAAAGTGTGCACTGAAGATCACCATGATGCCAGAATGATTTTCCGGAATAGAAAATAGTTAAAATGAGTTTGAAGATTTAGATTTTCACTACATGTGGAACTTTCATTGACACGGATTAATGGACTTCATCAGAACAATGTATTCTCTTCTTATTCTCTCTCTCTTTCTCTCCCCTCTTCTCCCAACTTCTCTCACTTTCCAATATTCTACATTCACGTTGGGGTTGCACTTTTCATATGCATTAATGTTTCTAATGTAATAAGTCACCTTTATGTTATAAAAAGGGACTTAAAAGTTTCCTAGGAAATTGAAAAGTTTTAAGCTATACGAGGACATATGAAAAGGCATTGGGGGTAGATGATGAGTCACATCTCATTCTATAAATTATAAAGCCATTCCCATTTCAAAGGGTTGGTGATTGATTTTGTAAACTCAAGAGTGTATTGTACTTTGGGAGAACAAAGGAGATAGTCATTTTCTTCCATTTCCATCCTCACAAGTTTCCTCTATTACCACACTATGTACAACTTTTGTTTAAGAAATCAATATAAGAAGAAGGAGTTTCTAGCCTTTTTTTACTAAGGGATTTATTGATACTTTGTGCTCAAGATTTTGAGATTCCTAACAATGAATTTGAAAACTTAAGAGCTTTGATGATTAAGAAGTATGATGGTGGTATCCCTTTAGAGGAAGATAGACAATTGTTAATGAATGTTGTTGTGGCTCAAGAGAAAGAGTATAACACTAGGAGCAAGGTTGTTAAGGGAGTTGGGCCTCAAGCCAAACCTAAAACAACCTTGCTTACAAGTATTCCCAAAGAAGCTCCTAGAAGAGAAACACCTACCAAAAGCTTTGCTGTCCTAGGAAAAAATTTCAGTCCTCCTCATGCCCAAGCTGCCAAGAATCCCATGCCATCTAATGAATCTGCTTGTTTCCCTTCCAATGCTGCCTTGCCAAAGAATGTTCCCTATGACATAGCCCAAGTATTGAGCCAAATCAAAGTGAGTGTTCCAATCATTGAGTTCTTAGGATTCCTGAGCACAAGAAGAGAGCATTTGAGTACTTGGGATTAAAAGAGGAGAAGAGTACCCCAAGAAGAAATGTAAATGTTGTTGAAAATCCTCCTCAAATCATTACAGACCTTGAAACACCACCAGCATTAGAGGATATTGGAGAAACACTGAGGTATACTTGGGGACATCCTTGGTTGATTCCCAATTGAATGTTGATCTATTCTTTACAACTTTGATCATAAAGGATAGACTACTTCACAATTGTATGTTTGATTCCGGTGCATCATGCAATGTCATGCCTCTAGAAGTCATGAATGAGTTGGATATCAAAGTGATAATAGCCTATGGAAAGTGTAATACCATGGACTCAAGATAAGTGCCAGTAGTTGGTTGTGTGAAGGGTTTGGTGGTACAACTTGCAACCTATCCGGGTAAGAATTTGAAACTTGATGTTGTGATTGTTGATTGCCCTACCAAATGGGGTATGATTTTGTCAAGAAAGTGGGCTGCAAGTGTTGGTGGGACTGTTCAAATGGACATGTATTTTTCCACTATTCCCATTGAAGGCAGCCTTGTCAAGCTCTATGGAGAAAAGAAGATGTTACACCTTATTGAAGATCCCAACAATGCTTCCTATGAGGTGTTGTTTGTTGATGTTGATGCTGATAAATTTTTGGGTTTGATGATGGAAAAGAACACAAGATGGATCAGTCAAAGTTCCTTGAACAGGTAGGTTCCCCTTGGACCTTTCTATTTGATGACACTTGCTCCAAATTTGGAAATGGTGCTGGTATAATTTTTATTTCTCCTAGCTTAGAAGAGTTTGTTTTTTTCCTTCAAGCTTAATTTTAAATGTACTAACAACATTGCTGAATATGAAGCCTTGTTGTTGTGTTTGAGAATTGCATGGAAGTATGGTGTTAAGGACATCATTGCAAAAGGAGATTTAGAGCTAGTTGTCAAACAAATAAGAAAATTGTATGCTACAAAAATAAGTGGATTAAACAAGTACAAACATGCAGTTTGGGATCTAATTGAGATGTTTGATTCCTTCAACATTGAGTATCATGAAATTTTTTTCAATGCTTCTGTTGACAAGTTGGAAGTGTTGGGGTCAAGATTTGGAAAATGCACTGTTTCACCTTATTGTGAGTATAATATTGAAGTGTTAACTAGGCTAACTGTCCGAAAACATCAAGCATTGACAAGTGTTTAATGATGATGCTCAAGTGATAAGGTTCTTACAAAATAAAGGTGAGTTTGTAGATCAAGAATATTGATTGGGAACCAATGGTATGTGTGACTGAAGGAAGAGAGAATTTGTTTGGAAAAGATATTATCCAATTGAAAAATAACACCATTCCTAGAGGTCTTGTTACACTTGAGTCAAATTTTGACAATGCTGATTGCATCATCAATAGAAACATGTCTACCTTAAGGGATGTGGAAGAGCATAACTTGGTCACTAATGATAAACTAAGAAAATTTTGGTTGGGCAGTAATCTAAACAAAGAAGAAAAATAGTCCTATGTTCAACTATTGAAGAAATATCAGACTATCGGCTTGGTCTTATTCAGAGATGAAAGCATACATGGAGGACTTGTAAAAGCATGAGATTCCTCTTGAAACAAATGCCAAGCCATTTATAAAAAAGTAGAGGCCAATTAATCCACTCCTCTCAATGAAGATGCAAGATGAATTGAAGAAACGAGAAAGAGGAAGGGATCATTTAGCCCTCAAGGTATTCATCTTGGGTTGCAAACCTTGTGCTAGTCGAGAAAAGAAAATGGAGATATCAGACTTTGTATAGACTTTAGAAATCTAAATAGAGCTTCATTGAATGACAATTATCCTTTTCCAAACATGGAAAACATACTATAGTTAGTGACCGGATCTAAATTATTTTCCACCTTGGATGGTTTCTCTGGCTACAATCAATTTGTTGTCAAGGAGTCAGAAAGATTTAAAAATGCCTTTACCACTCCTTGGGGAACATATGTCTATGTAAGAATGTCTTTTGGTATCATGAATGCTGGAGCTACCTTCCAAAGAGAAATGGATGTTGCTTTTGATGGTTACATAAATGACTTCATTGCAGTTTATCAGGATGATGTGACTGTGTTTTCAAGGAGTACAAGAGATCACTTGCAGCACTTGGAAACAATGTTGATTAGATGTAGAGAATATGGCATATCTCTCAATCCAAAGAAGTGTCATTTTGGGGTGTAAAAGGCCAAGTTTCTTGGTCATATTATTTTAAAGGTGGTGTCATGATTGACCTCGAGAGGTTAAAAGCAATCAACAAGGTTTCAATTCCAAGAACAAAGAAGGGCATCCAATCCTTCTTTGGGTAGATCAATTTCATTAGAAGGTTTGTGTCTAATTTTGCTGAATTGACTCTTCCTATTACATGCATGTTAAAGAAAGACCAAGTTATCAAATGGGAGGAGGTTGCCTTATTCAAGCTTTTGAAGGAATCAAAGAAGCATTGAAACATGCACCTGTCTTAGCAGCTTTGAATTACAAGAAGCCTTTCCAAATCTTCTCTTTTACTTCTGAAAATACTATTGCATCTGTTTTGCTCCAAAAGGATGAAGATGGGGCTGAGAGGCCTATTTCCTTCTTTAGCAAGGCTTTACAAGTTGCTGAGTTAAAGTACACAATCATGGAAAAACAAGAATTTTCCTTGGTGAAAGCAACAAAGGTTTTTAGGCCTTATATCTTAAGTTCAAAAGTTGTTGCTTATGTTCCCCACACCATGGTAAAAGAAATATTATTAGAGATGGATATCTCAAGCAAAAAGATGTAGATGGGTGAAAAAACTACAAGAATATGACATGGATATCCAAACCACAAAGTTGGTGAGAGGTTTGGGTCTTGCTAAGCTCATGGCTGAGAGCAACTTGTAGACTATGGAAGTGAATGAAGTAGAGGAAGAAAGGGTAGATGTTCTTGAGAAATTGGTAAGCTCGAGTGGTAAAATAATGTAATCTTTTATCGAAGACACATGTGCTGCCCCGATCATTTAAATAAAAAAAAAGAGCCTCAAGATGGCTTCTCAAAAATACATCATCACTGACTTTGGGCTGGCTTGGAAGAACCTTGAAGGTGTCCTCTTGAAATGTATAACTGAAGATGAAGCTCCCAAAATAGTTGCTGATTTCCATGGGGGAGTTTGTGGAGGAAACTTTGCTGGAAGGGTTACAACACAAAATTTTTGAGAGATGGTTATTGATGGCCTACTCTCTTCAAAGATGTAACCCTTTGGTTAGAAAATGTGAAAGCTGCTAGCATTTTCTCGGAAGAATGAAAGATTTAGGATCCCTTCCTTTACATCCTGTATCAATTGAGGCTCCTTTCAAACAATGGGGATGACCTTCATTGGTGAGATTTTAGACCCTTTCGATTCTAGCCATAAGTGGATTCTTGTAGCCACATATTACTTCACCAAGTGGGTAGAAGCAATCCCCACTAAAAAAGCAACACACCAAGTTGTTATGGACTTCTTGTTAAATCACATCATATGTAGATTTGGTGTACCGGTAAAGATTATTGCTAATAATGCCATGTATTTCATAGATAAGCCCTTGATGGCAATGTGCAAGGAGTATGGACCCAATATAACTTATGATTCAAATTATAACCCTCAAGGGAATGGACAAGCTGAGTCCAACAATAAGAACTTGTTGAAGATCATTAGGAGAACCTTGGAGTTGAACAAGAGAAAATGGGGTGAACAACTGAAATTTACAGTTTGGGCTAATAGAATCACTACCAAAAGAGCTACTGGTAAGAGCCCATTTGAGTTGGTGTATGGAACTCAAGCTCTGCTACCCTTACATCTACAATTATCTTCATTTTAGTTTGTTCAACAACTTGAAGATCAAGAGATCAATCCATATGAAGTAAGGATTAATCAGATTGTTGAGTTGGATGAAGAAAGAAGAGCATCCCACCAAAGGCATGTCAGATTTAGAGAGAATTTGAAGAGGTTATTTGACAAGAAGGTCACTCCTAGGGATTTCAATGTTGGAGATCTGGTTTTTTTGTGGGATAATAGGCATGAAGATAAGGGAAAACATGGTAAATTTGATGCATTGTGGATGGGCCCTTACTCCATTGATATCAGAATTGGTGAAAATACCTTTTTTCTCAAGGAATTAGATGGGGAATTACTTGAACTTCCTGTTAATGGTAGACATATGAAGCATTTCTTGGATTAATCCCCAAATTTGAGGTATGCACCACTTGTATAGTGTATAGTCTTTGTTTTTTGGCTCTATTTTTGCTATTTTTGTTGGTTTGTGGTTTGCCCTATTCTTGGCAGCCATTTTTGTCGATTGGTCTGGTTTTTCTACCCTATATTTTGACTCCATTTTAGTGGTTGTTTTTGGCACTTGGTCTACTTCTTTTGTTCTTGTGGCACTCGTTGGGAGTGCCCATCCTCGAGCAGAGCCGATGTTGGTGCCATTTTTGAGCTTGCACCGTTTTGCCCTAAATTTTTCCTTCATTTTGCATGCTCTGAAACGTTTTCTCTCAAATTGGTGGTCTGCAACTTTTCCCTCCATTCGAATGCCTTGAAATGCTCACAAACTTGTTGTTTTGCCCTAATTTGAAAGAAATCTGCATGTGTGCCCTATTTTGTGCCCTAATTTTTCCAAAATCTATGGGCTCTTTCATTTTTCCTTTTTTTTTCCCGATGTGGAAGTTTAAAATTAATTGATTTTCACTTGTATGCCATTGAAAATCCAATTCCATGATAAAAAATTCTTTGAAAACATGTTTTAGTTGGTTTAATTTTGAGAAATTTGTCGTCCTTAGCGAAAAAATCAAATTCTAGGGCATCCCTGGCATTTTCTGTGTTTTGGCAGTGAGACGGACGTCATTTTCCGTCAATTTCTTCTTCAGCATTCATCGGCAATGTGGCTTGTTCTAATTGGCCAAGGGACGACAAATAATTGTTTTAACTTATCACTTTTTGCTTTTTTGGCAAAAGGGTGAATTTGGTCCCATGGCTCCACTTTACTCTGATTGGTTCTAAAATGATGACGTGTCCTCTTTTGATTGGATGGGAAGTAGCGGGTCTTTTTGTGCCTTAAGGCATTTTGGAAAAAGAGTTAAAGAGAAAAGAAAATGCCTAGGGACCTGCAATAAATCAAGAGTGGACACATGGCGGGATGATGATCAAAGGGCGAGAGGGAGTGCAAGCTACCAATGAGTTTTGAAAACTTAAATTTTTTGTGAAGGGGGTATGAAGCAAAAAAGGGTGTTATGGCCCCACAATGAATCGAAGGTGACACATGGCAGGGGAAAGGTGAAGGTGCGGGAGTGCGGAGGAAATGGTAAAAATTTTCCTTTGTGGAAAATGTTGTTAAAATATAAATAAAGAGCACCGCCCAACAATCAATCGAGGTGAGGACACGTGTCTTGCAGAGGGCGGAGCCACGGAGGAAAAAAACAAAAATTTTCCTTTTTCCAAAAAGAGGCAAAATGTTTAAATTGAGTCGTGACTCTGTATCCAGTCATATTGCACCACGTGTCAAGCCCAAATCTCAATGAGCAGAGCGGTGGAGGAAATCGAGAAATTTTGCAAATTTTCAAAAAGGTGGAAATGTGTAGAATCGGTCTGCGATTCCAATAGGACCCACATTGGGACACGTGTCAAGCTCATTTTCAAAAGCGGAGGGGCAGAGAAAAATGTCAAATTTTTACATTTTTCCAAAAGTGTTAAAATGTCAAAAAGTGATCCCAAGCCCATTTCTAATCACATTGTGACACGTGGAGGGCTCAGATTAAAGGATAAAGGAAGATCAACGGTAACTATGCATTTTTTAGTTTAGCTGCCATTTGAGCTCCATGAAGCTTGGAGATGTGATTTTTGCATCAATTTTCACCAAATTTTTGGCAAATTCATGTCATTTTTTCCTTCAAGGATCAATGTAATCAATTTGCAGATCTGAGGTAATTTTGAAATGAAATTTTTTTCAGGCAAAGCGAAACGTGAAATACTAGATCCAAAAGTTACAGAGGCAAATTTGGAAAGTGTAAAGGTGAAATGATGAAAGAGGAGCATGCTGCATGAAAGAAGGAGGAAAAACATGCTCCCAGTTGAAACTATGATGCAAAAATCCTCAATGATTCACCTTTTTCAAAACACCTGGCAACTTTTGTTGCAAATATGTTAAACGTCCCTATCTGTGAATCATGATGGAATTTTGTAACAAACTTGATCCTTTGGCATATTATTTTCTTGGGAAAGAAGGCTTGAAGGAGATTGAATGCTATATATTGCATGAATTTGTCATGTAAAGGGTTGGAAGAGTTTTAAAAAGCTGGAAAATTAAAAATTTCACGGGAAAATTTGGGAAGAAGCCCATTCTCTGAGTGACCACTTGAGAAACTCATATAACTCTCTCTGTATCAGATTTCAAATCATGTTAAGTTGGTTACACATGTATAGCCATTAACAAGCTCTGAGATTGTTTTTCAAAACATTCCCCTCTTGATCAATCTGATCATGTTTTGAGTTATTTTGTGTTGTCTTTGGGAAAAATCTCAAAAAAATTCAAATTTGTGTTTCTTGTTTCTGTTGCTTCCAGTCTTGTGTTTAAAATCTCTCTTGATCATACATGGTCTCATTTCTTGTGATAGTTTAGTGGCATTTTCAATCTCACATTCAGAAGATCTTTCATCTGATAAAGAGATAAACAAATTTAAAATCACTTTACCTTCCTTGACTTCAGAGATTGTTTGTAAACCTTTGGGTGCACCTTAGGTCATGATTAAATAGTGATTGCTAAATTCTTCATTGGTTCATTCTAACTAAATATTTTGTGATATATGATCAAATATTGTGTGGAAAAGTGTAGATCTAGGCCTCCATTTGATGCACATATCCTGGTTGAAGGGATGATTAACCATTTTGATACTTTCTATTATTAAGTTTCTCCATATTTTGCTAAAATCCTTAAAGAGTCTGGCGGACCTTGGTTTGTCTTATCTAAACTCCCACCCATCATTGAACCACCTCTTCAGCATTTGACACTTCCCGCGATAAATCATTCAAAACAACTAATCCTACCTTGTTTTACCCTTTTTTGACTGTATACCCACAAAAGATCAAAATCCATTTGCTAAAGTATGCAAAACATATCAGGATTTCAAAATGTCTTCAGTAACCCTTGCCTTGCATTGAAAGTATCTCCATAATCTGGAAGTGACAACTTGTGAAATTCAGATTTGGAATGTTGATAATATTTTCCCAAGGCCCTTTTCATACTATTTGCACAAATTGAGGGTTACAAAATAGGTTCTCTTACCTTGGTTGAAAGGCACAACCTAAAACAATTAGGACAAGATCAAGTCCTATTTGAGTGCTATCCATCTCTCCACAAATATGAGTGCTAGTTAGATCACATGCCCGACTAAAAATAACATACATCATGATATATATTTCTTTAAGCTTCATGCCATATCTTTGATGCTACTCGGACTAAAAAGGAGAACAAATTTGGGTATCAACATATTGAAAAAGAAAAGTTCATGAAAATCCATTCTTTGAAAGATACACTATCAAATTCATCGCACATGACATTTCACATTCCATAGTGTCCTTTTGTATTCCCACTATAAGAATTTCCAAAATCTAGCTAAAAGGAGATACACCAGGTTGAATAGATTGAGAGGAATTGTTGACCCCACTTTTGAGGATTTGCAAAATCAGCAAGGATGAGTTAGAGATAATCCCTACTATTTTTCTCAAGCCTCATCCCCATCCAGGTCTTCAAGCAACTCACCTAGAAATCCTATCCAAACTCCCATTGATACTCCCCCTTCAAATTCTCTTATTTTTTGACCACCATTGAGCATCGAGTTCCTGGAAGAAGAATAATTTGAAGAATAACTTTTAGAAGCAAGAGCTGAAGTAGAAGCATAAAAAATGATGAATGAAGCATAAAGACCTCAATGCATTGTTCCATGGGGAAGAATACAGGGCCACTTACTCTTGAACCACCTCTTCATGATCTACCAACAACTTCCCGCAATAACTTTCCAAAGTTCAAAGGTGATGGCACACAACTCCTTGAAGAGCACATATCATCCTTCTCTACATCATGTGGGATTCTTGGTGTCCAACATGAAGATGTCATCTTTGTAATATTGTTTGTGGAGTCTCTCCAAGAAAAAGTAGTAGAATGGTTCTACCTCCCTGCATGTCCAATCCATCACTTGTTGGAATTACATCAAAATCTAGTTCGAAGGAAGATTCAAATTTCTTATCAAGCTTTCAGGACCTCTTGGTGTAGTTAGATCAAATGAAGAAATAAGAAAGTGAAACTATAAGAAACTTTGTATCTCATTTCGAATGGTTGCTTCATAGGATACTAAAAGAATATTCACCATCTGAAAACAATATCAAGAGATTCTTCATCAATGCTCAATCACCAGAGGTAGGATTTTTCCTATGAAGAGTTCAACTAAGGAATATTGCAGAAGCACAAAGGATGGCCATCGAAGTCGATGATGATCTCATCCTATCAGGGAAGATAAAGAATCCATCAAAGGGCAAGGCCCAACGTCCTGGAGACGAGAGAACTAATCCATTGCTAAAAAAATTGGCAAATGAGATGGAATATTTGAAGAGGGAATTATTTGAATGAGTATCTTCTCAAAGAAACAACACAAATAAAATTATAGAGCACCTTGAAGGCTTTCCTTCAAAGCTCCACCCTTGAATGCAAATTGCAGGATTTAGGAAAGTGAAAGAGCTTGAACAAGAAAGTGAAGGTGATGATCTCCTAGAAGTTGATGAGCTTGAGAATGATACAAAAATCATATTTTGTGAGTATTCTGGAGGTGATGAAGATGAAGAAGAAGATGTACCTAGTTTCTCATGTGTGGTATTCACTCTTTCTTACCCCGAGAAAGGAACACCTTCCTCCACTGCTGCTAAGAAAAAGAAGACCGAAGATCCTCCTATGGCAACTCGTAAAAAAAAATAATCAGTTGAGGATCTCCACTCCCACCCTCCATGGAGTCCGCATTATTGAAGCCTAATCCTATAGAAAATAAGAAGTCTTCAATAATTCCAAGTAAGTCTTCTGATGCCTCTTCTAATTCTAAATCTAAATCTGCTCCTATAAAATATAGTACTTTGAAAGCTCCTAGTGTACCTTTCAAGATCCCCTCTATTTCCCAAAAATATACTCATGTTTCCAAACCTATCCCGACTCCAAAATCAGTCCCTTCATTCCCCTTGTCCACATATTCTCCCTTTGAATTTGTAGAATATGCGAACAAAGCCAAGGTGTAGATTACTAAAACTGAATATCTGCGGACTCACCCGAACAATTTGAGAGGTTTTTCAATACATAAGGAGTGGTGGTTTAACACCAATGATGTAGCTCCTAGTTCTATAGGAATAATACCAAACCCACCTACACCCCTAATAGAACATGCTTTCTTTGAGTGCATAAAATACCGATAAGGTTGAACCTTTTTATGTCTCCCTTCTTGTTGGAAATTATATATTGAACAACTGCATAATAGAGTCTGGTGCCTTTGAAAATGTAATGCCTATAAAGGTTGCCAAGGCTCTCTAACTCACCATGAATCCACCAAGTGGATCTTGTTACTCCTTGGAGTCAAAAGAAGTCCCACTTGTAGGGAAGGTCAAAGATGCACAGGTGGCTCTCACCGATTTCTAGACAAGAAAGTTTCAATGATGATTTTGGTAGCAGAAATTCTAGCTTCATTTGGAATGTTTCTAAGTAGGGGTTTCTATCAGTAGTTGGGGTAAGATCTAGATGAACTAGTCTTCTGTAACCATTCTAGTTAAGGGAGACATGGAAAAATTGCTTTCTAGAGAAGAAGATGAGCTACACAATGCAAAATTATGGAAATTTGGGAACCTATATCTTGTACCAAGATACAGCAAGCGGATGAATCAATTTGTGAAAACTGAGGAGGAAGAGGATATTCCCATCTTGATAGGGCCAAACATGCCTTCCCAGGAGAGGTATGGACCTTGAAGAAGCATTGAGGAGATTTGAGTTATAAGAGGGCAGCCCCAAATTACGGACGATGTAAACCATGAAGAAGAGGAAAAGGTTCTTGGTGAATCTCAAATGGAAAAATCAGCTTGTGTGCTTATCCATGATGAAATTGAGGTATTTTCATTCCCATTTGGAGATGAAGATGATCTCATCCATGCCATTCATGGAGGGACAAGACCAACTTGTGATGAACCCATGAAAGGTTTGAAAAGAATTATCTGTACAAGAACTGCTTAGAGCCACAGAAGAAACAAAAGATCTTGAGCTCAAGTCTCAAACTCTGATGCAAGCCATGAATCTACAAGATAAGTGTGAATCTGATTTGAAAGCTTCAATTAGTGTGAAGGTTGGCCATGTTGAAACAAAACAAGATGAGAAATATGATTCCCCCTTGAGCCAATGGTTGATGGATGCAATGATGAAATTGAGGTATTTTCTTTCCCATTTGAAGAGGAAGACTCTTTCCATGATGAAGAAATTGAAGAAAGGAGTTTTGAGGCCTTTGAAGCTGAAGCTCCTCTTGATGAAGGAGTGATAGAATGCAATGATTCCCAAGATGATGAAGTAACCCCTCTAGATAGTTTCCTTGAGCTGAAAAATAAAGATTCTTCAAAGGCATACAAAGATGAGCTATAAGAAGTAATAAAGGAGATATCTCGTGCAAGAACTATTAGATGCAGTAGAAGTTTTCAAAAGACCCCGAGCTGATTCTTGATCTCTTAACTCGTGCCATGACCATATAAGAAAAGTATGAGTTTACCTCTAATCCTCCCGATAGTACTCAAATGCCTCATAGTGGAGTAGAGATAAAGGATGAATCTAAGGTTTCTCATGGAGAATATGTCAATGAGAATAAAGAAAGTAACTCAAAATATTCAAGAAATTTGAATGAAAAATCAGCTTAGGGGAAGTGATGATGATTTGCTCAATGAAGAATCATCTATGTGGATAAACATGGAAGGAAACTGGAACTATGAAACCAATTTCAAAGAGGATGAAGGTAGTGGAATTTCCAAGTGAAGACCTAAGCATCAAGAAGCTCACGTGGAATCACTCCTAAAAAAAACACAGATGGTCATGAAAGCACCCAACTTTCATAAACATTTAAGGAGAGGAGGCTACTTTCTGGAACCAGTCAATGGCTTTCATAACAACATCACTCAATGTTTCCCACTCACGGGTAAATTTTGAGGAATGAAAAGTACTTCAGTGAAAGTGGGTTGTCCCCGCCTTGTACCATAGGTGATTGTTAGGTGTGTTTCCCTTTCTATTGTGTGTGTTTTTCCTTTTTTGTGTGTTGTGTGTTTTCTTTCATTGTTTTTGGTGTGTGTGTGTTTCCTTCTTTGCTCTCTCTCTCTCTCTCTTGTCGTAAGTTGTACATGACTACGTAGGGCACAAAGGATAAGGCACTGGTCATATTGTCTAAGGTTGAGATTATGGATTCTTCATGTCATGTCTTCGTTGTGCTTAGTCCATGTCACGTCCCCAAGCTAGAGCCAATTGTTGTTGTTTAAATGCGCAACAGAGAAATTGACAATTCTAAGCGGAAAATGATACCCTTGTACAAAATTTTTCACATTTTATCATTCCAAGGCACCTTGTGTCTACCCAGTCAGCCTAGTAACCTCCCAATTGGTGTTAATTCATTCCCCTAGGTGATTTAGGAAATTCAAATCAACCCCCTAGGTGATTTTAGGTGTTCTTGAAAACTACTATTTTTGGGCAATATTGGGAAGGGCTACCACTGGCCTTCCTAGGATAGAGCAACCCCTTGGAGTGGAACAGAGGAGAAAAATACAACATGAAGTTTAATTGATGGCCTAGAAACATCATGGAAGTTATTTTGGAAGATTCAGGGAAGATTTGAGAGTTTGGAGTAGTTTGATCAAAATTAGGGTTCATAGGCCTAGGTAGTGCACAAGCCAAAACAACTACTAAGCTTCTGAAGGTGATTTTGGGAGTGATAGATGGAGTTAGGATAAAAAAAAACATCATTGTAAATGGAATTACAATCCCTGAAAGATGGTGAAATTATTTTTTTCACAACACTTTTGCGCAATGGGTTTGCAAGTAGTTTTTCTCATACACATGTGGAGTACCAAATCAAAAATCTGATTTTTCAAGGATCAAATGGAGGAATAAAGACTTGAGATCCCCACCATTGGATTTAGAAGGATATTTTAGTCACGATATATAAAATTTCATAAAAATTCCATCGGGAGCTCAAGTTATTGTTGTTTCAAGTTGCCCTCTTGGAGCGAGTTCGGGAGTTAGTCAAATTTTTAAGGACACGTGTCAGCTCCAAGAACCTGGTGGGATTTTATGTCCCTCACATCCCTCAAGGTTAGGGACATAAGACATGGAAAATTCATCCATCCCCCATGAATCCCTTTGGACCCACATACGACCTCCAGGATCGCGATTCGGCCCCTAGGTGCTTACGGGAGCTTAAAGCCTTCATCGTTGAATCTCTGCCACGTGTCATCACCTGGAGTGCTATGGAATTTGATGTCCCTCATTTTCCTTTGAGGTGAGGGACATCAGACATGGAAAAATGCACCCAAACCCTAAGGAAACTCTAGTCACTCATGTGACCTCTTCAAGAGAAAATTTCCAACCCCCAAGTGCTTGTCAAGCCTTCATTCTCAACCGTCAAATCAAGTGCCATGTGTCATCACCTTTCTCACCATGGAATTTTATGTCCCTCATGTACCTTTTAGGTGAGGGAAATGAAACATGGAAAAATTCACCCCACCCTTTGCTGTGTAATTTTTAAATGTTTGAAATCCGCACTTAGCCATTTTCCCCCATTTCTTCTTCAAAGCTTCATACCTTGCCATAGCTCTGTTCATGCTTGTCTAGACACCGGTCCACCATTGTTGCTCCAAACCAGCTCCTCCATGGCAAAAAAATCATCCATTCCATGAAAATTCATATGTCTCAGAGAAAAAATGGGTTAAAAAAATGAGAAATGAAAGATAATGAAGAGAAAACAAAGATTTTTACCAGATAACCACGAAGTCACCCAATTGAAAAATCTTCATATCTTGCAAAATACAAGTCGGATTGAGGTGCCATATTTTTAGGCTTCCAAAATTTTCAATACAATCAAGATGTAATAAATGGGAGGTGAATCATGCCGATACATTTTTTCCAACAAAATCCCCATTTCGTGCACCGACTCACATTTGTTGGATTTCCCATCAATCTGCAATGGAAACAAGCTAAAAAATTACACACGGACTCCAAATGAAAAACCTATTGCAATGGAGTTGTTTTTTCATGAATGGAGACAAAAACTAGACCTGTAAATTTCAAGCTCCATTAATGGCCGCCATGGAAGCTCCGTGCTTGAAGCCACTGCCAGGTGAAAATTTTAAATTTTATTTCCAAGCATTCTAGTGAAGCGAAATCATGTGAAATTCAGAGGACATGATCACAACGATGAGTTGATTCCAAAAAATATGTTCCATTACAAACCGAGTAGTGGAAGTCCAATTTATAAAAATAGTAAGTTTTCCTATATAGACTTGCTATGTTTGAGAAGTCACCATCAAAAGTGATTATGACAAAGGCAATGTTCACTGAAGATCACCAGGATGCCAGAATGGTTGTTCGGAAAAAAAAAAAGTTAAAATGACCACTTACTAAAAATAGTAATCCCCCTATATGGGTGCTTACTAAAAATAGTAAGTCACCCCAAGAAGCGGTTGAGGTAAAGGTAGTGTGCATAGGAGTGAATGAGGGAGTTCATCGCATTAGGATGGTTAAGAAGAGGAAAAAATCACCTCTTACCAAAAATAGTAAGTCTCCCATCTGGGCACTTACTATTAATAGTAAGTTACACTCAAAGGGTAGTTTTGGCACAATGGGATGTATAAGGATAATCATTCAAGGGGACATCATTGTTCGGGATCATCATAGGCATTTCTCACAGGGAATTCGAGATCCATCTCAGGAACTCAATAGTGTTTTTCAACGTCCACTTTGTGGCTCGAGTTGCAGGAGTATATTGTGTAGGGTGGAAGTTATGGTCATCGGTAGAACCATTCAACAAGTGTTTTTAAAAACTCATTCCAAAACATCTGTGGGCCAATTTAAAGGTGCATGGAGTTTTAAGATTCAGAGTTTCACTACATTTGAAGCTTTCATCGACAAGGATCAATGAACTTCATCAGGAACAACATCTCCTCTTCTTATTCTCTCTCTCTCTCTTCTCTCTCTCCCCTCTTCTCCCAACTTTCTCTCACTTTCCAATATTCTAATTTCATGTTGGGGTTGCATTTTTTCACATGCCTTAATGTTCCTAATGTAATAAGTCACCTTTATGTTATAAAAAAGGACTTACAAGTTTCCTAGGAAGCTGAAAAGTTTTAAGTTGTGAGAGGACATATGAAAAGGCATTGGGGGTAGGTGATGAGTCATCTCATTCTATAAATTTTAGAGCCATTCCCATTTCAAAGGGTTGGTGATTAGTTTTGTAAACTCAAGAGTGTATTGTACTTTGAGAGAATAAAGGAGATAGCCATTTTCTTCCATTTCCCCCTCACAAGTTTTCCTCCATTCCCACACTATGTACAACTTTTGTTTAAGCAATCAATATAAGAAGAAGGAGTTTCTAGCCTTTTTTGACTAAGGGATTTATTGATACTTTGTGCTCATAAATTCTAATCGGTCTTATTGCTATTTGTAGAGTTATTTCTTCTCATAAATGCATGTGTTGAAATTTCTAACTAGTGTGTGCAGGAATATGATTTTCTACCTACAACATTAGTTCTCCTATCTCATTTCTCACTCCCCTTTCCCACTTTATAGACAAAGTCCTCTCTAGCAAGAAATTGCTATCTTTTCCACAAGGTTAGTGGAGTGCCCTTGTTGGATCCCCGACCACAAGGCCACCAGGAAAATACAACTTTACTCATGCATGCATATACGGTAGCTACACCACTTAAGTAGAGGGACTTGGATTCCTAGACAGGTTGGAAAGAAATCCTCAAGTTTTTCCACTTGAAAATTTTTCTCACCAATAAAACCCAAAAATGATCTAGTGGATGAAATGAAGCTATTTTTTTTAGGTAAGGAAAACCTCACCCCTCATTTTACGGGTTCTTAGGAATTCCTTACCTCCCCATTCAATGAAGTGGCCCTTAACCTAATCTAGTTTTTCACTCTTGAGGGATGCCATAAATGTATCTATGCTTACCATCTTCCCATGCTCAATTTCCTCAAACATGGGCATAGTTTTAGTTTTCCATACTATATACTTTGTTCTCTATGTGCTACCTATGGACCATTACAAAAGGAAGAATCAGTATTCCCCTATGTAAGGTTTTATTATGGCCATTTTGAAGAGATCAATCTTGGATATGGATAAAATGGTTAATGGGGATAGTGTCTGTCAAAAGCCCTTGAAGATTATGTTGTGGAAGATGAAACTAATTCTGAGAATGAGGAGTCTAGCGAATACCCTGAGTCGAGTGAAGGGGATGATCAAAATGTGGTTGAAGTTGAAGCAGTGTAGGGCCTCCAAGACCTAAAAAAAGATGACATGAAGGTGGTGGCTATTAAGAAGGATGAAAAAGGGGAACCAAGTCAACAGAGGAGGCAGGTTTCATTTGACACCTAGGAAAAGACCCAAATGGAAGTGCTTGGAAAAGGTGGTGTGGAAGAGGGATTTGATCTTGCTAAATTGGTTGTAGACCTTGAAAATGTGAAATGTGACACTCAAATTACTAAAAGCACTATCCAGTTTATCCTCAATGACTAGAATGCAATGAAGATGAAAGTTGAGGATGTGGCTCAAGTCATAAAGGGTGGTAGTATGGAGGTTCTGCAAGAAAAGTGTAAGAATTTAAACAATGATGTGGATCAGCTTAAGGATATGCTTCAAAAATTCACTAAGTGGAGTATTCTCACTACCAAGTGCACGTTACAACACCTTCAAAATCATGAACAAATGGATAATGCCTATATGAAATATTTAGAGAAGGGGACATCAAAGAAAAGGAAAATGACACCATCGAAGTTGATGTAACCATTGTGGGCATTAACATTAAATCATTGGATAAGGAATGGGTTAATCTGATGGACAACTTGGAGAAAATGAAAAAGTAGTGGTTGTTGTTAGGTTATTGTTTAGTGTTGTTAGTTCTGTGTTTTTATTTCCGTTTGTTTACTGTATTAGATGTTAGTTTTGATTATTTTTGGTTTGGACTATATTTTTGTATGGTTTGGTATTGAATATATTCTCTATTTGGGAGCTTTGTTATGTATGGGGTAGGGTCCCCTCAACCCTCTTTTACCTAATTTCAAAAAAATCTTACTCTCTGAGTGGAATGGTCCACTCCAAGGAAATTTGTTTTTAAATTGAAGCAAGGAAGACTTAAAAGTAGACATCTTTCCTTCTTTCTATGGATTCTTTTACTTATTTCTACTTAACATAAAGAGTTTATCTCACATTTAGTTCAATATTTCTTCAATGTAGACCAAAATCACTTTGGATCTAACATGCTTCTTATCAAATCATGTGAAAGCAACAAGTACTATAAAGTCAATTATTATTTTATTTTCTCTCTATGGTGAGAAGTGCAGGTTTTAGATATATGATTCTTGGAGGACTGTGATGTGAAAGGATATTTACCTATTCTATGAGTTATATTATGGTTCCCCCAATAATAATTATTCCATAATAAAAGAACTATCTTTTAAAATTAAGTCGTACCAAAATATGCAACAGATATAATTAAGACGTACTAAAATATGCAATAGATACATACATTTAATTATATTCTCATAGTTTGGATTGACACCCTTAATGCTAGTTTCTTTAGACTATATTCAATCATTATCTAGTTATAGTGAGGCTCAATAACATCATAGTAAATTGTTTTTGTGTAAATGTGCAACAGGGAAATCGATAATTTCCGAGCACGACAACTATACCCTAATGCCAAAATTTTCAAGTCTATCACTCCAAGCAACCCAAAATCTATCTAGTAAGTCTAAGTGACCTCTCAAATAATTTTATATCACCCCCTACATGATTTAGGAAATTCCATTCATTCCCTTAGGTGATTTTAGGAGTTCATTTACAAGCTACATGCAGTTGTGGGAAGGGCTATCACTGGCCTTCCTAGAGTTGGAACAACCTCACGAAGTGGAGAAGAAGAGCCTAAGTGGACATGGAGGTGATTAAAAGGTATTGAGACATCATGGAAATAATTTAGGAATATTTTGGAAGGGCTCGGAGAAGTTGGGGTAGTTTTGCCAAAATTAGGGTTCACAAGCCTAGTCAGTGCACATGCCAAAACAACCACTGAGGTTTGGAAGGTGATTCTGAGAGCTCTAGATGGAGTTAAGAGAAAAAAAAATCATCTAGAAAGAGGATTATAATCCCTACATGATGGTGAAATCATATTTTTACAACACTTTGGTGCATTAGGTATGTAGGAAGTTTTTCTCAGGCATAGGTGGAGTACTAAATCAAAAATCCAATTTTTAGGATCAAATGGAAGAATAAAGACATGATATCCCCACCATTGGATTCAAAAGGACATTTATAGTTAGGATCATATGCATTTTCACCAATAAATTCCCAGGAGCTCAAGTTATCATTTTCCAAGTTACCCTCTTGGAGACAGTTCGAGAGTTAGTCAATTTTTGGGAGGACATGTGTCAGCACCAAGAGCCTGGTGGGATTTTATGTCCTGACATCCCTGAGGTTAGGTACACCAACCTTGGAAAAATGTGCCCATCCCCCATGTGACCTCTGAGACCCTCATGTGACCTTCAGACTTGTGACAATTCAGCCCCTAGGTGCATTTTTGGAGCTCAAATTCCTTTCCGTCGGATCGAGGATAGGTGTCATCTCGAAGACCACCATGGAATTTGATGTCCCTCACATCCATGAGGTTAGGGACAAAAGACATGGAAAAATGCACCCAGCCCCTATGGGGAGTCCTTTGGTCATCCACGTGACCCGGCTTTCACCCCTGATGCTTCTAGTGTTTTTTCATGCAAATCCCCACCGTTATATCGAGGACATGTGTCATCCTCTTTCTCACTGTGGAATTTGATGTCCCTCACTTCCCTAAGGTCAGGACACTAGACATTAAAAAATGTGCCCCACCCTTGCATGAGCATTTTTTTGAATATTCAAATTTGGTACTTAGTTGTTTCTTCCCCCTCATTTCTCCTTCATAACTTCTCACCATGCCATGGCCTTGTTCTTGCTTGTCTAGACACCCAATCCACCATTACTGATCCAAACCAGCTCTGCCATGGCCACATAAACACCCAGTCCATGAAAATACATAGGTTTTAGGGGAAGGAATGATCAAAAGTGTTGAAGAAATGAAGAACGGGAAGAAAATGAAGGTTTTTTCCAGATAACGTGAAGTCACCCGATCGAGAAATCTTCATATCTCACAAGATACAAGTCGGATCAAGGTTATGTCTTTTACATACTTCCACATTTTTCAAGATGATCACGATGTAATAAAATAGAGGTCAAATGGTGCCCATAATTATTTGTTCCAACAAAATCCTCACTTTATGCACCGGCTCACATTCGTCAAATTTCCCATCATTCTAGCAATGGAAATGAGCTAAAAACTTGCACACGAGCTCCAAATGAAAAACCTATTGCAATGGAGTTGTTTTCATCACAAACAAAGACAAAAACTAGACCTATAAATTTTGAGCTCCATTAATGGCCACCATGGCAGCTCCGTGCTTGAAGCCATTACCAAGTGAAAATTTTAAATTTTATTTCCCAGCATTCTAGTGGGAAAAATTATGTGAAATTTGGAGGATGTGGTCATGATGATGAGACGAGTCTAAAAAAATGTTCCATCACAAACCAAGCACTAGAAACACACTTTCTAAAAATAGTAAGTTTTCCTATACATACTTGCTATGTTTGGAAATTCATCATCAAAAGTAGTTGTGGTGAAAGTAGTGTGTACCCAAGGTCACCAAGAAGCCAAAATGATTGTCAGAGCAAAAAATAGTTAAAATGACCACTTACTAAAAATAGTAAGTTCCCTATATGGGTGCTTACTAAAAATAGTAGGTCAACCCAAAAGGCAGCCAAGGCAAGGGTAGTGTGCACATGATTGAATGAGGGATGATCATCTCAAGGAAGCTGGAAAATGTTTTTGGCACTCACTACATAATTTGGGTCAAATATATCATACACAGTCTGGGAGTTGCGGTCATCAGCAAAACAATTCACTCAACTAGGTAAGCATTCACAAGATGATTTGAAGGAGTTTCTCAGTGTGCAAGGAGTACTAATATTCAAATTTTCACTATATTTTGAGATTTCCATCAACGAGGATCAACAGACTTCATCAAGAATGACATCTCCTCTTCTTCTTCTCTCTCTCTTTCTCTCTCCTCTTCCCCCAAATTTCTCTCACTTTCCAATATTCTAATTTTGCATTGGGGTTTACACTTTTTGATATGCCTTTAAGTCACCTAAAAGTGACTTTAGAAACATAATGTAAATTAAGTCACCTTGATTTTATAAAAGGGACTTAAATATTTTGTAGGAATATGAATAGTCTAAAGTTGGAAATAAGGCATATGGAGGGTCATGAAGAAGATGAGGAGTCGAGTCTATTCTATAAATTGTAAAGCCATTCCCATTTCAAAGGGTTAGTCATTAATTTTGTAAGCTCAAGAGTGCATTCTACCTTGAGAGAACAAAGGAGATAGCCAAATTATTCCTTTCCCCACTCTCTATTTTTCCTCCATTCTCATACTATGTACAACTTGGTTTAAGAAATCAATACAAGAAGAAGGAGTTTTGAGCCTTTTTTTACTAAGGGGTTTATTGAGACTTTGTGATCATAAATTCCATTTGGTCTTGTTGCTATGCGTAGAGTTGTTTCCTCCTAATTTTGATGCATGTGATAAAAATTATAATTGATGTATGCATGAATTGATTTTTCTACCTGCAACATTAGTTCTCCTATCTAATTTCTCACTCCCTTTCCTCTCTACAGACAAAGTCCTCTCTTACAGGTATCTACAAGCTTTTCCGTAGGGTCAATGGAGTGTCCCTGTTGGATCCCCGGTTGAAAGGCCACCACAAAAATCCACCTTTTCATGTGCATGCATATACGATAGCTGCACCGATTAAGTAGAGGGACTTAGATTCCCAGAGCGTTAGCAAGAAATCCACAAGTTTGTCCACCTAACAAATTTTCTCACCAACATAAATTAACCTGGAAGTGTCTCACATCTCTTGAAATTCATTATCCTAGTGGTGATAGGATGTAGAAAAATGATAAAAAAACATCTAAACGTGCATCAAATTTAATAAAACATTATGGTCTTTGTTACTGACCATTAAAGGAGAAGAGAATATGTTCATTATCATGTATAAATCATAAACACTTTCTATACATAATATGTCATAAATAATGCCTAGTGTCAGCTAGACCATATAACATAACATAAATAATGGATGGTGGTCGATAGCCCTTATAACATAACATAAATAATGGCTAGTTTCCGCTAGCCCTTATAACATATCATAAATAATGGTTGGCCACTCTGGTAGCCCTTATAAAATAGAGACATGTTATGTACATAACAAATCATAAATAATGCCTAGCGGACATTATCCCGTATAATGGATTCCATTCTTTTGATTTTGGATTCCAATATATGGGACTTTGGAGTACATATAATTCCAATATAGGTGATTTAGTATTCCAATATAGGTGATTTTGGATTCCATATATATTGGAATCTGATATGTACGATTTTGGAATCCAATATATGCAATTTTGGAGTGCAGATAATTCAAATATTTGACATTTTGGAATCCAAAAATAGCAATATTAGATTCGATATTGGCTATATTTTTTAGGTGTTGGGACTGGAATAAGTCCCAATTTAGTGAAATAAGCATTTTTATCAATTAATGTCTTTCTCTCCTCTATTTTCCCAGGACAATTGGTTATAGAATTCTATAATTTCCTTGATCACGATGTTGCCCTTTCTTACAAGTTCTTCCTCCCACTTTTTAGCGGCCTCTCCCCTACACCTCAAGTGATCAACACTTTTATTATCTTAGGAATTAGGGATGTAGTTATTTCTTGATTGCTCTGGGGATTTTTAACCAAATTTTACACATGATGACAAGATATCAACCTTTTCCTTCATATGTTTCTTGGTTTCCTTGTCCTTATCCATTTTCTAAAAAAGTCCACCCACAACCACAATAAATTCATGTTTTAGGCCCTCAGTGGTTGGCTTTCCAAGTGGGATCTTGGTTACTTGGTAGTATTAAGGGGAAGCTTCATCCCTTAAGACATTAGTATGTGGAGTGAAAACTTCCACAAACCTCTCTTCTTGAGGCCCCACCATTTTCCTTGACAAATTTATTGCTTTCTTTGGTGGTTTAGAAGGCTTCAATGAGATGACTCTCGAAGGTCAGCTTCATCCACCTGTAATTTTACCTCTTTATTCCTTTGGAGGGATTCTACCAACCAACCCTTAGTCTAAGTGTTTCTTTCCCCTTGTTTTTGTAGCTGAGGATCACTAGGTACTAGAATTTGTGCTTGGGGTGCAACGAGAGCAAGAATAAAGTTTTTAATATGTACCTCTTGCCAATCGGAAGTTTCAACAATATGTTCTTGAAATTTTTCCTCTTTTGTTTCCAAGTATTTCACCTCTTTGTTTGTCATAGTTGAAGATGGTTGAGTGTTTGTATCAGTCTTTGTTTTGTCCTCAACATCTTCTTATTTAGAGGAGAAGATTCCTTTTCTAGCTCAATTTTGGTTGTTCATCTTTGTTGGGTTTCTTCTTTTACAATTTCATGAGTTGTAACTTATTTCTCAACTATTTTTACGCTTGGCTAAGTGGATTCCTCAACACTATATTTTTCAACTTCAACAAGTGTGACCTCTTAAACATGAGATTTACCAACATCCTCTACAACAACCTTTTCTTTAACACTTTATTTAACCTCACCACCTTCAAATTTCTTAGTAGTAGGTGCTTATTGTTTGCTTGATCTCCCCTTTTCTCAATTGACACATCTTATATGGTTTCATGGGTGAGTTCAGCCCAACATATTCTCTAAACCATGTAATATCTTAGTGAAGTTTTGCTCCATGTATGGTCAAACATTAATGTTTTCTCCTCCACTTGATATTCATGCTCCTAAACTTCCTGAGTGTATACACTTACGAGGACCTTTTTTGTGTGTGAAGTGTTTACGACTTTACATTAAAATTATTGTACACTCTCCATAGTTTATCCTTGAAAAATGTGCCTGATATATCAGGAAATGTGCTCTTATCATATGGGTGGGATTTTTGACCCATAGGTTTATGGGGTGGTTTTGGACCATGGTTTTGGTAGCCATGGTATTGTAAAACTTCTTAAGAAGTTGCATATTGACGTGTTTTTATGCTTTTGATAGGGTAGACATATCATTGTAGATGTGTGTGTGAGTTTGAGTGTGAATTTAGGAGAGTTTTTTTAGCATAGCTCTAAAACATCTGGGTATTGTATTGAGAGAAAGAGGTGGCTTGTAATAAAAAATGAGCAAGTGATTCTTTGTGGACTTATCCCAAATTGGGTGAACTACATTAAATATTGTCTTTCTATTGTGTTGTGTTTTTTATTTTTGTACTTTTATTTCAGATATGTAATATCTTTCTACATATTAGTTTATACTATTGCGATTATGTGTGGGATTGTTCCACATATTTTATCCCTTATTTCCTAACAATTGGTATCAAATCCTGGTTTGTTTTTGAAGTGTTGAATCATAGGGAAAGTTTTAGCTTGAGTGGGAGCTATGGCAGATGATGGAATATCAAAGGTTGATAAATTCAAAGGGAAAATTTTAGTCTTTGGAAGATGTAGATGGAAGATTACCTTTATTAGAAGGATATTTATATTTTGTTGTTTGAGAAAGGGAACAAACCCTCGAGCATGATGGATGTGGAGTGGGATTTTTAGATAGGAAGGCACTTGGAACAATCTAGATATGTCTTGCATCTTTGGTATTATTTAATGTTTCAAAGGAAAAGACTACAAAAGAACTTATGGATGCATTAGGGAAGTTATATGAAAAACCTCTTCCTCTAACAAGATATTTTTAATGAAAAAGTTGTTTAATATGAAGATGTTTGAGAATAGTTCAGTAACAGATCATTTAAATGATTTTAATATAGTTGTGAATATGCTAGCTTTAGGTTATAATAGAATTTGATGAAGAAGTTAGGGATTTATTAATTTTGTGCTCTTTACCGAAAATTGGAATAGCCTGGTAATGGCGGTAAGCAAATTGGTTCCAACTAACTCAAAGTTGAAGTTTGAGGATGTTGTAGGGGTGATTCTAAGTGAGGAAATGTGAAGAAAAATCTCTAGGGAATCTTCTACTTCAAGGGAATTCTTTGATGGTGGAAACTAGAGGGAGAAAAAGAATAGAGGAAGTCATGGAAAATCAAAAGATTAGGCAAGGTAAAAATCTAAAAGCAAGATGGTATGTTGGAATTGTGGAAAGACTAGGCATGCAAAGAAGGATTGTTGAGAGCTTCAAAATAAGAAGAAACAATAGGAAGAAAACAAGGAGGAAAATGTGGCAACATGTAATGTATTCAGGATGCTTTGATTCTTTCTTTACATAATATTGTTGAATCTTTGGTTTTATATTTGGGGGATTCTTTCCATGCTACTCCACATAAGCATTATTTTGTTGATTATGTTTAAGGGGATTTTGGGCATGTTTTTCTTGGTGATGATGAGCCTTGCAACATAGTTGGAAAATGTTTTGTTTAGGTTAAGATACAAAATGGGAATACATGGCTATTGAAGGATGTCAGACATGTGCCTACATTAAGACAAAACTTGGTATTGATGGGGAAGTTGGGAAATGATGGTTGTATTGTGATATTTACAGTAGACTCTTGGAAGGTTACCAAGGGTGCTCTTGTGGTGGTAAGAGGTAAGAAGGTTGGAACCTTGTATTTAACCACTATAGTACTAATGCTTGTAATCTTGTGGCTTTAGACATATATACAACATTGTGGCACTATAGGCTTGGTCATATGAGCCATAAGGGCATGGAGATCATAAAGAATAATTTTCCTGGATATATAAACATGTTTGGATTTATGTGAGAACTATGTATATGGGAAACAAAAGTGAGTAAAGTTTCTCAAGGTTGGACCTATGAAGAAAGAGAGTAAGTTAGAGTTGGTACATTATGATGTGTGGGGGCGACTCAGGTATCATCTCTTGGGGGTTCAAATTATTATGTTACTTTTATTGATGATGCAATAAGGAAATTTTGGGTATATTGTATTAGAAATAAATATGATGTATTTGAAACTTTTGTTAAATGGAAAGCCTTGGTAGAGAATGAAATAGGTCTTAAGCTAAAATGTCTCAAGTCAAGATAATGGAGGGAGTATTGCAACAATGAGTTTGATGATTATTGTTCTAAGAATGGAATCCTAGGAAAAATATGGTTCAGGAACTCCGCAACATAATGGGGTGTCAGAAAGGATGAACAAGACAATAATGGAACGAGTTAGGAGCATGAGGTTACATGCGGGACTACCTCTTTCTTTTTGGGAAAAAGCGGTGAGCATAATTGTGTACTTGATAAACAGAGGACCCTCAAGTGCCTTGGATGGAGGCATACCTGAGGAGGCTTGGTATGGTAAGAAAGTTGATTACTCATTTCTTAGATTCTTTGGATGTGAGGTGTTTGTTCATATTGACAAGGATGATAGACCAAGCTAGAGGCTAAATTAGAAAAATGCACTTTCATTGGTTATGGTGGTGATGAACTTTGGATATAAATGTTGGAGTATTAAGGACAAGAAAATCATTTGATCTAGGGATGTGGTCTTTAATGAGAAAGTTATGTATAAAAAATAGTTACATAGGAAAACAAGGAAGAATCCAAGAAATAATATGCAGTGGTAGAGGATCTTCCGGATGGGAAAGTGACACATGAATCAAGTTCAAGAACCTACTCAACAGGAACCCCAAACTCCTATATTGAGGAGGTCTTCTAGGGAAAGAAGAGAACTTGATGTTTTTCTCCTTCTCTTTATTATTTATTACTCACTGATAGTGGAGATCCAGAGAGATTTGATGAAGCAATGCAAGTAGATGCTAGGAAGAAGTGGGAGCAAGCCATGAATGAGGAGCATCAGTCTCTCATGGAGAACCAGACTTGGGATTTGGTGAAGCTACCCAAAGGAAAAAGAGCATTGCAGAACAAGTGGGTGTATAGAGTTAAAGAGGAAGGAGGAAAGAAAGATACAAGGCCCGGTTGGTGGTCAAGGGGTTTACATAGAAAAAAAAGGTATAGATTTTGATGAGATTTTTCTCTTGTAGTAAAAATGACTTCTATTAGAATTGTTCTTGGAATAGTGGAAGATGAAGAATTACACTTAGAACAACTAGATGTAAAGATTGCATTTCTCCATGGTGATTTGGAGGAGGATCTATATATGCAGTAGCCAAAGGATATGAGGTCAAAGGTAAAGAGGAGATGGTGTGCAAACTGAAGAAGAGCTTATATGGCTGAAACAAGCTCCCATGTCAATGGTATAAGAAATTTGATAGCTTCATGATGGAGAAAGGTTATATTAGATGTCATTCTGACCATTGCGTGTATATATACAAAGAAATTTCAGGATGGAAGTTATATTATCTTGTGTTTGTATGTGGATGACATGTTGGTTGTAGGAAAAACATATAGGAAATAAAAGTAATCAAGAAGAAACTAAGTGACTCCTTTGATATGAAGGATTTGGGGGTAGCCAAACAAATCCTTGGTATGAGGATATCTAGGGATAGGAAGGAATGGAAGATGAATTTATCTCAAGAAGAGTACATTAAGAAGGTCTTGGAGAGGTTTAATATACAAGATGCTAAATCGCTTGAGGACTCCTTTGGCACACCATTTCAAGTTATCAAAGGAGATGTGTCCCAAGACAAAAGTAGGAGAGAAACCGCATGTCAAAGTACCTTACTCATTTGTGGTTGGCAATTTTGATGTATGCCATGGTGTGCACTAGGCCTGATATTTCCCATGCAAGTGGGAGAAATGAGTAGATTTATGAGTGATCTAGGTAAAGATCATTGACAAGTAATAAAGTGGATCCTTTGGTACTTGAGAGGGACCATGGGGAAAATTTTGTGCTACAGTGGATCAAACACCACTTTTTGTGGTTATGTAGATTCAGACATGGCTAGAGATGTAGATAACAAGAGGAGCATGACATGTTATATTTACATTGTAGGTGGGACAACAATGAGATGGATTTCATGACTACAGAAGCTTGTGGCTTTGTCAACCATGGAGGATGAGTATATTTTTGCCATAGAGGAAAGTAAAGAGATGATTTGGTTACAATAATTGCTTGAGGAGTTGGGGCATAAGTAGGAGGAAGGGAATCTACATAGTGATATTAGAGTGCTATACACATAGTTAAGAACTTTTCTTTTCACTATAGGAAAAGCATATATAGTTAAGGTACCATTTCATTAGGAAACTTTGGAGGAAGATAAGTTGAAGTGAAGAAGATTAATGCCTAGTAAGATTCTTACGAGACATGATGACCAAGGTGGTCTGAAGGAGAAACTGAAGTATGTGTTCAACTTTGGTTGGTCTTCATGGACGATAGTGAAGGTTGAGAAACTTTCTCAAAGGAAAAATAGTCTCCAAGTGGGAGATTGTTATGTTGTGGAGCTTGTTTTCATGTGTGGAAGTGTTGAAGACTGTACACTAAAAGTATTGTACACTCTCCATTTTTCTTGCTAGGAGTTTTTGGCCTCAAAAACTTGTGCCGATATATCAGGAAACATTTTCTTCTCATATGGGAGGGATTTTTGACCCATAGGTTTATGGGAAGTTTTTGGCCCATGGTTTTGGTACCCATGACATTATAAACTCGCTTAAAGAAATTA
Organism: Taxus wallichiana var. yunnanensis; assembly: GCA_018340775.1. Classification (NCBI taxonomy): domain Eukaryota; kingdom Viridiplantae; phylum Streptophyta; class Pinopsida; order Cupressales; family Taxaceae; genus Taxus; species Taxus wallichiana. The sequence continues at coordinate 797,327,951 of CM031242.1, forward strand.
CCTATTGATGTGTTTTTGATAGGTAGACATATCATTGTAGATGTGTGTGAGTTTGAGTGTGAATTCAGAGAGAGTTTGTTGAGCATAGCTCCAAACAAATATGGGTATTGTATTGAGAGAAAGAGGTGGCTTGTAATAAATATATGAGAAAGTGATTCTTGGTGGAGTAGCCCAAATTGGGTGAACCATGTTAAATATTATCTCTGTGTTGTGTTCTTTTAATTTTTACACTTTTATTTTAGATCTTTAATATATTTATGCATATTAGTTTCTCTATTGCGATTATGTGTGGGATTATTTCATGTATTTTAACCTTTATTTCTTAACATTATATGGGAATACTAACATATGCCCCTTGTTTCATATGATGTGGGGTAGTGAGCACTACCTTTGGGGTTTGAACCGTAGTAACATATGTTTGGACCAATGGATTTTTCCCTTGAATTGTTGCACTTGTGGTTGTCTCTTTTGTAAGTGTTGCCACATTTGTTCTCTTGGTCCTCACAAAAGTGCAATGTGATTGGTTCCCCCTCTTCCTCCTCCTCATGGATAGTCTCCAAAGATGGATCTACCTTTAGTTAGCTTGAAGCAATGTTTCCTTTGATTCTCTTTCCTTTGCTAGATGATGCTTGGAGGAGGCGGTTGACAATTTAAATTGAGAAATATCTTTGGCCACAAGTGTGTTTTACTTTGAGAAAGGTGTTAGGAAATGATTATATTATAATTAACCAATATAATAGTTAGTATATTTGTGAGGGTTGTTGAATAATTAGTTATATGATTTATGTGTATAATGGTTGTTATAACCACACACGTAAATAGGGTGGAGGTATATTGGGTGGTTTTGAAAACACCTATGGATAGTGTGTTCGAGATATATGTAAAGTTTTTTCTCCTTGAAGTAGGAGAAACTCCTCCTATATTTTTGTATATTGCTACACTAAATAATAAAGTGAAACTATTATATTGTTTGTTTATTAATCTCTATGTATTTTGTCTTAAGAAATATTATTATAAGATCTTTGTAATACTAACATTGTTATCAGAGAAGGCATGCCATATGATCAATAAGGATATGAAGAACACCACTTCATAAGAGTAATAAGAAGAAAAATTAAGTATAATGAAGAGCATGATTGTAAAGTTACAGAACCACCACTATGTGTGGAGTAGCGGTTGCATAAGCGCCCTTGCATAGAATGACGGTTACGTAACTACCCGGTAGTTACATAACCACCGGTCTACATACACCAACACTCATGTCACTAATGGATGAAAAATAAAAACATAGCATGAATGGTCTTGGATTTCAAGCATCCCAGAGCATGACTCTTCCTTAGAGGATGTTTCTCATTACCCAAAGTGCACGTGAGGATAAGGGAAGCATGATTTTAATGAGAGCATAGGAAAGAGTTGGATCATGGAAGTGAGAATAAGGAAAATTGAACAAGAAATAATTGGAGCTCTAAGTGTTTTGTAGAAGAAAGGTGTAAGAAACAGACCAAGCAAGTAGAGAAGGGAGGATATGGAATTGTTTTCCTTCAAACTTATTGTAATCTGTATTTTCATTTAAATTTACCAATATAATATTGGGAAGAAAGAGTAATTTCCATTCTGGCTGGTTTTCCCTCAACTTGGGGGTTTCAGGATAAATATTGTGTTGAATTGTCATCTTTCCATTGCTGCAAAATAGTTCTAAGTTTCAGTTTTATTCACTAACTTTAAGACTTTCATTTTCAAATAATTGAAAGTAGAATAATAATCATTTGTGGTCTTGTAAATTTGAAAAGCTAGAGGTTTACAGATCATTTTGGTATCAGAGCTGATTATTATCTAGGAATGTGGTATTCTTTCTTGTGATTTGTATGACAATGAAAAGGTCTAAAGGCGAAGAAGTTTTACCTTGTGATCTAGACATATCTACAAAGAAGTGAAAAAAAGGTTTGAGATCAAATGGAGGAAGATAACTTGGTCCGTAGAATTGAGATGTTGGAAACCATGATGGATAGGTTGTATAGACACCAACAAGAACTCTCAGATCTGCAAAAGATGGCTTCAGTCAAGAAAGATTCCATGGAATCAAGTGGTTTGAGCTTTAGCCAAAATGTTTGGCATAGGAAAGAGCCACAATGAGGAAGAAGATGTGGAAGAGCATGAAGAATAAACTCTAGTTATAAAAGAGAAGGTAAAATCTGATCATACAAATTTAAAGTTGAAACTAAGGTTGAGATAAAAATATTTGAAGGACAAGTAGATGCAGAATTTCTTGATAAATGGTTAAAACAATTAGAGGTTTAATTTAGTGTTCATGATGTTACTGAGGCACAAAGGATCACCTTTGCACATCTCAAAATGGAAGGACATGCTCTGGTTTGGTGGGAAACCCATCTAGCCACTTGTGAAAAGAAGAAACGTCTATTGTAAGATCTTAGGAGGAATTTAAGGAATTACTTAGAGATAAATTTTATCCTATTGGCCATAAGACTGACCAGATGATTAAATGGCAGTATTTTAGACAAGGAAGTGGTCAAAGTGTGTAGGATTATACTACGAAGTTTCAGAGATGAGCTATGTTTCTTAATATGGACTTGGAGGATGAGGATATTCTGACCAAGTATTTGGGAGGAATTCACACTCACCTTCGAAGGAAGGTCATCTTCATGAAGCCCAAGGATCTCAATGAAACATGTGTACAAGCCTACTATATTGATGATGAAAAGAAGTAAGGAGAAATGAAGTCGAGGGAAAAGTAGTCAAAAAATCAGCCAAAGAAAGAGTAGGGACAAATAGGTAACAAAGGTAAATGGAAAGGAAAAGGTAAAAAACCACCACTACTTTGAATACTTGTAAAGATCCTAAGAATTTTTGTAAGAATTGTGATATCAATGGTCATGCGATGCTACACATTAGAAGTTACATCGGAATTACACCTAAAGAACCAAACCAAGGATTCAATAAAATCCATGAGATCTATAAAGAAGAGGGGAGGTGGAATAGAGGAAGATTTAGATGTAGATGAGAGGCTTTAATACATGACCACCAACATGAACAACCAAGAATAAGAGGAAGAGATGAGTAAGCTATTTCAGATCAAAATCCAAATCAAGATAACTAAGGTAAATGCTTTGGTTGATTTTGGTTCTCAATCTAATTTGATTTCTGATGCGGTTGTAAAGAAGCTTGGTCTTAAAACTTATGAACATCTACATCTTTATCCTTTGGGATGGGTGAAGAAGGGTGTAGAAATTTAGGTAACAAGAAGATGTAAGTTCAATTTTGGGATAAAACTATCAGCATATAGATGTATTGGAAGCTATATTATTCCACTTGATGCATTTGATGTTGTTTTTGGGAGTCCTTACTTGTATATAAGGGATGCTATATTAATGAGAAGGGAGAAATGATACATATGGGTCAAGGATGGAATCAGTTACAACATCGGGCACACCAACGTAAGACAAAAATTTATATGGTAAGTCTAACTAACCAAAAAGAGACTAATTCAGAAAATCATAATCAATTTTGTTTACTTTTATTGAAAGATAAACAAGATGGGGTAGAAATTGCAAATATTTCTAACAAGGGATGAAGGATTTAGATAACATCATTCAATATTTTTAGGAAGTATTCTAAACTCCCATAAGGTTACCACCAAAATGAGAGGTAGAGCATGAGATTAAGCTATTTCCAGAGTCCCCTCTACCAAATATCGGGTTGTATAGGTAATCCTTGTTGGAGAGTATAGAGGTAAAGAAACAACTCTAGGAGCTATTAGACCAAGGGTAATATGCCCAAGCACCTCGCCATGTGGTTCACCTATTGTGATGGTGGAAAAGAAGGATGGTTCTTGGAGAATGTGCATCGACTACCGTGCTTTGAAAAAGATTACCATAAAGAATAGATATCCACTCCCACATATAGATGACCTCTTGGACCAACTTTCAAGCAAGAAACAATATTCATGAAGTTGGATCTCAAGTCAAGTTATCACCAAGTTAGGATGAAGGAGGAGGATATATGAAGACTTCCTTCAAAATGAAACAAGGTTTGTATGAGTGGTTAGTACTTCCATTTGGTTTATGTAATGCCCCGTTACATTTATGAGATTGATGAATGATGTATTGTGAGAATTCATAGATTCATGTGTCATTATATATCTGGATGATATTATAATTTTTAGTGCCACATGGGAGGAACATCTAACACATTTGCAAAAAGTATTGCAAGTTCTCAGAGAGAAACAATTGTTATGCAACATGAAGAAGTGTGAATTTTCCAAACAATCACTTGTCTATCTTGGGCACGTGGTTGGAGGAGGAGAGATATGAGTGGATCTGAAGAAGGTGGAAGCCATCACCAACTGGACAACACCAAAATGAGCCAAAAATACTAGAAGTTTTGTGGGAGCAAGTACAATACATGAGGAAGTTCATTTCGGGCTTCTCCGCTATTGCAACACCTCTACAAATAAGTGGCTATAAAGAGTAAGTGTTTTGACTAGGGTAAGGAACAAGATAGGCTTTTGAGTTATTAAAGTACAAAATTAGTCATGCTCCAATATTTTCTCTTCCTAATTTGTAGTATCCCTTTGAAGTAGAGACATATGCTAGTGATTATGCTATGGGAGTAATGTTACTTACAAGGAGGTAATATAATATGTTATCATTCTAAAAATTTTCACTTGAGAAGTTAAGGATATAGTATATGATAAGGAAATGTATGCACTAGTTTAGGAAATAAAGAAATGGAAACATTATTTGTTGGGAAAATAAACTATTGTGCACACTGACCACAAACCTCTCTAGTATTTGTAAGCATAGTCTAAATTACGTAGTAGGAAAGGCACTACAAGTGGATGGGATTCCTTCAACAATTCCATTTGGTGATCAAGTATAAGAAAGGTAACACAAATTTGGTGGTAAACATGTTGTCTAGGCCACCCACACAAGAGAAAATATCTAGTTTGGCCACTATCTCTTAGATTGAGCCCTTCATGAAGGAAGCTTATGGAGAGGCATATGCTCAAGAAAATATTTTGGGGTAACATATCAATAGTTGTAGTCTCAAGGGGATGAAAGGATGGGTATTGAAGATTATTATATCAAAGATGAGCTTCTCTATCGATGGGGAAGCTTTGTGTGCCAAAGGAAGAAAGGCTTTTATTGATGAGGGAAGCACATACCTCGAAATTAGTAGGACATTTTGGTGTTGGTAAGACCATGGAAAACTTGCAAAGGTACGTATATTGGCCCAATATACAAGAAGAAGTATCTAAATTCACAAGAGGATGTAAACTTTGTTGTACTAACAAGCCTAAAATCTAGGAAGGAAGGTTTGTATATGCCTTTTTCGGGTCCGTGGGAAGATATTTCTATGGATTTTATAAGAGGACTACCTATGTCTAAACATGGCCATGATTATGTATATGTTGTTATAGATATATTTAGTAAGATGTGTGTTCTTATGGCATGTAAAAAGACAATAAAAGCATATGAGAGGAAGCTGAAATTTTCTTTGCTAATGTATGGGTGCATTTTGGTTTTCCAAAGTCTATTGTTTTTGACAAAGATTCTAGGTTCTTGGGGAAGTTTTGGACTACTTTGTGGGACAAGATGGACAAAAAGTTACAGAGGAGCATGAATTTCCATCCACAAATAGATGGAAAAAAAAGGTTGTGAACAAGACTTTGGTATAACTAATTAGAGGATATAATAGAAAATATCCATGGACTTGGGATGAGTCCTTAGCCTACATTCAACATTCATATAACCGGGAAGTACATAGACAAGTACATACATCCACTAGGTAGTCACCATTTGAAGCATTCTTGGGATATTTACCTATTAATCCACTGGACATGGTAGTTGGGAAAACAGGAAGGGAGATACATGATTTGGAGGTGATTAGAGAAATAATTTTTTTTAGAGGATTTGGAAAATCCATCTCAAGGTGAAAGAACAATTGGAGAAATCCCAATCCAAGTATAAGGCTAGACATGATCAACATCAAAGAGAGCATAAACTTCATGTTGGAGAATTTTTTTGTCTTTACTTGAGTAAGGAGAGATTATAAGGCCAAGCAAGGAAACTCAAGCCACTATGGTATGGACCCTTCACTATATTGGAGCAGGTTGGAGAAAATGTCTTCAAGATTGATTTTCCACCATTCATGAGGATATAATCAATAGTAAATTGTGAGAACTTGCACCTATATGATCCATCCATGCTTGATGAAGAAGAAGAATGCTAGTTACTACCTTCCATAGAGGATTGTGTCTTGGAATCATGAGGTGAATTTGAGGAGGATGTAGAGCTGCAGTAGAATATCAGAGAGACAAGGAGAGGTCCATAGGAATCTTCATAGGTTGGAATCAAAGGGAAGACACCAAGGTAGGTCTAGTGGTACTCAAAAGAGAAAGTGAGTGAATTATTTCCTCATCTACTCCCACACTAAGCTTTATTGGGACCAAAAGCCTCTTGAAAGCGGGGAGGTGTGATCCATAAGGATATAGAAGAACACCACTTCATCAGAGTAACCATATCCAGAAAAAAAATTAAGTAGAATGAAGAACAAACTGTAAAGTTAGAGAACCACCACTCTGTGTAGAGTAGTAGTTGCATAACCGCCCCGCACGTAACATCGGTTACGTAACCACCGGTCTACATACACCGGTGGTCTTGTCACTAATGGATGAAAAATAAAAAAAGAGCCACGAACGGTCATGGATTTCAAGCTTCCCATCCATGAATCTTCCTTGGAGGACATTTCTCATTCTCTAGTGCATGGGAGGAAATGGGAAACATGCTATTTAAGGAGAGCATATATAGGAGTTGGATGATGGAAGTGGGAATGAAGAAAAGTGAGCAAGAAACCATTAGAGCTAGAAGTGTTTTGTAGAAGAAAGGTATGAAAATAGACCAAACAAGTAGAGAAGGGAGGACATGACATTGTTTTCCTTACTTTAGCTTCTTGTAATCTGTATTTTCATTTAAATTGGCCAATATAATATTGGGAAGAAAGAGCAATTTCCCTTCCCGGATGGTTTTCCCTCAACTTGGGGTTTCTAGGATAAATATTGTGTTGAATTGTCATCTTTCCATTGCTGCAAAATAGTTCTAAGTTTTATTTTTATTCACTAACTTTAAGACTATCATTTTGAAGAATTGAAAGTAGAACAATAATTGTTTGTGGTCTTGTAAATTTCCAAAGCTAGAGGTTTACAAATCACCATATATGTGAGATTATCTCTTGGGGGAATATTTAATTTGAATATTTCCTTTGTTTATGGTTGTAATGTTATATGAAGTTCTCTTTTATGTATTGTTGTTAGATCAAATTAGTTTGCAATGAAGAGATTAGTATTGGGAGATAAGCATTGTATTGTGATATTGGTATCTTGAATGGGTTATCACAATTATATATGCATCTCAAGATACCTAATATGAAATTAAGCATAGAGTGTGTAGTAAATCATTTATTCCACATTCAAAGGTCTCGAGGTTTCTCTTGGAACATTAATCAATCCACCATTGGTATCCCTCAAATAGAGTGCAACATATTCTCTATTTGGATCAAGCATGGTGGATGTATTTTTCCTTCAAATAAGCATTATTATTGACAACAGATCCATCTTCTTGAAATTTGCACATTCTTTAGTGAAAGTCAAATATTGAAATTATTCCCAGCCGCCTACTCAAGGAGAGTTTCACTGGATCTATTATAAATAATAGGAACATAAAATTTTAGTAATAGCTATGATATTTTACCTTGTAATGTAGAAATTATATTCCTTCTTAGAGATAAAGTTTGGTGTTCTTTTCATCAATTTCACATCAATTTTATCCAACCTGGAAATGGTCACGGTCATATTTTTCATCATATTTTTATTGCATTGGTGACATGGATTAATTGTAGTGGATTCACCACCGTTTGCATCAAGGTTTCGACCTTATATTGGATTGAATTTACACTGATTGTCTTTGAAGATCTGTGCACTCACCGCTAAAGCACGAATCTTGATTTATGGAATATAAATTTCTTTAGTATATTGGTATTATGTAATGAGTCATCCTCCCTGTGATCCAACATATAATGACACCATTATTCCAAATTCTACCCTACATAGATGACACCAAAGTAAATGAAGACTCAATCAAAACCATATCTCATGCCACTAGTAGAATAATATTTTACATTTTTGATGTTTGATGGTCAATATTTCATTATCATGTCGTAGTCACATGTTTATAGATTGTCTAGTTTGGTCGTATGTCTATTCTAGGCATTTTGTACATACCTTTTTTAAAATTTATTTTTAAACGATTTTGACGGAACTTTAAACCGGGGTTACGGGACCCCACACTTACAATAAAGTACCACAATGAAAAACAAGAGATATAAAAATCCAAACTCCCCACAACAAGGAACCCAATGAAGAGGGAAATAAAACAAGAGAAAAACTAAAGAACTAGAACAAACCGGAAGCATCAAAACCAAGACAAACCATGAACCAAAAGAAAGGCACTAACAACTACTAAGAAAGCCACCAAATCGAGTTAGTGCTTATGGATTGGGCCATCCATAGCATTAAGCTTGTCCTCCACCTCTACTCCCTAGCACTTGCAATTGTGTGACCCCCATTACCCATTGTTGTACACACGGCCCGCAATGTAGCCTTGTCAAGAAAGAGGAGAAAACTCCCTAGCGAGGGCGTGAAACTCATTAAGGTGATCGATAGCCGAATCAATAGGAAAATGGGAAGTTGGTAAATATAAGGGGGGAAATCTAGTGGGATCTGGCTGCTATAGTAGGAGAGAGCATGCACATTCTCAAGCAGTGAATGAGAAGTTCCCAGTATTGCTCCCCGAACCAATGGACCCTATGCTTGAGATCGAGAGCCTACTTCACAACCTCTTCCACCCAAATCAAAGGGTCAGGGATGTAATATCCAACCAATTCCTCATGCAAGCCACCTTTGTGAGTTGGGTAGATAATTTACTCTACAAAACTTTAAATTATTCCTTTTCCAAATGAAGTAGAAGACAAATGGAGACAAAAGTCATGGATATATCGAATTTGGCCTACACCCTATTAGAAGCCTACATATAATCATCACCTAACACATCCTCGATCAATTCTACTTCACTAATAGAGCCATAGTGAAAGACATCTTGAAGATGCTTATGGGAGATGGCGAAGAGAAATCTAATTCCCACCTCTCGCCATGGAGAAATAAAAAGAAAGCCTAGAAAAACCATAATTCTCATCTTGAAAAAAGGAAGAAAGAAGAGTGAGGGAAGAGGAGCCATTAACCCGCTAAAATATGAGAAGACACGAGCCACCATTAATGATGAAAGCATGTTCCACTCTACCCTTTGTGTGAAATGATATCTTCTAGATCATTCCAATCTTTAGGATTGTATGAAATCAATGTACCATCGGAACATCGATGGGTGTGTTGGCAAGAAGATCGAGGCGCTATTAGCTTCTCTAAAGACATGTTCAATGCTCCAGCTTTACAATTTTCCAAGTCAATAGAGAATGTTGGAAATATAGAAATTTAAGTGCCAAGATAGGGTGAGCCCTTAGAAATGGCATGAAAAATTACTTGTGAGTCTCCTTCCACTTGGAGACGATCACAACCATTGGAGACAGCTAATTTAATACCCTCATGAGAGCTTGAACTTTAATTAGGTTGTAAGAACCATCCTCAATGGAAATGAGCCAACCAATAATACAACCCCATTCTCATTTCTCATAATACACCCCACCCCAAATTTACCCAAATTTCCTCTAGAGGCTCCATCAAAATTTAGTTTGTAAAAGCCGGGGGGTGGAGTCCATTTCATGTTTCTTCTTCGATATATTTTTTAATTTGAGTCAATCCACGATGAAAAATCAAACTAGGGGAAGGGATTTGAAAAAAGGCCAAGTTTTCTGATCTTAACATCTTTCGAGGTGAAATTGGGATTTTTAAGATTGTGTATATTGAAATTCTATGAGATATCTACTTTAAATTTCCTAAGAAATTCTAAAATTCCTGAGCCTCTTTCTGGAAAATATGAAGATTACGCTCCCACCATAAGTGCCATATCAAGAAGAAAGGAGCAATGGTCCAGATGGAACCAAAGGCTCCTTACCCCCAAAGAAAGGCCAAGCCACCAAGGACTCAAGTGATATTCCTACTAGGATCCTAGGCTAAGCCCAACTTGCGAGTTAACCAATTCCATCTCCTCACCATGCAAAGGGAAAAAAAGTAACAAATGATTGATATCCTCTTTGGCGTTATTGCAAATAACACATTTAGTTTGGCCCATACCTAGCCCCAAGATTTTCTTTTTTGTTGTGTTACAATCTTACCTTTGATGAACAACCAACCAAAAATAGGCACTTTCGAAAGAATATTAGAGCTCCAACACCCGGTCCAGATTTTTTGGCCAAGCCCTGACATGGAAATCAATTTGGCATAACTTTCTTTAATTGAATACATGCTCGAAGGGCTCCCAAGCCAAAACAAGTTATCCTCATGGGCCTTGCAAGCAGCCCTTCTCTGTGAGATGGACTCGTTAAAGTCCATAATTTTTTCTCGAGACAATCGAGTGTGGAAGGATCTTTCCAATGCATAGTGGTGAGCCATCCAGGGCCATAAAGTTGTAATCCACCACTTTGTTACCCCAAGTATCCTTAGTGATCTACATAACTTGAGATAAATTTTGATTGAAGATAAGAGGCTCGAACCCACTCCAACTATCTTCCCAAAAATTTGTAGATCACCCATTACCTATTTGCCAAGAAACATGATCCAAAATAAGATGCCTACACCTGGAAAGGAAGTTCCAAATATGCAATCCCCTAGGTAACTCTTCACTTGAACAAGAAGTTTAGGCTGGCCCGCTCCTAGTTATTTATGTAAAAGCACTTGAAAAACCAACTGTGTGGATCAGAGATGAAATTCCACACAAATTTGACATCGAGAGCTATGTTTTGAAGCTCTAAATCCAAAATACCCAGACCACTGAGCACTTTAGGGGAGCTTAATGTTTTCCCATTTCACTAAATGAAATTTCCTAGCCTCGATGTTTCCCTGCTAGAGGAAGGACCTAACGATTTTCTCATATTTTTTGAGGACCAACTTGGGGATCTTCATCACAAAGAGCATGTAAGTAGGAAGGGATTATAGAGCCAACCAAATTAGGAGAGATCTTCCTACTAGAGTGATCCATTTCCTTTCCACGATTAAATCTAGAGGAAAAGGACCGCAACAAATCATCCCAAAGAGAGGCTCTCCATGCCCCTTAGAATAAAGGAATACCAAGATGTTTGTGTGGGAGGGTACCAATTTCAAAGCCTAAGATAGACCGGATTCTTCGCTTAAGATGTGGAGAAACATTGAAAAATAAAATCACAGATTTGTATAAGTTGATTAATCGACTGTAGCTTTGGAGTAAGAGGCGAGGACTAAGTCGATAGCTCTAGCTTCTATACCGAGGTGTGTCAAAAAGAAAAGTATCATCCAAAACTATTGATGAGAAATAGGAGGAAGACTAACAACTATTTTAAGCCCTTTGCAAGGAACCATGGGAAATAATGAGTTTCATTTCTCTGCTCGAGTGCCTGACTATGAGAATGAAGAGAAAGGAAGATAAGGGATCACCCTGCCTTATCCCCATACTACTAGAAAAGAAACCTTCAGTGGATCCATTAACCAAAACTAAAAAATGAGGGGAAGAAACATAGTTGAAGATCCACTCACAAAAGAAACCATTGAAACCCATCTTTTTAATGTCATTACTAGAAATCTCTAGTTGAGATGATCGTAAGATTTTCTGAAATCAAGCTTAATCATCATGCCAGGGGAATGAGAAGAATTAAAAGAGTGAATAAGCTCGTGGGAAATGATGATACCATCGAGATATACCGAAAAGAGTGAAGCCACTTTTTCTTGGGTGATTAACCAAGAGAAAGCAGGATGCAATCTAGAGGCTATAGCTTTAGAGATAATTTTATAAGAAGTATTACACATAAAGATGGGATGGAAATCGTCCATCAACTTTGTAGGATTTTTCTTATGAATCATGAAAATGAAGGTGTGATTCATTTCCCCAGGATCTTCCCCAAAATTCTATATTCTTCAAGTACAATCTAGACATCTTCACCTATCACATTCCAAAATTCTTGAAAGAAGGTGACTGGGAAGCCATCGGCCGGGGGCCTTATCTCTCTCCATCGAGAAGATGATGGAGCGAACTTCCTCCCAAGAGAAAGGTGAGAGGAGCTTAACATTATCTTATTTTCTCACTACACTATGAATCTGATTGAGGAGAGATTTCTGTTGGTTAAGAAAAGAACAATACTCTCCATTGAGAAACCCCTAAAAAAAGGAGGTTGCTTCTTTCTTAATACCCCTTGTGATGAAATCCAATCACCATTTTCCAACTTCAACTTAGAGATGTAGTTGTGATTCCTTCTAGCCTTGACCGAGGTGTGAAAAACTTCATGTTTTTATCCCCATATTTTAACCAAACCTCCCTGGATTTCTACCTCCAAAAGGATTCTTCTTTGAGAAGAAGTTCCCCTAATTCTCTCGAGTAACTTCTTTTCCTTCCAGTATTCTTCTTGACCCATATTGTCCCTGAAGATAATTTCATTCAGCTCCTTGATCTCCATTTCCACTCTCCACTTTTCCATGAATATTTTCTTGAAGGTGGTGGAATTCCATTCTAATAGATTATTTTTGAGATGAGCCAATTTTTTGGAGAGGATAAACATTCTAGTCCCTGCTACCGTGTAAGAAGACCACCAAATTTTGACCAAATCGGGCAACCTTTTATCTTGCATCCACATCGATTCAAATTTCAAGGGAGATCTTCATGGAGGAATGCCAACCTTAACATTGAGAGAGATAGGAAAAGGAGGACTTCATAATCTAGAAGGTGGTTATTTTGAAACCAAGCTTTCGATGCGCCAAGAAAAGATCCAAACCTAACAACAAACCCACCAAATCCTAAATGTTTGTTTGACCAGGTGAACCACCCCTCTTCATCTCGATGTCCACAAATTAGAGGTCTCTACAAAGGAGGTGAATTATCTTTGAGAGTGAGGTTACCAATGAACCCCACCTCTCTTATCTTTATCTAAGAGAGTAGCATTAAAACCCCCATGAGAATAATTTTTCTGAGGAAAATTCCTCATATCTCCTTCCAAAAAGACCAAACTTCCCTTTTCTGATAGGATTGTTGGGACCATAAACATTACAGAGAAAGAACACCTCTTCGAGTTCTTAACTTGAATCCTACACCATTGAAAATTACTACTTTCTGAAAGAAGCTTGACTAACACCTTGTTGTCCTTCCACAAGAAACCCAAACCTCCAGATGCCCCTTCCGAATCGACGAAAGAACCAGACCAACCCTTCCAACTCCACTTCCAACCCTCTAAACATTCAGATTTAGACATTTTCATCTCTTGTATTAAAAAAAATCCACATCTTGTTCTAAAGCACACCACCTAATCAAAGGTGTTGTTTGTTAGGGCGTTCATGCCTCTTACGTTCCAAGAAATAATCCTCATCCTTTCTTTGGAGAGGACCCACCTCTCCTACTTGAAGATAAAAGAAAGAACCTAGTTGTTTCCATTTCCTTGTTGTTATCTCCTACATAGAGATTTTCTCCTTGAAGGATGACTGAGGATTCTTAGGACCACAATCTATTTGAGAAAGTCTTTGAAAAGGGAAGGATTCATTGAAAATTATCTAGAGTGACTCTCAAATCACCCTCCGAGACTAATGCTTCTTCTTCCTCTTCTCTACCTAAAGCCATGGAAGCCAAATCACTTCATGGTTGCAAGCCCATTTATCCAATAATTTTTGAGGCCCCTTGACCCACTTTTTAAACCTTCTTGCATTAAATTTAGAAGATGAGTGGAATCTTGAATGACCGAGACTATTTCCTTAACAAGAGAAAAATTGGCTAGATCTAACCATGTTGGAAGAGAGGTTGCCACTATCTTATGAAAAACCTCCCTCCCAATGAAAATATAGGCTGGGTTTGTATTGGTGCTTGATACCTCGAGAGCGAGGCTCGATGATTTTATGCCAAGATGGGTTGATCGTGGTTAGATGTTTGTTGTAGTCCCTTTGAAAGTGACCCTTCTACTTGCATTTAAAACATCTAAAGGAGATATTCTCATATTCCACTCTTTGGACCCATTTTTCTGAAGGGGAAGAGATAACAATATTATCTAGCAATCTCTTAGATGAGTCAATGGATACATAGACCATAGCGAATGTAACTAAGGATCCTTTGAGGTCATGGGGTCTATACGGATAACCCTACCCAAATTTTCACAAATTTTGGTGAGGATTTTGGGATTCTAGTATTCACTTGGAAAATCATAAATTCTAACCTAGAATTGAAGCACCTCCATCACAACTTGCTCCCAGTTGAAGTTAGCGATCTAGGATATGATATGAATGCTATAGTCGAGGAAAAACTTTCTTTCGGTTAAGGGTATCCTCTCGTTGTGCTTCTCTCCTAAAAATAATAAAAAAAATATTGGACATGAAGCATAATCTAAGGCCATTACCCCATTGGGATTCACACCAGTTTGTGAATGTCCTCTATAATAACCATTTACTCAAAAATTCACAAAGATCACCCACTTTCCTAAGAGGGTCAGTTGTGCAGAATAGGCCATCCGATCTTCGATTAAAACTATGACATTCTCCTCTTTGAAAACAACGTGTGACTTTTTGCACTCAAAATCTTCCTTGGGTGTTTTTTTAGTGAGCCCACCCTCGGACCCAAGCTCTAGGTGAACCGACGAAGGGCCTACCCCAAAGAATATCCCTTATTCACCATGAATGGCCCATGTGGAAATCAAGTTATTAACCCTTTTAAAATTTTAATTTTTACCCCACACCATCTCTCCCATTCATTTCAATTTGTATTCATGTATATACCTTTGTTAATTTCTTTTATTAAAAGTTTTAAAATGTATTTTAGGTTAATAGTTGATGAGTCTGTTTGAGTCTATTTTAAAAGTGATTCTTGGAATAGTGTTGTTTTAAAAGGTGTTAAATAGTGTATTTATCATTTTTCATGATAAAATGTGTTTCATTAATGTCATGGAGTCTATTTTAAGTCAATTCACTCGTCAAAATTAAAAGTTTCATGATTGTTGAGTCTATATGTCATTTTTTATAAAAAGAGTCAAAGTCATATAGGTGATTTTAGGATTTTTTATATTGTCTTGTTAATAGTTATTTTGTAAGTTATCATCATGAGCCAAAGTTAAAATAAAAAAATTGCCTCGTGGATGCATATTCGGTGTTACCCGATGTCCTGGAAAATAAATTTTTTCACATTGCGGGAGGGAATAAAAGAATAATCACAATGTAGAAATAGGTGTTGTGACTTGTTCATATTTTTGAGTAAGAAACATCATTCACTAGAGGAAAGAGGCATCGGAGGATGGAGGTCAATCAATGACCTCTTTCTAGTCACCAATGATTGGGCCAAAAGCATCCGTGGTGGCATTTTTGTGTTGTGATTTTACTTTCAGTATTTGAGTTCTAGTTTAGTTGTGTGTAGTACTATTTCAGAGTTCCTGTTTTGCATGAATAAGTGGAAAGTTCACATTGAGGGGGGAACATGGTCTCAATGTTCCATTTCCTTTTCTTCATTTTTTATATTTGTATTTAGTGAGTAGTAATTTCCTACATAATTCCCTGATGTGAAAATATAGTGGAAAAGATGAAAGCACAAGGAAAAGAAACATCATGATATTTGGGTTGTTGGTTGTCCTGTAAAACCATCTGTATGTTTTGGGTTGTTGGTTGTCCTATAAAATCATTTGTATGTTTTGTGTTTTTGATTTTCTTGTAAAACCATATGTATGTTTTGGGTTGTTGGTTATCTTATAAAACCATCCTTGTTGAGGTTGTTGGTTGTCTTGAAAAACCATCCAGATCATGAGCATGCATGGGCAGTAAGCCGTGAAGGAAGTGGGATTGTTTTTCTCCCATGTTTGCAATAATGAGGGAGTTTTAGGAAATAATTATATTATAGTGATCCATTATAATAGTTAGTATATTTGTGAGGGTTGTTGAATAATTAGTTATATGATTTACATGTATAATGGTTGTTATAACCACACACGTAAATAGGTTTGGAGGTATATTGGGTGGTTGTGAGAACACCCATAGGATAGTGTCGTTGGAGAGATTTGCGGAGTTTGTTCTCCTTGAATGTAGGAGAAAATCCTCCTATATATTTTTATATTGCTACACTAAATAATAGAGTGAAACTATTATATTATGTGTTTATTAATCTTTGTGTATTCGGTCTCAAGAAATATTTGCATGAGATAAATATTAGTATAAGTTCTTCCGAATACTACAATAGGATGGGGAATTTATTAGAAAGGTATAACTATAATGGTAGGGCATCCTAGATTGTTTCTCTAATATCTTCTCTGTCATATGTGTTAACTTTGACATTAAAGTCTTTATTTTGCTTGTTGTTGTACTTAACTCTTTAACAACCCCTAAAATTAATCCTTTGATTGAAATTTGTGGGGACTTCCCTTTCAAAGGATCAAAACCTATAGATTCCTTCATATAGGGAAAAACAACATCCTTGATAAGCCCACTTACCTTGTATAACCTTAGGATTGTTGTGTTTTATAGTGTCAAATCAATCCCCTTATTGCTCATCCATACCAATATCCTTTTAATGATGTGGGAAGTTTTGTCATGTATTGAGGTATTTTATTTTCTTTCCCAATCTACATGGGATGGTTGATATGTTATGTTTTGGTCTATATAGTATTTTTTATCAAGTTCTTATCATCAATAAGCCTTGAGGAAAAAAACAAGTTTATAATCAACTACCCGGTGAGGTCATTCTTGAGTAATCCATTAACCTAACCTCCTCCTCATCCCTGTAATTCATCCAATAATTCTCATAATGAGGCTCATCTTCATATGAATTTCCAAGGATCCTTGAAGAATCCATTTGATATCATAGTTTGACCTTGGTGATAGTTTTGTAATGCATCTCTTCCCATTTCTACTTCAAGGAGTATTGCCTTAACAAATGTTGTGCAAGTACACCTTCTAATGTTGATTGGGAATTTATTTTATTTTTTCTTTCATGCAATCAAATTGTGTACTACTACTATCTGTATACACAAAATCATGCACTTGGGTACGTTTTACATAGTACATTTCTAGGTCATAATCACATACTACTATTTATATGATTCCCAAGTGAGAAAAATAGTAATTGACTACTATCTTTGGCCTATTTCTTGTCTTTCTTGCTTTCTCTTTGGTCTTGCACACCCCATAATTTAATATGAAATTCATTATTTTATCTTTCATGACTTTGGACACTAGCACCTAGCCATAATGCCAATGCCTAGGTGCCCTTGTCCTTTGGGTGCTCCTAACCTCTTTGTGTCTTACTTGTCTCTTTTGGGCCTCTTTTTATCTTTTGGGCATCTTATTTTATTATGATTTGGCCTTCTAGCTATCAATTGTGAAATTGAAACAATGGAATCATATAAATACAAAGATATGTGATCATAATTAAGGACCAAGGTCTAAGCATCTATTATCATCACCTAAGGTTGCATCCAAAGGAATCTAAGAGCATCATCAAAATTCATCTAGATTTCATTCAAGGGATAAGGGACTACATTTTATGCATACACACATAGGAGGGGATGTTTTTTTCCATCCACACATCTATTTACATTGATACATCTAGCTATCACTTTCTATCAAGTGCATCTTACACAAGATCTTCCTAGGTCACCATTTAGACACACTTCACAAGAACTACATGGAGTCTAAGATGTAGTGTAATGCTTGGTCATAAATTCACTCTGTTAGGTGACCTGCGGGTTGATCTGAATCCCTATTTACATCTTTATTTTTTAGGATTTGATGTAGTTTGCATTTTTGCAAGATATCATTTTTTCTAGGTTACTGAGTGAATACAATGAACATCCAATGACATACAGGTGACCAACAGTGAAGGTTAGTGACCACCTTGCGACACAAGAAGAATCAATTTTGAGATCGTGCATAGTGCAGAGCATCCATCAAAGGTCTCTAGAGTATATTTAGCCTTGCCTAGTCCGGGCTCATTCGGTGATTACATAATTTTACGAGTGTGGTTACAATAGTATCCTCCTCCTTATTCATCATATTTTTAGTCTAGAACACTTTGGGATTTATTATAAAATCATCTAAGTCTTCTATTACCTCTCTTGCACTTAGGGTTTACATTTTCATTAGCTTATTTCTTGTTTAAAATATGTGCTATAACATTTATTTATCATATGTGAATTTGTAATATCTAGGGTTTAACAAATGCTATATTTGTTAAATTACTATCTATCTTGACACTTCTAAAAGTGTCCACTTATCATTTAGGTATTTTGGAAACATGTAGGAAGGATGATGGAAACCACTAATTTTGATATATGTGAAGGTTTGAAATTGGATGAAATAACATCCAAATCTAGTGATTACCTTCTTTTCTTGTGCATATATTATGTTGTTCTCCCACTCAAGATGGAAAAGGAATATGATGGGAGAAAAGGTGTCATGCACCATCCTAAAATAATTGATGTAATTTCTCAAGTTTAATTGAGGATACACATCATACACTATGTAGTTTCCAAATTCTCTTACTCTATCCAACCTAGGAAATTTCCTATGCCTAGTAATGTTGTACACCAAATATGAAGTCATGTGGAATTATATGTTGCTTGTGGAGCCTTCCTGAACTTGAATTTCCAATTTGAATATATGCTCATGGATGTAATCACTTATAAACTCTCCCTAGTGGATGTGCACCTTTTCAATGATTATAATTTAGATGAACTTGAACATCCAATCATTGTAATAGTAGGTAGATTCTTTCCTCATAACCCAATTTAACATGGTGATTATATCCCTAATTTCTTCCACAATTCTTGGCTTGGTAATCCAATTTTTATTTAACAACTTAGATCACTTAAAAATTTGGTATTAAATTACTCTCTACACTTTTATTTGAAATATATGCCACATGAATTGCATTAGGAAGGACCAATAGTTATTCAAAGGTTTATTTGTGAGGAAAAAACTAGGGGCTACCATCCCTAACTTCTCTAGTTATTGAGTTATAGTGTTTTGCACAAAACAAAAATAGATTTGGATATTGAGAAGAAGGAGGAAATGAAATTGCTAGGTCAATCCATTCTAATCAATTTTGGCCATAGTTTCATTTATGTCAATGGAATATAACTTTTTTGGAACTATGCTAGGTCTACATTGACTAAATTGGTGTCCGTGATCTTATCCAAATCAGACAATAGGTGGGAAGTGGTGTGGACACTAGCTAATTAGATCTTCATTTTTATAGGGTGTAAGTTTGGGAAAACTTGTGAATGGGAAGTTTTACTATCGCTTACACTCGTTAATCCTCCAACACCATCTACTAGGGCACAACAAGACTTAAAAATTCTCAAAAATCAAAACAATCCCTTACCCATGAAAATGTTGTCATTATTATCATCCAAACTATCAAACAACTACCAAATATTCTTAGATCTCAAAAATCAACGTTTAATCAATTAAAATGCAAAAATTTAGTCTATTCATTGTTTTAGGTCTTTAGAGCTCTGTTTGAACTCAAAATTTGGAGGAAAAGTGATGAGTTTGAAAAAACTATAGCTCTATATTTCTCTTCACATGCTTCCATTAATGGAGACATATACCTTCATGTTTCCTTCATTAACAACTATCGATTCATATCTTAAAGTTTGAATTATGACCTTACACATGGACATTTGAGCCACCTAATTACCTTTTTGGGTGTCGGGGCTTCTCTAATAGTTTGGAGTTTTGAAAAAATTTTAAAATTATGAGATGCATTGCTGCTTTTATTTATAGGGGTTTCGAGATACTAACACATGTCCCATCAGGGAGTGGGAGTAGAAATGCATCTTTGCAATATTACATCTAGTGCAAATCTGCAAACTACAAAGCTATGTATCCTCTTTCTTGATCAAATGTTACAAATCAAGACATGTTCCCTTTATAGTCCATAAGGATGTACATACAATTTTTAGGTTTACAAAAACTATAAGGCTATGAATTGCACAACTAAAAAACTTCCTTTCATCATTATAGCTCTAATAGTGTGCCACATGTCCTTGATTGCATGGACCAAATTTTAGTTTACATAAATACAACTACAAAATGCCAAATATTCCTTTTTATGAATCGAGTGGAAAGTTAAAAAGGTAGGGAAATAATGAAAAAATGGAAGCGGAAAATTGCTTGAGTTCCTTTTTGATCAATTTAACGAGATAAAGGTAAGGACTCAAAAAGCATATAATAGGGTGGAGTGGGTAACAAAATTAGGGGAGGAATGTTCCATTTTGTGTATAAAAACATGACTTAACCGATAAAAGGAATTAGAAGGTTTTTTAAAGGGTTAAGCAGTGATGTGGTGAAAGAGGGGAACACGGGTGAGAAAGGAACAATTTCATGAGTTCTCAAAAAGCCCGATTTATTTGAAAAGGAAGGGATTTTGGAAAAATTAACTAAATGTTTGGCTTGAATAAAGTATAAGAAGAGGGGGAAATTTAAATGAATCAATATTTAAGCCCTTTAGATGGTAAATACACCATGAAACTTGTAAATCAACCCTGCACTTCTTCTCCTCACTTGTTTATGCCACAAAAACTTAGGATGAAGATAAAACCTACCAATTAACATTGAATTAGAATTTATTCAACTTGTAAATGAGGCTAAGGGTTCCCTTCAAGTCTTCTTTGAAACATGGTAGTAAGGATCTAGGGGAAACATGAAGACCATGACAAGGTTTACATCAACATGACTTTGAACAAGACTCAAAAGTCATATATAGAATGATGAACAATATGGGGAAATGAAATACCATTCCCAAAAAAATGGAGTACTTAGGAAATATGGTGCTAGGGATACACAAGGATCAAAGTGGGCACCAACACTATCATTTGGTCCTCATGACCTTTTGAATCCAAATATCACAAATAATAATTCCTTGTATATTGAAGCATTCATTACTCATCATAAAATCAAAAGAGTGCTTATAGAAAATGGAGCAGCATTAAATATTTACTCCATGAAACTATTAATATGCCTTGGTTATACTGAGGAAAGTATAGGAACTAATGTCATCACTATTCGTGGTTATGATAATAGTGAAAGAAAATCCTCAGGAACAATCACATTATCCCTAAAGGTTGGACCACAAACATTGGAAACCTTTTGTCATGTTGTGGACGTTGAAACCTCTTATAATATTCTCCTTAGTTTCCCATGGATCCATGTCATGCAGGTTGTTCCTTCCACTTTCCACTAATGTATTAAATTCCCTTACAAAGGAAAATAATTTACCTTACTTATTGATGTCAAACCCTTTGAATATTGAAAAATTCTAGAGGGTAGATATAACCACATGAATTATTGCCCTTCTTTAGATAAATCCTCCATTACCTATATCACTCCCTTTACTGATATGAAAACCACATTGATCCTGATATCCTTATGAAACCATAACCTTGACATCTTTCAATCCACCTGAAATCAAGATCCTTGAAAAAGGTATTGGATAATATGAACTAAAAAATGCTTTCCATGTTGGAAAATTACCTTTATATCCATGAAGTTATGGAAAACATAATGCTTCTCACCTCAAAGTGGCTCCCATTTACAATCTTGGTAGTTCCCCTTGGAAGAGATTCAAATATCTAGAAAATGAAAACATTTAGGGTTCTAAGGGATCTTGGTTGTATGATGATTGGTTGACCACATGTTATGAATCTCGAATATAGTAAAGCTAATAAAATGATGAAGAATATGAATTTAAAGGTAAGGGACTCATCAAAAATGAAAAATATCACCTTGATCCTATCATGTATATATAAAACCACTATTGTTATGGTCTAATTTTTAACCATTTAAAACCAAGCTGGTATTGATCGATGTCTTAACTAGTGATGAGGATATTGACTTGGATGTTGAGACATGTTTCACACATAATCTCTACGATGACCTAGCCAACAAAAATCTATTCCTTGAAATCCATTCCTTAGACCATTGAATTTAACCTCATACATCCTAGTCTCATAAATCATGACCAATCAAATCACATATCCATGGATCTCTTCTAAAATGATGAGGCCATTGAAGAGTTTTTAGGGACTTGGAACCTATACCCCTTTTTGATCACATGAAAGGATTTGATATTGACCTAGATGCAAAAAACTATTTTAGTGAAGAACTTGAGTACCCTAGTCTACAAAAAATAATAAAATCAAAATAAAAATTGAAAAACAATATCTCCCATAGTAAAAACCTCACCGAGGCATTATTGAGAAACAAAATGTGAAAAAGAAGAAAAAATGAAAAGAAAATAGGACACATCTCCTAGTGAATTTTTTTCATGGCACTAGAGAGAGGGAGTCTCCTTCACATCAAATAGATGATCTACATCATCCTACAACATCTTTTCAAGAAAAAGACACATCAAAAATATAGTAGAAGAGACCATTGACATAAATATTGGCACAAATGAGCACCCTAAACTCTTACAACTTGGTGCTAGTCTAACAAAAGTAGAAATATAAGTATTTACAACACTTCTTGTTGAGTTCCAAGATATATTTGCATGGACATACAAGGATATGCCAAGGTTGGATCCCTCCCTTGTGGTACACCACCTTGTGGTTCATCCAGATGTAAAACTAGTCAAAAAAAAAAGAAAAATACACCCAAAAGTTGCATTACTAGTTAAAGATGAACTTTAAAAACTCTTAAAAGAATATTTTATAAAACCAATTAATTATTCAAAATGGATATCAAACATTATATTGGAGTTACTAAGAAAACCCTAGGAATCAAAATCTATACAAAATTTTGTGATATAAACAAGGCATGTCTGAAAGATGACTTTCCATTACCAAATATTGATATGATTGTTGACTCTACGGTGGGCCATGAATGCTCTCCCTAATGGATGGATTTTATGGATATAATCAAATATAAGTTTATTAAGAAGATCAAAAAAACAATATTTACCACACCATGGGTCACATTTTTTTTAATGTCATGTATTTTGGCCTTAAAAACATAGGTGCCACCTATCGAGAGAAATGAAAGTTATTTTCCATGACATGCTACATGACATTATGGAAGATTATGTAGATGATATCCTTGCAAAATCAAAAAACAAGATTTGATCATCTAGTTAGTTTTAAGGAACATCTTTGAAATATTATGTGAATATAAGGTTAGACTTAATCCAAAGAAATGTGTGTTTGGTGTAACTTCAGAAAAATCTTGGTGTTCATGTTTGTGTGAGTCATTTTCCACATTACTTGACAAGTCATATCACTTAGGTGAGGTCATAAGTCTTAGGTTTCATAGGGGTCATCATTAGGTTTGGTGTGTTAAGTGTGCATCAAGATGCATCATATGGGAGTTACTTCCATTTTGGGAATGTAACTCCCCTTCTCCACTTGAGGAGGTATGATTATTTACTTCAGGGGGTTACACAACACCCCCTATTTGTACCCCTTCCCTTTTTCAGATCTATGAAAGGACACCTTTGAGATAGTTTATTTTACCCTTTCAATTCTTTTTGCATGCACATCTCATGGTTGATGCTTTTTCCCCATGGAACCTCTTTATGTTTGAGAGTGCAACTCGATTGATGTTTGCATTATCCCGTAGATCTTGTGTTGTTTCATTTTCAAATTTTTTGCCATGGTATCAGACCACACATTTTTGGGATCCACACTACTCACCATCTACCATTTCCCTACTACTTGTGTTTTTGTGTTCTACAGGTTTGTGTGCAAGTGTCGTAATGGATATTCCATTTTTTATCTAATTGCATTGATTTGGGTTTAAAATCTTGTTCAATTTATTAGTGGTGCTTGGATCATGTGTTCATATTTTTTTGGGGTTTTGGCCTTTCATGTAATTTTGGAGGGGTTTAAAATTGTAGGTTGTTGTGTTCGAGTTCTTTTGGTTTTGGTTTTTGATTTTTTTGTGGTTGAAGCTATTTTAGGGCTCAAATCAGCCCCAACTCATAGAGCTGGTCCCCCATCTCGCTCATGTTTAACTCACTTTTCTACTACATTCCCAACTCTATCATACTCTTGCTCATGAGCTCACTCTTTTGAGATGGTATTTCATTTTTCTTCAACCGCTTGTTTTTACCCTATGTCATGCTTTGTTTTGTGCTTCACATATGTTTGGATTTCATGTGTTGGTCATGTCACTCTCTATTTGGCTTCTATTTTCCTTAGGCTCACTCACTCTTGTTCTTTATAGCCGTTTACCCAAACTTGCACTAGTTTGGCCTGCGGCTTTGCATATCCTCACCATTCAAAGCTTCTCCCTTATGTTCATATTTTTTTCAATTCCATTTCTTTTTCCATTCCATCTATTTATCCGTGATTCACTTCATTTCTTAACGTGCCCACATTTTTCTCTACATGATTTTTCTATCTCTTGGTTTCACTTTGGTCACATTCTGAGCTTATATTTTATTTTGATCTGCGCATTGGGATCTCTTGCTCGATGGTTACTCTTCCTTCGATCGTGTTACATGTGAATCAGACTTGGAACTCATATTTCTTAGAATCACCACATGGAGTTTAGCTCAAAAATAATAGACCCATCTCATCCCAATCCACGCCTTCTAATGGTCAACCTCACACTCGACGCGTGACACTCCTTACCTCTAACTCAAAAACCCTAACTTGGCATGTTACTTGGAGATACCTATCACCTTGGTGCATGCATCCATCTACCTCGGTGAATACCCCTACATCCATCAAACTCTCAGAGACACGTCTCTAGTCTTCCTGAATCGTCAAACCCAACCTAGTGCTCAAGCTCTCCTAGTGCAACTCACCTCATGGTTTGACGCTTAGCTCACCTCCCCTAAATTGGTGTCCCATCTAGTCCAAATCTCCGAGTCAACTCTGCCTATCCTAATTCAACTCACCCAAGATCCTCCTAGTCATCTCACCTACCAAGCTCCCTAGAAACTCATCGGGATGCCTTCACTCACCATTCGAGCCAGATCCCCATCTCCTTTTTTTGATTTTTGCTTCTTTTTCGATTAGTCCACTCTAATTAAAGGGAAAAATAATAAAATTCATCATTAGAAGGGGGATTATATTTTTGAGATCCATTTATAGGGTTATTGGGATTTTTCGGGCCACTTTTTGGATTTCCTATTGGAGTTTTCCTCTTCGCCTATGGTTAGTGGTTAGTAGAAAGAGAGCCCATTTTTTTCGTCACCATAACATTGTAACGTTTTTGTGCTTAAAGAGATCCTACTTTTTTTTATGTGAGACACCTTCTCTCAAACACGAGAAGTCTTTGTACCCTTTTTGTGCTTATCCTTTTTGATTTGATTGAATGTCTTCTCATTCACCTGCTTTTGACTTGGATATTATTGTGGCCTCCACTCTTTTATGATTACCTATGGAACATTACTTTGTTCATGAGGGTTATACTACTTACAATGTCCCACACACATAAATATACCTTATTGTAATCACACACTACTTATAAAGTGCTATAAATAGAGGGGTTATCATTGTTCTTGTGTGTTTTACTACACACAGATGCATTATCAGATGATTCTGACATCTTACAACCTTGCTTGTATCCACACACCCTTCTTCTCATTCACCTTGTGCTTATTTTGGACACATCATGGAGGATGATATTTCCAGACTTGAGCATCGTAGGATCACTTTACAACCTTTGCCACTTCTTCTTGGGAGAGATAAGTATACATCATGGCATGCTTCTATGGAACATTACTTTATTCATATGATTTCGACATCTTACAAGGACCTTACTTCTTCTTTTTACATGGGCCATGATTCCTACACCCACTAGGATTCTTATGCCATCTTGAGAGAAGAACTATCTCTATGGAACACTTTGTGTAAACATGTTGTTTCTCACTTGATGTTGCATGTATCTAGACCTCTCTACCCTCATGTGGAAGACTCATGTGGAAGAATCAGATCCCCATACCATTTAGAGCATCTTTCAGTCCTTGTTTGGAGACCCTTCACATACTACCACTATTTCTAGTGGTGATACAATTGTCTCTTCTTCTTCTTCTTTACGTGATGAAAATTCTCCTAAAATAGAATCACTTGTTTCTATCTTGATGACAAGGATTACAATTCTATTTTCGATGATAAGAGTAATAATGAGGACTCTATCCTCTTCTCTCACCTTTCCAGAGTATGTTGACACTCCTCCTTCCTATCAGGACACCAAGTAGTCCCATTCCCAACCTCATATAGTCTTACATTTTCCTCCTTTCCACTTTTAGTGTGCGAGGCCCTTTCCACTCCTCCTCCTTCATGAGTTGATGATTCATACCTATCATACATCACTCTTCTATTTGTTAAGCCCCCTTATTGGGATGAGTATATACCAAACTTCATCATCTCTTTGCAATGCCTACTTGTGATATAGTATAGGGAGTATTTATCCTTCTATAGGTGTTTCAGAGGAGTCCTTCATCTCCTTTGTTGGGAGTGCCCCTTTTGGGACTCTTATCACTTCCACCTTTTCAAAGACCATCATTGATACACCCTTTCTTATGGATCCCCTTTATGTTGTTTTGGGAGTTGTTTCATTTCCTTCACTTCACTTGGGAATCCTTTTGGTGGATGTTCCTCCTTCACACTCTGATAGTTCTACACTCGTGGCATTACCTTCAGTTCTTGTGCACTCATTTTCTAGACCTATGTCACATTTCCATGGACAAAATTTGATTTATTTATCTGCTACCTTCAAATTCCTTCATGGAGTGGGTGGACTTCAATAATTCATTTCTATCCTACCTAAGGGCAAACATAGTTCAATGTGGTTGGTTCTTCTTCAATCCATTGGTCGAGGACCATGTCATCGACACTCTTCTTGGAGACTTCCTAGAGTTATAGATTTTAGATCCATCTATGGATTCTTCTTGCATTCCTCTTGTCTCCTTCTTATCCTCTCTTATTATTATTCTTCTAGATGGATTTCCTTTTGTACATGGGTACCTTATCAGGCTCCTCAGTTTCGGGACCCATTTGTGGTATCTTTCTTAGATTGTTAGAGAGTGTTTTTCTATCTCTTGTTGTGGATGTTTTTCCCATTGGGTTTTCCTACATTTTTGAGATTATTTTTGTTTATAGGTTCCTCATAAGGCTTTGTTTCTAGGACCCATTAATCATTTTTGAATTACCACCTCATCCTAAGTTATGATGAAGGGGTAGTGTTGGTGTGATTCATTTTCCTCATCATGTGATGAGTCATCTCACTTAGGTGAGGTCAAAGGTCTTAGGTGTCATAGGGTTCATCATGATATTCCATGCATCAGTGCATCACATGGGAGTCACTTACATTCTGGGGATGTAAATCCCCTTTTCCACTTGAGGAGGTATGATTACTTGCATTAGGGGTTACACAAAAACCCCTATTTTTTACCCCTCCCCTTTTTAGATGTATGTGAGGACAATGAGATATTTGATTTTACCATGTCCATTATTTTCATGCACATTTAATGGTTGATGCTTGATCCTCCATTGAACCTTGTGACACTACTAGAGTGCAACTCGGTTGATGTTCACATTATCCTGTAGATCCTTGTGTTGTCACATTTTTGCTTTCTTCATTAGTTTACTGTCTCACGGTGATGTATCGAATTTGAACCTAAAAAATTCAAGGTTATCATGGAAATGCCTCCTCCACATAATCTTAGATAGTTAAGAGGCCTTCAAGGAAATATCCAATCCATCAGAAGTTTCATATCAAACTAGAAGAAAAGTTCCACCACATCAATCAATTACCAAGAAAGGATGTACAATTTAAATGGAATCAAGAATTTCAAGGATCTTTCTCCTAGTTGAAAGAATATATTTTAAGTCCTTCAGTACTCAAGCCACCTATTCCAAAAAAACTAATTCTTCTCTATACATCTACCACATAAAATGCAATATGAGCATTACTAGCATGACATAATGATCGGGAAAAAACCACATTGTCTACTATATTAGTAGGACCTGATTGATCATGAACTTAAATACTCCCAAGTTGATAGGTATGCTTAGCAATGGATTTCACATTTCATAAGTTATGTCATTATTTTCTTAATCATACAACCAAACTTATCACAAAAGATATCCACTCAAGTATCTACAATCTAGACTTGTCCTAATAGGGAGAATGTTTAGCTGGGTTTTTTTCTTAGTGAATTTGATATAAAGTTTGTTAATGAAAAATATATCAAGAGATAAACCCTTACAAATCAACTTGCCACACCACCTCTACTAGGATTAAAACCTCTTCACTTTGAATTTACAGATGAGGAAATTTTGTATATTGATATGATTCCCCGTGGACTCTTTTTCGATGGCTCTTGTAATATCCACGTGTGGGGAGCTAGTATTCTACTACTCATGCCAGATGGCGATGTCATTCTAAAATATTTACACCAAAAATAGTACAAATCCCTCATAGTTGGGTTGAAATTTATTATTTCATGGCATCTCAAGGAGTTAAAAGTTTATGGTGATTCCTTATTGATCATCAAACAATTCCATGGTAAATATCAAGTCAAGGATGACAATTTAGCCCCTAAAAGCTCATGGTTTATATTCTTAAAGGTTATTTTCAGCTTATCACTTTTGAATAAGTTCCTCACACATAAAACAAGTCAACAAATGTAATATTGATTATAAGATCCTTTTTTGAGTTGATCCCAATCAAACACACCACAAGTTTCTTGTAGAACACCTTCTAGTTTTGGCCTATGATTTTTCAAAGTCAACCATGATATGTGAAATAGTTGGTCCTAAAAACCATTGGTATCATGATATCTACACCTTCATCCATGATTATAATTTCCCAAAACTATGAATTCTTGACATAAATGAGCCATAGAACAACATGCTTCACACTAAAACATCATTTCTGATACCATATATTAAAGAGGATATGATGGAACTATCTTAATATTTTTCAATCAAGATGAAGCACTCAAAACTCTAGTTGAGGTATATGCTAGTATTTTGGTGCACACATAAGTGGCATGGTTTTAGTAAAAATGATTTTACACATGGGTTATTATTGTCCCAATATAGAGTCTGATGCATGTAATTTTGTCAAAAAGTCTTTGCATGTTAACAAAATGACGATCTCCTTCATGTACCTTCAAAATATCTTTAACCAATTACCACACCTTGGCCTTTCTCCCAATGAGGGATTGACCTTATAAGAAAATTCAATCCCACATCCTCGATGGCCACACATTCATTATTACTACAATTGAATATTTTACCAAATGGGTAGAGGCCATTCCTCTCACTTATGTCACTGGTACTAATATTTCCAAGTTCATATTTAACCATCTCATATGTTGTTTTGACATCCCTTCCTCCATTTTTACTGATAACGGTATGTCATTTAAAAATAAAACCATTAAAGAGATAGCCAAATGCTTTCATATTTGCCTCCATTGGTCCACTCCATATTATCCATAGTGTAATGGACTAAGATGAAGCATCTAATAAGACACTCAAATCCATCTTGGAAAATATTGTTGATAAACATGGTCATAATTGGCATACACAAGTCTATCTTTCCCTCTGGGCCTATCGCACATCTTACCATACTCCAATAGGAGCCACTCCCTTTTCACTCATATATGGCTCTAAAGCTGTATTACCCATAAAGGTATATGATGGGTTTTTGATGTCCAACCATTTAATCAACCAGTTTGAAGTTGATGCCATTTTAACCAAGGATGTGTCCAAGGTAGTATGCAATGAAGACAACAAATATATAACTAGTGGTAGTGGTTCTAGTTTTTGGGGTTTTATCTATTTGTTTGAGTCTTTTCTATTCACTAAACTAACTATTGAAAATCAATCAACTTATAAAACTACTTGAAAGTAATAACTATAAATTACTGGAAAGCAATAACTTTAAACTTCTTAGAATTAAACAACAACACAAATAACATTTAATCTACTCAAACCAACATATATAAAATAAATGTTTTGCATAATGAAGTTACTGAAATGAAACATGCTAGAATTGAAAATACTCTGAAATGAAACTTGATAGAATTGAAAATACTCTAAAATAAAAATTGATAGAATTGAAAATAATTTGAAATTAAACCTTTTGGAATTAAAAACAAGATACAATTAGGTAATTGATAAATATTAATGTTGTAAATGCTTATTTTAAAGCACACTTAAAAATTCAAGAATGTGAGAAAAAATGAATAAAATACCAAAATAACCAATTCCTTAGTTGAGTGGGCCCTTTCTCTCCCTTGGATTGGATTGATGACACAATTTTCCTCAGAACAACATGCTTTTATTTATCAAAAAGGAGTTCTTACAACACAAACTAGAAATAACTTTAACTACTATACTACTTGTGGTCCTCTATAATATTACATTTATCTCTTTTCAACTCAATCAAGACATGTATTTTATAGCTAATGTCTCCCAAAACATGCCTAGGAATCTAGGTGGCTGGATATGAGAACAATTTGGGAGTTGGTTACAACTCATAAAGGAACTAGGAACCGAGTTCCTTGTTTTTAGTCTTCATTAACTTCCTCCAAAAATCTTCTTATGATGGGAGTAGACCTTGTACAATCTTGATTGTGACACCTTGCATTGGCATTTTTCATGAATTTATTAACCTACACACATCACCATGCATATTTTCAAAGCATTTAGTTGGAAAAACCTTAATCATTAGTCCACATAATTCAACAAGGATAAGATGCATTATTTCCTTACTTTAGACTTGATCAATCAAACCATCCAATGCATTGATTAATGTTTTCAAGAGAAAAAGTATTATTATTTGATGATTTAATGGGTCAATTTATGGACTCATCATCTCTCCCTTGCACCTTACCTTTTTGTAATTCCTCTTGCAAAATACTATTGGTTTAACCTTTTTTAAATCCTTTATGCCATATTAAATTCTTCATACTGATTTGCATACATTTTTGAAGTTGTACTCTTGAATCCCCTATGTTCAAAAATTAAATCTACACTCTTTAAATTATCCTTCCTATTGTGGTGCAATATTTTGCCATGATGTCATAGGACTGAGAAGCAAAGGTGGTCTAGTCCTCATTCCCATCCATTCATCATTTTCTTCTTGTGTTAGATGTTGAATTATTTTTCACAATTGTTCTTTCTCTCCTCATGCTCCAGGTGAGATTTTGGGAGAGATTACCTCCCTTATTTTTAATGGAATATTTAAATGTTTCCCATATTGTGTTGCATGCAACAAGAGCTTCCTCGTAGTATGCCATACCATAAAAGTTGAAATTTTCAATGCATTCCTCCATAATTTAGGGCTAGATATGTAGAAACTTAGGCTGGTAATAGTAAGCTCTGAAATTTATCCTCATCTGGTATACACTTGCAAGTTGAGGCCTTATGTAGAATCCAATGGTTCTTGCCTTATTCATAAAATCATCAATATTTTTATTCCATAAAATTTGGTTATGCAATAGAGATTGAAAATCTTTAACTGAAAATTCTCCCACATAAAAATTGAGTAGAAAATATAGTACATTAGGAACAACCATATTACACAAAAAGAATTCACAGAGAAGATTTTATTGTTCCTTGGCACATGTCTTGTAAATATCCATAAATTATTTTGCATCACTTGCTTCATGAGGTAGGCCATAACAAAGTCTAGTGAGTTGCCAAAAATAAAACTATTCTTGAAGAAATAAGCTTGTACATAGAAGTTGGCCTCCTGCAAGCTAGAGTTTTTGAGCTATTTCATAAATGGTGCCAAACTTGGATTCTAATTTTTTTTTGAACTTTAGATTTTTCTTTTAGTTTTAACTCTTTATTTTCATCTAGGAGCCTTTTATTTTCTTGACAATTTTTTCCCATTTTGTAGTTAGATCATCCCAAGCTTGGAGCCCAATATCTATTTGACTTTCTTAAACTAGAAAATTCTAGTTTAATTCAGAAATATTCTTATCTTTATCTATACTTTGAGATTTTTTATTGAAGCTCATTTTTCAAAGAAGAGTTAACTTCTTCCATACCTTTTAATTTCATCTTTCAACAATTCTATCTCCTTTTTTGTTCTTGGATTGTGGCTTCAACTTTAGATAACATGATTGCTTGTTGAAGTTGTCTTTTTCTTCTTATTTTTGTTCTTCATGGGAGGAGGAGCTGATCTTTTTCAGAAAAAAATGGTTCTTTCCCTTTGAGACAACAAGTCCGTGTGTAGAAAAATGGACTACTTCTTGTTCCTCCTATTGTTATTCCCTAATTTATGGAGCTCCACCTTCCATTTCTGTATCTTGTTCTCCCATTTATGAGAGCATGAGACCATTTTAATTTTCTTGCATTTCAGATATATCTCCTCAATTTTGTAGATTTCAATTTGAGCTAACTCTTCCAAAATTTGTGCAACACCTTCATCAGTTAGCACAGTCTTTTTTTCTTCCTTATTGGGTCTAAGAAGATGTTTTTCCTAGTCCTTTTCCTTGAAGTATTTGGACTAGGGTCCCTTATCTACCTCTCCTTTTGAATCTGTGATCAAAATTGATTCATGATGAGGTTTTGTTTTGTAGTTTTTGCAAAATTTGACCTGGTTCATCAATCATATGTCTCAAAATATTAGGACTAACTTGGTGATGGGTAACAATAACTTCTAAAAGACCTAGGGGTGGAAGAAGTGTGCAATAAGGGCCTTATTTTTTTTTTCCTTATTTTCCAATTTTTCCGAATAAGTTCTCCATGCCTTCTCCCTCTTGGTTTCTTTAAGAAATGATACTTTGCATATTAACTGTATTAGTCCATGGTGCTTTAATCTCTTTCCTTTAGTGTATTTTGATGTTATGGTATTGATGGTGGTCAAATAATAAACATGAGAGGTTAACTTGAGTTCAGGTTTCTCCTCCCCTATGCTTCAGGTGGATTAAAAGCCTCATGACATCCCCACCAAGAAAATATTTTTTCCCATCACAAGTAAAATATTTCATAACCTAAGAAGCTATAGTTTTCCAAGGCTCGGGAAAGCTTTCCCTTTTATCCCTTTCTCAATCCCTTAGAGTTGAATATGATTTAGGAAGAGGTTAAAATTATTCTTGGAAAATTTGAATGAGGTCTTTTATTGAAGATTGCCCTATGAATTTGATGCCAAAGTTAGGGAGAGGTCACTCATAGAAAACTTATGATAATGTTACTGACCTCAATTATTATTCCTCTAAAATTTGTGTGAGTTTTTTCAAATTTAAAACAAACTCTTCTACTAACTGAACATCAAACCCTTAATTTTTTTAATGAAGTCCAATCAACCCACATCATGGAATATTTGGGCAACTATAACATTATGTAGGAGTAATGCTTTGACTCAGGTACAAATTTCTTCTTATGACCCATTTCATAGAAATATGTAGAGGATATCTTCAAAAAACAATAATAAACACTTCTTTTTAGAGCAACAATCTCTTAACTATCACTTCCTTCACTTAGGTATGCACCCAAACAATATCAGATATACAAATGATGATATCCCATCAATTATTAATCCTGCATGTAGTTATGTGACACATTTTTGAGGTAGTGGAATTAATGGATGTAACTTCACATTACTTTGGCATGTATTGAAATGATGTCATTTCCTTTTTTTACCCATGCCAAATTGATTGACATCATATGTGATCACATCACCCTTGGTTTTTCTTCTTTTACTCTTAATATTAAATCAAATGCATTAATGTTTACAGTCTTAGGTTACCTCATTAAAACATGTATCCTTCGATTTTTGGTCTTCCCATCCTCGCATTTGAAAAAAATTATAATTAGTGTACATGTTAGGAAATAAATTTGTCCCTTCCTTTTTTATTATCTGCAT
Source organism: Taxus wallichiana var. yunnanensis (assembly GCA_018340775.1). Lineage (NCBI taxonomy): Eukaryota > Viridiplantae > Streptophyta > Pinopsida > Cupressales > Taxaceae > Taxus > Taxus wallichiana. The sequence goes on from CM031242.1 coordinate 797,361,951, forward strand.
GTTGTTTACTTTTTTTATTTTTTAATGCATATATATATTTTATATTTTTGGAATAAAGAGAGAGAGACCTATCATTTTTGATTCCAATTCTTTCACTTTATTGGATTTTAATTTCTTTATCACATCAGGGTGGAAGAACTACATTCTTCCATGAAATCAAATTCAACACATGACTGAATTTCCTTAGTAAACTCATCTTTTCTTTGAGGCTTGATATAGTATCAATATATGTCCATTTACTAATAGAGTTCTCTTGTCTCCATCAATAGGTAGTAGCTTGACTGATCCATTATCATAAATTTTCTCCACTTGATAGGGCCCCAACCATATAGTCCTTAACTTTCCTTTAAACTGTTGATACCTTGAATTAAATGAAAGGGCCCAATCTCCTTTAAATATCCTAGTATTGATATGAGAGTCATGCCATAAATTTTTTGATGTTGGAGGAGGTAAGAATATTTTGAGCCTCTAACATCATCTCATATAACTCATTCAACTAAAGAATCATGTCTTTTTGGGTTGCATCAATCTCAATTCCCACCTCTAATGTTGTCCTTAAGGTCAACTCAAACTCTATAGGAAGGTATGTTTAGCTAAAAATTTATGGAGAGAAGCCAATGGTGGTTTTCCATGTTGTATTATATGCCCAAACTATTTCAAGAATCCTTAATACCCAATATTTCTTGGTTGCATCCACAACCTTTGTCAAGATGTTTTCCAATTCTTTTTTGTGACTTCAACTTTCCATTGTCCTGAGAATGGTATGGTGATGAATTTTGGTGCTTGATCTAATAGAGTCCTACAAATGCCTCAATCATGTTAGACATGAATTGAGGTCCTTGGTCAGACACTATGGATCTAGGTGCTCTAAATATTTGCATGATCCTATGGTATAAGAAATCAACTAAAAATTCTTTATTAGCAGAAGAGAGGGCCTAAACTTCTGCCCATTTTGTGACATAATCAGTGCACACCAACAAGTATTATTTTCCATAAGATGGGGGTCTATTGGTCTAAAAAAATCAATTCCCCACTTCTCAAAAGGTCCTAAAACTAGTTGAGGATTAAGGGAATTTCACTAGACAAGGTATGATTCCCATTCTTTGACATGCATCACATTGCCATATGTATTTTTGACATTATTGTGAAGGGAAGGCTAGTAATACCCAACTCCAAGGATTTTGTGGATTGTCCTCTTAACTGAATAATGTCCTCCTCCTGGTTCATCATGGCAAGCTCTAATGATGTCATACACCTCATCTTCTCTAACACACCTACGAAGAACCATATCAAGGACCACATTTAAATAAAATTTCATTACACCATGTATAAGTAGCATTGTTTCTAACCAATATTTTTCTTTCTTTGCTTGTAAAATAAATAGGAAACTTCCTATGGTTAGATAATTAGCAATATCAACAAACCATGGTGAGTGTGCTGAAATTGCAAATAAGTGTTCATATGGAAAATGGTCTTCAATAGGTTCTCCTTCACCTGAAACATTCAATCTTGAGAGGAAGTCAACAACAACATTAGCCTTTCCTAGTTTATCAATGATTGTCAAATTAAATTCTTGTAAAATGAGTAACCATATGATAATCCTTCCCCTTACTACTGGCTTATTCATCAAATACCTTATTGTTGAATGGTCTATGTATATAAAGATTTTATAGCCAATAACATAATGTCTGAATTTATTAAGAGAGTAAACAACAACAAAAACTATTTTTAGTTGTGGTGTAATTTTTCTCTGTAGGGGTCAAGTTCTTGCTAATAAAATAAATTACATACATTATTCTTCTTCATCCTTTTGACCAAGAACTATTCCCATTGCATTGTTGGATGCATCAATATGAATATGAAAAGGCTTCCCCAATTGGATCCTTTCAAAGGTAGAGCAATAATCAATTTATCTTTTATAACTTTAAAGGATTTTTAGCATTGAGAGTTCCATTCAAAAACAATTCTTTGTAAGTAAAGAGAACATGGGTGCAAAATTTTTTGCTGAAATATTTGATAAAAATTTATGTAGTAAGTTGCATGTCTTAAAAATCTCTTAACATCAGTCTGATTTTCTGGTACATGCAAGTTAGTAATGATTTCTATTTTCTTAGGATCAACTTGAATACCTTTAGTAGAGATATGATGACCCAAAATAATTCCTTGATCAACCATAATTAAACATTTCTCATGACTCAAGGAGAGTTGGTGTTGTTCACATCTTGCTAACACTTTTTAATTACTCAAAGATTCCTGAAAAGTATCCCCATGGACAATAAAATCATCCATGTATACCTCAACACAATCATTAGTGAGATCTGCAAAAATAGCTAAGAATGCCCTTTGAAAAGTAGTAGGTGCATTACATAAACCAAATGGTAAAATATGTATGCAAATGTTCCCTAGGACATGTGAAAGTGGTTTTATCTTGATCTTCTGGAGCTATAGAAATATGATTATAGCCACTGAATCCATCCAAAAAGGAGAAATATTTCTTACCTATTAGATTATCCAAAACTTGGTCTATAAAAGGTAGAAGGAAATAATATTTCTTTATAGCCTTGTTAAGATCCATGTAGTCTATACATCTTCTCCATTTTCCATTCTTTTTGGGAACAATAGTCGTGATATTTTTTTAGAAAATAGGTTTCCATTTCTTCCCAAGAATGAATGGAGTTAGGTTCCAACCCCATAAACCATATCATGGCAGAATCCCTAAGAGTATAAGGATTGAGTTTGAGTTTATGATTATTTTTTTTGTAGTCATATGTCTAGCATAAGCCTTTGAAATCAAACAAAAATTGGTTTGGGTCTTCTGTTGACATTCCTATAAAGGTAGGTAGTACAAATGGAGAAATTTTCTTCATATGGGCTTCTTCTTCATTGTTTATGAGAATAGGATAAGTAAAAGTTCATCCCATGGGTTTTTCTCTTGAAGAGGATCTTCCACTCATTCACCCATTTCTATAAAGACATTGTGTAAGTCATAAGTATCGGGGGATGTTGATTCCTCGGGAGGTAAAGTAATCAAAATTTCATTTTTAACTCCTTGAGTGTTGTTATCAAACTCTTCTATGTTCTCTCAACTTGGTGTTATTGGTTGAGAGTTCCTAGGTATGTATCTTCCCCTAGCATCCTGAGGATGTAAATCAATTATTATCTTTAGATAGAGGCTAGGATAGTTATTAGTTATATATTCTTTCTTTAATGACAAAATACCCAAAAATGATGCAAAAATGATATGTCATTATGATGTCCAATCATTTAATGAACCAATCTAAAGTTGATGTCATTTAAACTAAGGACATGTATAAGGAAGTATGCAATGAAGAAAATGAATGTATGACTAGTGGTAGTGGTTCTAGTTTTGTGGGGTTCTATCTATTTTTTGATTCACTAAAATAACTACTAAAAATCAATCAACTTCTAAAACTACTTGAAAGCAATAACTCTAAACTACTGAAAGAAATAAATTTAAACTTCTCAAAATTAAACAACAGCACAAATAAAATTTAATCTACTGAAACCAACATACAAAAAAAGAAATTATTTGAAGAATGAAGTTACTTTGAAATGAAACTTACTTGAATTGAAAATATTTTGAAATTAAAATTATTAGAATTAAAAATACTTTGAAATGAAACTTGCTAAAATTGAAAACAAGATACAATGAAGTAATTTCTAAATGTGAATCTGGAAATGATTATTTTGATACACACTTTAGGATTTAATAATGTGAAAAAATTATTATAAATACAAAAACAACCAATTCCTTAGTTGAGTGGACCCTTTTTCTCCCTTAGATTGGATTCATGACACATTTTCCCTCAAAAAACATGCTTTTATTTATCAAAAAGGGTTTCTTACAACATAAACGGAAATAACTATATTTGCTATACTACTTGCACTCCTCTATCCTATTACATTCTATATATATTTTCAAATTATTCAAGACATGTATTTTATGACTAATTTCCCCTAACACATTCTCAGGAATATAGGTGGATGAATATGAGAATAGTTTGGGAGTTGGTTACAACTCATAAAAGAACTAGGAATTGGATTCCTTGTTTTCAGTCTTCATTAACTTCCCTCCAACTAATCCTTATGATGGAGTAAACCTAATCTAATATTGAATATGATACCTTTTATTGGTAGTTTTCATAATTTATTAACTTGCACACATCACCATGCATCTTTTCAAAGAAATTAGTTGAAAAAACCTTAATCATTAGTCCACATAATTCAACAAAGATAAGATGCATTATTTCCCTACTTTGGACTTGATCAATTGAACCATCCAATGCATTGATTAATGTTCTCATGAGAAAAATATTATTATTTGATGATTTAATGGGTCAATTTATGGACTCATCAATCGAGCTCCCATCACTTCATATATCCCTCAAATATTTTATCAATGAAGATGAATACAAACAAGATCATTTTTCTAAACTTGAACTCCTAGATGAAAAGAGGTTTAATGCCTTAGATCATTTAAAAGTGTATCAAAATCAAATTCATCACAACTATAATAAAAGGATAAAACCCAAAAAATTTGAGATCAATGACCTTGTACTAAAAGAAAATTAGAAAAACACAACAAAGGAGCGGAAAAAAAAGGAAAATTTGAACCTAATTGGTTGGGTCCTTATGTTATCACTGCAAAATTTGGATATGGAGCATACAAGCTATCCACTAAAGATGGCCAAGATCTTAAAGATCCCATGAATTTGGTTCATTTGAAAATATTCTATTCTTGAATCATCCATGGGTATCCCTTGTGTTGGGGGCATTTTGGCACATCCACTTATATAGCTTATCCATCCTATTCCTCTTACCATATCACATCAAATCACTTTCTGTCAATTGTTCCTTATATTTAGGACAATTTCCATCTACTATACTCTCCATATCTACTCATATTCATCCCTTAATAAGCTTTTACATTCTTTTGTATCTTTGGGGTGGTTTACGTATCACTAATATAATCTCACCTTTGGCTATTCTTGTTTGGTTAAATGTTCACCTACATATCCTAAAATCCCTAAAAATTCAAATAATCAAAAAAATCTAAAACACTGCAATATTTTTCCAAAACTACCAAAAACATATAAAACCAGTCAAAAATATACAAAAAGAAAGAAAAAATCATCCAAAAATCCTAAACATTTGTAAAATAACAAAAATCCCAAAAATAAACACATTAAATCCTATCCTAGTGTTCATTCCAACTATCCTAAAAACAATCAAAACATCCTAATTAAAATCCCTTTCTTGTATCCTTGCTTGGGGAAATCTCGGCTCTCATTTTCTCCCTTATATGTATCCTTTCTTGGGGGAAATGACCTAATCAATCTCAAATCATCTTACCCCTTGCATGCATCCTTGCTTGGGGGAAAAACAAATCAATCAATCATCATTATGGAACACATTAGGGATAGAGTTAAGTGTCTTTATGTAAAGTTGTGTTGCATTGTTACTTTTCTTAGTTAGTTGTTTGACCAATTATAAGTTTGTTACTTTTATCTTGGTTCATTTATATCCATGGTACATACTTTTACTTTTTATATTGGGGTTGTTTATACTTTTCAATTTATTTGTGTGTGTGTTTACACACATAATGAGTTAATCATCATGGTGCCAAATCTATTATGAAAAAGCAAAATAAACTGCTGCTCTAAATTTCAAACTTGAATGGAAGCTAAAGCTACGTGCAATGTTATTCATATCATCATTACATTAATTCATGAATTCTAATTATAGACACCAATTTTGGTATCATTCCTTCCCTTCACCCTACATTTTCTCTCCTTTAGTAGGCTTACCCTTTCAAATCCCTTTCACCCCTAAATTTGAATAAATTCTATTTCCCACAAAAATACATATTCAATTAATCAATCTTAATTGATTAATTGATCCTCTTTTAAATACCTAAACCTCGTTATATGCTAATATCCAAATATTCCAAATTAAGTCATATCATCCCACCTAATAATTAAATACTCCAAAAATCATTCAAATCATGAACCCCACTCATGATTCTAATTAATGTAGAATAATCTGATCAAATCCATTATTTCACCTAATCATTCAAATCATGAACCCCACTCATGATTTAAATAATGCAGAATAATCCTTATCAAATCCATTATTTCACCTAATCACTCAAATCATGTCCCCCACTCACTTAATTAGGGTTACTTTGTCAAACCCAGGTTACTTGATAACCCCTAAACTAACCCCATCTCCAAGCTATAAATACAAGCCTTCCCCCACTCTTTCAAACAAGTTAAGAGTGATAGAAAACCTCTGACATTATAACCCCTCACTTATCATAATATCATCACAATGCCCTTGTGATGCCACTTGAATCACCATAATACCATCCTCATGCCTTTGTGGTTCTCTTAGCTTGGTTTTTTTACATTCACTTTGATCAGATCAGTAGCTTCCTCTATACATTGGCATTTTAGGTTCTATTATTTATCAGTTTCTACATGTTATCTATTTATATTTCATTTATATCATTCTATCTTATCAAATTGGGGTTGACATCCGCATAAGGAATTTCATGCTTCTTTGAATCAGCTTTTCCAAACAAGCCCCCACATATACCATCTAATCCATTTTTCTCTTAGTTGCCTCAATTTTGCAGGTCTATCCATCTCACAAGCGAGGACATTCACTTTGCGCCCATCTATTTGCATCCATTAGCTCTATGGGTACCCTAAACTCACATCTTTGAGGTTGCTTGATTTTATTTGTTATCTATCTCACTAATATGGGCAGAATGAAGAAGAAAATTAGATCAATATTATAGAATTCTCGGTGGGAACTTACGTGAGTTATTGTTAGTTTTTCAACTCATTTGCTTTATCTATCATTTTCTTATTAATGTTTGATTTTGTAGTTTCATTTTCCATTTCATATGGTATGTTGTTATGTTTAATGTTAAAGTTGTGGGAATTATTATTTTTACGTGTTGTCTTAGGGTGTTTGTATAGGTCATGGTAGTGGTGGAAATGTTCTTACTTCATCATAGCCTCCTAACATTTTCATTGTTGTATTAACCCTTTTTGTAGGGTTTTGGTGTCATCCGGAGGTAGCAGTATTCTCATCATTTTATTGTTTATAATTGTCTCAGTTAGTCATCTCCAAAAGGTTAGTATTTGGTGCTTTATAGTTGGTATAAAGTTTTAATTTTTATAATAATAATAGATATAATATATAATTAAGTACATAAAAAATTTACTATCCTAAAAATACCCCTCCCACCTATCCCCTAAGTCCCTTAGCTCAGCCACTTTAACGAGATACTCCCCACCCCCACACCCAACACGCTATTCAAATTCAACTAACCTTGTTCCCATCCCCGTTCCCAACTCCCTACACCTTGTTCCTAACCAAAAATACCTGGCCACTTGGCCACCCAAGTTCCCTATCTCTACCCAAATCTCAAGCCACTCTTCACCCCCACACCCTGACTTAGTATTCAAATCCCTACACCCTGTTCAAAACCCACTACCCATCCCCATGCTCCCTTTACCCAACGCCCTAACTCGACCAATTCCAAACACAACTAGCACTCTTCCCACTCACCTAAGACTTATAAATACTACTCATCCTTGACTCCAACATTCCCAACCTCGCTCATTCCACTTAGTGTCACTCGGCCCCTTGACCAAGATCTATTCCTCACTCCTTCGACCCATCTCCCATCCCAATCCAAGTACCTCAATTTGACTCCCTCTAATCTTGATTTCCTACCTACCCCAACTCATCTAGTTATTTCACCCTCAATGTATCTCCCATACAGTCCCATAGATCCTCCCAACTCTATCCGAACTTGGCTTTATCCAATGCCCCAACCACTAGCCACTTGACAACCCACCTCCCCACATCTCTACACACACGACCACTCACCATGTATCTTCCCCCATGTAACCATACTATAAAAATTCATGACCTATCTCAAAATTCATTTTCCAAGAATTCATTTATCTGTCTGGATGTGTACTCTCTCCTTTTAGTCTATCTTGAAACTCTTTCAAAATTGTGATTAAATTTTATTATTTTGACAAAATCAACCAATGGTCGAGAAGATCAAATCTAACGATTGATACATTTTGTATAATGTGTGGCTTATAATGGCATGAAAATCTATCTCTAGGTTAGTTTTTATTAAATCTTGTAGGGGTTAGAGTGGCCTACACTCACACTGTAATCCCAACACAACAACTCACCATAGTCCCCATACACATGTATAGCCCTTGAGCCATCCATTCGAACCCGATAATCTCTCCCAATCCACGCTCTTACTCCCTTATTTTATCTTGGTCATTCAACCTCTCCATTATTCACAATGCCATCATTCCTGGGCCACCATATTTGATCACTTCCACCTACATGAAACATAACTTCACATATTTCATATCTTCCTTCAAATCGACAAACCGATCAATTTCGACCAACTTAGCTTGACCGACCCATTTACCACATTGTTTGAATTTCATCACCAACTTTTGAGTATATTGTATTTAGTCTTTGATTTCTACTATTTCATAGTCTTGCATTCATATGGTCTTGCATTTCTATCACTTCCTCGATATATGTTTGTCTAGCAATTATATTAGTCTTAATCCACCGTTGTTATTCTACATCATTTATTTTGTATATAATAGTCTCACATTAAGATGGTATTGCATTTATGTCGTAATTCATTTCTTTCATCTATATTGGTCTAGAATTTTCATTAGCCTATATCAGTCTATATATTATCTAACATTATTTATATCATGATTATTTATGTTGTCTATATGAGTCTCACATTTATATCACCTCTCATATATATCACACATCATTTTGTTGGTCTATAACATGTAACATTTATCATTTATATCATATATCATTCCCTATTGTCGATATTCATTTCTTTCACTTTAGTCTTCTCTTTCCTTGGTTTCTTCATTTATAACCACTAGTCTTGTCCTTTCCATTCCCTTCACGCATTTTATTTCCTTATATTATTTTCTTGTCTATCATTTAGCTTTCACAACTTGTTTAATATTGTTGCACTCAAACATTGGACTACAATTTTTATTTTAGTTTAATCATTTTTAATTTTTCTTCATAGGACCTTCTTTCATGAACATTAGATATTTTAATTATATTTAACATACTTTTTATAATCATGTTAACTAATTATCTTATTTTTGTTTGTAGGTGAACTTTCCAAAATTGCAACCACCACATTTCTCCGTCAAAGCCATATTTTTGTAACCTCTCCACAACTCCAATACCTTCATCTAAGATCTCCTATGATACCACTCATCATGATTGGTGCTTCTTTAGCATCTTTCACTATTTGACAATACCGCATATCGATTTACAACACATCATTATTATTTACTCACATTGTCATCTAACCCCCTTTTTGGTGCCTTTCATCTACACGTTCTTGTCATTTTATTTTTATTTTTTTGAGAAGCTAATCAAACTCGTTGTCGTATTTTCTTCTCTTGTGATTATCTAAAGTGATCCTAAGAATTAGAAATGTGACTATGGTATCCTACATCATTGTATTTTTGTTATCGTGAGAGAAATACTAACCCATTTTGTAGGAACATTGACTACATAGTAGTTTGTCACTTTTTAATCAACATAATCACATTGAAAGCTCCTATTCTCTCTCTAGTATTTCTGTTGCACTAACTATGCAGATAGTCTACATTTTTGGCTTGATTGCAAAAGGATTGTTTGGAGCTTACTCTTTTCTTGCCTCAACTTTCTTCTAGATAAAAAGGAAAAGCTCTATACAGGTATTCCTCATTTTATCTATTTTATCCTTTTGCATCACAACTCCCTTTTCTTGTGTGTGTCCTCATCGAAAGATAACATTTGGATTTGGGTTAAAAAATAACTTTTCTCTTCTACATCCTACTTGCTCACATAGTTTAAATAGGGGTTTAATAATCTACTTCTCACATATCTCATCACACATAGCCTAAAACTTCACAAACCAATTAACACATCAAAACATTCCTTTTCACCTGGTTCATTGATTGGGATTTGATCACCCAATAGAAACCATTTAGACATTTTCCACCCACAAACTTACCTAAAACCAAACACATAATGCCTTTCCTAGGTACTGGTTATCCATCCCTTTGCTTATTTTTCACTTGTTCTTAATTTAAAAAAAAATAAAAAAGAATTGTTTTCTGACTTTCCTATTTTATTTAGCATAAAAGTTTCGTTTGTTTCATGCCCATAATTACTCATTTAGCCGCTAAGAAAATGGAACACAAATCTTCATCTCAACGAACATCCACCACAATAGTTGCCTTATCCGTGCCCTTGATTACCTCTTTCATGGGCACTCAACCCCTCATCAACATTTCTCACCAAGGACCCCTTATTCACACTTCGACCTTAGATGAGACCAATTATTTCTTATACCATCAATCTATCCTATCTAGGACAACCACCCCACCATCCATTAGATCGGAACCTTTTGGACTTCCTATCATTCCTTATAGTGATGTAGAGTTTCAAAAAATTCTTGATGCCAATCTGGTGGCTCTCAAGACTATCTCCTTAGAAAATCCATTCAGCTTCCCCTAGATGGTCCACCACTTCAGCAATTTATTATTATCAGACCAATCCTAAAACCACCCAATTTATAGTAAACAAACTTTCTACAACTCACGTGACTTTGCCATCTTCTACCAATCCCCATCCAACTAAACTACTCAGATAGTCACACCCATTCCTCCCAATATTCCTCTAATCAATAAAACCATTATAACTCATCTTATCACTAGTTCTCCCATCTAACATGCCCACACATCACATCCCTATCTAAACAATAAAGGTCCTCCTCTCACATCACACATTCATGTTATTACTTCCCAACCCTTTTTATAGGTCCCTCGCATTATTAGTGTCTCACCCATTCCATCAACCTATCTACACTCACATCCCCACTCAACAATTTTCGCAACAACTAACTTGATCCCAAAATCATACCTTGTCCCCATTTCTCAACAAAATTATTTAAACAACCACCCCTTCAATCAAAACCAATGATTCATACTCACCCCTATTAAATTACTCAAACACCACACATAAAAAAATCCAACAACAAACTCATATGGCCACTTCTTGGCACAACCACCCTCTCCCCAAAAACTCTTCCAAATGATCCCATGCATGCTCTTGTGAATATGATAGCCAACCTTGAAGTTACTACTTTAGTATCCAAATATTCATTATCATATGAACAAATATGTAATGAGCCTATTCACCCATATGTACCAATTAAATCATATCCTTTACATTGGGAACTACCAAAATTTTCAAGTTTAACAACAAAGAGGATCCACAACAACATCTTTGTGCATTCAGACATGCATGCTACCTTATTGCACATGATCAAGACTTAATGCTTTGCACCTTCCCCATGTCCTTGGTTGGTCCCATGCTAGACTGGTACAATAATATCCCACAATATTCTATATTCTCATTCACCCAACTCACACAACTATTTTTAGAACAATTTTTCTATTAACATCACACATAAGATAACTATCAATGACCTATATGCCATTCGGTAGTTTGAGGATGAATCCATCATATATTTTTCTCGTGTCTTGGCATGACATTATAAACAATTCATCCTTCCCTCTTCTACAAACTGATCTCATCGAGCTCTTCTCACGTTTGTGTGAAAATCATATATATTCCACTTTACAAATCAATTATTTCGAACCTTTGATGAAGCCTTCACCATGGCTCGAAAACTTGAAACATGCCCTTGAGCAGGGTCATTTAAAATTAAAATCAAATAAACCTAAACATGAATTTACCAAGTCCCCCATGAAAAATGACAAATCAAAGGTATCAACCAATGTTGTGATCATTAAATCATCTTCCCCACCTACTTCTAGTGCATGGCCACAAAAAAGCCTCTAGAAAATGCCCACCTATACTCCCCTTGGAGAATCATATAGTTCAATATTTGACAAAATGATGGTAGTTAACCTTATCACTCTTCCTCATATCCATCCACTTGATGAATCAAGACCAAAACCTGCGTGGTATCATGAAGATCATTGCTGTAAATATCACCAAGTCTGAGGACATGATATAGAGAGGTTTAGAACCTTTAAAGATCTATTCCAAAGACTCATTGATCATGGTGACCTTCAAGTGGAAAATCCTAATACATCCCCTAACCAACCATTTGACATATTTAAACAACCATTCCCCAACCATGCACCAAAATTCAAGTGACCACTTCTTCTACATCCCAAGCACCTAACGCTCATACCATAAACAATTCTACACATTGTTAATCAAGATCCTATCTCATCCATAGATTCACCACCTTCATCAACCATCACATCCACCTCTCTAGACATTTTCCTACATCCACAAGTTCATCAACACTTATTCCCATACCTACACCAATCATACCTACATCTATCTCGGCATTTATTCCCACACCCATACCTACTTCCACACATGTCACATCTCCCCCATTCACAAGTATACCAATCCCCCTTGAATCATTTATAAAACAACCATCCCCATCTCATTCTACACCCATCATTCATATAAACTCCTTCATCTATCACTCCTACTTCATCACTTTTCACACCCCTTCCTTATGTTCGACTACCTTATTTGCATCCATTCCGCCTTTACCTATTGTACCATCCTTAGCATCAATCCTAGTTCCTCTTTCCGCACTCTTATCCATACCGAACTACATCAACTATTGTGACCACATCTACATCAAATTCTTCTTCTACATCACTTTCATCACTTGAAGAATTTTGGAAAGCACTTCAACTTGTAATAACTTCAAGTGATCCTCCCATCTCTTCTACACCTTCACATCAAGCCAAATATTTGCTTCCTTTTGACATTATCATGCAAAGACTACTCCCTCCACCTGTATCAACCACAATACCATCATCGGACCCTCCAATAGATATTGTTATCATTCCTCCCAAGGGAATCTCTTCACAAACAAGATCTAGACCCCTTGGCACCTTTCCTCAATGTCCTCTTTCATGTCCTAAAAAAGTAGAGTTTCCTTCCCCTAAGACCAATCCTCTCTAAAGCCACATCATCATCTTCTATTTTGGGACCATCCCTTCATCATATTTTTCTATTTTGGGATCATCCCTTCATTAAAAACCTTCACCACTAATAAAACAACACAACGATGACCTCTTTCTAAACCAACACCCAAAACTGAGTCTAGGTCATCCACATCATCAACCAATATTCCAAAACAAACATAAGTCAGCCCCATCCTTTTCTAAATATAAGATAGTATAGAAGGATCCCATCACACCACCCCATGTCAAACCATCATTAAATTCATCACAAAACCCTTCACTTATAGCCACATTATCACCTATTCCTTCAGGATATTATGCTACAATGTTTTACCAATTACTCTAGGCCTTAGAAATCACCCTATCACCAATTAAAACCTTCAAACCATGTGCACCAAGACCCTCATGGTTTGAATATAACCTTATTTTTGCATACCACCATGCACCAAGGCATGACACTAAACACTGTAGAGCCATTCAAACCATCATACACAACCTTATCAATGAAAATTATCTCCTTGATGAGGGAGAACCAACTCTTTCACTGACCCAATCAGCTCCCTCACCCCAACATGTATTTTATAGAACATCTAAGCCACCCCTTTCATTAAAGACTCTTACCAACATGACACCACTAATAGAAGATATATCCAAGGAAATCACCACCCTCTCACCAAAATAAGATACATCCAAGTATATCACTAACCTTCCAAAAAAGAGGATGTTCCCTGGGATGGTTCCCATATTTTGATCAACTCTATCGGATAACTACCCATTCTAGACCACATAACCCTAAATCCACCACACAACCTAAGCCAAAGACATTTTATCTCTCCTCTAAGGAGATTACCTCATCCACACCCCCATCACAACCTAAATTTTTCATCACTTCTCCCACCACTCATCCCTTATCAACCCCTCCATCTTCCTCTAAAGCCAAGGTATCTATTTTGGCTGCTCCTAATCCCACTTCCATCAAACAGACCATTGTCAAACAACTTCACTAGGCCCCGGTTAAAATGTCACTTTATGAGCTTATAAAAATCTATCCTAACCATAAATAGGATCTTATTGAAGCTCTACAATAGATCTCAGTATCATCTGATGAACCTCAAACCCTCACGGCTCTAGCTGATGATCTTACAACATCCACCGCCATGTCCTTTGAGGATTTGAAATCCCCAACATGCCACTAGAAGAACACGATATTCCTCTCTTCATCATGGTCGCATCAACAATAATTCTATCTAAGGGACTATGATTGATAATGGTGATAGTATAGATATAATTTCTTATCACACCTTGACCATCTAAAACTACCTAACTCCATTGTTATTGAATCTCCTATCGTCCTCTGTGGTCTTAATGATGCTATAACCCCCCCATTGGGTAAACTTGTCCTTCCCATTCACATTGTCCATAAAATCCTCCATGATCTCTTATACATTATAGAAGGAGAATTTTAGTATAATCTTCTGCTTGGACATCCTTGGATTCATGCCATGCACTGCATCCCATCTACCCTCCATCATTGTATTAAATATGAACATGAAGGGACCATTTGTACTCTCCCCACCGATGCTCCTCTTTAAAGACATGTTCTATGACTTATCAACCTAAAGATGTGCTTGTCCCCAAATCTAACCCTTCTTCTGGTGCATCCACCAGTTCTTCTATGCCTACATCTACATTACCCCATGATGGATCTGTCGATGTTGTAATGCAACGCCTTTGCCCTAGAAGAATACCAACTCCTCACTCTTAATTCTCTTCCTTCTCCCAACCTCTCATCCCACCCCGATAAGGTCTCTATGTATCAATCAAATGTTGGGGAAATCATCTCATTTGGCCCTCTTTTCTCCAAACCCATCTAGTATACGAAGGCCTCGATCACCATTCTTCTCATGTCGAATATTGGACACACACCAAACTATATGTTGGTAGTTTCAGATTATTTGGTAAACCATCCTGCCTACACATACCTCCACCATTGTGCATGGAAGGGGTTTGGTATGGGGTGTTATGAACAAGGTCACCATGACCATGTCAAAAAAACCCACGAACCATGTGAAAATTTTGGCTTGGGATACAAAGATCCCTCCATATCCCCTTTGGGAACTTCTAAATCCTCTCCCATTAATGTTTATTTGCCTCCGATGATACCAAATCTATTCCCCCTATCTATTTTTTAATTTCCACCATTTCCCTCAGACCATTCACTTATCAAGTTGAAATGAAACCCGGTCCTTTCCTCACAAGAATCCTAAGATGGTAGAGGAAGATTCCCCTACCATTGAAATTATTTAGTGTGAGAATGATAATTCCATTATTTCTTACATGGGGGCTGAGGATTATCATATCCAAAAGTCCCTCCCCTAAAAATTCCACTATCCTAAATGTGTCCACCATCAACATTAATATCTAGACTCCTTAAGATCCCCGCAACATTAAGGTGGGCCAATCTCTTGAGCCACAACAACTCAAAATTTTACCTCTTTCTTATCCACACATAGCCAAGCCTTTACATGGTCATACTCTGACATGCCAGGTATTGACCCCTCCATCATTGTCCATAACATTGTCACCATCCCCAACTCTAAACTAATTAGGCAGAAGCTTCGCCACATGCATCCTTGAGTTTCTCTCTTGGTTAAAGAGGAGTTACAATGTCTTCTTTCTGCCAATTTCATCATCCCCATTGACTATCTCTAATGGGTTTCTAACATCGTACCCATCACTAAAGCATCAGGAAATATTTGTATATGCACTGAATTTTGGGATCTTAATCTCTCTTTCCCTAAAGATGATTTTCCTCTTCCAACATCGATCAACTTGTGGATCTTACCACAGGACATGAGATGCTTTATCTTATGGATGGTTTTTCTAGATATAATCAGATCCTCATCACACTAGAAGATCAACATAAGACATCCTTCATCACCCCATGGGGACCTTTTGTTAGTGTTTCACCTTTGTTGAAAAATTTGATGGGGCCACCTATTAATGAGACATGGCTTATATCTTTCATGATCTCATACACAAAACTGTATAAGAATATGCTGATGACCTCTTAGGAAAGTACAAACATCAATGTGACCATATCTTTGTCCTTAAAATCCTTTTCAAGTGTCTCATCCATTTCTTCCTTAACCTTAATCCCACCAAGTGTGTTTTTGGTGTATTAACTAGAAAAATCCTTGGATTCATCATTTCTATCAGGGTATTGAGGTTGACCTTGCCAAAATCAAGGCTATCCTTGAGATGCCCCATCCTTCCAATCTTAAACAACTTTGTAGTATTCAAGTCCATATTCAGTCCATCTCCACGCTTCATCTCACAACTTTCAGACCATTTCCAACCCTTTCATCATCTTCTTTGTAAAGATGTCAACTTCCATTGGGATGATAACTACCAAAAATCCTTTGATGATCTTAAGCAATATCTCCTATCTTCACCTGTTCTTACACCTCTACATGAGGGGGAGCCTTTTTACCTATATGTCTCTACTAATGATCATGCATTAGGTGCCATGTTAGCACATCGTGATGGCCAAGGCAAATATAAGGTTGTCTATTACATTAGTCATACCCTACATGAGTATGAAATTGCTACATTGAAGAAAAAAATATGTGTTGTGTACTTTTCTTCACCACTTCCAAGCTCCCTATTATCTTCTCAATCAAAAAACATATGTAGTCACTAGCTTTCATATTTTCAAAACCATACATGTTAAACCTTACCACAATGACCAAATCACTCGATGGCTCATGGTCATGATAAGTGTTTGACCTAGATTTCATCTCTCAAAAGTATATTAAAGGCCAAGCGATTGTAGACCAACTAGTTGAAGCCCCTCTTCCTACCACTCATTCCTCATGACAATTTCCTGATGAATCCATTAATAATATTCATTATGACTCATTTCCTCTTCGCATGAATGACTCTTTTCTTTGATGGATCTAAAAATTGGAAAGGGAGGTTCTTGCATCATTCTCATTCCTCCTTAGGACACTCCAATGCCCATTGCCCAAAAACTTGACTTAAATGCAAAAACAATATGGCGAGTATGAATCCCTTATCTTAGGTCTTAAAATTGATGTCCTTTTGGTGTTCAAATCCTTTACATCTATTAGGATTAAAGCTCATTATAAAACAAATTACAGGAAATTATCAATGTAAAAATGATTCTTGCAAAAATATCGAGATATCATCCTATTTCTCCTTAAAGCCTTTGATTCTTATGTTGTTCAAGCCATGCCTCACTCATCCAATTTTTTTATTGACATGATGGATTACCTTGCATCTCTCATCCCATGGAAAACTAATGAATCCAAAATTTTGATGGTTATTCATCGTTGTGATCAATCATCTCACATTCATAGGTTACCTCATGTTAACATTTTTGAACCCAAATCATCGGATCTTTGGTACTCTAAAATATTTGATTATCTATCCAAATCCATCATCCTGTCAAACCTCTCTAAGAATTTTAGAAGGTCATTTCTTCAACTTCCTAAGCGCACTATGTAATTCTTGGAGGCATCCTCTATAAATGTGGGTTCGATGGTATTCTCCTTTGATGCCTTAAATCCCATGAATCTACTTGCACTATCCAAGAAGTCCACTATGAAATTTGTGGTGGAAATTTTAGTGGTTTGGCTGTCACTAAATGCATTCTTTACCTTGGCTATTATTGGTCTTCTCTTAATCAAGACTTCTATGAATATGTTAATAAATGTGTCAAATGTTAGCAACATTCCAATCTTGTTTGCATTCCTAGTCAAACCTTACAACCGGCTCAAGATCTTTGGCCATTTTTATAGTGGGGCCTCGATCTCATTGGTACTATCAATCCTCATTCTTCTCAGTGTCATCATTCCATTATCATTGTAACTAAATATTTCACCAAGTGGGTGAAAGCTATTCCACTCACCTTAACTAAAGCTAATCAGATTGTTAAATTCATCAACCAACACATAATTTGCCACTTCACTTTCCTCACAAGATTGACACAGACAACGAGAAATTCATTCAAAAAAAATATGTTAAGAAAATATGTGACTCATTAATATCAAGATTATTTTCTAATCTCCTTATTATCCTCACGCCAATAGCCTAGGCTAAAGTGACTAATAAGACCTTACGTAACATCCTTACTAAAACCATCAATAAAGCAGTTGTGATTGGAATCTTCATCTTTCCTTCACTTTTTGGGCTTACCGGACCAGTGTTCATACCTCCAAAGTGTACCTCCTTTTCTCTCATATATGGTTCTGAATCCATTCTTCCCCTCAAAGTTCAAATTCCATCCTTACTTATGTCTCTTCATAACTTCATTTATGATGAATATTATTGCCAAGAGTTCCTACCACAACTTGAGTTGTTAGATGAGTGCCACCTCCTTACTCTTGAGCATCATCATGTTTATCAAGAGTGTGTCCAATGTGCTTATAACAAGCATCTCAAATAACGTGACTTTAAAATAGGTGACCTTGTGTTAAAGAAAATTAGAATGTCACTACTTTAGAAAGGAGCCAATGGGGAAAGTTTTCTCCCAATTAGATTAGACCATACATTATTATGCATAAGTATGGGTCTGGGCTTATCGTTTGGATTCCCTTGATGGTAAACCAGAGATTGAACCTCTTAATGCATTGAAATTATGACCATTCTATTATTAGTATATATACCCATGAGCCAATAGTCATATCTTTTCGATCATTCCTCCATCATCAACCCCTTCCATCTATCATTTAATGATATGGAAGTATGTGGTCCACCATCACTTCCTTGACATGACCTTAAATATGGGCACCTCATGGCTCTACCCGTAGCATTTTTCTTATGAATAGGTTCTATCCTTTTTGGTGAGAACTACGTGATCATTATAACCATCACCTTCTTGTTTACCTATTAGAACTATGCTAAGGGTCTAGGGGTGTCACTTGTGCAATCATAAACACCTCCTAAGTGGTCTACCTAGCTATACCCATCTCTTCCCCATCAAATACAAAAAAATAAAGAAAAGAAAGTAAAAGTAATGGATGCTCCTATCTCATGCTATCTTATCCAAAAATAGATTGATCCATCACATAACAATTGTTCATAAAAAGCATATAATAAGTATAGAATTCTCCCCCGAATGAAAATATCATGTATATCTTATCCTGCCATCTTAAAATACAAATTCAAAAAAAAAATCCAAATGCAAAATTAAAAATTAGACCATACCCTCGAAGGATGGCTATTCTATTGTATCATGGAAGTGAAGGCTTCTCGCATTGATCAACCTTCTATATATCATAAATCCTAAGAAAGCTTCCCGCATCAATCAAATTTCTCATATACATTACAGACTTCCTACATTGATGATTTTGCATCCTTCCCCTTTCCATAGCTAGGGCATAGTCCTAGAACAACCACTTATAGAGAATCCTCTTCTCGAATACAAGTTACATCTCAAACCCCTTTATCATGTAGACATTAGATTATTGCATCCATTTTCTCCTTATGGTCTTTTGGTATAAATAACTATTTTGGTTATGTATTAACACCTACTATTGGTTGTAAGTCCAATGCCTTGAGTGGTACCCTTTCTTGTTTCCAATCTGGTTCTAAGCATGGTTTCTCTCGTATGCCCCCTTACTATGATTATGTGTGATTTAAGTTAACATTTTATCAATATCACATTATTCATATAAAATTTCAAACCATGAATTATATATGTATATGTTTACATTTAAGGATGTGTTGTCATGCAAATGTGCAATAGGAAATTGGAAGTTTCCAAGCATGAAAACTATACCCCTGTACTTAAAATTTTCATGTTTTATCATTCCAAGACACTCCAAATCTATCCAGTAAGTCCAAGTGACCTCCCAAATAATGTTCTGTCATCCCTTAGGTGATTTAAGAAATTCTATCCATTCCCCCTAGGTGATTTTAGGGAGTTCTAAAAAGATGCTATTGTTGCCGCAAGTATTGGGAAGGGCTATCACCGACCTTCCTAGGATGGATTAAACCCCTAGAGCGGAATGGAAGGAAAAATTAAACATGGAGGTGAATTAAAGACCCTAAAACATAATGGAAATTATTTTGGAAGGCTTGGGGAAGTTTTGAAAGACTTGGATGAGTTTGAGTAAAAATAGGGTTCACAAGCCTAGGCAGTTCACAAGCCTAAAACAACTCCTAGGCTTAAGAAGAAGATTTCGAGAAAGCTGGATGGAGTTAGAAGTAAAAAAACATCTCCAAAGAGAGGAATAAAATAAATACATGATGGTGAAATAAAATTCTTCACAACACCTTGGCGCATAGGATTTTCAGGGAGTTTTATTAGGCACAAGTGGAGTCTTAAATCACAAATATTATTTTATGGGGTTCAAATGAATGAATAAATACATGTGAAACCAAAATTGGATTCAAAATGACATTTCCATTCAGGATCATATCAAAATTTTCCAAAAATTTTCATCGGGAGCTCAAATTATCATTGTTACAAGTTTAGGACTTAGACAAATTTTGGGGGACACGTGTCACTCCAGGAGCTCCTGGCGAGATTTTATGTCCCTGATGTCCCTCAAGGTCAAGGAAATCAAGGCTGGAAAAGTGAACCAGATCCCTTGAATCCCTCTCAGCCCGCATATGACCTCTTGGACCCTCATGTGATTCTTGAGTTGAGTTCAGCCCTCAGTGCATTTTTGGAGCATCCATTTCCCGCAAAATCGGATCAAGCACCACGTGTTGGCTCTAGGACCACCGTGGAAACTGATGTCCCTTATTTCCCTAAGGTGGGGGACATAATACATGGAAAAATGTGTCCATACCCTATGGGGACTCATTTAGACACCCACGTGACCAAATTTCATCCCCCAGGTGCATTTTTGGAGCATCCATTCCCACTGTCGGATGAAGCGCCACGTGTGGCTCCGAGACCACCGTGGAAATTAATGTCCCTTATGTCCCTGAGGTGGGGGACATCAGACATGGAAAAATTTGTCTAGACCCTATGAGGATTCATTTGGACACCCACGATGACCAACCTTAACTCATAGTGCTTTAAAATAACTTTTCTCACCTTCATTCCTGTAACATCGGATCAAATGACACGTGTCATCCTCTTGACCACCATGGAATTTGATGTCCCTCATGTCCCTGAGGTTAAGGAAATCAAACATGAAAAATTGTGCCCAAGATTCTCCCTTCATGCATTCAAAATTCAAAAATTCTAAGCGCCGCTCAATACTTCTAGTGCTTCCAACTTACTTCCACTCTAGTGCCAGACAACCTTCATCCTTGCCATGTAACTTTATTCCATCACTCAACCATTGAAAAATTGAACCAGACCTTCCATAGAGATAATTTCATCCACTCCATAAAATCAGTAGGTCCAAGAAGTGGATCAAACAGTAGAAGGAGAAGATTAAACAAGAAGGAGAAGAATAATAAAATATCCATAGCCATAAATGAATATTCAAACATATCTTGAAAATCGGTGCTCAGATTGACGAACCATTTGTTCTAAGTTTTTATCTCTTGAAGGCCATTTAAAATAATATTAAAACCTCTAATTTACATCAAGGAACATTTACAATGAAGAAATCTCATTTCTGGCTCAATGAAGGAAAAATTGAATTTCTCATCAAACCGTTTGTTGGATTGAAGAGAAATTTCTCCTAAAGCATAAGAAGCAAAAACCTATCGTAATGGAATTTATTTCATCGTGAATAGAGAAAAAAACCAGACCTACAATTTTCAAACTCCATTAATGGCTGCCCATGACACAATAATGGAAAAAATCAGCGAGCTACCTCTCCGCTTCTCAAGGTTCCGATGGGCAAAATCACTTGAAAATTGGAGGAAACGATCATCGAAAAATCTAGTTTCGCGTGAACTAGTTTTGTGCCATGAAGTACCTATTTTTTAGGGATATGGAGGGCTGTGTTTTTTATCAGCATTCTTCCCTCTTTGAATGAAATTTTCAAATTCCTAAAGATCCAATAGGTGAAATCATCCGAAAATTGGAGGGAATGATCGTTGAAAAATCTAGTTTCACGTGAACTAGTTTTTGTGCCATGAAGCCCCTATTTTTTAGGGATATGGAGGACTGAGTTTTTTGTTAGTATTCTTCCCCACTAATGAAAACATCATTTTCCCACTTTTTTAGATGAAGGAATTACTCAAAATTGGAGCGTGGAACCCTGGAATAAAACCCAAAATTTCAAGACCCATTTTGTCACAATTTGACATTCATGGCACACTTACTAAAAATAGCATGTCTCCTTGCATAGGGGTTTGTTACTTTGGGTAAGCCACCATTTGAATATTCCATGAATAAGGTGGTGAACATAGAGGGAGCATCACAGGAAAGGTCATCAAAAAGGTCATCTCGGCTTGCAATTCACACTTACTAAAAATAGTAAGTTACACTTACTAAATATAGTAAGTTACACTCAAAAAGTAGTTTTGGCACAATGGGTCATATAAGGATAATCATTCAGGGGGACATCATTTTTTGGGAGCATCCTAGTCATTTTTCATAGGGAATTCAAGATCCATCTTAGTTCATTCAACTTGGTGAGCATTCATGAGCTAATTTGGAGGAGTTTCACAGTGTGCAAGGAGTTCAAAGATTCAGAGTTTCACTGCATTTGGATCTTTCCATCAACGAGGATCAACGGGTTTCATCAGGTGACATCTCCTCTTCTTATTCTTTCTCTCTTTCTCCCTCCTCTTCCCCCCAACTTTCTCTCACTTTCAAATGTTTTAATTCTTCGATTGGGGTTTGTAATTTTTGATGTGCCTTTAAGTCACTTAAAAGTTACTTTAGAAACATAATGTAAATTAATTCACCTTGATTTAATAAAAGGGACTTAAATATTTTGGTAGTAATGTGAATAGTCTAAAGTTGGAAATAAGGAATATGGAGGGTCACGAGGAAGATGATAAGTCACCTCTCATTCTATAAATTGTAACGCCATTCCCATTTCAAAGGGTTGAAAATTGATCTTGTAAACTCAAGAGTGTATTGTACCTAGAGAAAGAAAAGGAGATAGCCATTTTTCTTCTACTTTCCTCCACTCTCATATTTATTCCATTCTCACACTATGTAAAAATTATTTTTAAGCTTCAATATAAAAGAAGGAGTTTATATCATTCTTTGATCTAGGGATTTAATGATAATTTGTGTTCATCAAATTCTATTTGGTCTTTTTTCATTCACAGGGTTGTTTTCTCTTAATTTAATGCGTGTGATGAAGTTTATAACTAGTTTGTGTGTAGGAATCTGATTTTCTACCTGCAACATTAGTTCTCCTACATTAATTATCACTCTATTTCCCACTTTTAGATAGAGTCTTCCCCAGAAAGAGATTGCTAGCTTTGCCACAGGTTCGGTGGAGTAGTACCTATTGGATCGCCGTTGAAAGGCCACCACATAAATCCATCTTTTCATGCGCATGTATATATGGTAGCTGCACTAGTTAAGTAAAGGGACTTAGATTCCTAGAGCATTGGAAAGAAATCCATAAGTTTTTCCACCAAAAATTTTCTCGCCAACAGTATGGAATTTCATACAAGCATCCATAATTCCAAGAATTTTGTTAATATCTATGAATTTTCTCGCTAACACACTTTTCGGTTTGGGAATTCTACTTGATCTCTATTACAATTTATGAATCCTACTTGAGGATATTTCTCAAGTAGCATTCGCTATCTAGTAACTCCTCATTACCCACCATATTTACCATGTATTTGATCCATTCATCCTCGCTCCTCATTTATAATCATCCACCACTTATCCCCACATTACCCTTCTCACCATTCTGTCCCCTTTCACCACCTGTGTGTTCTTATATTTCACTCTTCCACTTTCAGCTTGACGATATTACTTAATTACCCCTTCCACTTGGGAATATTTGTTGAAATATACCCTCTTCCTAAGATTCTCCCACTAGAAATGTCTCCACCACCTCCTCTTTCATCAGACAACAATCACCACCACATACGTCTTTCCACTCTGCCTCTTCCACTTATAACTTTTGCCTCATCACTCTCACCATGTGGGCATCCCAATTAAGGATACCCCTCACACTCTCCATCCTACACCACATATATTCCCCCATCTATTCATGTTACACTCCTTTGTTTCCTTATTTCCTTGTTATCACCCTTTCTCACCTCTTGTTCCACTCTAACATACACCACTTGTTCTTTTCTCATTCTTCCTAGTATCCATATTTTTATTAGTAATATTACTTACACACTCTCACAGTATGGAAAATTCACTTGAGGGTTCCCCTTCAGTCCATCTTGTCATTAACTCGTCAATCACTTCTTCTCCTCATTTTATTTCTTCTTGGGTGACCCTACTTAACCATCCTTGTCACATGGTAATCTTACTTAAGAGTCCTCTTAAGGTTTATTTTTGATCTAGCCCTTCCTCATTCTATCATATTTCTCCATTCTATTTCTCTCACCCTCGGCATCATCATCTATTCCAACCAAGCATTCCACCTCTATACCCAATCCATTCTTGTTTTTCCCTTCCGTATCATCACTATATGGTTTGGAAATCTTACTTAACCACTTGTGTAGTATGACAATATTATTTAAGAATATATCTTAAGGATGATATGTCATCTTTCACCACCATCACTCCACATCCTCACCATCCACATTTTATCATTAGTCCCCATCATGACATCCTCTCGCCTCCTCTTTTATTCTCACAAATACCACCTCCCTCTTTCCCACTTTTCATCTCCATAATCCCTCACTTGAAAATCTTACTTAACCACTTTTGTCTATAACATTCTTACTTAAGGGTCCTCCTTAAGTTGAACTCATCATTTTGGACTTCTCCCTCACCTCATTCTATATTCCTTCAAATGATTATTTCTTCCTCCAGGTCTTCCTCACCAACTACATTTTCCTCCTACCATTATCCTTTCTCAACCTATCATATTACAAAATGCAAAACTATCTTCACATTTAACCATATTCCTTTCATTTTCTCATTCTCATCCATCATCCATCATTTCTTTCCATTCTTTTCATGTCTTGTTTCTCATCTTTCCCATTCATTCTCATCCACTTGCATCCTCTCCTTGCATTCATCTTAGCACAAATATCTATGCCTCATTTTCTTACTCTTTCCACTCCATCATCTTGAATTTTCCCACATATCTACCCCCATGCTTACCTATCATTATTGTTGATCATCCCCTAACTTTATTTCATCATCATCTTCCATTTCCGTGCTAATAATTATCGATGGAATCCCCTAAAATTCACTCATCCTCATTCTACATGACCTTGTTCCCTCTCTTTGAACTTCTCCATTTTTTTCTTCATTCCTTCCTTCCTCTGTGTCCATGGATCATTATCCGTGGACTCCCCCTATCATCCCTTCAATGGTGTTTCCTCTTCTATTCCTCATTTACTTTTTCCCTCTCCTAACTTTTTCTCCCATCCATCTCTACCAATCATTATCAGAGGACTTATCCTAACATCCATTCATTGTCATTGTCTCTTATATCTCCCATTCTCTCTTCCCTCACCTCCTTTTTCTCAAATCCTACACTTTCTTTCATTTCTTCCTAACCTCTCCATCTTCCCTTCTCCCTCTTCAATATATCTACTATCATCATCATACATCCTATCTCTATTTTCTCATCATCCTCTTATTATCATTTCATACATAGCCACATATTTTTCAATCCATGTAATTCCTCCCCTCCAGCTTCTCTTTACATTCTTGATACTTCTCACTCTTCACTGAATATCTTCATTATTGGTTTCCTTTCTTCTACATCATTTTCTCTATTTCTCTCTCCTCCTTTCTAATCCTCATTTTATTTCACTTCCTTTGTATCATCTTCTTCCCCTTTTTAATTTGTGTTTCCTTGATAATTTGGCTCTTTAGGGTTATCGAATCTTTTTTATCATCCCACCATCCACATGCATCTCCATGCAGTCTGTTCTATATCATTTACCTTGGTTTTCCTCCCGATAACCTGGTTCCTTTAATCTTCTCCCTATATCCACTCTATCATCTCTTCTTTCCCTATCATTTTCACCTTCCCACTACCATCCCCTTCCTTTCTCTCTCACCCCCACATTTTCAATCATTCTATTCAGTTTCTCTTCTATTATTTTCCTTTCTCCACATCTTACTAATCCCTCATTGTTTCTTTCTCTTATTTATTCTACCTCCTCTTTCATCTTCTTTACATTCTTCATCTCCCTCGAATCTCTTTTGTTTCAAAGTTTTCTTATAAGTTTTTAAATGAAAAAATAAGGGTGTGGGTCAAGGAGGAATACCTATTATGATGGTCGGTTTGAAGGTTGTTGCACGTGTTCTAACTTCTTGATCCAATGTTGACTGTGGGAGATTCCTTTTGGCTAGAAGGAACTACCTAAAAACACAACAAGACCATAAGAGAGAGTTAAACAATATATGTTAGTGGGCTGCCTAGCATGTGCTAGATCTAGGAAGTGTGATACTTCCTCGGTGGCAGTCAACCCACTATTTAATACAATTTAATGCAAGAAATGACATAAATAAATAAGGTTCTACTATAGTTGATATGATTTAGGTATCTCATCCAAATACAATAAGAAAATCTAACATAATAGGCTAGGCTATGATCAGATCTAGAAATAAGGTAAATAATTAAGGTGTTGGAATAGGCAAGGGTCAAGGTCGGAGGTCTTGGGTCACTTAGAAAAGGTTATTAGGGATTGGTATTATCGGGATTGACAAATATAGAGACCAACATCGATGCTGGTATGATTGACGATGGTTTAATAAGAACCAACGATGGTTACCATGGGCTGGTAATAACTCAATAGTTCATGGTTTTGGGGATTTTTTTGAGACTGAATCAAATATGGTAAGGAGTTGGTTTAGGTCATGGGAGGTGTTGGGAATATTCAGAGGTACTCAAGAGTAGACATAGGTGATTAAAAGGGTTATGAGTGATGGGAATGGTCGGGTTCATAAGAAGGAAATAGTGGTGGGGTAAAAATATAAATGGTGGTTGATAAAAAAGGTGAAGAACTCTTATAAAATGAATAGAAATGAAATGGTGTAGGTTAGAGACACACTGTTGTGCAAGTTCAATGGTTAGGTGGTGGTGATGGTTGATCGGTGAAATGGTGATAGAGCCATGGCAAAGTGCTTCAAAATGCTCCTGTGAATGAATGTAAATACCTTATGATCAATGGTTGTGCTAGCTATGGCTACCTAGATGTGTAAAAGAGCTTTGGTTCTTGCTTGCATGTAGATCTCCTTTGCTCCAAAACTCAAGAATGTGTCTAACCTCTAAAAAAGGTTACCAAAATGGTTATATTGTAACCGAAAATATTTTAGGGGTTATCTGCAGTCGGTTTCGGAGTTGAACAACATCGGTTAAGGCATATATCCTAGGTTTGCCTAAAATAGCAGATCTTGGCTATCCTCTTCTAAATTTTTTTCTCATTTGTGTTAGGTCTAAATGGAATGTTGCACTTAGATACATGGGAATGTGGTTAGAGGAAGAATATGCATGTGCTTTTAGGGTTATACTAAGTCTTAGTTCATTAAGGTAAGTAGGGCTAAGTCTTAGTTAGTTATGGAAACATGTTATGAATAGGTATATGGTGAGGTGTCTAGGTGAGGTGGTGGGGTGAGGTGGAAATTGGTTTTAATTAAGGTAATTAAATAATGAATGAAGTGAGGATGAGTATTAATTTAATTGTAAATAATTAAATTAATATTAATGTGGGGTATAAGGGTCATGGTTAGGTGAATGTGTTTAAGTTGGCTATTTGAAAGGGGACCAAGGGGAGTGTGACCCAATTTTGGTGTCTACATTTTTCCCTTTTGTTGCGTATCTTGTATTGGTAAGCGACGCTAGAAAAAATAGGAAGTGATTGCCCCATGTGTGGGTGAAGGTGATCCCCTCAAACCGGGCACTAATGAGGTGTAAGACGGAATCGGTGAGTGGTTTGATACATGTGTAGGTGGTGAAGATAGGTGGGGAAGGGTTTGAGTATTGAGGGAAATGGTGACGTCAGCTGGGTAATAGTAGTAGGTGGGGTCAAAATCGGGTCATGGGTAATGAAAATCAAATGCATGTACACACATATATTAAAACACGGTACTAGGTTGAAGAGCTTGAAAACTCTACATCGTCCAAGGTCGATAGGTTTATCCAAATAAGGGTGAAGTGATTCAAGTATCCAAGGTATAGGATATGGTCCGAGAAACACAACATAGGTTAGGTGCAGGAACATTTAGGTATGTTCTCGTACACCAAAGGTTTGGTCGGGATAAACGACACGAAAATAGGTAAGGTATGGTTATTAGGCTAAAACAACATAGGTAACAACATCATAAGGTACATTGAGTACATAAGTTAATGGTCACACCAAGTTGGTTAGTTCAAAAAAATAGGTCATAGTACAGGTAAGGCCAATGTATAGGTAAAATAACAATTCCTAAGATGCAACAAAGGAAATGTAGGGGTATGTTGGGCTTGTATGTATGTTTCAATGGGTGGCCAAAATGATAAAAATTGGGTGAGCACAAGTGGCAAGGTGAAAAGGGAGTGGGGTAAGGGCAACTAGTTTGAAGTGTGACCGATGTTACATGTTGACTATGACTACAATGGTTGACTAGGGCACAAATATGACCGACGTCGGTCATAGTGGATTGGGATTAAAAAGGAAAATTCCACTTTTTGTGGAATCATTTGTCATTTTCTAATAGTAGAAAATGACAGAGGAGTGGTGGAAAAGTGGAAAGTGATGGAGTGAGATGGAGAGTTGAGTTAGCGAGCCTCGAGTGGGTGATCGGTCATTCGATAGGCGGGTCCATGAGATTGGTGTGAGAGATTCGGTTGGTTGGAGGTGAGGAGGGCATTCAGTGATGGTAGAGGTAGGAGAGGGGTCGGGTGGACCACCAGTGCAGTGGCTCGACATTCCCCCATGGAGACGACATCGTGATGAGGTAGGATTCGGTCCCATTCTATGTTTGTTAGATGAATTTGTTTGTATAGATTGGGTTTGGGTAAAAATGGGTTTGGGGGAATCAAATTTGAATTTGGAAGGAGGATTGATGAAATAGGACTTGTAGGAAGTGGTATGTAGGTTAAAGAGGGGTGGGGATGGGTTGAGGTGAGATTTGGGTAGGGAAGGGTAGGTCGGTAGGGTAGAATGTGGAATGTTTAGAGAAAAAGGGTAGGGTTTGGTGGATTTGACACCGTGATAGTGTGACCAAATTCATTCAAGGGTTGGTCGATGTCAGTGGGAGTTAGCCGACATGGTCAAGGATGAGGTGACCGATGTTGGTTTTGGGAGAGTGTTGTCGGTCAATAAGAACCAATGTCGGTTGTATTTAGAGAAAAATGGGCCAAAAAATGAGAGGGGGTGGGTGGGGGAGATAGGTCATGAGATAGGAAGATATTGTCGAAGGAAAATAGCTTGGGTAATAGGTATACATAGGGATGATTTGAGGGTGGGGTGAGGGAGATAGGTCATGAGTAGGAAGGATCTTGGGAATAGGTGGGGAGGTCCAGGGTGAATGTGGGTATGGTCAGGTTTAATCATGTTATGGTTTGTTGGATGTAGGTGAGGGACCAGTTATGGATGTGAGATAGGGTACCACCCCTATTAGTATTGGTATGAGGGAGCGTGACAACCGAGGAGTGGTGCCATGTTTGTCCCTTGATTGGGGTCGGACACTAACGTCACGTAGTCCGGGAGCCAAGTTTGATGGTCACACTCATTGATAGATGGGATTTGGTGACCAACACCTTTCATCTACCGACAGGTGAGATCACCATCACCTTGGAGGATGTTATAAGATCCTGTGACTACGATAGTAGGGATGCATGTGTATTCCATTACCTTAGAGGCATCGAGGAGTTGATGTTGATAGTGTTTGGCGAGGGGTTGGTGGAGTTGTGGTTCCATAGTGCCCTAGCTTGAGTTATGGAGACATGTACAGGGCCCATCCCGAGGAGATGAGGTTAGTGGTTTTGATTATGGAGGTAGTTTATTGTTTTTCCTTGCCAGATGTGGAGGGTGGGAGATTCCCATGGGAATTGATGGGGGTTCTTCATGACATGATGGAGGATAGGACCCATTTTACATGGGCACCAACATTCTTGGTGTAGTTATATAGAGAGTTATGGGCCTATGGGAGGTTATAGAGGTTCAGTCATGTATGCTGTTATGTTTCTACTACATTACACTTTGGGCATATGAGCACATCATGTGTGTGCATCTAGTTGGTATGCCCCATCTGGATGCATTTGAGGTAGGCTTGGTCCAAGTAGGCTATAGGTGATGGGTACTTGCTATTGGAGAGTGTTGGGATGTTAGGCTACACACATGATGTAGCATATTATAGGCATGTACTAGAGGGGTTTTCTAGTATGGACATCATTTGGAGGCCATATGTGGGCTTCCCATCATATAGGTAGATGGCCATGGAGCTATAGATGAGCTATAGTTTCTTAGATGGATAGAGGGATGCCATGTCGGGAGCATGAGATGATACTTGTAGACAGGTCGGGGACGAGAGTGTAGTTTGGGTTGCCATAGGATGTGCCTCCACCCTTCCCACAATATAGGAGGGATGATGTGGAGAGGCCTATGCCTCTACCCACCGATGGTGCTGATAGAAGCCGACAGGGGTAGGAAGAGAAGGTAGAACATAGAGATTGATGATGTCGGAGTGATAGATAGATATAGACAATGGTGGGCAACATAGCTATGGGTAGTACCACCGAGGTAAGGTAGTCGACTTAGCCACTATCACATTTCAGAGGGACACCCTACAGGGGTAGGTGACTACCCTAGTGACATAATTGGGGATAGTGCAGGGGTAGTTGACATAGGTCGAGGCACATGTTGCTACTCTACAGGCACAGGTAGTAGCCCTTTAGGCCCAGGTTACATAGGGATAGGCACCACACAGGGTGGAGATGGAGATGGGGTATAGGTGGCCCTATAAGTGTAGGTTATAGGTTGCAAGGCTAATTGGCTACCACTTTGCACATGCAGATTATGGCCCTTCAAGCCCAAGTATAGGCACATGCACCCACAAGCTCAGGGATAGGGTCCCATTTATAGGCGGGGTGGGATAGGGTCCCATGGTACAGCAGGGGTTAGAGACCAATGGCACCACGCAGACAATATCGATGGCTAGGTTCAAGGATTCCCTAGGTGAGGCGAGATACTATCAAGATCACTGATGGCCATAGGGATAAATGTCCCTACCTATGTAGAGTATAGAGCACAACAGGCCTTGAGTGAGAGGACCAGGTCTCACACTCACAATGTGGAGAGTACAGGGGCCGACGAGCCCCGAGATAGGGTTAGGGTGAGGCCACTAGTTCACGAGGCCAACTCTAGGTGAGGTACCCACGAGAGGTCAGACCGAGGCCCATGGAGGGTGGTGAGATGTTAGTGGGATGCCACACGGGAGTAGAGGAGGAGGAGGAGACATGTGAGAGAGAATCATAGAGGGTATCGGTGGGGTGATGATTAGTCACTGGAGATGATCATTGTATTGATTATTTGATATAGTGAGGATATATGAGAGTTTTGTGATTTTGGCCTGTGCATCGAAGATAGTGAGGATGTATATGAGATTTGAGATATTTGTATTTATTTGTATATGTGTACATATGTATGGATACATAGACTTTCTCATTTATATAGATGATGATATTTATGGTATGGATGGTGTACTTGTTTTAATTTCCATTATTATTTATGTATGTGATGGAAACTAGGTGAATTAGGCATGATTGAGTTGAGGTCTTGTAGGCATGGTTGAGTTAGGTTAGTTAGGCATGTTGGAGTCAGGTTATAGGCATGATGGATTTAGGTTATAATTTTGATTTTAATGTCCAAGTCATTGGTAACATGGGAAATAAATGATGATGTATATGTGTGTTATGGTTTAAGTTTCCAAATATTTGCTATAGTGGAAATGTGAAAATGATAAATGAATGATGTGATGATGTGGTAAAAATTTTTATTAATTGTTGCTTGTTTGGTTTAATTTCCAATTGTTGATATAAAATGGAAATGAACTAAGGTAGGATGTGAATAGGAAAATGAAGGGAAAATAGGTTAGGGTGAAGAGTGTCGAGCTAACCTTCAAGGGCCCCATGCCCTCGAAGTGTTGCCTACATAGCCCCAAGCAAAAAGGGGCCTCAGGCCGATGTAGTTCTCCCATAAGCTAGGGAAGAATATGAGGAATGGGTTGGTAGATCTTAGGCATGATTGAATGTAGGTCATAGGCATGGTTGAGTTTAGGTCATAGGCATGGTTGAGTCATTTTAAATATAGGTGTCGATGATCTAGTCATGTATAGGATAATCAATAAGTAATGAGGAAGGTGAATGGTAAGAGGTGGTAAAAGAGCCACTTAATTGATAAGAACCCTAATGAGTCTACCATACCCAAGATGGGCTTATGAATGTAAGACCCTAAAGGCGTTGCATAATGGACTATTCTAAAGGTGAAGAAAGTCACATGATCATGAAATGTCACATTTGCAGCAAGTCCCTTGAGCAGAGAGAAAACTAGGGCGCAAAAGGAAATGAGGTGAAAGTGGATGGTTAAGCGTAACTTAGTGTACGACAACATGTTTACTTAGCAAGAAACCAGGATCAAAAATAGGCAAGTCCATGATGAAAATTTCATCATTTTCTTCATTTTTTCTTTTAATAGATTGATCGATGTAGAAGTCTATATGGGATGAGTATATTATCTCCTTGAGGTCTTCATGAAGTTGATCGATGAGAAGCTTTTGGATATTTTTATTGTATTTTTGCAATGACTTTATATAGCTTTCCTTCAAGGGAGAAGTCTATTTATAGTGGTGAAATAGAGAGAAGAGATGTCCCTTTTTGAGGGAGTCATATTTTTCTGGAAGTTTGACTCAAGGAGTTGAATCCCATTTTGTTTTTGGATGTTTAAGTCATGGACAAGACTATAGAGGAAGATTAGGTTCTTGTTTAGAAGACAAAACCATAGTACACAGGGGTTAACTATGAAAGAGGTGGTTTCAAGTGATGAATGACCATGGGATTCCATCTTTAAAAAGATGAAAAGTATCCATGAGAATCATGTTGTGAGTAGATCCATGGTACTCATATTGAAGATAAGGTTGAAAGGTGATGGATAATCACACGATTCTTGTTTAGTCGTTGATCCTCAAAAATGGGTAATATGGAAGGTGAAAAATGCTCAAGGGACGAGCGATCGATTAACAAGGTGATATAGGACTTGATTTCAACAATAAAATGGTCATGAAGATGCAAGGCATTGAGGGCTCAGTTTGGGTTTACCTTGAGTGAAGAAAAATGATAAGCACCTGATCCATAGGCATGGGTAACGATATAGGGTCCAAGCCAATTAGGAGAAAATTTTCCCCGTTTACTTTTCTCTTCTTTGGTTACATGTTGATTTTCTTCAGGATGAGGTCATTGACTGAAAGGTTTGTTCATGGACACATTTTTCATAGGCACGTTTGATACATTTTTGGTAGATTTGGAGATGGTCAAGAGCATTGAGACGACGTTCATCTAATAACTCAAGTTGCACCAAATGATCTTGGCGAAAGTCATCGTCGTTGAGCATGTCTTGTAGTGAGATGCGGAGAGATGGAATCTGGACTTCGAGAGGCAAGACAGCCTCGGTACCGTAGACTAGAGAAAAAGGTGTGGCAGCATTTGAAGTGTGAATACTAGTGTGATAAGCCCACAAAGTAAAGGAATGTGTGAATGCCAATCCTTTCTAAGTATCATCAACTACTTTCATAAGAATTTTGTTCAAGGTTTTATTGGTCGATTCTACTTGGCCATTGGTTTGTGGGTAATAAGGTGATGAGAAACTGAGTTGGATGCCAAAAGTGTCACACAACTTATGTAGGGTTTTGTTTTTGAATTACTTTCCATTATTAGTGATGAGATGGTGAGGAACACCAAAGTGACAAATGATGTGATGGTTGATGAATTCACATATTTTCTCAGCTTTTGTAGAAATGAGGGGAATGGATTCTACCCATTTAGTATAATATTTAGTAGTGGTTATAATCCATTGATGGCATTGTGAAGAATGGGGATTGATCTCACTAACAAGATCTAAGCCCCATTGAGAGAAAGGCCAAAGGTCTCGTGTGACCTATAAGGCATGACTAGGTGTGTGATGAAGATTAGCATGTTGTTGGAATTTTACACAATGTTTGACATAGTCACAACAATCACGGTTTAGGGTTGGCCAATAATAGCCAAGGTGAAGAATGTGTTTTGCGATAGCTAAACCACTAAAGTGGCCTCCAAAAATTCCATCGTGAACTTCCTTGATGGTGTAGGGAATTTCAGAACTTATAAGGCATCGTAAGAGAATACCATCAAACCACGCTTATAAAGGAGACCACCCATGATGACATAGTGAGAGACACTTTTAAGAAAGGCATGTTGTCCATTATGAGTGAGATTAATAGGTAGAATGGAAAGGGAAAGATAGTCTATAAACTACTTATACCAAAGGTCATGTGGGTTAGGTGCAATGGTTCCGATGGAGTAGACCTCATGAGGTAAATAAGAGGGTGATTGTAACCTTTGTATTATGAAAAATATTTTAGAGTCGGCAGAAGAATGGTGGTATATTGAGAAGCCAAGCAGGCCATGGTATCAAAAATTTATTGGTAGAACATGGGGTGGTTTGAAGTTCAGTAATGGTCAAAGGTAGTCAAAAGTATGTCTGACATGATGTTTATACTTTTGAAGTATTTCATTATGACACTGGTATATACCATTGACTTGGTTTATGACCAGCTGGGAATCACCAAAGATATTGATTGACTTAACATCTAAGGCATAAGCAGCCTAGAGACCCAATATGAGTGCTTCGTATTTGGAAATATTGTTTGTATAATCAAAATCTAGTTTGAAAGATAAAGGCATAGGTTCACCATCAAGAGGAATGAGGATAACACCAGCCCCACCTCCATGCTGACACTTGGAGCCATCGAAGAAGAGTGTCATTTGGTAAGTGGTTTCATCCAAGGAGAGGGTAGCTATGGATTCATCTGGGAAATCAAAGTTAGAGGGTTGATTCTCGAAAAGAGGTGCATTTGCTAGTTGGTCAGTGATGGTTTGGCCCTTGATGGATTTTTGATGAGTGAATTCGAGGTCGAGGTTGGAAAGAAGCATAAGCCAACGTGTGGCACATTGATGTTGATAGGGTTTGGCATACATATAGTGTAGGGGGTTAGTATTGGTAACAATGAAGGTTTTGTGGTTGAGTAGGTAATGGCGGAGTTTGGTGGTGCAATGAAAACTAAGGCTAAGAAGAGTTTTTCGGCATGGGTGTATCTAGTTTTGTAGTCAAAAGGGTATGACTTATGTAATAAACCGCTTTCTCTCTATGTTGCTCATCGTGATGAGTGAGCATGGCACCTAAAGAATGGTCAGTGGCGAAATATATAGGTAAAAGGGTTGGTCATCCTTAGGAGGAATGAGCACTGGTGGTTGAAGAAGGTATTGTTTTAAGGCATCAAAGGCTTTATGGCATTCATCATCCCATTTGAATGAAACATCCTTCTTGAGAAGATGATGAAATGGTTGACAGTGGTCAGAAAGCTATGAGATAAAATGATGAATGGATTGCAACTTACCTTGTAGGATTGAAGTTGATGGAGATTAGTAGGTGGAGGAATTTCTAGAATAGCCTTTACTTTAGCAAGATCGACTTCTATGCCATGCAAAGAAATGATGAAACCAAGGAGTTTTTCCTGAAAGTACCACAAAGACGCACTTCTTTGGTTGAAGATGAACACAATACTTGATGAGGTGGTCAAAGATGACCTTAAGGATGGTCAGGTGTTTGGCTCGATGTTTGGATTTGGCAAGAAGATCATCTACGTAATCTTCCAATATGTGATGCATGATGTCATGGAAGATGTAAGTCATGGCTCGCTGATATGTAGCACCAACATTTTTAAGGCCAAAAGGCATGACTCGATAGTAGAAGGTCCCCCAAGGAGTGATGAAGGAAGTTTGTGTTGATCTTCTAGAGAAAGTAATATTTGATTATAACCGAGAAACCATCCATGAGTGATAGCATTTCATGGCCATGGTGAGATCAACTAGTTGGTCAATGCCTAGTAGGGGAAAATCATCTTTGGGATAAGCTAGGTTGAGGTCATGGAAGTCCATGAAAATGTGGAGTCCCCTGTTGCCTTTGTGATAGGAATGATGTTAGAAATCCATTGGGATAGTCAATGGGTAGGATGAAGGAAACTGAGAGAAGGCATTGAAGTTCTTCTTTGACCAGAAGAGCAATGTGAGGATGCATTTTCCGTAGCTTTTGTTTGATGGGTTTGGCATTAGGAATGGTTACGATATTGTGGACCATGATTTTTGGGTCAATACTGGGCATATCGGCATAGGACCAGGAAAAAGCATTGCTATGGTCCCAAAGGAAAGAGGTAAAAGCTTCTTGTTCAACAACATCTAAAGATTGACCTATCTTTAGGATGTGCGGGTCATCTTAAGTATTAATGTTGATTTGATAGTCGATTCATTCAACATGGTTTGTGTCTTAGAGGGTAATGAGGTGAATATAAGAGTCTTCCACACCCATATAGGTGAGGATAGACTCATCATCCTGACATTGAATGATGTTAATAGAAGGTGTATCGTCATCGATCATGTCAGGATACATGAAGGGGAGAGAAGAGGGAGCCTCACCATCGCATTGATAGGTCAGAGGTCCCAGGGAAATTGTGTTTATGAAAAAAAAAATTTAGGAGGAATAGATTTGGGATCTATGGACTCCGTGGGTGAAGATGGTGACATGTGGGTGAATGAGGTGGAGAAGGTTTTCTTCCTCAATGAGGTCGACATGGCCTTCTTGGGAGGTGGTGTGAAAATCCAATGCCACTACATGGTCATTGTGTTTATGGGTGGTACAAGAAATGACAGTATGATGGCCTTGTTCATAAAAACCAAAGCCAAAGCCTTTCCATGCACAATGGTGGAGGAAAGTGTGGGTGAAGTGAAGCGGTTAGTAAGGGATTATAGGTCAGATGAAAATGGTCATGTTTGGGATGGAGGTTTAGGTGAATAAGTGGCAATATCAAGTCCCCCATACATTAGATTAGTGCAAAGGTGGGGAGGACCATAAGGAAAAACCTCACCTACGTGGTAGTCATAACTAGGGTGTTAGTGCAGTTTCATACTCTTGTGGAGTGAGGAATGTGTCGATATTATATAGGTGGTACTCCCTAGAGTGAGGCATTGAAAAAAACCTTCTAAGGGATTAGTAGTCGATATGTGGGTAGTGGGGATAGATGACTCACTAGATGATTGGAAGTAGATGAGTTAGTTGTAGAGGTATGCGGTGGTAGTAGGAATAAAGGGTTAGATGTGGGAGAGGTGGTGGTAGCATTGGTGGATGGGCTTGTGGGTGAAGGTGAAGTGGGGGTAGTGGAAGATGCCTTGACTGGTATAAGCACATCGTTGGGCTGGTACAACATGTTACAGGTCTTGAATGGCGACGGGTTGGTGGGGATGGTGTAGTTATGTCCCTCATGCTTGAATTTTACACAACGGTGTAAAGTTGAAGGGACACAACCCATGACCCATGATGTGAATCTAAGGTTCTACATAGAATAGTTTTGAGCAATAGGTTATATTGGAATTCCCCTCTAAGACATAGAATAGTTTTGGGATTTGAGTGTGAGGGCCTATGTTATGAACATGAAGGGATAATAGTGCGAGGGGAGGTGATGGGTGTCGTTGAAGGAGCACATTTGGTCATATAGCTGGTTATTATGCATACATTTAGAAGGAATATGCATTTGATTTATGTGTGTTCAAAGTGGGAGGAGATGATGTTAATGTTAGCACCACCATCAATCATGAGGTCACATGGATGGTATGTTATCGATATAGACAAAAATGAATAGGGTAGGATCGGGGGTCACATGAGGGGAGGTATAATCTCCTCATTTATAGAGAACATGAGGGGAAAAATCTAGTGGGATAAGATGAAATGAGTAGGGTGCATTGACATTTGGGTGGGGGGCCAACTCTCTAATAGGAGGATGTTGATTTCTCAAAATTTGAGGTGGGAAAAATGGTGAGGGGTGAGAGAATTGATAATGGGTTAAAGGTGTGTGGTGGAGCATGGTCCTCAAAGACTTGTCATCATCATGAAATTTTTTAAGTGGAGGAAAAATTTGGAGAAGAACGGTCTTTAGAGCTTTGTAATTTTTCAACATCATGTCTTGGCACATGATGATAGGCACAAATATTGGTTTCATCAAACCCTTTTGGTTTGGGTTTGAGAGGATTGTAAGGTCAAATGGTGGTAATGTGATGATGGAAGTCTCTAAGAGATTGGTTAAAATGTTGGCGTAGGACCCCACTAATGCAGATCACAATGGGAAGTGAGTGTGGGTTTGGATAAGGTGTGGATGATTGTGAGGGAAGAGGATTTATAGGAGGGGGAATGGGTTGGTCTACCGGTTTGGTATGTGGAGTGGTCTTAGGTCTTTGTTGGCATCTGCTTGGGTAAAGGTGGGGTAGAAGAGTTGGTGATGGAAGGTTTGGTTGGTTTGACTACCTTATTGAGAGGGTAATGGATTCTTAGCTTTGGGTTGCACCTTCTTGGGTAAAGGTGACACAGGAGTATGAGATGTAGAAGGAAAAAAGATGGTGGAAGAGGATGGGTTACCCACGGGGAAAACCAAGTTGCAGTGGAGGTGGTTGGTAGAGGTTGGGTAGGTGACATTGGTTGAAGTCATATAGGCAAGGTTGGGGTTATAGTAACTAGTGGAGGTATAGGTGGAAAGAAGTGTATGGGTGAGGGTGAGGAAGTTTGGTTTTGGGTGAATGAGGTGTAACAAAGGCTCATGAGGTAGGAGTAGGTTGTTTAGATTTTTTGACTAGCCTTGGGTATGAGATTGTTTGGTCAAGGTTGATGGATGAGGCCCTAGGATGGATGGAAGGGGGAAGGTGACAAAGGTGTGGTAGGCGAGACCGTGTGTACACAACCTAGAAGGTTGGGTTTTCCTTTTAGGTGGGAGGATAATGTTGGTGGAGTTTGAGAAGATACAACTAAGTCCAATTTGACAAGGTGGGTGAGTAAGGCTTGATGTCAGCATGACACCCAAAGTAGTGATGGGTCTAGATATGGGTGAGGGGATAAGTGTGGGTAGGTTTTTAGGTTTGGGAATAGTTTATAGTGATGGGTAGAAGTTTGGATGGAGGTAGGGATGATGAAGAGGAAGCCAGTTTCAATTGGCATGGTCAGTGTAGTTTTGGTTTCCAAAAATACCTTTGGGTAGATCATGGAAGTATCTTCAGGAAACATTTGCATTTGGGTCAAAATGGGGAGCTAAAGACATCCCAGAGCATGGAATGATCAACGTA
Organism: Taxus wallichiana var. yunnanensis; assembly: GCA_018340775.1. Lineage (NCBI taxonomy): Eukaryota > Viridiplantae > Streptophyta > Pinopsida > Cupressales > Taxaceae > Taxus > Taxus wallichiana. The sequence continues at coordinate 797,401,531 of CM031242.1, forward strand.
ATCCAAATGATCGACTACCATGAAAATGGGACTAAAGAAGAGGATGGAATGGGTTGGGTGGAAATCCCTGTAAAATATGTGTGAGATAGGGAATTGGCTAGCCTCGGATTTTGTAGGTAAAAGAGATGAGATCATGTCAATAGGGTCTGGGATGCTAGGGGAAAACTATCCCCAATAGGTAGTGACATGTCTAAAGAATCTCCCATGGGTAGGAGAGATAATAGGTCGGGTGAGGTAGACTTCTCTCTGGTGGAGGAGAAGGCGATGATGATTCTCTTGTGGATGGGAGAATAACAAGTGTTGATGGTTCAGAAAGGTTGGGAAGTAGATGATGACATGACATCGGTAGAAAGTGTGAGTTCCTCCGTGAGAGAAGGGGAGATGAGGGGACTCCTCTGTGGGTGGAGGAGTAGAAGAGGTATGCTCCTCTATGGGTGGAGGAGCTCATGCCAAGATTTCCTCAATAGATGAAGTAGGTAGGTTTTGAGGAACAAGTTGGCATGATATCAAAAACTGTGTGAACTTCATGGACATTTCATCACTTACTAGATGAAGGTTCACTATTTTGATTAGATGATGGTTTATGATTAGGGAATGGATTTTTGAAGATGTGAAAATTTGATTTTTGGCACATTTGGGTTGTCTACTGACAAGGTCTCCATTGTCTATCATCTCTTGAACAATGTTTTTAAAAGTTATGTAAGTTACCATCACTATGTCCTTTAACATGATGATAATTATAGTAGTCATGTTCTTTATACCATGCATGGGCATAGGACGAGCGGGATCAAAACCTGTATGAGGTTTTATGGGAGGAAGTGTAATGGCTCCAGCTTTAAGAAGTTTTTCCAAGACTGAAGAATAGGGCTCTCCGATTGAAGTGTACTTCCATTGCTCTCCCATCAGAGCTGAAAGGCCTAGACAGGAGAAAGATTGGAAGAAGGTTGGGCTTGATTAGAAGGATGAGGTGGACCCACCTTGAGGACTACCATGTTGGTAGATCCTTTGGGATTTGAATAGTTATTTTGGGGTTTTGAAGATGAAGAAGAATCATTTGATTTGAATGGGGTGTTCTTGTTTCCGTAATTGGATTTTCTTTTCTTCAATGGCACAAATTTCTAGTTTTTGGGCCATGGTGAATGCTTCATCAAAGGTTCGGAAGGTTTGGACTTGCAGAGTTGGTGAGATGTGTCTAGCACAAGCTCTAGTGAACAACTCAATAAGTTCAATCTGAGGTAGTTGGAAATGTCAATTGGTTAATGAGACTCTAGTGGGAAATGAAATCTATGATAGATTCATCTTCATATACTGTCGGAGTTGAATAGAGATCGGTCATGGTGACTTTCTTGGTAACATTGATTGAAAAATGATCTAGAAAGCTTGGGCTACTTGATTAAAGGAATAAATAGAATGTCGAGGTAGTCCACTATACCAATCCAATGTTGGTCTATCAAGGACATTGGGAAAGTTCATAGGAGCAAAGCATCATCATGGGTGATTAGGTAACACCCATGTTTGAATGACCACAAGTGTTGTTACGGGTCTTCTTTACTATTGAAGTGATTGAATTTAGGCATTTCCCAATGCATTGGGTAAGGATGAATGGGAATAGATGGATGGATAGGCTCATTACATATTTCATCATATGTTAAATAATTATAGAGCTAAAACAGATGCTTCTAAGGTCTGCATCTTCTCCATCATCATTTTAATGAGGTCGTTAGTAGGTTGGGATGAATGGGTGCCCCCTGTAGAAAAAGGGGGTTGATGTTGAATGTATGAAGGTGGGTGGTATGTTGGTGTATGGTGGCTGAGTATGAGAACTACATAGGAGGAATAGATGTAGGTGGCACATAGCCAAGCATAAGTGATAGATGAGGTCGGGGGTTGTTGGTAGTATGTGTAAGTGGGTGGGGTAGTCATAACAACTCTAGTGGTGATTGGGGGTAAGGATTGTGGGATAGAAAGGATGAGGTTTTGGAAAGGGGTGTAAGTTTCCGACACCGGAGGTGGTTGTGATGTAATGGGTATATGTGAAGTGGTGGGTGTAGATGAAGCTATACTCATAGCAGGGTTATCGGAGGGACAATCGATGTCATGGGTGTGATCGATGACATAGATGTTGTAGTTATAGTGGCTATGGGATTTAGTTGAGACACCACAGGTGATAAAGTGGATGAGTAGTAGTGCGAAAAATGGTGCTAGCTGATGCAAGAAGTGGGGGCTAGAGTAGGAGGGATAGATATGGGCATGTTGTATATTAACTATCCTGAGGAATCCTGGGTGGAAGAATGAGCAAGGTAGTACTTGAAGGGTAGTGGGATTCTGGTCGAGGAGTCTCATGAAACTCCTCGTCATCGGTAGCGATGGGGATAAGTTGAGTCGGATCCATAGGTGACAAAATGGATGGCGATGATGGACTAGGTGGGAGTGGCTGATGCAGTGGCATGAAATATGAGGGTGTTAGTTTGGTTGCATGAGTCAACACCATGTGAATCAACGTATATCAGGTGAACTATACTCTATAAATGACACAGGGAACAATAGAGATGGGACAAAACAAATTATGGGAGGAAAGTTGGTAAATGTTTTGATTAAAATCAAAATAAGAGAGTGACCAATGCCGGTCTAACTGATCGATGATGGTTAAGGGGTGACCGATGTCGGTTACAGGAACCGATACCGGTTATTGTGAGAAAATAACAGTTTCAGCAAATGAGGTAGAAAACTGATGATTGTTAGACAGAAAGTTGTATTTGATGACTGTTATCAGAGTAGTAGAGTACAATGATACACATAGAGACTCTAAACAGAAGAGAAGATGAGATAAGTGTCTTTTGGGTAAATTAACCAAAAGAACAAGGAATCGACACCGGTTAGGTAAACCGATGGTGGTCAGATGTAAACGATGGTGGTGTTAGACCGATGTCGGTTACTGTGAAATATGAAGAATGAAGAAAAATGAATTTTTGTGAATTTAGATTAGATGAATAATCAACCTAGAAGTTTGGGGATGATAAGATGAGGTCCTGACACACTGAGAAAGTCAGAATACTCCAACTATGATGGGAGTGTGAAAGGAAAAAAATAAAAATGAAGAATCGTATCCTCACACCTCAAAACACAAGTCAAGCACAAAGCTAAGAAAAATACGTAATCCAACAAGTGAATTTAGTGTGTTTAGCTTATGCTATTTAAAAGACTGACTCATGAATTTAGAGTAGAGTTTTTGGTTGGGAAGGCTTCCTATGAAGAAGGAAATTCTAAAGGTGAGGTTTCAAGTTATGTTATGGTGGGGTGGGCCATCCTCTGATGGGGTACTGGACAGAGATAACCAGTTGGGTGCCCACTATCAATCCTCTGATCATGTGATCATTGACAACTTCTTCGGGTGGGATGTTGTTTAAGAAGATGTATATATTTCAAATTTGTGTAGTTTGGAAAAGAGAGAGAAGAAAGAATGTGCTTTTCTATGATTCAATTATGTCAACCATCAGTTGGGCATGACTTCCAACATATAGGTTGCCCTCATTTTAATGTGAGCTAAGATGTGAACAAATCAAGAATGTATATGCAAGTGTTTTAAGCCCAAATCAAAGTGTGATATTCGATGTAACAAGTAATGAATAGGAAGAGGAATGCTCTTTCACTAATGCAATACTAATGAAAGAAAAGAAGTATTCTTTTTATAGCACCAAAAACATGATTGCTTTTAGACAATAGAAAGAGAGGAAGATTTTAGAGAGGAAAATTAATGTGTAAGATTTTCAGAAGGGAAACAAACACACAAATTTTACCTAGGAATGAATAAAATGCAAGGAACCTCGGATGGGTCCCACCAGGTGTGCCAAAATGTTTCACCATTTTCTTTAAGTTTTTAGACAAAATAGATAAGGGTGTGGGCCAAGGAGGAATACCTATTATGATGGTCGATTTTGAAGGGTTGTGTGTGCGTTCTAACTTCTTGATCCAATGTTGATTGTGAGAGCTTCCTTTTGGCTAGGAGGAACTACCTAAAATACACAACAAGACCACAAGAAAGAGTTAAACAATATATGTCAGTGGGTTGCCTAGCGTGTGCTAGATCAAGAAGTGTGATACTTCCTTGGTGGTAGTCAACCCATTGTTTAATACAATTTAATGTAAGAAATGACATAAATAAATAAATCCTACTGTAGTTGATATGATTTAGGTATCTCATCCAAATACAATAAGCAAATCTAACATAACAGGCTAGGCTATGATCAAGATCTAGAAATAAGGTAAATAATTAAGGTGTTGGAATAGGTCAAGGTCAGATTCTAGGTCACTTGAGTCACTTGGAAAAGGTTATTGGGATTTGGTATTAGTAGGACTACCAAATACAGAGACGATGATCGGTCTGGTATGACCGATGACGGTTTAGTAAGAACCGACGATGGTTATTGTGGGCTGGTAATAACTCAATAGTTCATGGTTTTGGGGATTTGTCTGAGACTGAATCAAAGATGGTAAGGAGTTGGTTTAGGTCTAGGGAGGTGTTGGGAATATTCTAGAGGTACTCAGGAGTAGACAAAGGTGATTAAAAGGGTTATGAGTGATGGGAATGGTGGGTTCATAGGAAGGCAATAGTGGTGGGGTAAAAATATAAATGGTGGTTGATAAAAAAGGTGAAGAACTCTTATAAACTGAATAGAAATGAAATGGTGTAGGTTAGAGACACACTTACTACTATGCAGGTTCAATGGCTGGGTGGTGGTGATGGTTGATCGGTGAAATGGTGATCAGTGTCATGGAAGTGCTTCCCGAGAATGCTCCTGTGAATGTAAATACCTTTTGATCAATGGTTGTGTTGGCTATGGCTGCCTAGATGTGTGAAAGAGCTCTGGTTCTTTCTTGCATGTAGATCTCCTTTGCTCCAAAACTCAAGAATGTGTCTAACCTCTCAAACAAGGTTACCAAAATGGTTATATGGTAACCGACGATGGTTTAGGGTTACCGGCGTCGGTTTTGGGTTGACCGGCGTCGGTTAAGGTGGGATATCCTAGGTTGCCTAAAATAGTAGATCTTGGCTATCCTCTTCCAGCTTTTTCTCATTTGTGTTGGGTCTAAATGGAATGTTGCACTTAGATACAAGGAATGTGGTTAGAGGAAGAATAGGCATGTGATTTTAGGGTTATACTAAGTCTTAGTTCATTAAGGTAAGTAGGGCTAAGTCTTAGTTAGTTATGGAAACATGTTATGAATAGGTCTATGGTGAGGTGTCTAGGTGAGGTGGTGGGGTGAGGTGGAAATTGGTTTTAATTAAGGTAATTAAATAATGAATGAAGTGAGGATGAGTATTAATTTAATCCCGAAAGGGACCAAGGGGAGTGTGACCGATTTTGGTGTCTACACCTTCCTTTTTTGTCCTACTTTCCCTTTTCTGATTTTCCTCTCATCTATCTTCTTTTCATCTTTCCTCATTCTCTCTTCTCCTATCATCCGTCTTTCTTATTCTCTTCTACCTACTCTTATTTTCTTCACCTCTAACTTCTATAGTTCATTTCTTTTCTCAATTCTATCGTCTCTTTCATTTTCATAATTTCTATCCCTTCATCTCATTCACCCTTCATCACTACCTTCACTTTGACCCTCTCTCTCCCTTTTTCTTAATTTCATCCTTGATCTATCGTTTTCTTGTTCCCTTTTGTTTTTCCTTCATTACCTTCTTCACCCATCATCCATCTCTCTTATGTTCTTCTACCTCTTTCATTATTTTTTTCTCCTCCTTTGTCTCCATCTACTCTATCCCCATACCTTTGTCTTCTTCACCTTTTCTTGCTCTTCTCATAATCAACTACTATTCATGTCCATTCTTGTTTTATCTTTCCATTCTTAATTGTTACATCCCAGTTTCCATTCCTTTTCTACTCATTTCCATCTCTCCTCTATTTTACATCCATCCTCTAACTCATCTCCCTCCTTTTTCTTCATTTCTCTCCATCACCTTCTACATCATTCTCCATGTTGTATTTTTTGGTTTCCACTAATTTCATTTTCACATCTCTCCCATTTTCACCCTCTACTCTATCATCTTTTCTGTTCTCTTTCCATTTTACTTTTCCTTGTTTGTGTGGCATTCATCCCTTCACTTTTCCTCCCACCATCCTTATCTCTTCCTCTTTTTCCATATCCTTCATCCCCTTTTATATCATCTTCACCGACATCATCATCATCTTCCAGTTGTTATTGGTCTTTCCTTAACATTCCTTAATTGGCATTAACTCTACCATCCCCATTGCCCTTATCACTTTTTTCATTTTCCTATCATCCTTCCCCTCTTATCTCTTTGCATCATATCTTCTCCTTCTTATCCGTTCTTCCTCATTTCTTTCTTCTCATAGCATATTTTTCTATTTTCTTTTCTCTAGGCCTATCACATCCTCTCTCTATTTCCTTGTATTTTTCTCCTCCCACTTTCTTTCTTTTCTCCGTTCATCATCTCTTTCCTCTTATTTAAGATCTTTATTTTCCTCCTCTCATCCATGTTTTCTCTCACTTCATCTTCATCACCTCACTCCCTTTATATTTTCCACTACCTTCATATTGCACATATCTGTCCCTCTTTTATGCTTTCACCCTCTACTACGATATCTTCTCTCCTCTCCTTTCTTCCTTCTCTATTATTATCTTCCTTCTCTTTCCTTCACATTAAGACAAATTCAAACTCCTCCTTGTTTGTAGATAGAATCTTCTTTGTTCTATTACACCCCATCCTCATACTCCTCTCTATGAAGTTTCCCTCTCTTCTGAGAATCGGTGTCATCTCTTCTATTATTTTTTACCCTCTCGAAGGGGAAATCATCACATATATCCCTCATCACATATTCCCAAGGCATTTTTTCTTGGAGGATACCATCACGATCATCACCTATCAACTTTTGTTCTCTTCCATGCATGTCTACTCTACCTTTTTCTTCAAAAATGTAGATTGAATTCTTCCCCTATTTATTGGAGAAGATTAAATGATTTTTATTTTCTTCATCTAATCATCTACCGTCAACAGTGAACCTTTTTATGAAACATTCATTCAAAATCCTATTTATCACCCCCTAAGGAATTTTATCTCCTAATTCTATCCACTCTTCTCTCAATGTACACCTTTGTGACCATACTCATTCCCCTTGGGAATATTATTTCACCACCCATCTTCCACTTTACCTTCTTGGTCATTTTCGTGCCCTATGCTAGGGCATCATCATTTTTGTCCTCATCCATTTTTTAGACGCATAATTTTTCACTCGATTCCTCGCATACGAAGGATTTCACTTTTGGTTGCGCATACTTTGATGTTTTCCTATGACCCCTTGGTCATCATGAATAACATCCATTTGAGGGGTTTATCATTATATTCTATCCATTTCATGGTGATTTTAGCCCACTCATCGGCTTGCATAAAATTTTCCATCTCCGAATTGAGACCACCCTTTGTCCCCTTCCCATGTGATATTAGAGTCATCGCCATGGTTTTTAATGTTATTGTGATCCTTTTTGCTTGGGGAATATTGCCTTGTATTATAATTTTCCCCATTTTTTAAAACCACTAGAATTTTTACATCTATCTCTTTCAAACTCATGATTGACTTCCTTTATGTTGTCAATCCCAATTTTGAGGGGGAACACTCAATCAATCATATTTTCACTACTTCATTGTTTTTGTCTCACGTCTTTCCCAATGCAAACCACTCATCAAAAAGGGGAAAATGTAGACACCAATTTTTGGTATCATTCCTTCCCTTCACCCACATTTTCTCTCCTTCAGAGGATTACCCTTTCAAATCCATTTCCCCCCCTAAATTTGAATAAATACCATTTCCCACCAAAAATACATATTAAATTAATCAATATTAATTGGTTAATTAATCCCCTTTAAAATACCTAAACCTCATTATATGTTAATATGCAAAATATTTCCAAATTAAGTCAGATCACCCCACCTAATAATTAAATACTAAAAATCATTCAAATCATGAACCCCACTCATGATTTAAATAATGTAGAATAATCCTTATCAAATCCATTATTTCACCTAATCATTCAAATCATGAACCCCACTCATGATTTAAATAATGCAAAATAATCCTTATCAAATCCATTATTTCACCTAATCACTCAAATCATGTCCCCCACTCACTTAATTAGGGTTAATTTTTCAAACCCAAGTTACCTGATAACCCCTAAACTAACCCCATCTCCAGGATATAAATACAAGCCTTCCTCCACTATTTCAAACAAGCTAAGAGTAATAGAAAACCTCTGACATTATAACCCCTCGCTTATCATAAAATCATCATAGTTCCCTTGTGATGCCACTTGAATCACCATAATACCATCCTCATGCCTTTTGGTTCTCTTAGCTTGGTTTTATTTTCATTCACTTTGATCATATCAGTAGCTCCTCTATACATTGGTATTTTCAGGTTATGTTATTTATCAGTTTCTACATGTTATCTATTTATATTTCATTTATATCATTTTATATTATCAAACGGGGTTTTCATCTACATATAAGGAATCTCGTGCTTCTTTTAATCGGCTTCATTGGGTAGCTCCCACATATACCATCTAATATATTTTCTTCTTAGTTACCTCTATTTTGTAGGTTTATCTAGCTTGCAACAAGGAAATTCACTTTGCACCTATCCATTTGGATCCATAATCTTTATGGGTACCCTAAACCCCACATCTTTGAGGTTACTTGATTTTCTTTGTTATCTAGCTCACTAATCTAGACAGGGACGAAGAAAACTCAATCAAAAATAATCTAAAAACATCATCATCATAATCACATTGTCATATTAACATAATTATCATAATAAATCCATCATAAAAATATACCATAATCAACTAAACAACCTATCTAATCATACATCCATGAAAATAATAATAATGTGTAAATAAATACAACCATTGAAAATCACCATCTATGTACATCATCATATATACAATATCAAAAATGTCCCAAAAATGTCATATACATATACAAAATCATTAATCATTGTGCCATAATGGCATCTATGCAAAAAGAATGACTTAATGAGGAATATATAAAAATAGAATATCTATCATACAAGTCCATGTAATCAATCATCCATGAATTTCGCCTATCCTTAAACTTCCCGGTCCTTCATCCTGCCTCGGTGGCGGCATTTGTGCTGATCTAGATGGTTCATGATATCTTGATAATCTCCATAATCTAGTCCACATATTTTGGATATAACTCGATGCCCTCTAACCCTATGGTATGAAAACTCATATAACCCTATGTAATATACCACATCATGAGTCCTCTGCTAATAACTCCTGTAAAATATCCCCCATCTAACTAGCTTCAGCTATACAAAATGTAATATCTCTTTCTATGGTGACCTAATGCGTAGTTGTGTGTGGTGAATCTATCTCTCTCCACTATCCTCTATTATAAAATTGGCCCCTCTTAGAATCCATTTATGTATACATTGTCTATTCTAGGATCATAAAAACATCTCTATTCGAACCACACCATCTCTCTACCCCAAAAAATTCTAGTGCATTCAATAATACACTAGCATAGGGACATATATGCAAGCATATTTTATAGGCTACACTAGTGCAGACAAGTCCTTGTGCTAACATAACTTTCATATTTTCCTCTAGCTCACTAATATAATAAACACATCCAAAATAATAATTTTTTTGTGTACTCACCAGAATTTCATTGTCAAGATCCCACCCATACTCCCAAACTTGGTTTGCACAATAATAGATACATGTAGGATATTGAGCCATCTCTCTCACAACCTTAGAAAAAAAAATTCAAATCTATTACAAGAAAATCTAATAGAAAAATAACCAATGATTTTTGCTACTACACCATCTCTCCTATTTAACCCTTCTTCCATCTCTCCTTACTATCCAAAAACTTAATTTTGTCCTTTGACCCTTGTTTCTCATTTTTACCCATTTTTCCCATCACTCACGCCAAAATTACTTATTCCTCATATCAAGAGGATGTCCACTAATTTATTATGTCACCCATCTACTCAAGGGGCACTCCCTTGACACAATCTAGATCCATTGGGATATCCAGATACTTCTTTGGGAATATCAGCGATCTAGAACACTTATTTATCATCTGTTCACTGATCTACATGTGTCTACTATATTTAAAATGTTATTACTTCAAAATAAAAATTTAAAGAGGGGAAAATGTAGACACCCAAAAATACCCATTACACATTACAACATCCAAAAATAATATTAAATCCATTATTCACCTCATATCCCACTTCTAGAATTAATTTAATTAATTCTATTACACTCACTATACACTATACACCCCTTTGGCTAATTTAATTAGTTATTTAAATAAAAAATATAAATTATCTACTCACCTTCCACTCATCTCCACTTCATTAGCTAACTCACACAAGTTGACTAGTCACCTCACTCAAGTTCTAGAAACCTACAAACATGAAAGAAAATATGCATGTACACTCTCCTTCCTATCAATGATTACTTATGGAACTGGAACACCAAGCGTAAGGGCTAGGTCACCATGTGGGATCATATGCACACCCACGGTCCTCAATCTTTCCTCCTCTGATGCGCTCTCATCAGAAGCCAAAGGGGATTCACTACTGCACTTTCCTAAGTGGGGAGAGCCTAATGCTTTGGCTCCATGTCTTCCACATGAGCTTTAAATCATTCACAAGAAATCATCCTTTTAACTCCATATTCCTCAATATCACGCTTCTTCACCAATTCCCTCTCCCACTTCATTATACTTTTGTTGTATTTCCTATCTTTTCCTTTCTTCCACTAGGTTCACCATCTTTCACCACACCTGCTCTTACCCCAATGTGCATTGGTGGATTTAGCTAGCCATAGGTAATTTTTCCAAACTCAATACCACCATCAAGATCTTAATTTCTAAAGGAATAACATGTATGTAAGATCCTCTGGGCTCGTAAAAATTCAAACTCAGCAACCTCTGGACAAGAATATGTAGAAAAACAAATCCATAATATAACTATGCATAACACTAGCCCACCAATGATCTACAACACGTGTCCAAGGTTCATCTACATCAAAAAATTTCGGTAATCTTCCTGCATCCAAACCCTTGTCTGTAACTCCATCTTTTCTTTGATGCATATGCTGACAACCACTTGTACAATTCTATAGGAAAAAGGTTGAAAAACATCTCATAGAGATCATGATATAGATTATCTTCCACCCACTTACGCACATTAAAATCAATTCGATAACCATATCATCATAACTAATAATTTTCCTTCGTCTACCCAAATTTCAATAGCCGAAAGATTCAATCGATACCCATCATCATGTAACATCATGGAAAACAATTTAAAAAGAGGTCCCAATAACGAAACCAAAATGTAGTCTTTTTTTTCAACAAATGCCTAGGCATGCTAACACTTCATTCAGATAGATTTGAATGCTCACCCAAAATTGCCAAAGCTACCATGTCCAAATTTTTTTATCTCTTGTCTTGTCAAGATGTTAGCATGCATGTTCATATTAACCATTATCAAAGCATACATTCTAGTATAAACATCATATCCATGAGCTCAAGTGGAAATACAAATAATAAAGAAGCATACAGATCAAAATATTACTAGAATTATATTCACCATATAAATACCATGTCTAGATACATCAATTATCATAATCCATCCACAATACTCCATTAATAACTAGAAGGATTACACAATAGAAGTTGAATACATAATAATAATTTCATGGAGTCATATGTGTAGGTACATCTATAGAAAATAATCCAATAGAAATTAAATCCTCAAAAAAATGTAAATAATCTAGCATATATAGGGTGGGGACTTGCCCTTCACTACCCATGCATCTCAAAATAAATTGCATGCTCAAAATAGACATGTGCTAATAGTTGCATGCTTTTACAAGTGGCTAATAATAGATTAATCTATAATTAAAATCTATCTTAATCCTATTATTAGAAAAACTATACATGACCTTTGCTCTTCCACTTTGTTCCCAAAATAATGCTTACTTAGTCTGTGAAGTCTTCATACTCTTATCTTTGTGTGATCTACACTCCATCTTCTTTTCCTATTTTTAGCCCATGCCATGTAAAATTGGCTAAGTCCCAAACTTGTCTTCCTAGGCATGCCCTTCTTAACTGAAACTTATGTGTATCTACACACCCCATTTGTGTGTCCTCTTAACACTTGGAAATTTATCCATCCCAACAACTAATAAACAAACACCGTTAACTAGGTCTTAAGCACATAATAACCAATATTTAAAAATGAGATACATTAAACCTCAAATCAAACTATCAAGAACATATGACACATATATAGAAAAATATCATCTTATCTAGCTCATACAACTCATGAAAACCTCTAATTCAGGGAAAACAAAACACCTCACGAACACTACTCCATCTGTCCCGAAATGCCTCTTTGAGCATTCATAAGCATATTTCACATGGAGAAAATCAATCATACCTGTTATAATATAAAGACTCAAGAACTCAGATCTTGATCTAATAATCCTCTAACACCTTCAAAAATTAATTTGAAAAACACTAAAACCACTTGACTAGAACACTTCACCAAGGTCAACTGAAATGCCTCTTTGAGCATTCATAAGTATATTTCACATGAGAGAAAATAAAATTTTCATACTTGTTCTAATCACCTTTTGGATAAGACAAGAATAGTGGATGATCAAGCCATTATGGATTTCACATGAAAAAACCTCATCTGATCAAACGTTAGGAGCTGCCAAAAACATCATATGAGACCTATATACAGCTATCCATACTCAAATAACAATTTTATACAATATGAAAAACATCAAAACTCATATAAGACCTCCATGACTAGTCTTGACCGTTAGGCCATTAGTGGTAGGAAACATTGGAGGTATCAAAACAAAGTTACCCATTACCCATGGGATTTCACTCATTTCTTCAGCACAAAGCGAGGACCGCCATAAAAGAACCTAAGTGTAAATAATTTCTAACATGAAAATAGGCACTAACATATATCACATCTTTCATAGAACCTAAATTAATTTTTCCACAATTTGTTTCACTTCATGAAACCTACAACAATTGACTATACATGTAAATCTTCTAAAAAGAAATGTTTTTCCGTACCTTCTCATCACATATAGAACCTGAAAAATTCCACCAACATGAGATTTGAAAATTTTTCTACATCCTTGAAGCTTCACATTATCCTTACCATGTAATTTGGAGAACATACTCATAATATTTTTCCTATCGCTCTTAAACTAGGGTTTAAACCTACTTTACTTCTTGACAATGGTACATAAAATTATGACATCCATTTAACCTCATTCTTCTTGTAAAACCTTTTATCTCCATGCCCTAATGTCAAAAAAAGGATCGGGACCCCATAAAAAGTAAACATGTATGGGTGAGCATTCAAAGTTGATCCTCAAACCTGGAAAAATAGTTTTGAGAGCTCAATAGAGCTCAAAACAACTTTTCATACTTTACCTTCATATTTTTGACCTCAAATTTTCTCACACCTCTGGAATGACATTCTCCATGTTCTCTAATGCTCATTCATGCTGATCTAGCTCTAAACTCATGATGAAGCATGGTTTTCCCATGAATTATTGCTTTGGATTCTATGTATTATTGACTTCAATATGACCTTGTACACCTTCCACACATGATATGCAATGTCACAATTCTCCTCACATGCTCATACTAATATTATCTACCTCATACCCATCCTATCATTTAATATTCTTGCACTAGGTCTAGGATTAGGCCTAGAATGACTTGTCTCAACACATGATTCACATGAACTGACTTGATCTTCACCTTGTGTACACTCACACACTTCTATCACAAATCCTCGAACCTGCTATACATAATAGAATCTTCATACAACCTCTAGAGCTCATATTCAATACCTTCTTACTACATCCATGACCAAAACCATGCATACACACCTAGACATCATGCCACTATAACACCAAAACACCTCGCTACCAATTAACCTTCACTCTTCTTGATGATCGACACCTCATGTAGAATCTTATGCCACCTAGACACCATTTGACATTAATGTTACTTGACATCAAGGAAAACAACAATGACACTATGTCTAACATCTCCCACTGAGCTTATCCTCTTTACCTTGATCCCGTGCTTCCCACTTAGATTCTAACCATTGTCCTCCTAATCGACCTCCCACCTTTGAACCCTTCCCTTTTTTTTAAAGTTTTCCTTATCTTGCATTTTTCCATTGAAGATTTAATTAAAACAACTTAAGGTTGTTTATTAATTATAAATTATTTTATTATATGCTTTTAATTAAATGTAAGGGCTTTATTATATTTTTAAAAAGGAAGGTCTTATTAAAGTAGGTCATCTTTAATTATTTAAAGGAGGTTAGTTTAATTAGGAGGCTAATTATTAGCTATTTTTGTAATTTAAAATCCATTTAATTTTGTAATTATTTTAAATAATTAAAATTATTTGGAACTAAAATTATGATTTATAAGTGTTATTAGACATTTTTATAATCATTTGTGTAGTGTGTATCACCGTATGGAGTCCTTTTTTAACCTTTCTTGGGACATTTTTATTGCTTTTTGGAGGCCCCTCGGCTTCATTTTGAGTAGTGTTTGAACTATAATAACTCATGTTATTGATTGAAAGATAGTGAGAAATTCCTCCACAACCTTGTGGAAAGGGGGTTTCTCTTGCGATGTGAGATGTTATTTCTCACACGTAACATGTTTTTTCCCCCTCTTGTTTTCACATCATTTTGTGTGCTTACTTGTGGTGTCAAACTTTCATGATCAACAAAAAATTATTGTGGTATCTATACTTGTGTATTATTATACTGATTACAAGGTGAGCAACCGATTGTTTCACAAACATGACATTTACATCCGATTGAATCAACATATAAACTATAAAGTGTTGTAAATAAGGGGTGGAAAAAATGTTTTGGGGGTGTGTGTGTGTGTGTGCTTCTTTTCTTTCGAATTCTTGTTTTTTTCTCTCTCATGATGGATTCTCTTTCAATACCTTTTCTCATGTAGTTCAAATTATTTTAATGGAAATCAAATATGATAATGAAACTAAGGGGTAAAGACTTATTTCACATCAATATGGGAGTTGAGACCAATCCTGATGATGAACCCAAAAATATAAGTGGATGAACCGATGTGATAAAGCCTTAGGTATTCTTTGTATGTCTATTTCTCTTGACTTTATCTTCCACATTGAGGCTTCCAACATACTTGATGAATCATGGAAAAATTTAGATGGTATATTCGGAAAATAAGATGACATGAGAGAGTGCATGAGTTAGAAAACGAATTGCTAGGATTAAATCCTAGTAACTTTGATAACCTACATGCCTTCTTCTCAAAGTTCATCCACACTAGATTTCTCTTAAAGGAATGTAAAGTTGAGAAAAAGATGCCCAATTGATCTTTTCAATTCTTTCTAAGTTAGGTCCTAAATACTCTATATTCATTTTGACTTTCCATGTCACAAAATATGGTCTAGGAAATGCTTAGAAAATTCCCTCATTTGACATTTTTTCATCCCAACTCATTCAAGAACATGAAAAATAATTCAAATGGGGACACTCAAATCCAATTCACATGCTCTTGTAGCAAGTAATGGTAAGGGAAAGGATAAGAAACCTGAAAATAAGAAAGAGAAAAAGGACCAACCGAAGAAGGAAACCAAGACCAACCAAGCCCAAACCAAATCTAACATGAATGCTTTGAATTTTGAGCCTAAAGTGAAGAAGGAAAAGTGTAAGTGTTCTTATTACAAGAAGAATGGACATGAAGAGCATCAATGTATGAGAAAACAAATCGATCACCTAACTCATTTACTTGAGAAGAATAATATAGGTGTTCCTAAGTCTATAAAAAAATGCTCTAAGTACAAGTCTTCCAAAGAAAAGAGTATTGATATGAGAAGAAGAAAGGAAATTCCCTTATAGCTAGAGTTGCTCCTTAGTTGATGTAGATTATTGATTTTGGTGCCTCCCACCACATGGAATATTTACATGTTGAGTTTTCTAACATTGATCCATGTGGCATGTCCCAAATCACATTGGGTGATGATACTACGTGTTGATTTCAGTAGTGGATCAATAGAGATGGACAGTGGAACATTTAACCAAGTGTTGAGTGTTCCTAATCTCTCTACCAATATCCTATCGATTTACCAAATCACTCAACTTGGTGAAGGAATGTGAGTGGAATTTGGTCCTAACTTGGTGATTATTCACATGTTCATGATGACATTACATGGTTGAGGGAAAGGAAAATAGTTGTTTATGGTTGTACACCTTCTCCCATTTTATTTTAATTCGATGCTCACTCATGCATATGAGGTTAATAAGCTATGGCATGATTCTTTTGGCCATGTTAACTATCATTACCTTGAATAATTGAGCCAAAACAAAATGGTCAATGGGTTAGCCCTTGATTAAAAATTTCTAAGGGTATTTGTGAGGGTTGTACCCTCGAGAAGTACCCGAAGAAATATTTAGCATAGGAAAATCATGAAGAGATACTCATCATTTGGATGTTGTTCATAGTGAAATTTCTTTCCCTTTATAATCTCCTTCATTTAATAGAGCTCTATATAAACATACCTTTATTGATGAATGTTTGCATTACACTTGGGTGTATTTCTTAAATAGAAATCTGAATTATTCGATAACTTTTGAGACTTCAAGGCTCTTACTAAGAAACAAGATGAAAGGTCTAGCAAGGTTCTTTGAATAAAAATGGAGGTGAGTATGTGAGAATTAGGTCAAATATTTGTACCTCGAAGGATTACTTTGAAGCATACATTTTCTTACAACCCTTTACAAAATGAAGTTAAAGATAGAAAGAACTAAATGCTTAAGGAGATGGCCAATTGTATGGTTCACTCTAAATCCCTTTTTTGCAAGTATTGGGATGAATCCGTGAACTATGCTTGCTATATTTAGAACCATGTTCCACATAAGGTAGTAAGAGGGATGACACCCTTTAAAGCATGGTTTGGAAACATATATGATGTAGAAATTTTGTGTCTTCATATCCAATGTTATGGCCTAGATTCCCAAAAAGAAACATAAGACCTTGAACCACAATATAGACATTTTATTTTTGTAGGGTATCCTAATGTCATGAAGGGCTATATATTTTTGAAACCTAATAATCATTATCTTTATATTGAGATAAGTGTGAAATTTTATGAGTCATCTTTGACTTCCACTTCTCCACCCTCTGGAGTCCTTACTCTCTGACACTGACTCTGACTCTTTGGATGATTATTAGATCACAAGAGTTTCCTCCTCATCCTTTGATCGATCCTCTCACTCCTTATCCTTCTCCCTCTTCTCATGCTTCAGAGTATTTTGATTTTATAGTAGTGATGATGAGGAATTTTTCCCATCTCACTCTAGTGAAAAATATAAAGATTCTAAGATTGACTCACCTCTTAGTCCTCTATGGGCTAGGAATAATTTAAACAGTGTTGGAGAATGGATAGGGGATCCTTTAGATGAGAGATGGAATTTTTAGAGTTCACTGGACCCCACTCCTTCTTCACCTCAAGTTCCAAACCCTGTCTTTCTAGGATGCATATAGGATTCTGAGTTGGATTATGCTATGGATGAGGAGTATTCCTCACTCATGAAGAATGATACTTGGGATCTAAACCCTCTTCTAAAAGGAATAAAAGTTTTATTCAGTGTAAGTGGGTTTTCTGAACAAAGTATGGTGTTGATGGTGACATCGAAAAGTTTAAAGCATGACTTTTAGCTAAGGGTTTTTCCTAGATAGTTGGGGTTGATTATTTAGAAGCCTTTTCTCCCATTGTGAGGATGAATTCCATTCGAATGAACCTCACCATCACTATCACAAATAGATGGGAAGCCCACTAGATGGATGTTAAGAGTTCCTTCCTTCATGGGTACCTAGAGGAAGAGATCTATATGGATAAACCCTTGGTTATGTCTATGATTCCTCCCTCATGTAAAAGTTAAAGAAGTCTCTCTATGACATTAGATAAGCCCCTCAAGATTGTTATGCCAAGATGGAATCATTTCTACTTATATCAAGGTTCACTTGGTGTCACTTTGACCCTAATGTTTACATTCTGTGGTAGGATGACTCCATACTCATCCTTGTTCTATATGTTGATGACTTGTTGATTACAGGTAGCTCTTCCTCGATCATTGATTATATGAATATTTCCTTAGCCAATAAGTTCTCCATGAATGACTTGGGTTTGCTTCATTACTTTCTTAGGATATAAATTTCACAATTTGACTCGAGAATTGTAATTTCACAACCTAAGTATGCCCTTGATTTTCTAGCAAATTTCACATGATTGATTGTAAGCCTTCTCCTACTCCTTTCCTTTCTGAGGTTAAGTTAGTTGCTGATTTCTCCACTCCCATAGTTGATGGTACCCTTTATCACTAGTTGGTGGGGAGCTTGATCTATCTAACTCACACTCAACCATATCTTTCATATGTTGTTGGGATTGTGTATAGATTTATGCAGGAGCCTCATGAGTTGTATTGGAAAGAAATGAAGTGGATCCTTCTATGTTTTCAAAAAACTCAAATGATGGAATTCACTACTTAGGAGGGACGAAGATTGACCTTATTGGATTTAAAAATTCTGATTGGGCCGGTGATCTTGATCATTAGAAGTGTACCTTAGGCTATAATATTTTTTCTTGGCTCGCATCCTATCAGTTTGTTGAGAAAGATATAAAATGTGATTGCAATATCTTCTATATAATAAGAATAATTTGAGTAGTCAATGCTTCCATAGAAGTTGTTTTGTTATAGGGGATTTTGATAGAGTTTGGTATTCACTTTTGATGACCTACTATCATTTATTGTGAAAACATGAACACCATATTGATTTTCAAAAATCCTATTTAGCATCAGTGGAAGAAGAACATTGAGATACACATGCACTTCATATCAGAAATGATTCTTAGAGACATCATCAACTTGTAGTATTGTCAAAATTATGATAAGGTTACTGAAATATTTATTAAGCCCTTCATTGAAGCCAAGTTCCTTAACTTTCACTCTCTTCTTGGGGTGAGGTATTATGAAACTTACCATCTTCTTAGGGATTTATATTCCTCTCCTCCTCTTCCTCTTATTTTATAAAAAGATTTTGGTTTGTACATGGGTACCTTATCAAACATTTATTTTTAGACCTATTTGACGTATATTTCTTAGTTGTCTAGGGTATTCTCTTTCTTTTTCGACTTATATTGACCTTTACCTTAGCTTTAATGAGTGGGGGTGTCTGTGTGTGTGATTTTTCTTATCATCACTTGGGGTCTTGTCCACCTCACATGTTGAGTCATCTTACTTAGGTGAGATTATAGGTCATAGGAGTTATATGACACATGGTAGATTATGTCATAGAATCTTTCTTTGTCATATGCGTCAGTGGTGTCATAGGAGTTACATTCCCTTTTGGAATTGTAACTCATATTTCCCTCATGGAGGAAATGATTTTATAGGCATGGGAGTTACACAACACTCTCATATGTACCATTATTTTGATCTATGAGAATGAGTAGACCTATTATTTCATGCATTATTTTCCTTGTTGTTCAATTTCACTTATTGATTACTTGGAGATTTCACGTGACTATTGGAGTGAAAAATATTCGATGTGTATGTGTTTCCATCTTGATCCTCATAAAATAATCTCAAAAAAATTTAAGACACAAGAGGAGAAGTCCATATGTAACCCCCTTGATTCGTTGTTATTTTCCTCCTTTGCATTCAAGTGTTGATATGTGATTTTCCTTATATGGATATGTTCTTCTGAATTATTGGAAATCATGCTTGATATGGATAAGTATTTTCTACTCTTAAGATCCTTTGATCAAACTGGTATGACTTCTCTGAATCCATTTTTCACTTCTGGTAGGTGATTTGCAATCTGGTTTAAGAGTTGTAAACTTGTTTTTTATCCAACTCATCCTTGGATCAATTTTAGTGATCCAAGGAATGTTTTAAAACTACTCTGTTGAATGAATGGTAAAATCGACATTCCATGAGTTAAGGTACACGCTGGACTGAACTTTTTGTTGTAAGTTCTTTGATTTCTATGTGAATGCACTTCCATTCAGTAGGTTGTTTGGCTTGGGTCTTTGAAGATCGACCAAGACAGGTCATTGTTGATAAAATAGGCATGCAACCTATACACGACATAAGGGATACCCAAGACCCTATTGAGGATTGACTTATGGAATCCTAAGCTAGGTGAAAGTATTTCCTACCTAAGCTATGTTACTTGATACAATTTTTTTCTAACCTAAATTGGTACTAAAGAGTTAGAAGGGTTGCTAGGTATAAAAACTAGAACCTAACACTACAAGGTTATTTGGTGATCTAACCTAGTTTCTAAAAGCTATTGTATTTTTGATTACTTACCTATGTGGAGTTATCTAACCTAATTGCTAAGGACCTATGTTGGGGGTTAGTGGTTAGTGTTATATCCTAAGGTATAAACTTTAATCCTACCTAAGATCTAACCTAAGAAATTAATCTATCCTAAGTTAATGGCATGAAGGGGAACCTAAGGGGTCACAAGTATAGGGCGATGGTTCCTAAGGCATTAATGTTGTTGATAAGGATGAAAGGACATGCGGGACTACCAACTTTGGTAGGGGTTAGTTGGTTTGGTGGAGGCTTAGGTGGCAGTATCACTAGAAATGGAAACACATGTTATTTTTGATTTGGAACTCGCCAGACTTGGCAGGTGGTGGCAAGGAAGATTGGGTGGGAGATATGGAATTAATGCAATTAATGAAATTTGTTTCATGAGCCCAACCACTTTGGTAGGCATGCCAATGGATTTTTGTTTGGTTGTTTCATTTTGCATGCTCTCTGATTTTCTCTCTTCATGTGCTCTAGTTTTTCGAACCAACAGTTTAAACTACACTGCATGGCTATTTTGGAGGTTCCAAATCTATTTTTGTTTCGTGGAGTTTATATGAAGCATTATGGAAGAAGTATTTGGTTGTTTGATCTTTCGTGGAGAAGAAGGAAGAAGTGAGCTCAGCTAGAGGTCTTCTTGATTTTACAGCGACACTATCAGGCATGATAGGCCCTAACTATTAAAATATCTTGCTTTCCTCTAAGTGTTTTCATTAAAACAAATTTCTCTGATGAGTTATGTGCATTCATGCTTTATCTAGTAAATTGATTGATGGGTTTTGTATAACTTGTATTCTGGGGTTTTGAAATCTGGGTTATACATGATTCTACGTTGGAAGCTTATTTTTGCATTGCCATTTTCACAATGGAACTGTGAATACGTGAAAAAAATTGGTAACTCTGTTTAGCTTCTTAGTGGTTGGAAATAGTTGTTGGGTTCGACTTATTTTTTTGCCTAAAATTATTACTGAGACTGTCTATATTTGTTGAGTTTAGTGTTGCAAACTTGTTGTGTTTTATATACCCGAGCTGGTAAGCAACTCTAGTTCTTATGGAAACTCACAAACTGGTTCGAGCTATTTGATTGGATAATTAATTGGGAATTAACCTCGTATATGGCTTGTTGTTTTTGTATCACCTTGTGGAAACTTTGACTATTGCAAAGTTTTCATGCACAAGAAAAACCATATATGGTTTAGTTTTGTATTTCATCCTGCGAAAACTTGATTGTTTTTGGAACAATATTGAATTTGGAACTTGTGTTTGTTATCTTGGATAGATTGTACTATTGTTCGAACAAAGTTACTTTAGGCAGGGTGCTTGTGAACTATTTTCCTTATGACTATGTAACTATCATTGTAGGTTTGTTATGAACCCAACTTCATGTTTTGTAGTTATTTGGTATGAACTCTATTAAGTATCCTGCATTCAGTATGGAACAGGGTTTGATTTGGATAAATAACTGGGAAGGGAAGCTCTTTTCTTATTCTGAACTATTTTATAAGAAGTCTCCTCTTACTTGATGTAGTTATCTAGTCTTATGGTCTTTGGTGTATTTAGGGATTTGTGATTGAGAAATTGTGATAAATCCCTGTATAATTGTTTTGTTAATTGGCATTTGTAATTTATAAGGTAAACCTGAACAAAGTGTTGGTTCAGATATTATATTCTTTTGATTATTTTATAAACCATAGAGGGAACATTTTGTTACCCGAACTTGGTTAAAAGAATTTGATATGATTTGACCCTTTTAGGGAGAATGTGTTGTACTTTGTGTTAAATGAGTCCTGAATGTATGCATTATTAATTAGATGTTGATCTTGTCATTTAAATGGATTTTATCATTGGATGGAGTGGTTCTACATTCAAAATCCTTTTTGAAAAAATATATGCATAAAAGAAAACGTGAAGCATGGCTTAGTAAGTTATTTAGACAAACTCTTAGAGATTTTGATTGGAATCATAAACTTGTTGGTTGTCCATTTAATTGGAATCTCATTCTCGTAGTTTAAAAAGGAAAGTAATACATTGGAATACTGTCAAGATAGTTTGCCTTATCGATTGGAAAACTTT
Organism: Taxus wallichiana var. yunnanensis; assembly: GCA_018340775.1. Lineage (NCBI taxonomy): Eukaryota > Viridiplantae > Streptophyta > Pinopsida > Cupressales > Taxaceae > Taxus > Taxus wallichiana. Next base: position 797,424,102 of record CM031242.1, read on the forward strand.
AAGTGTAGTATCTACTTGAGATTTCTTGTCTCTTGATGGATCCAATAAATGAATGCTAAGTTTGGAAGGTTAATCTGGCGATTCAAACTTGACTACGACTATGTTTGAACTTAATTCACTATTTTGGGAAGAGTTTAAAAAGTGAAAGTTAATGGTAAGGTTTGATGGAACTTCACTGATCAAATGATAGTATAGGGTTCTAAGAAAGAACAATGTTAACATGTTTTCTTCTTATCTTGAGGATCTATTTAGATCAGTCCAATGAAAGAATGTTAGGCCTTTAAAGAAATACTCTGTGAATCTTTACTGGCCATGGACCGTGTATGAGTTCATTGATACATTGTTCCTAATGGTAAGTATAATTCATGCATTATAATTGGAAGGTATAGAAAGGAAGAAAGTTTTTAGTATTCTCTTTCTTTGAAATTGTCATTGATCCTTTCTCCTTAAAAAGGGAAACTCTTGAATGAACTTAAACCTGTATGTAGGTTCTAAGAGGAAGTAAAACTATTTTATTAAGTTGTAAAGAAATGATTATAAATTGGGATCATTTTCTATTAGGTCTCTTTTTCTAGTGTAGTTGGGTTAAGTTTTTGTTGGAACCTCCTAATTTTTATTCTTATTGGAAAAGAAAATCAGTGTTTATTAGTCTTGTATACTTGTCATTTGACTGAAATGAAGTAGATAAGATTGAAGTTAGGTTAGAAAAAGAAATTGTAGCTTGTTGTTGACTGTTAATCCATCACTTCTTCTTGGATTTCTTTCATATGGATCTATTTTGATGAATACCTTAAATTGTTAAATTTTAAAGTAGAGTTACTTTAAAGGAACAGTTTAAATCATGATATACACCTATTTCAACCTTGCTGATGATTATGTACTTTGGCAATGGAATACTTTCTTTTCTTCTTTACTTGAAAGTTAGATGAAACATCCAAGAGGGAATATGTTGTAAACACTTTTGTATCTTATAGTAAAGATATGAGTTGTATTATATTTGGTAGATTGGAAACAATGATATGTTATGTTTGTTGTTTGGTAAAGATAATTGATGGAATCAATTATACTTTAATTTATAGGACATGTATTATAGATTATATTTTGTTCTTCTTTTGTTAAACCGTTTAGTATTGCTCTTCTTTTTATTGATATTACTTATGCTTAGGGAGTATGAATTACTTGTTGTTCATTAAAGTAGGGTTGTTTTTATTGGAACAATTAGTGGAATGCACTTTGTTTTAAGGATTAGTGCTTATCATGCTTAGTTCATTAAACTGACCCATGCTAGCAATTTTTGTAGATGGACTTTGTAAGTGATAAAAGAAGGAAAAAACTTATATGATGCATTGGCTGATCTAAGTTGATTCTTGAGAAGAATTCTGATATGTTCTTAAGTTGTATTGAAAAATAAAAGTTATTCTTTTTTGAATGAAGGCTGCTGTCATGTAGTATGTCTGAAATGCATAAGTTGTAAATGTATAAGTTTTGAAAAGGAAATGTAGAATGAGAATTTACTTGCATGGATTATGTAAATTATCTTGTACTTTTGCAAAAGAAATGGAATCCTATTCAATTGATGTTCTTCATGTTAATTATATGTTTCAATGAGTGTTCTTGGATAAGTAGGAAAAAGGGAATTAGAGTATTTTCCCTAAATGTGAAGCAACTAAATAAGTTGCAGATAATCAATGTTCTTATCTAAACAATTCATATTATTAAGGTAACGTGTGATAACTTACAATGAAAAATATGAAATTGTAAGGGACATAAAGGGTGTGTTAAACCCTAGAACTTAAGAGGAAGACTCTTCTCTCTTATTAAAAAGTAAGCAAAAAGGGAGATATGAATACAATCATTAGACTTCATTTAATAAAGTCTACTAAGTTACAACCTCGGTGGTTGTTACACTTCCTTGAATAGTTAAATCACATTGAATGAAACTTAAGAGGTTGCTATCCTTAATTCTTGGTGGTTGTTTATTCACCAACGTTAGCAAACATCGAAAGAAATCTTAATTTAAGGAAGTTATGCAAGGGTTAATGGAACCTGATTTGGAAAAGAACTTAGGGAGAGTTGGATTAGAGTCTAGGCAGGGTTGCTGAAATCTACCTTTAGGAATCCAAATTAATTTAACTTTAATAATCTCCTAAGGGTATGTATATCTCGACGAGGCTATTTTGTAGGATGCTAGCACATGCCGATTGTAGGGCTGTACCTTCGAGAAGATTAGGATCTTCTCGAGGATACAACACTGTAGTTGACATGTGGTAACACCCTTCTACATTGATCATCTAGATCTACACACTTTTGGACTTGAACTTAGTTTCTCTCAGGATTGGGTAGTAGCGTAGTTGTGATACGAAGTAGCCCTCTAGGACTCAGGGTATCTTGGCACATGGGGTTGACTTAGGTTGACCCAGTATGCCAATCTATCCTAAGTCTTGTGAGCTCCTTCCTATCATAACCTATGATGTTAACTAGAACTAGGGATAAACCTTGGGCAAGAGGACTGATGGAAGTTAGTAAAGGACATTCTAGATAACAATAGAGTGGGGGTGAAGGATGTATTCTAGATTGATGAGTATGCCATCAAGGAATAAGTAATACAAACAGTATGTTAGAAATCTTTGGCCAAAGTATCGCAAGCTATTGGTTACGTTGTCCTATGTCACCTAGTCTAAGGATTGTGATGCAGATGAATATTGGTAACAACTATTCAGTTAGGTTCCTTAGACAGATCACTCAATACCAAAACAAGGTAAGAGAACCAAGTATATGTAGTATACAGAAAAGTATTCAATACTTAGTGTTAAACATGAATAGATCGGTAGTTTACCGAGTCATGAAATGAATAGATCAGTAGTTTACTAAGTCATTATAGCTACATATGGTTATCTGTTATAAGAATGGTTGTTTTTGGAATGTGTGTTCTAAATTATGTATTTAGAATAGAGAACATTACTAAAAAAAAAATTCCCTTGTTCTAAAGTCTTAAAATGGGAATGTTACATCTTGGTATCAGAGCTGAAGGTTGCAGCTCTTGGACCTATTATGTCCATAATCTGATAAAAACTTGAATTTTCTTGTAATAGAAAATGGTTAGGACAAGAGGAAATGTTGCGAACAATGCTCCACCTGAGGAAGGAGCAGCAATAACCCAAAAACTTGATGAGATCCTTGCTGCCCTGTTAGACACAAGAGATTGTTTAACTATGCTCGAGAAACAAGTGATGGGTAATGAGGAGGAAGAAGAAGCTGGTAATAACAATCAGCCACCTCCTGAGGACAACCCCAATATGGGTGTTGATAATAACAATGTTAATGTGCCTGACCAGCCAGAAAACAAAAAGGCTAGGTTGGCTGTTGAACTCACTAATGATATAAAAAGGATAAGTCCACCTAAGTTTGATGGCACCACATTAGGTGATGGAGCTGAGAATTGGCTCAGTGAGATGGAGAAGTAATTTGTAATAAGGAACTTCTCAAAAGAGACCAAAGCTATTTGGGGAGCATATCAGCTTTCCCATGAAGCATCTTCATGGTGGGACAACCGGAAGGCTGAGCTAAACATTGATGAAACTAACATCACTTGGGATCAATTTAAAGGTTATTTTAGGCAAATGATGGCTGCCACAACTTTATTATGATTAGAAAATGACTGAATTTCAGAACTTAGCTCAAGGGAAGTTAACTATAACTGAGTATTGGGAATGGTTTATGAAACTACTCAAGTATGTACCTCAGTATCAAACTGATGAGAAGTTTAGGATATGGAAATTCATCATGGGATTGAATCCCATTATTGGGGGAGAGGTTGATGTTCATAGCCCAACCACTATGGAAGGGGTTGTTGAAAAATCCATAAGGTAGGAACAAAATTAAAGGCTATTTCTGCTCACAAAGAAGAAGTATGGAAGAAAGTTCCAAACTCTTCTTTAGCTTCTCTTACACCTAAGAAAGGACCATGGAAAAATTTTGGTAATAAAAGTAAGTTTCCAACGGATATTAATAAGAAAACAGCAATGAATAAGCCTGTTGGAAATGCACGGAACAATTTTGCTAGAAATAATAATAATGGGTGAAAACCCTATGGAGGTCAGAATGATAACTACAAGGTTGGAAATAATTCTGAGCCCAAAAAGGGACCGGTAGGAGGATGTTATAACTATGGAAAAGATCATTATGTGAATCAATGTCCTTTGAAGAAGGATGATTGTAATCAGCAGCACAAGATACATGCTGCAGTAGCTAACAAGCAAGCTGAAAAGCAAGTTACACCTATAGAAGTTCTTGGTAAGTTATTTGGCATACCTGTAACTATTATTTTTGATACAGAGCTACTGAATGTTTTATTTCTAGTAAACTTGCTTCAAAAATTAAAAGAAAAGATGGAAAAATGGATAAATCATGGATTGTACATTATGGTAATAATTCTATTCATACAGTTAGTATGTATCTTTTCAGAGCAGTCCTTGACTTACCTAGATTTTCCACAGAAGTTGATCTCTATGTAGCACCTTTGGGATCTTATGATATAGTCATAGGTGTAAATTGGTTAGCAGAGCATAAAGCAAAGGTATAATATTTTGAAAAACATATTAGTTGTTTAGATGATCTACAGAAAACAACAGAGATTCAAGGTGTAAAACGAGAAATTTTAGTTAGGAAATTGTTAGCTATGCAACTTAAAAAGGCCAAAAATAAGGTTGTACCTTATATGCAGTGAAAATATCAGAATATGTGGAAGAAAATAGTGATTTCATGAAACGTTATCCATTGTTACAGAACTACGGTGATGTGTTTGGAAGAATTATTGGGATTACCACCCAAAAGGGAGTTTGACTTCACAATTGAAATCAAACTAGGTACTAAACCTATTTCTAAAGCACCTTATCGAATGACTACCATAGAGTTAGTAGAGCTTAAGGCTTAGTTACAAGAACTTTGTCTAAAGGTTTGATTAGACCAAGTGTTTCACCTTGGGGAGCACCAGTGATCTTTGTAAAAAGAAGGATGGAACACTCAGATTGTGCATTGATTACAGGATGTTAAACAAAGCAACAATCAAGAATAGATACCCACTTCCTAGAATTGATGATCTATTTGATCATATGTGGAGCATCGGTATATTCTAAGATAGACCTTTGGTTTGGATATCATCAATTATGAATTAAGGAAGAGGACATTCATAAAATGGCTTTTAGGACAAGGTATGGACATTATGAATTCATGGTTTTACCCTTTGGATTAACGAATGCACCTACAAATTTCATGTCATACTTAATGAATAATATTTTCATGAGTTGAAATGCTCCACATGACAAGTTTGTGCTTTTATTCTTGGATGACATTCTCATATATTCTAAAATGTGGAGAGCATCATGAACACTTGAAAATAGTTTTAAAAATTTTGAGAAAAAGCCAAATGCAATGTTATAGGTGGTTAAGTTTTTGTCTCAAATGTTCTTTGACATAACATTAAAGGAAAAGTAGAACTATTTGGGTCATGCGACACTAAGTAAAGATGGGAAGCACAGATCCTTTATAACACTAAGAAATCAATTTAAGGATGAAGTAAAAAGTACATGAAGTTATGGAATCTTTGATTCTTGTAGGTTACTTTAGAAAATTTGAAAGTCTAAGGTTGCTGCATAGATCCAAAAGATGAAAAGTATAAAAGGTTTTTAATTTGATAATGAGGGAATATTACGATATGAAAACAAGTAATACCCTTACCTAATGATTTGAAAGAAAGAAATTGTTGTGAGTTCCACAATTCACCTTTCAATGGGCATGCATTACAAAAATGCATATAAAATAGCAATATTTCTAGAAAGGAATGAAAAAGGATGTTATAGATTTTGTGACTCATTGTCTTGAATGTCAACAAGTAAAAGAAGAACATATGCATCTAGCTAGTTTATTGTATCCTCATAGCATACGCAATAAAAATGATAGATAATAAGCATGGATTTTGTACAAGGATTGCCTATGTCAAAAATAAGCACGATGTTATTTTGGTAGTAGTTGAAAAACTAATGAAAGTAGCTCATTTTATTGCTGGAAATCTAAAGGATGATTCTCCTGTTTTGGCTAAAAGATTTGTACACAAAATTTTTAGATTACATGGAGTACCTGAATTAATCATATCTGATAGAGACCCTAGAATGACGTCAAGGTTTTGGCAAATGCTTAACGCAGCTCTAGGAACTAAATTGAATTTCAGTTCTGCGTATCATCCGAAAATGGATGGACAATGAAAGAGTAAATCAGGTTTTGGAGGATATGTTATGGATGTATTGTATGGATCAGCAGTATAAGTGGGAAGAGTACCTTCCATTAGTTGAATTTTCATACAATAATACATATCATGCTTCTCTTAAGATGGCACCTTTTGAGGCACTTTACGAAGGAAATGCAAAACCCCTATTAGTTGGGATAACATTGAGGATAGAGAGGTAATTGGACCTGAAATCCTTACGAAATGGAACAACAAGTTAAAATGATTCGTGAACACTTGAAAGAAGCAACAGATAGGCAAAAGAGTTATGCTGACTTAAAGCGGGTTGACAAGAAATTTGAACTTGGAGAAAAGGTTTTTCTTTGGGTTAAACCAAAAAGAGTTCCATAACTTTTGGCAAGGCTACAAGTTATCACCATGTTATGTGGGACCTTTTGAAATAGTTGAAAGTAATCAAACCTATAGCTTATCATTTAACACTACCACCTGCTTTGTCACGAATGCATGATGTTTTCCATATTTCTTTGCTTAAGAAATACAGTTTCAGATTTATCACATGTGTTAAATTGGAATTCCTTAAGGTCTAAGATGTGGGAATAATCATGGTTAAGCCCACTTTGAGTTTTGGAAAATTGCGATTGCATTTAAGAAATAGAGAAATAAGTCAATGTAAGGTCCAATGGGACCAGTTTAACAAGGAGAGTGTAACTTGGGAAATCTAGAGGATATGAAAACTACTTTTCCATATCTATTTGAACAGAATTAAATCTGCTGATAAAATTATATGAATTTATCCTTTATGACATTAAGTAAGCCAGTTTTGGTAGATATTTACTTGATTTGAATAAAAAGTTATTTAATACTGATTTCTGGAACTATAAGGTTTTGAAATATTTGACTTAGGATAAGAGAAGTGAATGAATTGACTATCCTTGATGTAATTTGTTAAAGGATGTAATCATCGGGATGATGATTCTTTTAGGAGGGAAGCATGTAACACCCTTAACTGTTGTTATTTTCCTCCTTTGCATTCAAGTGTTGATATGTGATTTTCCTTATATGGATATGTTCTTTTGATTATTAGAAATCATGCTTGATATGGATAAGTCTTTTCTGCTCTTAAGATCCTTTGATCGAAACTGGTATGACTTCTCTGAATCCATTTTTCACTTTTGGTAGGTGATTTGTAATCTGGTTTAAGAGTTGTAAACTTGTCTTTTATCGACTCATCCTTGGATCAATTTCAGTGATCCAAGGAATGTTTTAAAATTGCTCTATTGAATGAATGGTAAAATCGACATTCCATGAGTTAAGGTACACACTGGACTGAACTTTGTTGTTGTAAGTTCTTTGAATTCTGTGTGAACGCACTTCCATTCAAGTAGGTTTTTGGCTTGGGTCCTTGAAGATCGACCATGACAGGTCATTGCTGATAAAATGGGAATACAACCTATACACAACATGAGAAAGATATCCAAGAACCTATTGAGGATTTACTTCCGGAATCCTAAGCTAGGTGAAAGTATTCCTACCTAAGCTATGTTACTTGATATAATTTTGTTTCTAACCTAAACTCGGTACTAAAGAGTTAGAAGGGTTCTAGGTATAAAAACTAGAACCTAACACTATAAGGTTATTTGGTGATCTAACCTAGTTTCTAAAAGCTATTGTATTTTTGATTACTTACCTATGTGGAGTTATCTAACCTAATTGCTAAGGACCTATGTTGGGGGTTAGTGGTTAGTGTTATATCCTAAGGTATAAACTTTAATTCTACCTAAGATATAACCTAAGCCATTAATCTATCCTAAGTTAATGGCATGAAGGGGAACCTAAGGGGTCACATGCACATTGGCGATGGTTCCTAAGGCATTTATGAAGATGATAAGGTTTATTAATTCATATGGACTACCAAATTTGGCAGGGGTTAGTTGGTTTGGCGGAGGCTTAGGTGGCAGTATCACTAGAAATGGAAACACATGTTATTTTTGATTTGGAACTCACTAGACTTGGTAGGCGGTGGCAAGGAAGATTGGGTGGGAGATATGGAATTAATGCAATTAATGAACTTTGTTTCATGAGCATGAAACGCATGGTAGGCATGCCAATGGATTTTTGTTTGGCTATTTCATTTTGCATGCTTTCTGATTTTCTCTCTTCATGTGCTTTGGTTTTTCAAACCAAGAGTTTAAAATACCTTCGCATGGTTATTTTGGAGGTTTCAAATCTATTTTTGTTTTGTGGAGAGTATATGAGGCATTGTGGAAGAAGTATTTTGTTGTTTGATCTTTCGTGGAGAAGAAGGGAAGAAGCGAGCTCAGCTAGAAGTCTTCTTCGATTTTACAGTGACACTATCAGGCATGATAGGCCCTAACTGTTAAAATATCTTGCTTTCCTCTAAGTGTTTTCATTAAAACAACTTTTCTCTGATGAGTTCTGTGCATTCATGCTTTATTTGGTAAATTGATTGATGGGTTTGTATAACTTGTATTTTGGGGTTTCAAATGTGTTATACATGTTTATGTTGGAAGCTTATTTTGTATTGCCATTTTCACAATGGAAATGTGAATATGTGAATGAAAAACTGGTAACTCTATTTAGATTCTTTAGTGGTTGGAAATAGTTGTTGGTTTTGACTTCTTTTCGGCCTAAAATTATTCTGAGACACATTGTATTTGTTGAGTTTAGTGTTACAAATTTGTTGTGTTTTATATACCCGAGTGGTAAGTAACTCTAGTTCTTATGGAAACTCACAAAATGGTTTGAGCTATTTGATTGGATAATTAACTAGGAATTAATCGTATATGCTTGTTGTTTTCGTATCACCCCGTGGAAACTTGATTGATAAAGTTTTCATGTATGAAAAACCATATATGGTTTAGTTTTGTATTTCATTATGAAAACTTTATTGTTTTAGAACAATATTGAATTTGGAACTTGTGTTTGTTATCTTGGATAGATTGTATCTTGTTCAAAGCTACTTTATGGTGCTTGTGAATCTATTTTCTTATGACTATGTAACTGGATCATTGAGGTTTTATGAACACGACTTCATGTTTTCATCCGGTTTAATATGAAATCATATTACATCCCGCATTGAGTTTGGAAATAGGGTTTGATTTGGATAAAGAGAATAGAAGCAGCTTTTTCTTATTCCGAACTATATTTAAACAAGTTTCATTGTTACTCGATTTAGTTTATGGTGTTGGTGTATTTAGGGATTTGTGATTGAGAAATTGTGATACATCACCGTACATTGTTTTAATACTTGGCGTTTGTAATTTAAAGGTAACTGAACAAAGTGTTGTGTTGGTTCGGATATTATAATATTTTGATTATTTTATAAACTATTAGAGGGAACATTTGTTACCCAAACTTGGTTACAAGTATTTTTATGGATTGATCCTTTAGGGAGAATGTGTTATACTTTGTGTGATCAGATTTGTAATTGAGTCTGGACTAAACGCATTATTATTAGATGTTGATCATTTAAATGATCTTGTATTTTATTAGAAATCCCAAACTATATAAAAGAAAAGTTCTCTTAGTGATTTTGATTGGAATACTTGTTGTTGATGGAATCTCAACTTGTTCCTAAAATACATTGGAATCTTTGTTGAGATAGTTTTGCCTTATCGATTGCAAAACTTCTAGTGTAGTATCTACTCAGATTTCTTACCTCTTGATGGGTCAATGAATGAATGCTAAGTCTTGGAAGATTAAGCGTGATTCAAACTTGATTGCGGATTGTGTTTGAACTTCACTGTTTTCTCTTAGAGTTTAAAAAGGGAAAGTTAATGGTAAGGTTTGATGGAACTTCACTGTTGATAGTATAGGGTTCTAAGAAAGAATAATGTTAACATGACTTCTTCTTATCTCGAGACTTTTTATGGTTGAATGAAAGAATGTTAGGCCTTTAAAAAATACTCTGTGAATCTTTACTGGCCGTGGACCGTGTATGAGTTTCATTGATACATTGTTCCTAATGGTAAGTAGAATTCATGCATTATAATGGGAAGGTATAGAAAGGAAGAAAGTTTTTAGTATTCTCTTTCTTTGAAATGGTCATTGATCTCTTTCCTTGGAACTCTTGAATGAACTTAAACTGTATGTAGGAGAGGAAGTAAAACTATTTTATTAAGTTGTAAAGAAATGATTATAAATTGGGATCATTGAAATTAGGTCTCTTTTCTAGTGCAATTAGTTAAGTTCGTTTGTTGGAACCTCCTAATTTTTATTCTTATTGGAAAAGGAAATCAGTGTTTATTAGTCTTGTATACTTGTCATTTGACTAAAATGAAGTAGATAAGATTGAAGTTAGGTTGGAAAAAGAAATTGTAGCTTGTTGTTGATTGATTAATCCATCACTTCTTCTTGGATTTATTTCAATGGATCTGTTTTGATGAATACCTTAAATTGTTAAATTTTAAAGTAGAGTTACTTTAAAGGAACAATTTAAATCATGATATACACTATTTTGCCTTTCTTGATGATTATGTACTTTGGACAATGGATTGCTTTCTCTTCTTCTTTACTTGAAAGTTAGATGAAACATCCAAGAGGGAATATGCTATAAACACTTATGTATCTTATAGTAAAGATATGAGTTGTATTATATTTGGTAGATTGGAAACAATGATATGTTATGTTTGTTGTTTGGTAAAGATAATTGATGGAATCAATTATACTTTAATTTATAGGACAAGTATTATAGATTATATTTTGTTCTTCTTTTTGTTAAACCTGTTTAGTATTGCTCTTCTTTTTATTGATATTACTTATGCTTAGGGAGTATGAATTACTTGTTGTTCATTAAAGCAAGGTTGTTTTTATTGGAACAATTAGTGGAATGCACTTCATTTTAAGGATTAGTGCTTATCATGCTCAGTTCATTGAACTGACCCGTGGTGGTAATTTTACTGAGATGGACTTCGTAAGTGATAAAAGAAGGCAAAACTTATATATGATCATTAGCTGATCTAAGTTGATTCTTGAGAAGAATTATGATATGTTCTTAAGTTGTATTGAAAAAGAAAAGTTATTTTTTTTTTAATGAAGGCTGTTATCATGCAGTATGTCTGAAATGCATAAGTTGTAAATGTATAAGTTTTGAAAAGGAAATGTAGAATGAGAATTTACTTGCATGGATTATGTAAATTATCTTGTAATTTTACAAAAGAAATGGAATCCTATTCAGTTGATGTTCTTCATGTTAATTATATGTTTCAATGAGTGTTCTTGGATAAGTAGGAAAAAGGGAATTAGAGTATTTTCCCTAAATGTGAAGCAACTAAATAAGTTGTAGATAATCAATGTTCTTATCTAAACAATTCATATTATTAAGGTAACGTGTGATAACTTACAATGAAAACTATGAAATTGTAAGGGACATAAAGGGTGTGTTAAACCCTAGAACTTAAGAGGAAGACTCTTCCTCTCTTATTAAAAAGTAAGTAAAAAGGGATATATGAATACGATCATTAGAATTCATTTAATAAAGTCTCTACTAAGTTATAACCTTAATGGTTTTAAATCACTTGAATGAAAATTAAGAGGTTGTTTTCCTTAATTCTTGGTGGTTGTTTGTTCAGCTAATGTTAACAAACATTGAAAGTAATCTTAATTTAAGAAGTTTTGCAAGGGTTAATGGAACACTGATTTGGAAAAGAACTTAGGAGAGTTGGATTAGAGTCCAGGTAGGGTTGCTGAAATGCCTTTAAAATCCAAATTAATTTAACTTTAATAATCTCTAGGGGTATGTATATCTCGGCGAGGCTATTCTTTAGGATGTTGGCACATGCTAACTGCATGAGGTTGTACAGCTTCGAGAAGATTAGGATCTTCTCGAGGATACAACACTTGTAGTTGACATGTGGCAACACCCTCTACATTGATCATCTAGGTCTACACAAATTTTGGACTTGAACTTAGTTTCTCTCCGAGGGTGGGTAGTAGTGTAGTTGCAATCACGAAGTAGCCCTCTAGGACTCGAGGGTATCTTGGCACGGGGTTAACTTAGGTTGACCAAGTATGCCAATCTATCATAAGTCTTATGAGCTCCTTCTATCATAACCTATGATGTTAACCAGAACTAAGGATAAACCTTGGGCAAGAGATTGATGGAAGTTAGTAAAGGACATTCTAGATAATAATAAAGTGGGGGTAAAGGATGTATTTCAGATTGATGAGTATGCCATTAAGGGTAAATAATATGAATAGTATGTTAGAAATATTTGGCCAAAGTATCGCAAGTTGCTTTGGTTGCATTGTCCTATGTCACCTAATCTAAGGATCATGATGTAGATGAATATTGGTAACAACTATTCAATTAGGTTCCTTAGACATATCACTCAATACCCAGAACAGGGTAAGAGAACCAAGTATATGTAGTATACAGAAAATTATTCAATACTTAGTGTTAAACATGAATAGATCGGTAGTTTACTGAGTCATGAAATGAATAGATCGGTAGTTTACCGAGTCATTACAGTTGTATATGGTTATCTGTTATAAGAATGGTTGTTTTTGGAATGTGTGTTCTAAATTACGTATTTAGAACAGAGAATATTACTCAAAAAAAATTCCCTTGTTTCTAAAGTCTTAAAATGGGAATGTTACACCATAAAACCCTCGTTTCCAAAGGATACCCCCTATTATGACATAGCGGGATGCATATTTTTAGAAAGGTCTTTTACCATTCTTGGAGAGATATAAAGGTAATTTTCTTGTGGAAAGATAGTCATATGTATGAGTGTACCAAGTGTCATATTGGCTATCTTCTAAATGAGTGATGGTGGGAAGATCAATCTTGATATAATATGGTTGATCAATTTTATGTACGATGAAAAAGAGTTTGTAATCATATGGTGATAGAGGGATAAAAGATGTGAGGGATGTCATAGTATCTATAAATTTATTAGATGATCATGGATTTTTGTACTTAAGTAATGATCAAAGAGTTTCGGGGAGGAATTTGATGATGGATTTATATATTTGCAACCCCTTGTTTTTACATTGGTAGGTCCCTTTGATTTGATTGATGACGAGCTAAGAATCCCCATAGATGTTAAAGATTTGTATGCCCAATAATGTGGTAGTTTAAATTTCCATGATGAGGGCTTTGTATTCCTCCATGTTTTTATACAATTGAAGTTTAGTTTGAAAGATAGTGGAATAGTGTTTTCCCAAGGGAGGTCCCCCCCTTGTCTACATTTGGACCCATTGAAAAAAGGTCATTTTCATAGGGGTGTTATCATGATGAAGGGTATTGATAGATTTGTTAGGAAACTATTTACAAGGTAAATGGTTAGTTGGAAGGGATCTTCAATGAGATGATTAGTGATGAACTACCCATTGATGGAATTTTGAGAGAGAAATCAAGGTCACAATGTGTCATGAGCATGCAACATATAGCTATATGATCGTTGTGATATGGTTTAGATTGCATGAATTTAAGTAGATTAAAATTTATGACTACATAGGTTTTGTGGTTAAGGAGATAATGATGGAGTTTAGAAGTTACAAAGTACAAGTCACAACACAAATTTTGTACTTCAAAATAATGAGTTTCATACTTGTGAAGCATTTGGATTATGTAATAGACAACCTTCTCGACCTTGTTCATCTCGATGAGCTAGCATGGCTCCTAAGGCATGATCATTAACAAAGATATATGGATAGAAGGGCTCCCCCTCACGTGGATGTGTAAGCACTAGTTTTGATAAGAGATATTGTTTGAGGGAGTCGAAGACTGATTGACTATTGTTGTGCCACTTAAGAGGATATATTTCCTTCAAAGGTGTTGAAAATGTTGATGAGTGGTACGATAGTTGAGAGATAAAGTGACAAATAGATTGAAGTTTCATTTAAAGGCTACAAATTTGTTTGAGAGAAGATGGAGGAGGTATTTCAATAATGGAATTGACCTTGGTAGGGTCAAATTCAATCCCCTTAATAAATATTATGAATCCTAGGATTATTCCTACGAAAACTATGAATAAGCATTTATCTAGATTAATACGAGAGAAATAACTATAGTAGACATATAAAGATCACTTCAAGGACAACAAGATGGTATTTTCGGTGTTTGAATTTTCCTAAGAGAACATATATGTAGTTTTCTATGGTTTTGTGGATGAGGTCATGAAATATGTATGTCATGGTGTGCTAATAAGTAGCTCTTGCAGGGTTTTAGGATAAAAGGCATTACTCTTTAGTAGAAGGTTTCCCATGCGGTATAAAGGATGTATTATGTTGATCTTATGAGTGCAATGAGGATTTTATTATAACCAAAGAAACCATCCATAAGAGACAACATTTCATGTTCTACTATTACATCAATGAGATGATCGATGCTCGATAAGGGAAGATTGTCCTTTGGAAAAGCAAGGTTAAGGTCCCAAAAGTCTATACAAATGTGTAATTTCCTTGTGGATTTAGTGACAAGTACAATATTAGAAATCTGTTAGGATTAAATATTATTATCCTAATATTAATTCTGCATAGTTTAAATTATTCAATTAATTAAATAATAAATAGTTATCTTGTTATATGGTTAATCAACCATATTTGTCTTTATTCATACTGTTATATTGTTTTAAACAATATATTTGTTTTTATGTAATTGTTGCTTCCCGGATGTTATAGGAAGCTTGTTTATTCTGGCATTTGGTTGCACCTGTGCAACTTATTCTCCCGGATGTATTTGGCTGTGCAATATCTATAAATATTGCAGCCTATTCTCTGTAATTTTTTAGTTGATTGAGATTAATAAAATTGTACAGGATTCCGTCCCTATTTCTCAATCTACATTTGGTACTAGAGCGAGAATCTGGCCCTGTGAAGGTGTGGAAGAGAGAGCAACAGAGAGAGAGGAGATTGGAGACGTGTTTGCAACATTTGAGAGCCTGTGCAGCCTCGTGCAAACTCCCAGCCCCATCCCTACCTCCCCACATCCTCCTGTTCCTTCCAGGTGCTTGGAAGGCAAAATTTTTACCTTTGGTGCACTCAACACCGAGCAAAGTTTGCTACAGGTATTGGAAATAATACTAAATTTTTTTCCAATAAGGGTTTTGTCTTTACTATATTTGGAAGTCGCTTTGCTTGTTTTGGAGGTCTGTGTGTATATGCACCTGCAGTGAACAAACAAGCAAAAACAAAAGTGAATCAAGCCGACTGCATGAAGGAGAAAACAACTGAGCAAAGAATAATAAAAAAAAAGGAGGCGCCCACGCTGGACCTGCACACCCAACACTGGAAGAAGAGTAATAAGCACCTTCTCCACTGTCCATGCGGCCTGTCCTCCTAAGCCTGCACAAAGAAAAGAAAAAACACCTTTTTTGAGCAAAAACGACCTCATTTGGTCAGCGGCCTGTCCTAAGCCTGCACAAAGGAGAAAAAATTTTTTTAGCAAATGCGCCCATATCCACTCCATGCGCGACCTGCACAAGACATTTGGAAAAAACAGTGATCAAGAATCAAAGAAAAGAAGGAAAAAATGCGCCAAGGGAAAAAACGTGGCCAAGGAAGGAAGAACAGCGGAAAAACACAAAAATGCGGCCTGTACAAGCAAATCAGTGCGTGGAAAGCTAGAAAACGCGGCCTGAGCAAGGAAAAGTGGCTGGAAAAGAAGGAGGCGGCTTCACAAAAGCAAACAATAACAAATAACAAGCTCCAGATCCGGATTTGGAGCAAAGGAACCCTAAAAAATGCCTCTTCACCAGCATGCGCCACGTGGAACCTCTACAAGTCATCCATTTTCCAAGAGGTAAGTCAATTTACTTGTCAATAAATACAAATTCCTTCCTTTCATAGCCCAAGCGCCCTAAGTGGGCAAGTTGGTTAGTGCATGCGCCTTGGGAGTGAGAGGTTTGGGGTCAAATCCCACCAAAAACACTCAAAAACTCACCTTTTGCATCTGGTGGAATTTTTGGCGGAACTGCTAAATTTAGCAGACTTTTTTGAATTTAGTTACAACTAACTAAATTTAGCGGAGAAATCCCTAATTTAGGGTAAAAAAATTTCTCCCATCTGGTCTATTTTTTCATTCCAGAAATTTTTTGCAAAAGAAGACCCATCTAAAAATTGCATTTTCAGCTATTATTTTGCAATTTTTAGCATTTTGGGTCGTATTGAGCTCAAGAGGCCACAAGACCCGAAACTGAAAATTTTTGCCTGTCATTCAAATTGTACAGTTTTTGAATGTAAATTGTATACTGCTGCATATTGTACTAATTTGCAGGTTGCCATAGTCAAGCGCAAAAATTTGTAAGCTTGCTTTCAGAAGCTGGCGAAATTTTAATAAAAAAGCAAGTAAAATTGGTTCAGTAACACTCACGAGATCCTAGATCTCATTCGCGGTCGGTATATACGGTGCCTCGGAAGCGCTTACGGGTAAAGCCGTCGCGACTACTACTGCACTTAATGCCTAATATAGCTACAACAATGTCATCTGGGCATCGTCCCTATAAATCGACGGGGAGTAATAAGGTCACAGTGCACACACTATGAACCATCCCATCCGTCTGTGAACGATTGCACGACATAAATCTAGACTGAGAAATTATCCAAGTATATAGCGAAGTTACGTGTGCGTATGAGGATATTTCTTTGAGCCGGTGTCAATAATCGCATAGACCCCATCAGTACTGTCTTGGTACCATGTATTGAATTCTTTCACGTACATTAACGCCTCTTTCACGTACCGCCGGGTATATAGAAAGGGCGAGCTTCTTCCACGTACCAACGGGTATATTGGAAGGGCATGTATATAGAAAGGTTTGGTATATCAGACTGACGGTATATAGATTGGGAGACCTAATACAGGTGATAAGAGCCAAACCCACATCAATGATCTCTCGCAAAATGGGCACCAATGCCCCCAAATTTTTTTCTTCCGATTCACAATTGCTCAGAGGAAGCAACTATGTGCTTGAAGACAAAAATCAAGACACAACTTGAGTTTGATGAAATATGGTGCATTGTGGTGGTACTCTAACAGAGATCACCAACTGATGCAACACAACAATGAAAATTTGATAGAGCAGATCAGAAAGCAAAACTCATCATCTTGTTTGGAGTATCCGACGATGTGCAAGCCCACATTCGAGATGCCACATCAGCAAAAGAAGCTTGGGATAAGCTGAGCACAATATATGAGGCCAAGAACAAGAATGTCATACTCAATTTGCAGAGTCAGTTACATACATTGAAATTCAAACAGAATGAGAAAATTGAAGCCTTCCTAAGAAGAGTTGCAGAGTTGAGGGCTTCACTTCTAGCCCTAGGAGAAGAGGTCAAAGATGAATCTCTCGTTCCCATTGTTCTGAGAGCTCTCCCTTCTTCTTACCGCATTTTTGTCACAACTCTAAACTTGTCAGATACGACAATTAGTTTTGACAAGCTAGTAAACCTACTGCAACAAGAGGAAGCAATGCACAACAAGGATGATGAAGAGGAGCAGGCACTGTCTTCACATCAAAAATGGAAAGGAAAAGGTAAAGGAAAACCTAAATCCTATCAGAAGTCCCCACATCAGAATCAGTATCATGGGGACAATCAACAGAAGAAGCGATGTCCAATCTGCAAAAGAGGACATGACTTGCAAGAATGTTGGTTTAACACTTATAAGAAAGGTTCATCAAGCAATTCTGGACCACAACAATAACAATCTTACAAGGGATAGGAAATCTCTGTATGGCCTCAAACAGGCACCGGGCATGGTACATCAAGATTGATGAGCATCTCGTACAACATGGATTCGTCGAGGAAATCCATACGATCCCAATCTCTACCTCAAAAAGCAAGGGGGAGATGGTGATTGTTGTAGTTTATGTCGATGATCTAGTCATCATGGCGATTGAGTGAAGATGATTGATGAAAAAAGAAAGATCTTAAGCGATCATTCGACATGACGAGATCTCGGGATTATGCACTCTTGTCTTGGACTAGAAGTATGGCAGAAGAGAATCATATCTTTGTTTCTCAAATGAAATATACCAAGACAATGCTTGAGAAGTTTAGGATGATGGATTACACACCAATTGCTACACCTATGGAGAAGCAGTTGCAGTTATCTTGTTCGAGATCCATCTCTGAGGTAAGTGCCACTCTCTATCGGCACGGTGATTGGGAGTCTCATTTACGACCTACACTAGACCGGATATCAGCTTTGCGGTGAGCTATCTATCCAGGTTCATGCGCAGAACCCAAAATTTTTCATTGGAAAGCAGCAAAGTGCATTTTGAGATATCTCAAAGGATCAGTGGATCTTGGTCTAGAATACAAGAAGAATGAAAACTTCTTCTTGACTGGATATTCGGATTCAGATCATGTAGGTAACATTGATGATAGAAAATCCACTTCCGGATTTGTATTCTTTATGGGATCTGGACCAATATCATGGGGAAGTATGAAACAACACTTTTTCTCGCTCTTCCACAGAAGCGAGTATCATTCTCTGCGAGAGAAGGCATGCGTGAAGTGATTTGGCTACGTCGCATACTGGAAGGACTTGGAATACCACAGACAAACCGACTACCATGTATGTAGACAATGAAGGTGTTCTCAAACTTGTTCGTAATCCGAGTTTTCATTAGAGAACAAAGCACATTGAAGTTGAGTTCATTTCATACGCGAACATGTGTTAAAGCACAACATCAAACTTGATTTTGTCAACAATTTGAACAACGGCAGATATTTTCACAAAGTCACTTGCACGTGACAAGTTCGAGTTGTTCAGAGCATTTCTCTCCTCATCTCTTCAAACAATGCACAATTAAGGGGGGGAATGTTAGGATTAAATATTATTATCCTAATATTAATTCTGCATAGTTTAAATTATTCAATTAATTAAATAATAAATAGTTATCTTGTTATATGGTTAATCAACCATATTTGTCTTTATTCATACTGTTATATTGTTTTAAACAATATATTTGTTTTTATGTAATTGTTGCTTCCCGGATGTTATAGGAAGCTTGTTTATTCTGGCATTTGGTTGCACCTGTGCAACTTATTCTCCCGGATGTATTTGGCTGTGCAATATCTATAAATATTGCAGCCTATTCTTTGTAATTTTTAGTTGATTGAGATTAATAAAATTATACGAGCTTGAGTCCCTATTTCTCAATCTACAAATCCATTGGGGATAATCAATAGGTAGTATAAAATTGGATGAAATAATATGCTGGAGTTCTTCTTTAACTAACAACATGATACGAGGATGCATCCTATGAAGCTTTTGCTTCATTGACTTAGCATCTGGGATGGTGACGATATTGTGGATAACAATGTTAGGGTCTATACTAGGCATATCATTGTAAGACGGGAAAAAATCGTCATTGTGCTTAGATAATAACATGGTCAATTTTTGGAGTTCATGTGGGTCCAAATCTTGACCAATTTTGACAATATGTGGTTCTTGTGATGTGCTAATATTAATGTTGTCAATATATTCATTGAGAAGTGTAGATGTGTAATGGGGAAAGTGTTTTGAAGATAGTGATCCTCAACACCCATATAGGTTAAGATAGCATCTTAATCATGAAAAAATAGAACACCAATAGTGGGGAATCCTCATGTATCATGTGAGGTAGCATTAAGGGAAGATATTTAGTATAACCATTCTTTGTGGTAAGCTATCTTGGTCCTAATTTGTTAACATTGATTAAAAAACGTTGGAAGGGATATATATAGTATCATCATTATTAGAGGACATGTCGATAATGGTAATGGGTATGGTTGCGGTTTTGATGTTGATGGTGATGGATTTTAAGAAGATTATTTGAATAGGAGGCCATGTTTTTCATAAGGATTTCCCGAGTTTTCAAAGGATAAATTGTGTGGACCTTGTTCATATGTTTTTTCCTATGGATGATGAAAATGGTTTAACATGTGGTAGGTTGTCAAGATGAGAGGAAGGGATATTGATACCTCCATAAACAAGTTGTGTTCCAAGGAGCATGGGACTAAAGGAAATAATGTTTCCCACGTTAGGTTTATAGAGGGTTGTTTTCAGGTCTCCCATATATTTTAGGTGTAGGGAGTGCATTGAGAGTTAGGAGTCGATATTCCCAATGAGAGAATTTGTATAATGTCCTCAAATGATCGATCATCTAGTAATTTGGATGTGGGGATAGATGAACTCGTAGAGGCTTGATTTGAAGATGTTGATTTCTATAATGGAAGAAGCATGTCATTGGGCCTATAGGTTATATGAAAGAATTTAAATGCATTGGGATCAATGGAAACCATAAAGGTATTACCTTCGTGTTCATACTTTAGATATTGATGCAAGGTAGATGGGACATAATACGTAGCACAAATCTAGGGATGACCTAGTAATATGTTGTATTGGAATTCTCCTTCTACAAGATAGAAGAGTTCATGGAGGCTTTTGAAACCTATTTTGATAGGAAATAAAACGGTGCCAAAGGTGGGAGAAACAATATTGTTAAATTTTCCTAATATAGTGAGTGATTGATTAAACATGGTATAGGTAATTGGAGTTGTTTGAAGGCATGAGATGAGATTATATTGATGTTAGCACCATTATCAATCATAAATATTTTAACTAGAATATCATTGATCTAGGTGGTGATGAAGAGGGGGAGGTCATGATCCTAGGTTGTAGTGATGGAATATTATAATCATCAAGTATGATAGTTTTATACACTTTCATGGAACCAATAATGTTACAAAATGGTTGGGGCTCATCCGATAGTGCGAGATGGCTTGAAGGGATTTCATCATAGCTTGTTGGTGTTATGGGGATTTTGGATAAGTTCTTAAAGAGACATATTGATGGGTGCTTGATGTAACTGTTTAAGAACATTATTTTATATAGATGTCATAGATTGAATGTGGGGTTCCGTGAGGATGGAGACCTTTGCTTTAATAGATGACATAATTGATGGTTCGGGGAGCAATGAGATATATATTTTAAGCTTGTTTTGATTTTGGTCCTTTAAATCTTGGGTACGAGGATCTTGTGGCTATACAAATGAAATCTATTTGGAAGAAAGGGGACTTACTATAGGAGGCCATGTTCTTATTGAATAAATTAATGGAGGATGTTTTTAGATAGTTAAGTTTAGTTATATGTTTGATTTGATGGCTTGGTCTTATTTTTTTGGAATTTATAGGTGAATGAGGATGGTTCTTGTTTTCTTGGAGGAATCCTCTATTAAAAATATTTTGGATCACAACGTGGAGTGCTTTACATTCCTCCAGTATAATGTTCTAGTATTTGATGATAAGCGTAATATTCTAGTAGTTGTACCAAGATGGTTTCCACCCTCGAGGTTTAAAGGGATTGATTGGTGGTAATACTATGGTTGAAGATTATATGAGTTGTTTAAGGATTTGGTTTAATATCCTAAGGGGGTTTCTGAGATGATAATGAGGGTGTAAGAATTTAGATGTGGTTTAATGGTTTATAAGGATGAAACACTTGAAGCATGTCTTATGAAACACATTTAGGTACATGTTTTAGGAAATCTTAGATCTAAGATAGATACGTAAGTTTTGATGAGGGATGTAGTCCAAGAATAGAGCATATGGATGTTATATCTTGTGGTATGTTTGTTTTGTCTTGTGAGAGTTCTATTTTTTATATGGATGATTTGTCAATTTTATATAGGACTACCAAGGTTTTTGATTTAATTCTACAAGAACTTATCTTAGAAAGGGATGTTTATGATTTCGTAACATATCATTTTTATTGCAATATCGAAGATATAATATCAAGAATATTTGTGTGAGTAGATATGATAGGGTTTGAATGTTGTGACATATATGGGTTTGAGGTTTAATTAGAAAGGGGATATGAAGAGTCGATTATTTATCAATTGTTTTAGTTGTATAAACACATGGTATGGTAGGTGTATGTGAGAGATGGTTAACGGTGTTGATGATATGAGAAGTGTAATTTTGAGTACATATGAAATTAGTTTGATTATTAGTTGGGGAATTATTAGGAAAATGTTGTTTGAACATGTATAAGGTTTTATTGGGAGTGAATTTGGATTGTCATGCTATAGCTCACCTCGATCGATGAGATCTTGGAGGAATTTCTAAAAGAGTGACATTTCTCAATGTCATGTCCCCAAACTTGGTGATATTTATAATAGTCATCACCCCTATACCATGATGGTTTAGGGTCATATTTTTGATAGGACGAATGAGAGGGAGTTTAATCATGTAAGTTGTCGTGATTTTGTCAAAAATAGAGTTGTAAGACTCCCTAGAGTGTTGAAACCTAGTGCATTGGTTGGTGTT
The DNA here is from genome assembly GCA_018340775.1 of Taxus wallichiana var. yunnanensis. Lineage (NCBI taxonomy): Eukaryota > Viridiplantae > Streptophyta > Pinopsida > Cupressales > Taxaceae > Taxus > Taxus wallichiana. Next base: position 797,446,621 of record CM031242.1, read on the forward strand.
GTCATTGATGTCACATGGAATTGATGGAAAATGATGAGTGAAATGGCTTTCAGGTAGGTTTCTATTAATGCTTCTTAGTGATTCAAGTTGGTTTTTGGAGTATTCTAGATGGATTAAGGGTGGACTCAGAGTGTTGTAGGTTTAAAAGTGAAGTGTTTGACCCATTGAAGGTAGAATGCAGGTTGGTATGATTGGCTCATAGGTTCTATAGGTCTTATATGGCAGCACTACCACTAGTATGGGAAATAGCTTTTGGAGTGAGTTCTAGGTCATTTTATGGAAGTCCCAGTTGAAACTAGCTCATTTAGGCCTATTTCTAGAGCTTGGTGAGGTGTGAAAGTTGATACAAGTCATGAAAAGACCATGTGATCATGAGAGGATCCCAAGGATGGTGTCTAGGGAATGTATGAGAAACAACAAGGTTTACTTTATCTTATGGAGGAAAAATTCAAAAGTTCACCAAAGTTGGCTTTGAGGACTCACAGTGTAGGATGAGGTAAGTGAGATAGGTTTTTTTCTTAGTATAGGTATATTTATAAAAAATAAATGCATGGATCATGTAGAGGGGTGAGGTTTTATGATTCATTTCAAATTTAATCAAATTTTGAAGAGATATGTGTAAGTTAATGCAAGTTTTTCTAAAATTGGTTCATTAAGAAATGTAAATTGAGCCCTTTGTCTTATTAGCACCTAAGAAAAAATATGAAGGATTCTTAAGATAAATTATAGATTAATTTTTTAGAGAGGATTATAAGCCTAAAGTATTGAATTTTTTTGAGGCAATATGGATAAGTATTAGAGAAGTTATGAGCATTTTTCTAGCTATTTTTCTCTCTCCTAAGCACTTTCCTAAGTCAGCAATGGAAAAAGTTGTTTGTTTGTCCTCAAATCACTTGGATGAGCTTTTTAAATATTTCCATGGTCTATTAATTGTGTCTCCATGTTCCTTTATTTTTCAAGGTATTCAAGATAGTTAGAATAAGTGTAAGCTTTCTTAGGGCATGCAAGGTATATGTATACAGGTGTGTTGTGAGATGAATCAACCTTGGAGTTTTCATTGAATAAAATATTAATCTTGAAAAAAGGAATTGATTCTCTCTTCTCGTCATTGGTGAATGATAAATGATCATTTTGGTGTTAGATAGGTAGTGTGAAGAAAATCTTTCCTCTTTGTCCTTGCTTTGTCTTCTATGCCAAATTCATGGAGTGAACTCTTCAAGTGGCAAGATGTGAGTCTCACCTCATTTTATCATGATAGTCAGAGCATTAAAATGGCCTACACATTTCTTGTAATAGTTTCAATATGTTGGGTATTGTGTAGAAGGTTGATATGAAGGTAGTAAATAAAATGTTAGACATAGTGCAAATTTCATTTCTCTGTCTTGGTGCAAGATTGGCAAATTTGGATGTGAATGTTTGAAGTAGTGATGTGATATGAGAATTAAGAAAAGGTTTGCAATGTTTAAGACTTACCCTAAAATGAGTTATAAGGTTTTCCTACACACAAAAAGTCAAGTTTGTATTTTGATGATTATAACACTAATATGGTTTACATCATGAGCACTATTTTTATGAGGTTATGAGATCAATTGGAGGTGTTTCACCTAATTTTTGATTTTATTTCAAACGGAATAGGAAATAGGTTAGGATGAATACATGTGATATGTAGGTTGAAGCTTGAATGTGTGCATTACTGAATTTTGATCCAAGCTGATCATGAAGAGATTCCCTTTGGCTAGGAGGAATGACCTGTATAAGAAACACAAAAAGACCACCAAATAATATTAAATAGCAAGAGTCAGAGGACTTACCTAGCAAGGCTAGATCTAGGAAGCATGATGCTTCCTTGAATGGTTGTCAATCCTCTATTTAATACAATTCAATGTGAATAAGAAACTGAAATAAATAGGTCCTATTGTAATGTAATGATTTAGGTTTCTCATACACATAATACACTAGATTTTATGCTAGATATTAAAATAACACTAAATATAATTAGAACTAGGGTTTAATTAGGCTAGACATGTCTTCGAAAGGTATTGTAAAAGTGCAGGGCTGATTGGTTGAAGTTTGGGTTGATTTTGGGTGAGTGGGAAGATTGTTGGTCTAAGAATGTGAAATGACACAGAGATCGATATTAGTCTAGTGACCGATGCCGGTATGGGGAATAAACCAAAATTGGAGGAACTAACATCCATAGGGGCAATAGGTAGTAAATTATTAAAAATAGGTTTTTAGGCTCTCTGTGATTGCACAGAGAGTGAGGGTAGTGTGGTTTGGGTCGTAATATGGTGAGAAGACTCATGGATACTAAGAAGGAGGTTTAGAATGGTGAAAAGTCTTGGGGTAGTTGAATAGTGGGTTGGTGGGAAGAAGGTGATGTATGGGTAATAGAAGAAATAAAATACTGAAACGAAGAAAGAGATCTATAGTGGGATAAGCACGAATGATTAAAGTCACCATACTTACTTGGTGTCTTGCAAATCTTGGGAGTGGAAGTGATTGGTGGTTAATCGAGAGAAGAGGAACTTGAATCTAGTTCCACGACAATACAACATGTCTACTCCCATGAGTATTCCAATGCTTTGGAAGGAGAACCATATGCTTGTCTTGTTTGTGGTTGTGTGTGTTAGTCATTTCGGGTGTATGAGGGATTGAAGATTTACACTTGAATGCAATAAGGCTCCAATAAAATAAATGACCAAACTTTGTAAAAGGTTGCAAAATTGTATATAAAGTAACCGATGGTGGTTAGGTGATTAGTGCCGATTGAGGAATAACCGACATTGGTTAATATGGATAAGTCTAGGTTTGCCAAAAATAGCCCATTCTTTTCTATCTTTGGCATGATTGATATCCTTAATCCGGGTCTCAAGTGATAGAGTCCACCCAGATAAGTATGAGTTCTCATAGGAGAGGTAGTGGGAGTTAATGCTAGGTTTATACTAAGTCTTAGTTGGTTAGGATTGATATAGAATTAGTCCTAATTAATTAATAGACTTGTGAATGTGTCTTTGAGTGAGGTGGATAGATGAGTTATTTTGTAGGTGAGGTAATTAATTAATTTTATTATTGCAATGAAATTAATTAACATGTCCACTAGGGACATGTGTGGTTATAGTATGAATTTATTTAATTGATGGGGATTAAGGGAATGTGACCCAAATTTGGTGTCTACATTTACCCCTTTTTATTGTGTAGCTTGTATTGGTTAGAGATTCGAAAAAAAGAAGTCGAGTTTCCTAGGTATGAGCGGAGATTAGGTTTCCCCAAGTATGGATGAAAATGATCCCCCTCAAACCAAGAACTGATGAGGTAGGAAACAAAGTTAGTGAATGGTTTGATAAATAGGTTGTTAATAAAAACAAGGGTGGATGGGTTGTAGGTAAGGGTAATGGTTGGGTCGGGTAATAGGTAATGGAAATCAAATGCACACACACATATAGATCGTGATAAGGTACTAAGTGGAAGAGCGTATAAAATATAAGTCGTCAAAGGTGGATATGTTTATCAACCGAGGTTGAAGTGGTTTAGGTATCAAGGTATAGGATATGGTCGAAATCACCACTAAGTATAAGGTGTAGGAACATGTAATGGGTTTTTTTCTAGTGAACTAAAGGTTAGGTCGGGATAAACATCACGACATCGGGAAGAAAGGTAAGGACATTAGGCTAAACAACATGGGTAGTAGAATCACAAATTATAGCGAGGACATAAATTCAAAGGTCATAAAAGGTGATTCAAGTGAGGGTATGTAGGTGAAGGAATAGGTAAGGCCGAGGTATAGGTAAATAAAATTTCCTAAGTGTAATTAAGGAAATGTACATGTAATATAGGATTGCGGGTGAGTTTTTAATAGGTGTTGGTAAGGGTAAAATTTGTTTGAGTAACACGATTAGAGGAAAAATGGGCATAGTGTGGGTAAAATGGTTATGTTAGGTGACCGATGCCTATTATATCTTAACCAATGTCGACGGCTAGGCACGACACGAGCGATGTCGGTCATGTTGATATGGGGCTAAAATGTAAAATCCATGGTTTATAGATTCATTTGTTATATTGTCATTTGTGGAAAATGACAGAGAAGAAGTGGAAAGTGGGAAAGTGATGGTACAAGGTCTCTAGCTAAGTTGGTGAGTGACTTGTAGGTGATTGGAATTTGGTAGGTGGGCCCATGACACTAACTAAATAGGTTTGATTAGTTATGAGGTGAGGAGTGGATTTGGGCATGACGGAGGCAAGAGAGGAACATGAGGACCACCGAGCACGAGATACCGAGAGTGTGCCACTGTGGAGATGACACCGAGTAGAGGTAGAGACATTCCTAAACCTCTTAATCAATTTAAATTGTTTGTTTACATGAATGTATTTGGGGGGAGTTTTGGTTTTAAAAATATGGTTTAAAATGAGTGAAAAGGGGGCGGGAAGGGGTATATGTAGCTAAAGTAGGTTTGGGAATGAGGGTAGGATAGGTTTGGGTGGGTTGGTGTAAGTTTTTAGGATTTTTTGTTAATTTTTAACAATGGGGGATGGGGGTTTTAGTTTTATCATTGAAATAGTGACCAACATTGGTCATTGGTTAGTTTGATGTCAGTTGGTTTTGGTGGCATCGGTCAATGCTAGGATGGTGACACCATTAGAGATGACTGATTACGGTCAAGGTGACCAATGTCGGTCACTGTAAAAAGTGACTGGGTGAAAGAAGGGCTAGATGGGAAAGTTAAACAAGTAAGGCATGGGTAGGTGAAGATGAATTTAGGTGGAAGAGGGTAAGGCACTATGTTTCTGATGTGTGATAGGTATGCGGTGAAATGATCTAGGATATTGTGTAAGTATCATAATGGAGACAATAGGGTTTTTAGGTGAAATAGGTAAAGGGTAGGTATGATGGATGGTTTTAGGTATGATTTGGTAAAAAATGGCTAAGTATGAGGTCGAGTTGAGGTTTTAAGGAATAGGTAATTTGAGAGGGTCACGACTTGACAATGTTGTTTTGGATGATGCAGGTGAGAGATCAGTTGACTATGAGAGACAGAGTACCACCACCGTGATTGGTATAGATGCAACCTAGTGTGACGGATAAGGAGTGGGCACACATTATAGATGTGGGACTTAAATCGATCGATCAGCACTTATAGACATATGGGTTAAGATCGAGCTTGATAGTCGCTTTCATGACATATGGGACTCTGTGACCAATACCTTTCATTTATTGACTGGTGAGATGACCATCATATTGGAGAATGTGTACATGATCCTAAGGTGTCCTATTGTTGGGGAGCTAGTGTATTCAATTTCGAGTGAGGAGATGGGCATGTTGAGTTATCACAAGGTGAGTTTGAGTTATGGGGATATATACGACATATCCACATGAGACTAGGCTATACATTCGATGATGGTGGCGGTAGGATGTTTTTCTCTCTCAGATTTTGAGAGTGGGATATTTCCATGAGCACTCATGGGGTGCTACAAGATATGATGAGGAGTGGATATGTTTTTCTTGGGAACCAAATTTTCTAGTTATAGAGGTATAGGGAGATATGGGCTTATGGTAGGTTGAGGAGGTTTGGTATGTGTTGCACATTCTTGTTACACTATTGGGTGTATGAGCACATTGTGTGTGTGCATATAGTTAGGTTACCATGATAGGATTGGTTGGGGTGGTTTTAATAGTAGGATTGAAGAGATGGGTACTAGTCTGAGCACAACCGAGAGTGACTAGGGCCACATATGATGTTATATACTATAGAGGTTCTTGGAGGTCCTCTCGGTGGAAAATATCATGTGGCGAGACATATGTTGATTTTATTTCATATAGAGGCATGGTTGAGGAGTTAGAGGAGCTTCAGTTAGTGAGATGGATATAGGGCGACATTCCAAGGAGCATGAGATGATACACATGGATAGGGTTAGATGATAGTTTGGACTATGGCAGGACGTGCCCCCACCTTTTCCATAGTACTGTAGAGATGACGTGGAGAGACCTATGTCTCCACCACATCCGAGTGTTCCCACAGGGTAGGAGGAACATGTGCTAGATAGAAATATTGATGATGTAGGCATTATTGATGGATATAGGTAGTGGTGGGTGGCACAGTTACGGGTGGCACCACCAAGGCAGAAACTTAATTTAGTGGCAATCATAGTGCGAGAGGGATACGAGGTCAGATGGTAGTTTGGACTATGATAGGATGTGCCCCCACCTTTCCCATAGTACCATATAGATGACGTGGAGAGACCCATGTCTCCACCACATTTGAGTGTTCCCACAGGGAAGGAGGAGTAGGTGTTAGATAGATAGATTGATGATGTGAGGATCACTGATGGATATAGGCAGTGGTGGGTATCACAGTTATGGGTGGCACCACCAAGGCTAGGGTAACTTGATTTAGTGATAGTCATAGTGTAGAGGATACATTACAAGGTCAGGTTGTTTCCCTACATAGGCACAAATTAAAGGGTTGTAGGAACAACTAATAGGGTCGAGTGAGGCACATGCCACCACCTTACTGGACACAGTGATGGCCTTATAGGCATAGGTATAGCACAATCTCCCACACCAGGTGGAGATGGGGATGGAGGAAAGTAACCACCTTATAGGTACAAGTGGCTAGATTACAGGGCTAGTTAGCCACCACACAAGCACACGTTTGGCTCTACTGACCCAAGTATCAACACGAAACATGGGACATGATCCCATAATATAACCCACTGCACTGAGGACAAGGTACACTCTTGGTCGGGCTAAGTTCATAGGGGGTAGCTAGGCCGATGGCACTACCCAGACAATATCCATAGTGATGTTCAAGGATGCCTTGAATGAGGCTCATTATTATCAAGACCATCTAGCCATTGTAGGGATTGATGTGTTGTCATATCATATCTTGAAGTACAAGCTCGATAGCGAGTAGCTTGGTGAGCCGACTAGATCCAAGACTTAGAATTACAGTAGCATAGGGGTCATCAACCCCGAGGTAGACAAGACCATGGTGAGGTTACTAGCTCTTAGATACCGGGCTTGATAGAGGGCCAGGAGGAGGAGACATGTGAGACTAGAGAGGAGGGCATCAGGTGGGGGTGATTAGTCATTGTATGTGATATTGTACCATTATTTTAATTTTGATATATATACCATCTACGTGTCGAAGACGTGAGATTGTACATGAGAGTTTTGAGATACTGATAATATTTGTGTATATATGTATTGATACACAAACACTCCCCTTATATAGTTGATGATGTTTATTGGATGGATGATGTACTCGTTTTTAATTTCTATTGTTATTGTGTATTATGGAAACTAGTTGAATTAGGCATGATTGAGTTGAGGTCATGTAGGCATGATGGATTCAGGTATAGGCATCATGGAGTTTGGGTGATTTAGGCATGATAGAGTCAAGGAAATATAGGCATGATGAAGTAGTATAAGCATGATGGATTTTAAGTGATTTAGGAAGGGTTTGGTTAGGTATAGGCATGGTGGAGTTTAGGTGATTTAGGCATGGTGGAGTCTAGGTATAGGCATGGTTTGGTCATATGTTTGCATTTGATTTAATTTCCAAGTTATTGGTATTATGGGAAATAAATGATGATGTATATGTATGTTGTGGTTTAAATTTCCAAGTATTTGATATCATGAAAAATGTGAAATGAGTTAGGTAGAATATGGATATGGTGGTAAAATGGTAAATGTGATGAAACAATGCATGTTTGTTGTGATATATTAATTTCCAAGTTTTTGTATGAATAGAAACTAACTAGGGTAGAATGTGCACATAAAGGGGGAAATTGGTTAGGGGTAAAAGTGGTTGAGCTAACCTCCAAGGGCCCCATGCCATCGGTGATCCAAAAATGAGTGTTTTATTTTTTCCACTTTTAAATTTTTCAAGGATTGTTAATTTTTAATCAACTTGAAGTCTTTTATACTCCAAAAATTGATCAAATTCTGATTTAGGACTATTTTCAAACTGAAATTTGAATTCCTTTTTATTCAACATTCACTGTTTGATCAAAGCCCAAATTCACTATTTCTTGATTTTAATCAATTTTCCAAAGTTTTCAAATACTGATTACCATTGCATCCACATTATTTTTATGAACTTCAATTATTGCAAATAATCAGAAACTAAAAATAAAAATTAGAACACAACACTAGATTGTTTATGGGGTTGGAATTCCTACGTCCTCGGGTTCATGGTGAACCGATCCATTAATAATGTTAAAAATGTAAATACAATAACCTTTACATTAACCAATAATGAATCAAAAACCTACAAAACTATGTTTTAGACCTTGAAGGACATTAATGGAGCTCATCCTCTATCCTTCACCTTCTTGATCCACTTGCAAGTGAGTGTCTCCCTTTGGTTCTACACCTTCATGTGACTTTAAAAAAAAATAAATCTATCACAAAATCTCAAAATAAAAAAAATGATTACACCATCATGATCATCTCAAAATTCTGAGCAACTTTCATATATAACTCGAGATCATGTTTTGAGTAGAAGTGCCTCAAAATTACATTTTTCTCCAAGGACCCCTATTTTGCCTATACACAGACCTAGCCTCTGTCTTCTATAAAGGTTTGCAAGCTCATTTTATAACACAATGAGCTTAGTTGGTGGATTGGCTGGGTGGATATGCTTTACAACCATGAGGTTGGGGGATTAAATCCCATCCCCTACCATTTTGTTGTGGAATCTTCTTCCAAGTGGGTAAATATCCCCATTTTTGGCATGGAAAGAGGGAAGAGGGTTTATTTTTGGCTAAACCACCCATTATCCTCGTGGCTTGGGCCTATCTATATTCCCCCAAACAAATATTGTGTCATTGAATCATTGATTGGTTAATATATTGGAAGGTGATTGTGATATTGTTTTGCTCATAACTTGAGCTAGAGAAGGAATTTTGAGGTGATGTAAAAAGTGACTCTTATTATTTTTGGAAGAGGAACGTGATGAGAAGATCATATTATTGTATAAATATTTTAAATATTTATTTTCAATATTTTAATAGATCGGTCCCATTTAACCAGACGCGGAGAGGTAGGCCACAAGCGTCGAACTCGTTATCAATTCTTGTGTCAATTTGCTGGTGATTCATCTCTATATTTTCTGATTTTACACTAGTAATTTAAGTTTTATTTCCTTTATTAAAAATACAAAAGGTTATAATAGTCAATTTTTATATCAAAAATCAATACAAAGTAAAGTTAAGTGTGTGCACAATTGCTAGTTAAATATGATTTTTAGATCACTCGGAGTGCTACCTACATAGCCCTGATGATAAGGGGCCTCGGGAAAATGTAATTCTACCATAATCTAAGGAACAATATTATAGGGGATATGAATGGTTGGTATGTTTTAGGAATCATGATTAAGTCTAGGTCATTTAGGCATGGTTAAGTATAGGTTGAATAGGCATGGTTGATTCTAGGTCATGTAGGAATGGTTGAGTATAAGTTAAATAGGCATGGTTGATTTTAGGTCATGTAGGTAGGGTTGAGTATATGTTGAATAGGCATGGTTGATTCTAGGTCATGTAGGCATGGTTGAGTATAGGTTGAATATGCATGGTTGAATATAGGTATGGATGATTTTGGTGTAATAGGAATTTATAGAATGTAGGTGTCAAAGGTATGGTCCTATGTAGGAGGATCAATAAGTAAGAAAAGAGGTGAATGGTAAGAGGAGACAAAAGAGCCACCTAATTGATAAGAACCAGTACAAGTCTATCATACCAAATATTGGCTTATAAACATAAAACCCTAAAGGCATTGCATGATTGATTTTCTAAGGGTGAAGAAGGTCACATGACCACAAAATGTTGCATTTTGTGGGTCCCTTGAGTAGGTAGAATATTAAAAAGGAAAGGTGGTGAGGTGAAAGAGGTTTTTTTATCATAACCTGGTGTGAGACAACATGCCTCTTTGGTAAGATACCCAAGATCAAAATAGGTGAGTCCATGACGAAAAAGTTATCTTTTTCTTTGTGTTTTATTTAATAGATTGATTGATGTGGGAGTCTATGTGGGATGAATAAAATATCTCCTTGAGGTCTTTGTGAAGTTGATCGATGTGAGAAGCTTTAAAATATTTTTATTTTATTTTTGTAGGAATAGTCTTCTTTTTATGATAGACTATGTACAGTATGGCTAGCTTTGTATAGTTGTCCTTCAAGGGAGAAGTCTATTTATAGAAGCAAGATAGAAAGATAGATGTCCTTTTTGAGGAGTTATCAATGTGCTAGAATTTTTCAAGGAGTTTGAATTTGAAAATTTGGTATATTACTTTTGAATTGTTTATGGACTTTTAGGTCATGGACAAGACTATAGAGAAGTATAGGCTTCTTTTATGAAGACAAAACCATTGCACATAGGGGTAGCTATGAAAGGAGATTTTAAGTGATGAATGACCATGAGATTTTGTCTTGAAAATAACAAAAATTATCCATGGGAATCATGCCATGAGTATAGCCATGGTACTCATATTGAAGACAAGGCTGAAATGTGATGGGTAATCACATAATTCTTGTTTAGTCATGATCCTTAAAATAGGTAAGTGGAAGGTGAATGGTGCTCAAGGACAAGAGTTTAATAGAAAAATATGATATAGAAATTGAATAAATAATATAAAGGTCAAAGATGTAAGACATTGAGGGGATCGGAGTTCGGGTTTACCTTTAAGTGAAGACAAACAATAAACATCGATCCATAGGCATGAGTAATGATATAGGGTCCAATCAAATTAGGAGAAAAAACTTCCCCATTTACTTTTCTCTGCTTTTTTATATGTTGATTTTCCTTTAGGATGAATTCATCGACTGGAAGGTTGTTCTTAGACACATTTATCATAGGCACATTTGATACATTTTGGGTATATTTAGAGGTGATTGAGAGAATTTAGATGATGTTTGTCTACTAACTTCGAGTTTTGCCAAATGGTCTTGGTGAAAATAATCATGTTTGCGCATATATTTGAGTGAGATATGAAGAGATGGAATTTATACTTCGAGAGGCAAGACATCTTCTATATCGTAGACTAAAGAGAAAGGTGTGGTAGCACTTGAGGTACAAATACTAGTGCGGTAAGCCCATAAGGCAAAAGGAATGTGCGTATACCAATCCTTACCAGTATCATCAACCAATTTCATAAGAATTTTGTTTAAGGTTTTGTTGGTTGATTCAGCTTGGCCATTTGTTTGAGGATAATAAGGTGAAGAAAAAAATGATTTGAATGTCGAAGGCATCACAAAGTTTCCATAGGGTTTTATTTTTGAATTGTTTTCCGTTATAGTGATGAGGCGGTGAGGAACACCAAAGCAAAAAATGATATGATGATTGATGAATTCACAAATTTTCTCATCTTTTGTAGAAATAAGAGGTATGACTTCACCCATTTAGTGTAATATTCGGTAGTGGTAATAATCCATTGATGATGTTGGGAAGAATGAGGGTTGATCTCTCTGATAATATCCAAACCCCATTGAGAGAAAGGCCAAAGGTCTCATGTGACCTATAAGGCATGAATAGGGGTGTGACAAATATTAGTGTGTTGCTTACACTTCACACAACGCTTGACATAACCACAAAAATCATAGTTTAGGGTTGGACAAGTAATATCCCAGAAAAGGATGTGGTTAGTGATAACTAAACCACTTTGAAGTGACCCCCACAAATCCCATCGTTAACTTCCTTGATGGTGTATGGAATTTCAAGAACTTGTAAGGCATCGTAAGAGGATAATGTCAAAACCGTGTTTATATAGAATACCACCCATGATGACATATCGAGAGACACTTTTGAGAAAGGTTCATTTTCCATTACGAGTAATATATGGAGGCATAATTGAAAGGGAAAGGTAGTAAACAAAATTCTTATACCAAAGGTCATGTGGGTTAGTTTCAATGTTTCCTACAAGGTTGACATCTCAAATTAGATAAGAAGGTGATTGCAGCCTTTGTATTGTGACAAAGATTTTCGAGTCAGAGGGTGAAGTGGGAATTTGAGAAGCAAGACAGGCCATGGTATTTACAAATTTATTAGTGGAACGTGGGGTGGTTTAAAGTTCATAACAATCAAAAGTAGTCAAAAGTATGTCAACATGATTCTTATACTTTTGAAGTATCTCATTATGACATTGGTATATACCATTAACTTGGTTCACAACCAGTTGAGATTTGCCAAAGATATTAATTGATTTAACATCTAAGGCTATGGCGGTTTGAAGACCTAACACGAGTGCTTCATATTTGGTGATATTGTTAGTATAATCAAAATCTAGTTTGAAAGATAATGGCATAGGATCATCGTCAAGAGGAATGAGGATAACTCTTACACCACCCCCATACTAAAATTTGGAACCATTGAAGAATAAGGTCATTTAGTAAATGGTATCATCCAAGGAGAGGGTAGTGATGGATTCATTAGGGAAATCAAAGTTAGAAGATTGGTTTCCAGAAAAGAGGCGCATTGTGAGTTGGTCAACAATTGTTTGTCCTTTGATTCAAGATCTAGGTATTCAAAAGTATGAGATAACATGTAGCACATTGATGTTGATAGGTATTAGTGTACATGTAATGTAAGGGGTCAATATTGGTGAAAACAAAGGTTTTGTGGTTGAGTAGGTAATGGCGAAGTTTAGTGGTGAAAAAAAATAAGGCTAAGAAGAGTTTTTCGGTGTGAGTATATCTAGTTTTGTAGTCTAAAAGCATACAAATTATATAATAAACCACTTGCTCCCTATGTTTCTCATCATGATGAGTGAGCATGGCACCCAAGGAATGATCAGTAGTAGAAATGTAAAGGTAAAATGGTTGGTCATCCTTAGGGGGAATGAGCACAAGTGGTTAGAGGAGGTATTGTTTCAAGGCATCAAGGCTTTGTGGCATTCATCATCCCATTTGAAGGAGACATCCTTTTTGAGAAGATGATGAAATGGATGGAAGCGATTGAAAAGATGAGAAATAAAATGATGAATAGATTGTAACTTTCCTTACAAACTATGAAGTTGATGAAGGTTAGTAGGTGGAGGAATTTTGAGAATAGCCTTGATTTTAGTGGGATCAACTTCAATGCCACGTAAATAAACAATAAAACCAAGGAGCTTGTCGGAGAGAATATCAAAGACACACTTATTAGGTTGAAGGTGAAGGCAATATTTGATGAGACAATGAAAGACCACTTTAAGGGCATCAAGGTGCTTGGCCCAATGTTTAGATTTGGAAAGAATATCATCAATGTAATCTTCCAATATGCTATGCATAATGTCATGAAATATATAAGTCATAGCCCACTGATATGTAGCACCAAAAATTTTAAGGCCAAAGTGCATGACACAATATAAAAAGGTCCCCCAAGGAGTGATGAAGGTGTTTTGTGTTGATCTTCCGGGGTGAGTAATATTTGGTTATAACTTGAGAAACCATCCATGAGTGATAACATCTCATGGCTGATGGTGAGATCAACTAGTTGGTCAATACTAGGTAGAGGAAATTCATCTTTGGGGCAAGCTAAGTTAAGGTCATGGAAATCCATGAAAATTTGGAGTCCCCTATCACTTTTGTGATAGGAACGATGTTAGAGATCCATTAGGGATAGTCAATGGGTAGGATGAAGGAAACTGAAAAAATGCATTGGATTTCTTATTGTAGAAGAAGGGAAATGCGTGGATGCATTTTTTCATCTTCGCTTCATATTTTTTGGCATCGAAATGGTTACGATATTGTGGACCATAATGTTTGGGTCAATACTGGGCATATCAGCATAGGACTAAGAAAAAGCATTGCTATGATCCCAAAGGAAAGAAGTGAAAGCTTACTATTCAAAAACATCTAAAGATTGGTCTATTTTTAAAATGTGTGGGTCATCCTGAGTGTGAATATTGATTTTGATGGTTGATTCATTTAACATGGTTTGTGTCTCAAAAGGTAATGAACAATGAATATAAGAATCTTCCACACCAAGGTAGGTGAGAATAGATTCATCATCCTGACATTAAACAATGTTAATAGAAGGTGTATAATCATTGATCATGTCAGGATACAAGAAAGGAAGAGAAGAGGGAGCCTCGCCATCATGTTGATAAGTTAGAGGTCCCAAGGAAATGGTGTTCACAATTTTTTTAGGAGGAATGGATTTTGGATCCATAGACTTTGTAGGTGAAGGTGGTGAATTTGGTGATGGGGTGGGGAATGTTTATCATCCTCAATGAGTTTGACTAAGGCATTCTTGGGAGATGGTTTGAAAAATCCAATACCACTATGGTATTTATGCTTACAAGTGGTACAAGGAATGATAGTATGGTGAACTTATTCATAGAAACTGAAGCATGACCCATTCCAAGCACAATGATGGAGGAAGGTTTGGGTGAAGTGAAGGTTGGTTAGAGATTGAAGATCGGAGGAAAATGGTCGAGTTTGGGAAGGTGGCTCGGGTGAGTAGGTAGAAGCATCAAGTCCCCCATATGTTAAGTTGGTACGAAGGTGGGGAGGACCATAGGGGAAAACCTTTCCTATGCGGTGATCATAGTGGGGATGTTAGTGAAGGTTACCATACTCTTGAGGAGTAAGTAATGTGTCAATGTTATATAGGTGGTACTCCCCAGTGAGGCATTGAAAAACACCATCTAAGGGATTAGTAGTGGGTATGTGGATAGCGAAAATGGATGAATCACTAGACAATTGGGAAGAAGAAGCATTGGATGTTTGATAATTAGATGGGTTGGCTGATGGGTCGATTCTGAGAAGTTGCGAAAAATTGGGAATAGAGTTAGTTGTGGAAGATGTAGTTGTAGAAGTTTTGGATGAGGTAATAGATGAAGAAGAAGTGGTAGCAAAGTGGTAGATGCCTTAGCTTGTATAAGGACATCATTATATCGATATGACATGTTACATGTCTTGAATGGTGAAGGGTCGAATGGAATGGTATAGTTGTGTCCTTCATGTTCAAATTTTAAATAGTGGTGTAAGGTTGAAGGAACACAACCCATGGCATGAGATCCAACGGTAGCTAAGTAATATGTTGTACTAGAATAATTCACTTAGGTATGGTATGGGGCCCCACATGAATGTGGATAATGATGGTGGCAAGGGTGGAAGTCATGATATCATTGAATGAATGTAACATAAATGGTTTATTATGCATGTAATTTACAGGATGTGCATTTGGTGTATTCATGAGAAGAAATGATGTTAATAGTAGTAGCACCGCCATCTATTGTAATGTGTCAAACATGTATATTATCAATGTAGATGGAAATAAAAGGGTGGGATCAGATCATTCGATTGAGAGGTACAATCTCATCGTTAAAGAAACCGAGAGCGGCTACTTGATGAGTGGTGAAGCAAGAGAAGAGGAAGGGGCTTAGTGGTGAGAGAGGCCACATGGTGAGGACTGATAATAGACACAACATGATTAGGGTCATTAGGTAGAACCTCAATAGATTACAAAACCTCAATGAGGGCCTGTCATCACCAATCCGACACTACGATAATTCTCCACTGGGAACTCCTCGTGCTATGATTATTTACTAATGCACAACCTTTAGTTTGGTGGATGTAATCTAGAAACACAACAAAAAACATAACACAAGAATACCATAGACTATGATATGAAGGAATGATGACAAATCTGAAATATAAGTGTAAATTATAATATCAACATGAAATTGTTACAATCTCACCCATGAGGTACTTCAAGTGTTACTGACTTCACTTGCCTTCCAACAATAACTATGGGAGAAACTCTATTGATGGTGAATCATAACACCCCGAATGTCTCGCAACTCGATGGGTTGAGACTCTTAATGCGAATGCATAACATGGAGCTTTTCCCAAGTGTGGGACCTTGTGAATCGAGAAAGATCTCTAGATGAAAGCCGGTTCTTATTCCTCTATTTAGATGCACACATAAAAATGCAGAGGGTTTACTAAAAACCTAATCTAACTTTCGAAGGAGACAGTGGTAAGAGGATGCATAAAAATAAACCTAAACTAACAAAGGTGATGCACCGAGGAATGAAGAAACACCTGTCTTGCCAATAAACACAAACAATTAAAATGCAATGCAAGATCATGCACTGAGATAACCCATTTGTAGTGAAAGATCAAGAGGATGAAAATGAACATAGAGAGGGTTGAGAATCATCCACGTAAATGCATTATTTTCTCCAAAGATTTATACAATACACTACAAATGCCAAGAGGCAAAGTTGCATTACAATTTTAAATGGGAGGTTTGAACTCCACAAATTCACTGCTTAAAGAGAATAAGGGAGGGGAAAAAGAATGTCCAACCTTTAGAAATAATCCCCTCCTTAAAATTTATAGGAAGAATGAGAGAGAAAAGAGAGAGGAATTCCAAATCTACCCCAACCACCTCTAGGTTGCATTTAATTCATCTCATTATGGTGGTAGGTGAGAACCCTAGCAAACCCAAAAATGGCGAATTGTATTTTTCATTTTTGAAGAAAATTTTCTCACCCAATTAAAGATATCCAATTGTAGTTAGATAGAGTACCTTGTAATCTTCCGAAAAGTCAAACCTTGTGTGAATCCGAGCTCCCTGTGAAAAGTTATGGCCATTTGAATATCTGTGTTAGGGTTTGCTTTCTGTCGAGGTGTCAACGCTCAAAATGTTGTGCCTCCTAAAGATGTGCCTCAACGCATCCATCCTCATGTCAACATACTCTTAAGTGCACCATAGGCACTAAAAATTTGGTGTTGATGTTTTGTGCCTTGTGCGTCCTCACCGCACGCTTGGGCGTGAATTTTCGTATGTCGACACTTTCATGGCCGTGTGCCTCACTCGCACCTTGGGCATGAATTTTTGCATGTTGACACTTTGTGCTGTGTGCCCCTAGCCTGCGCCTTGGGCGTAAATTTTTGCATGTCGACACTTTTGCTATGTGCCCCCAGCCTATGCCTTGGGCGCAAATTTTCGCATGTCGACACTTTGTGATGTGACTATATTTACCCGAGGGGAGATATATACAACTTCACAATGGATTCTTTAACACACCTTCTAAATGATGGCTTCCTTTACACACTTACTCATACAAGTATTTCTCACTACTTCTCTCTATGCTAAATGAGAGGGGTGGCCTCTTTATTTATAGGAATTCAGGATTATCCACCCTATCTCTAAGATAGAATAGGAAATCTCTTCCGCCAATCATATTCTATGCCTAAACTCTTGCCTTTACATGTAGGCTTATCTTATAAGATAAGATAAACCTTATCATCTCACATGGGTTCCACCTTTTTAGACTTTTCCACAAATAAAATACACAAAATATTTATAACATCACTCTTTTTCCTTATTACAAATATAATATTTATAATTCATAATCATGTAGACCCTACTTCTCTACTTACCCCAACTTTGACATTTTAACATTACCGGACCACTTACGACAAATATTTGCTTTTTACCACAACATTCCTTTGTACTTTGACTATTATTGTACTCTACTTTATTGGTGCAGCACGTACTAATGGTGCCATCATCTTCATCGACGCCACTACTAATCATGCTTAACAACATCCTATTCCTAATACATACATAATAAAATAGAAATTACAGAGGAATATTTTAATGTCGACATTTTCCCCCTTCCTAGCTTCTACTCCGTCCTCAGAGTAGACTATTCTGGTGCTTAGAAAATCTTTAACTTTTCGTGGTTGACCCATTTCGTAATGGGAGTGCCATCCAATTCCTCTAGTCGATATGTACCATTTTCATGCATAACTACTATTTTGTAGGACCCCATCCATTTGGGAAGAAATTTTCTTTGCCTTCTTTTTTTGTATTTGGAATCATATACTAGAACTAAGTCATTCACATGAAATGGAGACCAATAGATATTTTGATCAAAGTATTCCTTCTGCTTCATTTTCTTCTTATAGCTTGTATCCTTTGCTATTTCCCTCATTTTCTCTAACAAATGAAGATGCACTAACCTTTCTTTTATTGAATCACTTTCATCCATCCTTTCTTTTTCATAACTCTCTCACAGTTGGAATATCAAACTCAATAGGAAGAACTGGATCAATGCCATAAGCTAACTGAAATGGGGAGTATCTTGTTGCTGAATTTGATGTTGCCCTATATGCCCACAATGCTGCATGAATCCTTTTATCCCACTTATGTACCTCGTAAGGCTGCTTCTTTTGCTAGAATTTGACACAACACAAAATTTGTTCGTTCAACCTATCCATTTGTGCTTGGCTTGTATGTTTTTTTCCTTCTTGTTCTTAATAGAAAACTTGTTCACTAGGGCCTCTACCATCTCATTAATGAAGTGGCTTCATTGATCATTGCTTGCAATTTCTAATGGGCAACCAAATATAGTGACAATGCATTCATATATGAACCTTGCCACTTCATCCATGGAAGTTGTTTTCAATGGCCTAGCTTCAACCCACTTGGTTAAATAATCTGTGGCAACTACAATATACTTATTTTGGTGTGGGGTAGTTGGAAGTGGACCTACAATATCTATTCCCAATTTTCAAAGGGACCAAGTGGAAGAATAGGGCATAATGGAGCTGATGAAGTCTTACGGTTACCATGTGTTTGACAAATATCACATGTCTTACAATAATTATAACAATCTCTAAAAAGAGTGGGCTAGTGATAACCTGCATCCAAGATCCTTCTTGCTGTAAGTTGTCCAGAGAAGTGTCCTCCACATGTACCATTGTGGAATTCTTCTATCAGCTCCTTCCCTTGATCATGTCCAATTGCCCTCTTGTACTATCCATCAGGTCCTATTCAAAATAATACTCCATGTAGAATAGAATATGGATGACTGGCTTGAGTAATCTTCCTCTTAGTCTTTGTATTGGCACCATTAGGAAACTTGAATTCATTCAGATAATTCCAAATATCTATGTATTCACTAGGGATTGTGTCAAGGGATAACAATGCTACATCTAGGAAATCATCATCATCATAAGATGAACCTAAACCATCATAGGCTCGAGAGAGTGCATCCGTATTGACATGCTTTTTTCCGGCCTATCTATAATATCAAATTCAAATTCTTGTAGCAAAATTATCCATCTTGTTATCCTCCCTGATGGGTTAGGCTTATTTACAATATATTTTAGATCCTGATGATCTGTTACAACTATAAATTTCTTCCCTAAAGCAAGTAATTTCTAAACTTCTTTACAGCAAAAATGATAGCTAGAGCCTCTTTTTCAGTTACAGTATAATTTACCTCAGCATTGCTCATTTGTCTACTCCCAAAGTAAACTGGATGATCATTCCCATTTTCATCCTTTTGGCTCAGATTACTTCCTAGTGCTGCATCTGAGGCATCAGTATACACAATGAATGGCTTGCTCCAATCTAGATTCTTTAAAATAGGTGAAGACACCAAGGCTTCCTTCAGTTGTTCAAAAGCTTCATGTGCCTTATTTCCTAGTTCATAAGTAACATCCTTCTTCAAGAACTGGGTTAGTGGTTGTGCAATCTTTGAGAAATTCTTGATGAACCTTCTATAGTAACCCACATGGCCTAAAAATGATCTCAACTTACTTCTATTCATAGGAAATGGTAACTCTTTGATTTTTGAAACTTTATTAGGATCAAGTACAATACCATCTCTGGATACAACATGCCCTAACAAAACACCTTTAGAACATCCAAAGACACACTTTGTAGGGTTTAGTGAGGCTTGTGCTTCATCTAACCTTTGAAATGTTGTCTCCATCTAGTGCAGGTGGTCCATATTGCTCCCATAGATGTAAAAATCATCCAGAAATACTCTGATGAAGTTCTCAATGTAGGGTTCAAACACCCTATTCATCAAGCACTGGAACGTTTCAGAGCATTACACAACCCAAAAGGCATAACTCTATAAGAAAACGTTCCCCAAGGAGTGGTGAACATGGTCTTCAGTTGATCTTTCTCTACTATACGAACTTGGTTGTATCCACTATATCCATCAGCAAAACTATAGCACTCCTAGCCAGCTACTTCATCCAAGATCTGATCTGAGAATGGAAGAGGGTAATGATCCTTCTTTGTTTCCTTGTTGAGCTTCCTATAATCAACACAAATGTGTAGTTTCCCATTCTTTTTTATTGATATCACAATGGGAGAAACCCATTCTGAATTCTCCATAGCAAATATGAATCCTTGCATCAAGCAACTTATCTATTTCTTCTTTTACAGTCTTGGAAAATTAGGATTCATTCTATATGGCATTTTCTTTATGGGCTTAGCACCATCTACCAGCTCAATAGAATGTTCTACCCAACTTACTTGATGGAGTTCCTTGTAATCAAAAGTGAATAGGTGTATGTACCTTCGAAAGAGCCGGAGGTAGGATTCCTTCTCATTCTCTATCACAAAGATCACCAATCTTTATTTGTTGGAGATGATCATCAATTTCTTCTTGAGATAATTTTATGGGTTCATGAGTCGGTGTGGACTGGGAAGGATATCCATGACCGAAACATCAACCTCACTTTCTTCATCTTCTATGTCCACTTCACTAGTACTAGAATAATTAGAGGATGTCCAATCATCAGTTTCATCACTTGAATCCACAGGTTCTACCTTATGATGTCAAGGGATCATGTTTATCTTCACCCTCTCTCTTCCACATCCAAGTGTCATAAAGCCTTCATTCCAGTAGTTTCTTGCATGAACTCTCCTTAGCCATGGCCTTCCTAACAACATTGGGTATGCAACAGTACCATTTTTCATCACCTGAAAGTATACCACACATACAATACCCATAACAGATATTTCCACATTTGAAACAACACCTTCTAGTTTAGTTTTTCCCTTATTTAATGACCTTAACATAAGTGTTGAGGGGCGATCAATTTTTAAACCCAACATATTCATTACAGACTCGGTCATTACATTAACTATAGCACCTCCATCAACTAAGACATCATGAATTGAAATACCATTACATAATACCTTAGCTTGTGGAGCATAAGGATCTGCCTCTACCTCCAAAATAGGTACCTCAACCTCCTTACTTCATCGAGCATTGAGTCCACTTCGCAGCTCCCGCCTCTTCTCAGAAGACATAGCCAGAAGTTGACCATATGTAATATTAGCAGGCCTTTTGGACAAATCTTCTAAGATGGAGTATGGTCCTTGTCCCTGTGAAATTAGAAAATCTTACACACCCAACTTTCTTCTCCTATGTTTCTTACTAGTTTCTCCTTTCATCTTCTTAGGATCATTTCCATCTTGGTTATCTTTTTTCTTTCTTTTTTTTGTTACAAACACATCTACTTCATTATTTATGCACTTATCTACTACATCAAAAGAATTCACATGTGATTTTCCTTTATCATTATCTCTTGTACCAAATGTAGAAGCTCTATCTAGACAATTATACTTATAATGACCCTTTTTATAACAATCATAACATACAACTTCAGAAATATTTCTTTTTGGGCCTCTATCTCCTCCCTGAGAACTAAATTCCTTTCCTTGAAGAAGATTAATAGTTAATTGAACCATCTTCTTGAGCATATCTTCATACTTAGTAGATGTACTAGGAAAATATTTGTGCTCACCGAGAGTGGTTGTGGATTCTGGACCAAAGGTGTTGGTGTAGGCTCTACCTTAGCAACAATTTATTTGGGCTCCTCTTCCATGCTTTCTCACAATCTCCTTTGCTTGTTTGATGGTAGTTGGTGGTCATACTTCACTAGTTGTCCGATCTCTGGCTTCATCCCAAGAATGAAGTTCTTACAAAGGAGATTATCCATGGCATTCATCAACCCATCCACTAATCCTTCCTTCCAGATCCGGGCATCGATATTCCTCCTAAGCTCTAGAACACGAGCATGATAATCCCTTATCTTCTCCTTCTCTCCTTGGGATAGCTTTGTGATATCGATCATGAGATCTCGCATATTTTTGTTGTTCACCAAATTCTTCAAGAAACCTTTCAATTAATAAATCCCATGAATTTTTCACATTATCACCTAGTGTTTCAAACCACCTAAGAGTTGAACCATCCAAAAAGGTAGGAAAAATTCAGTCCATTGTTTCCTTCTTATGAGGCCATTACAAATTCAAGATCGTTTAAACTCTTGAATGAAAGAGGAAGCATATTCATTAGATTGGGATGAAAAAATAGGAATCTTCCCCATTTTAAAAAGTAACCGCAGTGAAATACCAATTCACAAGTATAATCAAGTAAGACTTTTTCCACAAATAATTGGACTCACTACAATAAAAGTGACTTTACACCTTCTATCGTAAAATAGGAATGACCACAAAAACTTGACTTATGCGGTAAAACCGACTTTACTCGTGGTAAACACTATTCACAAAAAGTGAAGTTATTGTGGTAAATACTATTCATGGTAAAAAGTAAAGTTACTGTGGTAAATACTATTCATGGTAAAAAGTGACTTTACCATGGTAACTACTATGCATAATAAAAACAAGGTTACCCTCCAAATGATTTTTGACTAAGGGGGAATATTTCTCCAGAAAATCCACCAACGAGGAATGGTCCCAAAGCAATGGAACAAAAATTTCATCACCAATCCGGAATTATGATAGTTCTCCACCGAGAACTCCTCATGCTATGATTATTTACTAATGCACAACCTTTAGTTTTGTGGATGTAATCTGGAAACACAACAACAAACATAACACAAGAATACCATAGACTATGATACGAAGGAATGATGACAAATCTGAAATATAAGTGTAAATTATAATATCAACATGAAATTGTTACAATCTCACACATGAGGTACTTCAAGTGTTACCGCTTCACTTTCCTTCCAACAATAACTATGGGAGAAACTTCGAATGGATTCTTTAATACACCTTCTAAATGATGGCTTCCTTTACACACTCATATAATATTTCTCACTACTTCTCTCTATGCTAAATGAGGGGGGTGGCCTCTTTATTTATAGGAATTTAGGCTTATCCACCCTATCTCTAAGATAGGATAGGAAATCTCTTCCGCCAATCATATTACATGCCTAAACTCTTGCCTTTACATGTAGGCTTATCTTCTAAGATAAGATCAACATTATCATCTCACATGGGTTCCACCTTTTAGAATTTTCCACAAATAAAATACACAAAATATTTATGAAATCACTCTTGTCCTTATTACAAATATAATATTTCTAATTCCTAATCATGTAGACCCTACTTTTCTACTTACCCCAACTTTGACTTTTTAACATTACCGGACCACTTACAACAAATATTTACTTTTTACCACAACATTCCTTTGTACTTTGATCTACCGTACTCTACTTTATTCGTGCACCGTATTGATGGCACCGTTATATTCTATCGACGCCACTACTAATCATACTTAACAACATCCTATTCCTAATACATACATAATAAAATAGAAATTATGGAGGAAAATATTAATGTCGATAGGCCCTGTCAATGAGACTCGAGAGGTTTGGACAAGGTCAGTACAAAGATATTTTGAGATGATTCTAGTGCAATTATTTAAGAATTGTATGATGGGAAACCCCGTGAAGTAAGATATGTGGGTCCACCGATGGTGATTTTTGGTGTAGGTGCATATGGAATATTGGGTAAAAGTGTAGTAGATGAGATGTTTTTTCTCCTTTCCTTTTTCCTTCTAGACTCAAGTGGAAATTTGAACCATATTAATCTATGGTAAAGGAGAAAGTGAGTCATGATGGGTGTAATGGCAGGATGAAAAAAATATATGGTGAGGGCATATATTGGTTTTGTGACAATAATACAGACACATTGGCATTTTGGTAGAAGTTTTTATAGCTCTTTTATGCAGCACCATATTGATCTCAAATGTTGGAGGATGATAAAAGGGTTGTGGAGGTGGATATGATGAATAGGTAAGAGATGAGGATGTGTGGTGATAGGTGAATGTGCAATAGGTTCCTCATCTAAAAGATCGTCATCGTCAAAGTTTTCTTAAGGAGGACATAGTTAGAGAAGAATAATCTTAAGATCCTTACCTTGGCACATGATGGTAAGAAATTTTTTTGGTATGTCAAACCTTCTCCGGTTTAGGTTTGAGTGGGTCGAAGGTCTAATTGGTCACAATTTAATGGTAGAGGTTTCCAAAAAGGTTAGCTAGGATGTTGGCGTAGGACCCCGACCAATGGATCACAATGTGAAGTAAGTGTGGGTTGGGATGGAAGTGTGGATGAATTTATTGGGAGAGGCACCACTAGAGTTATAATCAGAGGATGAGTAAGTTTTACCACTTGTTTGGTAGCTAATATGGTTTTAGTTTTGGATTGCACCTTCTTGGGTAAAGATGTAGCAGGTGAACTAGTTATTGGAAGTAGTGGAGGTTTAACTACCTCTTTGGAGGGTAGTGGGTTCTTGGGCTATGGCTGCACCTTATTGGGTAAATGTGAAGAAGAAGTGTGTGATGTAGAAGGAAGGTAGATGATGTGAAGGGTCCGGGTTATCCAAGGTGATAATGGAGGTGTAGTGAAGGTTATAATAATAGGAAATGTGGAAGGTAGTGATTGAAGAGAAGGGAATGGCATGGGTAATGATGAGGTTACTAGAAGTGATGTAGGTATAGGAGGTAAAAAGGATGTAGGTGATGGTGAAGGTGTAGGATGTGTAGGTAATTTGGGTGCAACAAAGGATCGTGACAAGGTATGCTATTGTGCTTTTTTTTCACCTTAGGTAGGAGGTTTCTTGACCAAGGTTGATGACTGGGGTCCTAAGATAGATGGAAGGGGGTGAAGGTAGAAGAGGGGTAGTGGGAAAATCTAGTGTATGTGACCTAAGAGGTTAGGTCTTCCTCTTAAGTGGGGGAATATTCTCATGATGACTTGTGAGGATTTGGCTAAATCTAGTTTGACAGAGGATGGACTGAGGCTTGATGCCGACATGACTCCTAATGTGGTAATGGGTTTGAATGCAGAGGAAGATATAGGTGCAGGAGAGGTTTTAGGCATTGTCAAATTTTCATTTGATGGTAAAGGTTTAGGTGTGGGTTTTGGTGATGAAGAAGAGGTCATGAAAACTCGACATGGTCATGGTGGGTTTGTTTATCTGAAACACCTTTCGATAGATCATGGAAGTATTAATAGACAACATTTGCATGGAATTGTCAACATAATCCAAGAGATTAGCCAAACATGAAAATGGCACCATTGTAGGGGGATGATGTTGATTTTGTAGTAATCCCTGTAAAGAATGTCTATGAGACAGGGAATTGGTTGGCTTTAGACTCTGTGGGTATAAGAGCCAAGAGAAAATATACAGGATCATTAAAATCCAACTAAGAATTGTCACCAATAGGAAGGATGATCTTTAATGGGTCCCCATGGGTAGGGGAGATGACAAGTTGGATGAGGTAGGTTCATCTTTTGGTGAAGAGGAAGGTAAACATGAATGTCTTATGGGTATAAGAGTAAGTACTATGGGTTGTTTGTCTGGAGAGAGGAGAGTGGGGAAACTACATTGGTGGATATGAAGGAATCCTCCATGGGTGAAGGAGGAGTTAAGGGATATTCCTTTGTGGGTAAAGGAACATATGAAACAAGTTCCTCTATGGATGAAGGAGCTCATGTGAGAATATCCTTGATAGATGGAGTAGGAGGAAATTGAGGAAGAGTTTGTATGATGTTGAAAACCGCATGAACCTCACAAAAGTTATTGTTATTGGTCGAGGTTTCTCACGGTTTGGTTAGACACGATGGGGTATGATTTACGAATGGATTTTTGAAGATGTGAAGGTTTTGATTAGTATATGCATTAGGATTATCCAAGACGAGATCTCCATTATCTAACATTTCTTAGATGATATTTTTGAAAGTTATACAATTACCATCACTATGACCTTTAACATGATGATAGTTACAACAATCGTTTTCTTTGTACTATGCATGCATATGATGAGAGGGGTAAAAAATGGTATGTGGTTTGATGTGTGGAAGAGTGACTGCTGGATTTTATAAGTTTTTCTAAAAATGAAGAGTAGGGTTCTCCTATGGGAGTATATTTTTTTTCTCTTGCTTAAACTAGAAAGCTTGAATAGGAGAAAGGTTGGAAGAAGTCTTTGATTGATTGGATGGGTGAGATGGGCCAACTTTTAAAACTACTACGTGTTTGGCGAGATACTTTTACTTTAGAGTAATTATTTTGTAGTTTGGAAGAAGAAGAGGTATCATTTGATTTAAACATAATGTTCTTGTTACACAATTGTATCTTCTTCTCTTCAATGACACAAATTTCAAGTTTCTAGGCCATGGTGAATGCCTTGTCAAATGTGCAAAAGGTTTAAACTTGGAGGGTTGGAGAGATGTGTCTAGCACAAGCCCTAGTTAACAACTCTATTAACTTAGTTTGAGGTAGTTGGAATGTGAGATGGTTGATCAAGCTCCACCAATGAGTGAAAAAATTTGTGATAGATTTGTCTTCGTATTAATGTGTCACGTATAAGTTGGTCATGGTGACCTTCTTCACAGTGTTGATAGAAAAGTGGTCTAGGAAAGGTTGAGCTACTTAGTTGAATAAGAAGTGAGAAAATTGAGTGCCTAAGTAGAGCACTATACCAATCCAAAGTAGGTCCTGTCAAGGACAATGGGAATTTCCATAAGAGCAAAGTGTCATCATGAGTAATCAAATAACACCCATGTTTAAAAGACCACAATTTTGTTGCGAGTCTTCTTTGATGTAAGGAAAAATTAGAATAGATGGGTGAATGGGCTCATTGTAAATCCTATGTCAAAGAGTTACATGAGCCGAGAAATGCTTCTAATGTCCGCATCTTGTCCATCATCATTTTCATAAGATCATTGATAGGTTGCGATGACTCGGGTAACCCCCGCATTATAAGGGGGTAGATGAGGAGGGTATGACGTGGCGATTCCCGGTATGTGGTGGTTTTGAGTATGAAAATTATGAGGGAGGAATGTAGGCCTAGAATAGATGTAGATAGGAAGTATCTGAATAAGCGATACATGAAATAGGGGTTATTGGTGATAAGTGTAGGTAGGTGGAGTGGACGTAACAAACCTCATAAAAATAAGAGAGGAAGAGATTGTGGGATGGGGAGGAAAATGTTTTGGAAAGGAGTATGGCTGCCAATGCCATGGGTGGCTAAGATGCAATAGGTATATGAGAAGTGGAGGGTGTAGATAGACCTACACTCAAGGTGGCTAATAAAGGCATGATTGACATCGTAAGAGTGATTAATGTCAAAGGCATGAAAATGCTCAGGTACATAGATATCAATGATGTAGGGTCAAGCTGGGACACCACAAGTGGTAAGGTGGAAGAGGGTAAGGACAAGCTAGTATTAGTTGATATGGAAGTGGGTGTGAGGGTAGGTGGAATGGACACATGCATGTTGTATACAAGCTGCCCTAATGAATCATAGGTAGATGAATGAGCAAGATAGTACTATAGAGTAGTGGGGTTGTGATCAAGGAGTCTTTCAAACTCCTCATCACCAATGGCAATGACAATCTCCCGATTGGGGTCCATGGGTGATGAGATTGAAGGGGGTGATGGACTAGGTGGGAGTGGCTAGTGGCTAGTGTGAAACATGAGAGCATTAGCTTGTTTATGAGTCAAAACCATATGACTGATGATAAAATAGGTATTATTAACTTCATTGATGATGTAGAAAAACATAGGTAATGGGAAAAATCAGTTTAAAATAAGTGATTATATTGATATTCTGATTAGAAAATTAAGACACGAGAGACCGATTTCGGTTATGGTAACAAATGCCAATATAAGGGTTATTATTGTTGGTCAAATCATACCAATGCTAACTATTGTGAAGAATAAGAGATTCAAATATTTGGCAATGACAGGTGAAAATGGGTCAACTTGGATCCTAAAAATGATATTAGAGACTCAAGAGTGGAATAAAAATGGTAGAACAAAACCATGAAAAGAACATGAAGGTGAAGAATACTATTTTCAAAAAATAACTAAAAAGTATATAAATTGATGTTAGTAAGATGATACAACTGATGTCAGTCACTGGACTGATATCGGTTGCTATGAAATCTGGGAAGAGAAGAAAAATGGAGTTTTGGTGATTTAGATCAAATAAAAGGGCCAACCCAGAGATTGAGTATGGCTATGAGGAGTCCTAATAAACCTAGAATAAAACCAAAATACACTAGTTGTGATGTGGGGTATAAAAGGATAAGAATGAATGAAGAAACACAACTCACACCTCAAAACACAAGCAAACAAAAAGATAACAAACACAAAATCCTATGCTGTAGATTTTTATGTTGTGGCTTATGCCATTTAGGATTGGATGTAGCGAGAAAATAATTTATGGTTAACAAAGGTGCCCTATAAAATTTGACAACTATGGATGGTTTTGGGTAAGTTTTGGCATGGGAGATCCTTCTCTGAGATGATGACTGGACAAAGAAACTAGTTGGAGCCCACTATCAATCCTCTGATCGTGTGATCGTTGACAACTTCTTCGGGGAAAGATGTTGTTTAAGAATTGTGTAATTTGGTTTTAGTGATTTGGTATAGAGAATGTGTAAAATGTGAGCTATGGTTTAATTTTTCAACCATCAGCTGGGCATGACTTCCAACATATAGGTTGCCCACAATTTTAGATTAGCTATAATGCAACAAAATCAAAAATGCAAGTGCACAAGTTTTAAAACCCAAATCCAAAAAATATATTTGATGAGAACAAATTATGAAGAGGTTAAGGGTATGACTCTCACTAAATGAAATACAAAAAGAGAAAGAAGAATTATTTTTAATCCCAAAAAACAAGTGTCATTGAGATAATCAGAAGAAAAGAATGTTTCTAGAGAAGAATTTTAATGTGAACTCATTTCAAATAAAAATAGAGACGCGATATTTCCCTAGGAATGAACAATGTAAAGAACCCCTGATGGGTCCCACTGGGCATGCCAAGATGTTTCACCTAATTTTTGATTTGATTTGAAATGGAATAGGAAATAGGTTAGGAGGAATACCTATGATATGTAGGTCGAAGTTTGAATGTGCGCGTTACTGACTTTTTGATCCAAAGTGATCATGAAGAGCTTCCCTTTGGCTAAGAGGAAGGACCTGTATAAGAAACATACAATACCATCAATTAATATTAAATAGCAAGAGTCAGAGGACTACCTAGCAAGGCTAGATTTGGGAAGTGTGATGCTTTCTCAAATGGCTGCCAATCCTCTATTTAATACAATTCAATGTGAATAAGAAACTGAAATAAATAGTTCCTATTGCAATGTAATGATTTAGGTTTCTCATACACACAATACACTAGATTTTATGCTAGATATTAAAATAACACTAAATCTAATTAGAACCGGGGTTTGTTCAGTCAAATAAGTTTTCAAAGGTCCAATAAGGGTCTAGGGATGATTGGTTGAAGTTTGGGTTGATTTTGGGTGAGTGGGAAGCTTTCTGGTTTGAGAATGTGAAATGACATAGAGACCAATATCGGTCTAGTGACCGATGCCGATATGGGGACTAAATTGACGTCGGTAGGGGAAATAGGTAGTAAATTATTAAAAATGGGTTTTTAGGCTCTCTGTGATTGCACAGAGAGTGAGGGTAGTGTGGTTTGGGTCGTAATATGGCTGAGAAGACTCAAGGATACTAAGAAGGAGGTTTAGAATGGTGAAAATGCTTGGGGTGGTTAAATAGTGGGTTGGTGGGAAGAAGGTGATGTATGGGTAACAGAAGAAATAAAATACCGAACGAAGTAAATAGATTGTTGGGCCCCTTCAATATTGTCTAAGTAAAAAGGGCGTAAATGGGGCGTTAAAGAATAGGCACGCAAGGATAAGGCATGCGGGGCAAGGCTTTAAGAAACCCATGGTTCACATGTGGAAAGAACCAAGGGTTCGTGCCTTAGCCATATTGGGGCGTTTTGGTAGAACATGTGAAAATCATAACCAAACTATGCATGAAAAGTGGATAAGGTGCCATCCACGGCGACAAGGTGGCCCGGAAGGGACATGCCTACAGTAGAAGATTCTAGAAGCTCATCATGGTAAAGAGTGGAAAGTTCGGGCCTGAGGAGAATGCTCTTGCATGGAGGATCAGACACTTGGCATAGATCCGAGGCCGTTAGAGGATGAGTTAGTAGTCCAGAAATCCTATATATACAAGCACCTACAGAAGGAAGTAGATATATATAGAGAGAGGGCAGAGCTCTGCAGAAATACTGCAAGAACTCTGTTAGTTTGGGTAATTATGTTTAGGGAAGGATGTATCAAGGGTATGGGTTATAAATTTATTTTGAGAGCCTAGTCATATGAGTCCAGATATAATGCATGATTGTGGTCTACTTCTCTGTAACATTTTGTAATGGCTCCATGAATGTAATGAGGTTACCAACTTACAATGAATATGAACATTGATGATTCTAATGCATACATTTTTCTCATAGTTCTTTCTCATTTATGTTTATGATTAAGTATGGATGCTTGTGCAACTTCTTTCTATTTTGGTATAAGTTATTCAATCTATTAAGCATTTTCTGTCTGGAATGACTGCAAGGACCTAGAAGCCACTCCTGAGCTCTATGGTGCTTGTATGTTTTACTTCCTTCCAATTCTCTTAAACCTAGATCATAGATGATGTTTCCCACTAAAATCACATAAAAGAGAGAATCACACTTGTTCATTCCTCAAGTGAGCGTGCAAGACCCGTTGGGTGATAGGCCGGTGTGCATGGGCTTGTTTTCTTTTATGATAAGGGTAAAAATGACTACATCTTGGTTCCATTTCAGGACCTATTTTCGAAGTTGTAGTGGGAAATGACATACATCATGATCTGGGTAATGAGTAATGATAGAATGTTTAACTCTGGAAAGTGTTGAATCATGGTTCAAGAGCATGGAGGATGAATTTGCTCAAAGATTCAGCACTGGACCTGAGTTTGATGCACATAGATGGGTAGAAGAGAACCTCTACCATGATTTATATGAAACATTTTTCTATTGTTTCCCAGTAGAACTGTATGAATGGATCTCAACATATGCATCTAGATCAAGCTGGTATTCTAGATCATGCACGTGGACCCAAGAAGATTACCAGAGGCTGCAGGATGTAGATTTGATGTGGACTCGTGTTGTGGATCATTGGTGGGAAGGTGTGTTGGCTAGCTACACTCTAGAGTATGCTATTTCCACATATTATTACATGGAAGTTGTTGAGTTTAAATTTCTACGGGAGCCCAAAGGATCATTTCTACATGTTATCCCTCTAGTAATGAAGATCCTGGTTATTACTTTGGGTTTAGAGGCATTTCTAATGGCCGGATAAACCATTTGAGTCGTTGGGTGAGGAGCTAGGGTGGAGGAAGATGGCAGATATTATGACGGAGAAGGAAAGAGAGGAGAGACGGCTCAAGTATAGTGAAGCACGTGAAAGGGAGATTACTAGATGACGTGAGGCTACAAGTGTGATGGATCTATGGAGGAAGACATTGCGGGAAGGAGTTGAGGTTCACACGGAGGATGTGGAACCTGAGTAGTCTGTGCTACCCCATCTTGGAAAGCATGTAAGAGAGACCCCTTTAGCTTCTGATGAGATTTTTCACGTGAGAAAGAAGAGTCATTAGCATTGGCATGTATCTGAACCCACCCAAAGAATGACCAAAACCACGGGACTTGGTTTTCCAGAGCAAGGAAGGAGTATCATTGACCTAGTTGGAACCAGTGGAAGTGACATATCGTGCCTAGGAGGTACAATTTTTCAGTTCCCACCTCTATGGCTACACATATCCTAGTATTCGGAGGAGTCTTTGGACAAGGAGCAAGTATACAAGCCTTGGTCTCACATCTGGAAGTGGCGGGTACAATAGCGGTAGTGGGGCATTATCACAGACCGTCAGCCACAGTTCAGTGGAACCTTGGGGGCACTTGGCACAACTACTACATGACCTGGTGGTTCTAGTGGATTTTTTAGGTTAGGAGGGATGGGACCTAGTGGTTTTGGTGGATCTAGTGGCTTAGGAGGCATAGGACCAGGGTGGACCTGGTGGATCCGGTGGAGGAGGGAACACTGGGAAACCAAGGCTCGCTCGGGAGGACAAGGGCCCCACTTACCCCTTAGGTATTCTTTGAGATATCATTACACTTCTAGATTGAAAAGGTATTAAGGATGTTGTAAAGCATGTTCACAAGTGTGAGATGCTATGGCACGCAAAGGGGATCACAACCTTGGAGTGGAAGGCTAGTCAATTTACAACAATGTTGTAGGGCATGCACATAGCTGGTATAGGAAATATGACCCTCATCAAATGGTGGTGGATTATACTACTTTAAAGAATCGCCTTCTTGGTAGAATTCCACATCCCTGAGTTTGAATAGAAGAGCATCAGTGCCTTGAAGGAGATTCAATAGGGAATGGCAGAGAGTGTGTGGGAGTATGATGCATGCTTTAAAACTCTCTTATCTAAGTTATCTTATGATATTCACCCTTCATAACATGCTCAGTGGTTTGTTGGAGGATTGATCACACCTTTTAGAAGGGCCTTATCTCATAAAACTTTCACATACCCACGCAAGGTGTTGGAAGATGCTCTACATCTTTGAGGTTTTGGTAGTGTTGATATTGGAGTTAGCCCATTCCTGGAGGCTCAAATTGCTGCTATGGCTAAGCAAGCTAGAGAAATTATCCGCAAAATCAGCCCATGAGACTCACAGTGGTTTATGGTGCATGGATTGTGAAGTAGAGGGGCATGTCAAGGGTAGTTTTCCCAGAGGGTAGTACGCACCATGATAGTAGACTGTGAAATTTTTCATGGGGACCATGATGCAAGTAGGTGCCCCTTGTTACAACATGCAATCTAGAAGAATGTGTCTTACTACTATAATATTTACACCTCTACAACCCATGATACTAAGGATTGTAGGCTCATTGATCAGATCCATGAGGCCATTGATCATGGGGTGTGCTAAACTAGCATTGCCAGTAGTTCTAAAGGGGATGATCACCGCTATGAGGAGCGCATGAGATGGTGGCACGCATAGAAGGGGATTTTATGGGGATTCATGATCATGGTAACCGCATGAGGAGGAAGGAGTGAGTTCTGCATGGAGCCTATTTTAATTATGGGTCTACATAACATTATAAATGAGAGTGCCCAGATCTACTATAGTGCTCATGGTGCGAAAAGAAGCACAAGTATGAGGAATGCCTGGAGTTGTTCGAGCACATGAATCAACAACAATGGAAAGACAAGGGAACTATAATGGTAAGCATTAAGAAGATAGACACACAATGGATGCCATGGGTAACACGTGATGCAGGATTGGAACCTATTTTAGTAATAACAAGAGTAGAGGCCACGCACGTAAAGAAATACCAAGGCAGAGGACCCTGGTTTCAAGAGAGGAAGTAGTTCATGGGAAGTACCAGACCCCGCGCATCAAAAGGAAGTATATCAGGATACCATGGATGTCATTCGGAGTTTATAAGGAGAAATCCAATGTCTAAAGGAGTAGTCCAGGAGGGAGGAGAAAAGGAGGAAGGTCGAGGTGCCAAAGGATGACCTAGATGAGGTCAAGGAAGTATGTAAAATGCTAAGGCAAGAGAATGTTATTCCCTTGCTAGGAGCATGGTTGAGGGAGAAGGTACCACGCACCAGGGAAGAGCACGAGAGATAGATCCTGCATGTAAACCTTCCCCCTCATAGCCTTGACTATGACAAGGAGATCACATTGGATGCAATCGTAGATGGATGGCTCCTTAGTAATATCCTCATTGACACAGGTGTGGAGGTCAATGTTCTCACATTGGATGCTTGGCACCAGATGGGAAGACCTGCATTACAAACATCTTTGAATGTTTTTTATATGGAAAACAAAACAAAGGAAATGCCCATTGGTGTCTTAAGGGATGCAGTTATCACTATCCGAGTGGTGCTAAGTTTTTGGGGACTTCAAAGTCTTGGCACTGCCGAGGAAGACAATTCCTAGCACTACTTGGGTGCCCATGGTGTTATAAGAACAATGACCTTTGGTTCAACAAGGGTACATCAGCTTTGAAAATAAGGAGGAATGAGTTATTATACCCTTGGCTGATGGGAATTCGACACCCTATACTAAACCTTTGGGGGAAGAGGTCTTGGATAGGATATATGTGTGCTCAATCAGGGATCCAAAGATAATCCATCCTACCGATGGAGTTATCCAGTTTGAGGATGCTCAGTCAATAAGTGACACCACCAGCCTAGCATGTGATAATTGGGCACATGGGACTTATGAATTGATCGGATGACCGTTGAGAGGATCGGTAAAAAAGTAACAAAGGCACGCATAGTCCAACACATAGGAGGAAAAAAAAACCTAAGTATTCGTGGGGAGGGGCCTTCCTAAGATATTTTTACGGGAGATGGAAGCTCAGTGGAAGTAGGAGAAGGAATGAAGAGGGATGTTAAGTTATGTACTACTCAACACACCTTTGGAATGTTGGTAGGCTACACATTCAGGGAGAGCCTTTTGGAATGGCATGAGGTGAGAATCACTCTCTCTATCAAGTTTTCTAGAAAGCAACATACCCACCACCATTAAGGACTACCATGGTAATGAACCCGCCTCTTTCCACATCAAGCTTGTGAGAAGGTCCGGAGGAAGGTAGAAGATTTACCACCATCCCTTTGGTTATACAAGTTGTATTCGACACCTGTGAGGTTACACGTGCGTATGGTACATACATTATGAGACACACCACCAAACATGGAATTGGAAAGAGCTAGTAGTGACCTCATTCAAATGTTTTAATATCAAAGTACCAAGCCAACGATTGATAATGCATTGTAGGATGTTAAGTGCCTTACCATGGGGGATAGTGCCATGGCAGAAGATAGGCTGTTGAAACTGCTAGGTGGACCAGATTTGGAGGCACGCTTTGAAGAAGAAGTAGAAGAAGCATAAGAGATATAGCTTGAGCACGCGTGCTTGGAAAAGGAGAGAGGGAAATTAGTATATGTTATTGATGGAGAGGAAACATAGATCATAGATGTTAACCATTTTGTGGGGACGCGTGAGGTAGTGAAAAATGTTGATGCTCACGTGCACGTGCCTACCATGAGCCTTTGAAGATAAATAAGGTTAACATTGGCTCAGAAGATGAACCTATGGAAGCTATCATTGGAGATTATTGGTTGGAGAAGGAATTCTCTAAGATCATTGATCTTTTACGTGAATTTGAGGATTTATTCTGCATGGGTACCATGAGCTCAAAGGCATCCACCATTCCTTGGGGGAGATGAGGATAAATTTGAAGGACGGTGCATGCCCGGTCAGGAAGAGACCCTACCGAGATGAATCCCAATTTACGTGTAAAGGTAAAGGAAGAGATAGACAAAATGATAGCTTTTAGAATCATTGAAGCCATGGAAGAATCAGAATGGATAAGTCTAATGGTGATAAGCATCAAGAAGGATGGATGGATTAGGATATGCATGGATTATAGGGAGCTGAACGTAGTTTGTGTCATCGATCCTTTTCCAACCCCCTTCACTGAAGAAATATTAGAGGGAGTCACTGGGCACGAAATCTATTCCTTTACGGATGGATTTTTGGGGTGCCACCAAGTCCGGATTGCAAAGGAGGACTAGGAGAAGATAAATTTCACCACTGAATGGGGAAGTTTTGCATACAGTCATGCCCTTTGGGTTGAAGAATGCGCCTACTATTTTTCACGCATAGTGGTTCAGGCATTCCAGGACTTCATCCATAAATTTCTTCAGGTTTATCTAGATGATTGGACAAAGTGTATGGGCTAGTGAAAGACCACTATGATAATTTGAGGCTGATGTTTGAGAGGTGTCGGTAGTTAAGGATATCCCTCAACATTAAAAAGTGTGTCTTTGCTACACCCTTTGGGATGTTACTAGGGCATATCATATGTAAGGAGGGCTTGCTAGTAGATCCTGCCAAAGTTGTAGTTATTGTGGGATTGGGGGAACCTACTAGCCAGAGTGCAATGTGCAAATTTCTTGGGCATATGGGTTATTATAGGAAATTCATCAAGGGGTATGCCAAGATAGCCACGCCTCTAGAAGAATTGCTCAGACATAAAAGTTCCTTCCATTGGGGAGAGGCACAATAGAAGGCGTTAGACACATTAAAGGTTAGGCTTGTCACCATACATATATTACATTTTCCGTCTTGGGACAAACCCTTCCACGTTTATGTAGATGCCTTAGGAACCACCATTGGAGCAATGCTTACGCATCCAGGTGAAGGAATTGTTGATCACCCTCTATGTTTTTCAAGTAGGAAGTTGACATCGACAAAGTAGAATTACACCACAAATGAGTGCAAAGAATTGTCAATGATCCATGCACTTTTTAAGTTTAGACAAGATTATCTGTGACAACACCCTTTGTATTCTACACCGACCACATGGCGTTAAAGTACTTAGTGAACAAGCCCATTCTACAAGGGCACATATGTCGGTGGGTGCTATTATTTCTACATATTTCTTGAATGATACCGTGAGGATCCTATCAGTAGAGTTCATGGTAGCTCATCAAAAGACTACCCTTATCACCCACAAGCAAATGGAACTACAGAAGCATTTAACAAAATACTTAGTCATACCTTGACCAATATTTGTGATGTCGGAAGACAGGATTGGGATAACAAGGTATCAACCTTATTATGGGCTTATAGGAAAACTTATAAAAAAGCTAAACAATGCCACACCATTTCAATTGGTGTTTGGCATAGAATTCATTCGCCATTTGAATTCATGTTACCTTCTCTGTGAATAACACACACAAGAGGGTTGGGTGATGAGAAAGCACCGGAAGAAAGAATTGATGAAGTGATGAAGCTAGATGAAATATGATGACTCACCGAGTGGAGCCAAACGAGAAGAAAAAGAAAAGAAAAAAATCATGGCACGATGGCAACATCGAAGCGAGAAGTTTGAGGTTGGGCGGATGGTCTTGCTTTATATAATTCTAAGTTTTTGTGCCATCCCGGGAAGTTAAAGGTCCATTGGTTAGGTCCTTAAAATCTCATACAATCTTGATTCGAGGCGGAGTGCCAATTACAAGCTTGGATGGAATGAAATTTCAAGGACACTTAAATGGGAGTAGGTTGAAGCCTAATATAAATAATTCTTCTTGGTGTTTGTAAATAAGGTAGTTTTTCTAGTTAGTTTAGAATTTCCTTTATGCATTTATTTTCTTGTGTTTCCCTTTTCATGTTGTTTTTTTGCACCTTAGGCACCGGTAACCCTTATTACTCTTTGAGGATTTTTGAGTGCACTGCAGTAATCTTGGACATCATTTTAGTGTGGGGTGGAGTGATGTGAAGGAGAGCATGAGTAAAGTTCCAAGAAATTTTGTGTTAAAAATCCCGGTTGAATGGCCCTGTTGAAAGAGGTGCATGGAAAGAAAAGATGGAAAAGGATGGTTGGTGTCAAGATAAGGCTACGTTCAGATCCCATGTATAAAGGAAGAAAAAGTGCATAAGCAACATGAGGTAGGCAAGAGAAAAATTAGGATATAAGAAGTGCCTTTGATCGTTGGTGACGTGCGCGTAAGAGTCTCCTGTCTAGATGGATTGGTTGCATGCCAAAAGGTTGGAAGATTATCGTGTAGGGTCGAGCGCGTGAGTTAAAGCGCTAAAGTCAGACTTTATTTAAAAAATCCATAGAAAATTTGAAATTATGGTGGTAGGTGAAGTAGAATTTAATGCTTAAAAAGGGAAAAACTATAAATAGAGGGTTGAGGCATTTCATTATTCACTTTGTGTATAAGGAGAAAGAAGCATTTTTGCATTTTGCAAACTAGGGCTTCAAAAACTGATCCGTGTGAAGAAAAATTTGAAGAGATTGAGCATAAGTGACTAGTTTGGATCTGCGAACTAGAAGAAAGGGATTTCACGGGTGTAAAAGAGTTGTGAGAAGGCACCGTCTTATGAAAGGATTATTCCAGCTAGGGTTTGAAGAACTAGGGCACATGTTTAAGGAATTTTCTATGCAAATTTGAGATCTAAGGTGGGAAAGAGTGGAAGAATAGAGTTACAAGAAGTGATTAAAGTAAGAAGCAAGCCTATCAATGGCACGCAAGAAATCGAGTTAGCACACCCGAAGGGTAAGGGCAAGGGAAAACAACAAGAAACCAATACGCATATAAACAAAGATTGGTATGAAGAAATGCAATACCAGATGGAGTATTTCTAGGGAAGGAGTGGGAGTCCCATCTAAGAAACATTTCGTGAATGACTATAATCATCGTACGAGCACAATCAAGAAGGAGATGGTACGTTGGAGTTAGTGTGCCCAACAAATAAAAGGACACTAGAGGGTTTGCCCATTTATAACGATGATGTGAAGGTCAAGTTAGAAAAAGTAGGGTTATTGCAACTCTTTGAGTTGCCTTACTTGGGAAGCCTGAGTGCCTCTATCAATGGTTGATGTCGCGCGTGCATGAGGACTACTTCCATTTCGCGGGGCACAAGATGCACATTACCCCTCAACTCATCTCACATTTCACAGGCCTCATCTGTGAAGGAGATGTTTGGAAGACGACCTAGGCGATAAAGAGGAAATTAAGGAAACTATCGCTGCCTATGCATACAAAAAGGGGTCAAGGTACTATGATATCATAGACATCAAGGACCCAAAGTGATGAAGATGGTTGTGCATCTAGTGACTAAGTTAAATGGCGGAGAGGTGGACCTAAGTCAATAAGCCATGGTTACATGTTTGCAAGAAAATCACAGAAGGCACCATCTACAACTTGTCTACATTCATCGTGGATGAGAGCGTAAGCTACGTGAAGGAAGGAGACAAGATCCTGTTTGGTAATGTCCTACTGAAAATTATTTTTTCAGAGATTGGAGTACCTGATGCATCAGAAAAATTCATATGGGAGTACCTGGCTGAGGACCCTTCGCCCACAAAAAAGTGAAAAATACGCATGTGACTCCATGATAAGTATTCACAAGGCGCACCTTAAGAAATGGTATTTGCGCCTAAGGAACACATTTCGGGGGAGAAGCTAAATTTCCTGTGTACCAACATTTCTACAGGTAGGTTCAAACTAATAGATGAGACATGGAGCCCATGGTGCAAGATCCCCTTCACCTTCACAGATCAATACTTCCAAGTGGGAGTAACTTGAGTTTAAAGAGTCTAAGAAGCTAAAACTAGACCTTGGTAATCTGGATCGGGAGCATAGGGAAATGTGCAAAGGGTTGTTCTTCCCTGGAAAGTGCACATACGTGGAGAGGTACGTGTCACATGAAGTACAAATGACAAAGCCCATGACATTTCCCATTGTAGGAGGATCCACACCGTGCATGTACTCTCGCATAAGACCCAAATAGGAGAAGGGCACATAATTGGAGAACGAGGTATCTATGCCTAGGGCTCTAGCTGGTAGGAAGAGACTGTACCCAGGTAGGTAGAAAAGGAGTCGAGAGAAGAAAATACCAAGTGTTGTAGAAACATAGGTAATAGGCTCCCCTAGGACAAGCACCAGGATAAGCATGTATTCACGTAAGAAGAGGCCCTTAGTCAAGGAAAAGACTCAGAGCCAGAAAATCCATCAGACAAGGAGTCCTCGGGAGAAGAAGAAACAAAGTCACCTACACCGAAATCCTGGTTAGGAAGAAGCAGAGGCTAGAGGAGGAGACCACCTCAGAAGAAATTGGAAGTTTGGATAAGCACATAGGTGAAGAAGAAGATAGCAAAGAAGATGTTAGTGGGGAAGATGAGCTTGGAAAAGAACAAGGACCAGTTGTTTTCAACGTACATGATTCAGATGAAGAAGGTAGAGAAGAGGAGCAGGGGTTCCTCTTCATGCGGCGCAAGGATAGCCAGGAAGGGAGAGGTGCCTAGGACATGAGAAGTGAGGGAGATGGCGTGCAGAACACGTAAGGCCCCAAGCCTTATGGTGGAATAGGAAACCAAGGTGCCAGGGAGAGAAGAAACAAAGGCCATCGAGACCTTGGAGGAGGAGAAGTTGAAGCACAACACTGAGCCAATGTTAAACAAAGAGAAGGAGGAGAGCGCGAAAAAAGGACCACGGTAGCACTAGAGGCCCCATTTTAACTGTAAGTATTCCTAAGGGCACGCGCATGGGAGGAAGGTGCATAGGGGAGGAGAGGCCAGGGATGGGTTATATTGATGACCCCAAAAAAGTGTTTCACGCTGCAGTTCAAAGAATGATTCTAGTAGAAGAGCTCATGGAAATGTCATCTTTTGACAAGGAGGCTGCATACCCACGAGATGAGGAAGATGCTCTCATGGGCAATTGAGTCCCATCTTGATGAGACAAAATTTGAGGTAAGCCATGGGGAAATAATAACATTTCCAAGGCCAACAGAAGACAATCCAGTGGTGAACTCTCGAAGCTCTCGGATGAATAGTTGTGCAACATGCTAAACAAGGTCTCATTAAAATCAAGGCTAGACTCTTTAGGCGAGAATGATAGAATCAAATATTTAGAGGAAGTGGTTGGTGGTTGATCGGAGAGAAGAGGTTCAGAGTCTAATGCCACAGCGAAGTACAACTGTGTGCTCCCATGAGTATTCCAATGCTCTGGAAGGAGAACCAGATGCTTCTCTTGCCTTTGTGGTTTTATGTGTTTTCATCTAGATGTAGGAGGGTTTGAAGATTCACACTTGAATGTAATAAGGATCTAAGAAAATAAATGACCAACCTCTGTAAAAGGTTACAAAATTATATATAAAGTAATCGATGGTGGTTAGGTGACTAGCGCCGGTTGAGAATAACCAGCATAAATTAAGGTGGATAAGTCTAGGTTTGCCAAAAATAGCCTGATCTTTTCTATCTTTGGCATGATTGATATCCTTAATCCGGGTCTCAAGTGATAGATTCCTCCTAGATAAGTATGAGTTCTTCTAGGAGAGGTAGTGGGAGTTAATGCTAGGTTTATACTAAGTATTAGTTAGTTGGGAGTAGTATAGAATTAGTCCTAATTAATTAATAGACTATGAATGGGTCTTTGAGTGAGGTGGATAGGTGAGTTGGTTGTAGGTGAGGTGGATGGGTGAGGTAATTAATTAATTTGATTATTGCAATGAAATTAATTAACATGTGTGCACTAGGGACATGAGTGGGTATAACATGAATTTATTTAATTGAAGGGGTTAAGGGAATGTGACCCAAATTTAGCATCTACTGGGAGGATATTAATATCAAATGAAGGCATGGAAAAGTTGTGAGACACTCCTACATTGAAAAAAATCTTGAATTTTCAAATTTCATCAAAAATGCATGAGAAATCACTTTTTAAAGGGTCTCATACTAACACGATGTCCAAAACACTAATTCAAGGATTTGAAAGAGAAAAATATTTGAAAAATAGCTTAACTAGTGAAAATTTATAATTTTTTAAGATATTTCTGCAAGGGTGATACGAGCATGTTGTAAAAAATTTTAGATATTTTTATCAAGGAATGGATGAGATTTTTTGAAAGTCTTTTGAGAACTTCGTATAACTATGTGCAAGGTTAACATTTTATTATTTATTACAAATTCATTGGTAAAATCAAATCATAATCCTCTTGTAACCTTTCCGAAAGCTCATACATGGGTTAAGCAAAGTATATGAGTGCCTTGGCCTTTTCTTGAAATCTCAAAATTTTGTGATAGTGGTCTTGTAGTCAACTTCTAAGCACTATGCAAATTTTGTAAAATGCTCTAATGAAAAATACATTATTTAGAGTGACCCAAATCTTCCTATAAATTATTAAGGGATAATAAATGTATCAAGGAACATCAAGGAATGTTTATATTGTCTTGAAAACTTAGGGGGTAGTGATAGTGAAAAATAAAGCATAATTTAGATGTTTATTGTCACAGTTGATTGTCAAAGTGCAATGCTTTTTCAACAAAGCCCATGAACAATGTTGTTTGGCTAGGTTTTACATTAAGGAAGCTTATCAAATTGTTTATTTGTTGAAAATGATCTATAATGACTGATGGTAGGATTTTTTAGGTCAAAAAACATGTAACAAGGCTTTGTCTTGGTCTTCTTGAGAAAATCAAAGGTCTAAAAAAATGAAAGACCTCCCTTTTCAAAGATAGAGTGTCTAAAATAAGTCAAATGTCCACTAAACTATTACAAAATAATGTTTTGCATCTTCCAATATCGAATGAGAAATTGAAGAGACTTTTTATGGTCAAGTGAAATTAAGAATTCAAATGGGAAAATGAAAACAAAGTACTGGATTTGAATAGATAACTTTGTAATTGAGTGTGCTCGTGCAAGAAATTTTAAGGGTAGTAAAAGGAGGCAATAAGGATTTGAAAAGGGTTATTGATAATTGTTTTTGAATTATTCAAGAGATACATGAAGTTGAAAGGTATTAAAATTGGAATATTTCTTTTGAATACAAAATAGGGAGACTATGAACAAAAAGTGAAATAGTGTGAGTTTTGAAAGAAAAAAATTGAGATGCATATGAGAGAATTTCATGTTGAGAGATAGAAAATGACAGAGATATTGAATGATGAGTAGTCTTGAATAATGGATCTAATGTTGTGAGATAGACAATTTTGACTAAGTTGAGTTATAGACAAGTAAAGTGTGATCGAGTGGTACTGGTTTG
Source organism: Taxus wallichiana var. yunnanensis (assembly GCA_018340775.1). Taxonomy (NCBI): domain Eukaryota; kingdom Viridiplantae; phylum Streptophyta; class Pinopsida; order Cupressales; family Taxaceae; genus Taxus; species Taxus wallichiana. The sequence goes on from CM031242.1 coordinate 797,489,168, forward strand.
ATTAGTCAAGAAGGGACAAACATATTTCAAGAGATCAAAGATCATCGGGTGAGAAGTAAGGAACAAGTTAAGTTTTTAATGAAATTATAGGTGTAGCAAGAAAATTAAATTACAAATTTAGGGTCACAATTAGGTCCTTGTGCAACCAAGTTAAAGAGTGATCAAATTTGTATACACACTAAGTCAGTAACTCAATATAATCATAAAATTGTATCTTTCGGAAATTTGTAGCTCACCTATGATCAAGTTGTAGCTTGATTTTAAGTTATAGCTTTATTAGTTGAGTTGTAGCTCAACACACTTTATAACCATTGAGCATATAGTCCTTTGGTTCAGTGGGTTTTTTCCCAATTTGGGTTTCCCACTTAAAAACTCATGTCTCTCTCTTGTGTGTGATTGCTATTTTATTTGATGTGTGTTATTTCTCAATTTAGAAATCTGATTGAAGGTTGAATTGTGATAAAACATTTAATTGAACACTGATTCACCCCCATCTCAATGTTCCAGTTTATAACAAGAAGTGTGTATTTATGTGGAGTTTGGGACCATTCAAGAGTTTGAGTAACCCTTAGATGTGGTTTTCAAGATGATTTACATTTGTTGAATTCTTATATTTTTCACTTCTAGAAGAGGATTTAAAGGAAGAGTCAGGTTTTGGTTTCTTAGATCATAATTTAACCTTACCATCCTTAAGGGCTCGGAGTTCAAACTCCCATGCCATGATAAAGGCCTCATCAAAAATTTAAAATGATTGGATATAAAGGGTGGATGATATATGTTTTATGCAAGATTGATTAAATAAATCGATAAAAATTTTATGGGGTAGATAAAAGGATAAGTGATTAATAATTCCCCATCATATGGTGAAAAAATCAACAACAAATTCATCTTCGAATTATTTGAAAACATATAATTTGGTGATATATATCTTATATGTGATATTTATATAGAAATTTTATAAGAAAAATTGTTCTAGTTGTGTAAATGATTAAAGGGAATATTGAGGAATGTTGTTATACCAATCAAGAGTAGGAAAAACTAATGACATTGGGAATTTCCTTAACATAAAATATTGATAATGAGCTATAAGATAATAAATGTGACCAAAGGCTCGAATGTGTTGTTATGGATCTTCCTTACTATATAATTTGATAAAATTCAGAAGTTCCCAAGTGAGGAGGATAGGGTTTAAAAGAAAAATATGGGTTGATGGGATCATTACAAATCTTCTCGTAAGAGAATATGCCTTTAGGTCCCATGGTGGCAGCTTCAAGACTTTTGATTCTACTTATTAATGCTTGTATTCGATCATTTTGAGGGGGTTGGATGTTTGAGGTGTTAGATTGATTATAGATGAGGGGGTTTGATTGTTGATATGGATGATATGGTAGGAGGGGATTTTGAAAAGGAGGAAAACTTCCTAGTATGTTGTAAATGTTATGATAAACTAACATTTGTGAAGAAGAGTGAGTATATAATGACATGGGTGAAGGATAGAAGTGTTGACAAGAGGCCATAATGGTGGTATTTATGTTGAGTCGAGAATGTATGTAATCATATTCTCGGATGCGGATGATAGATTGTTTCAAGATGATGATTTGGGATTGGCTAAGGGGTTTATAGAATCACACATACTAACATATCTTGTTAGGGGAGGAAGTAGTAGTATAAGGGTGTAACTAACCATGGGTGATGAAGTAGTAGTGGGATTTAAGACACCCCCGAGGGTTAACTAAGAATGAAAATGACATGTGTCCTTATTGATTAACCATAGGTAATGAAGTAATAGTGGGAGTTTGACACCCCGAGGGTTTGATGAGGATGCGAGATGAAAAATTCCCTGTTGACTAACCGTGTTTTTGATGAGATAGCATTGAGTTCAAAGATAATTATGAGAGTGTATTAGATAGGTTTTGATGTTCTTGTATTACTAGTTCTAAGATATAAAGTAATTTTCTTGATAACTAGATGATAAGAGGGATCGATAAGTTGGGAGTGATCGAATGTGATAATGGTGATAGGTGGTGGAGGCTTTGGACTATAATAGGGAAGGAAGATAGCATGGGAAGTAAGATAACTACTAAGGGAAATCAGATTGGTGTCCAAAAGTTCTTCGAATACTAGATCTCCATTGTGAAAGTGTTGTGGAATGGATTCATAGGGAATTTTGGATGTATATGATTATACACTAGGGGAGTGCAAAGGCTCCTAACTTGATTAAGGGGATTGTTGTAATGGATTTGATATGTCCATGGTATTCTAAATACATGATTGCTATTTATTCAAAACCATGAAACAAAATAATAATAATGAAAAAAACATATTTAATTAAGATGCAAGTCATAGAATCAACAAAATATTTTAATTATCTTGATTAAGTTGAAGCATGGTAAAATAAAAATATGAATGATAAAAGTAGTAAGAAAAACCATCTAGGGCTAGTTTTAGGTGTGTTTAAGGTTGAATTCCTAGATATACCCAAAGGTATGAGAGGACCAAATCTATGTTAGTGTCAATACGAGGCATAGTATTGGGGTATATCCCCTCACTTCATGGTCCCACAGTGATAAGGGTGTCAGGTACTTAGCTAATATACTTCCCACCAATTGTTTATACTCGGAAAAACACGAGTCAACTTCCTCCTTGGTGATGAAATCCAAGTAGGTAGACCTAGAAGGAAGTGTTTAGAATGTAAATTTGATTTGTAATGTTATTTGGTTGTGTGTGAAGGGAAGTAGTGAATGTAGAGTTTTAACCCTATTTAAGCTAGATGAGAATGAAAGAATGAATATTATTTTTAAGACATGAATGAAAAAAATTTCAATGTGGACAAAGCTCATAAAATGCGATGTTGAAAGGAGGTTAAAAGAGAAAGGAAAGATGTATATTTATATAAAGTTTAAATAATTTAAAAATACATATTTTACATGTTTTTAAGAAAGCCACCAGAGGACTCCACACTAAAAGGTTATTTTTTGTGACAATAAATGAAACTAGAAATATATTTTACTATGAAAATGTAATTTTTTATCAAAAAGGGACTAGAATATTGGAATTATGTTGTTATTGATGTCAAAGTGTGATGATGAAGGTGTTGAGTTATCAGTAAACATGGAGTGTTTTCATTGATGTCGCCAAGGGTAATAAATCATTAATGACAAAGATGGATGAGGTGTTAATATGATGTCAATATGATGTCAAAGAGGAGTGTGATGTCATATCATGTGAAGGTTGATTAGTAGTAAAAAGGAAGTGTGTTCTTTTTGTGTTTTCTTACATGTGTGGTCTCGAGTATGGATGGTATGTCATGATGGATCACATGTATGTAAAAGATGGTTGAGCATGGTAAGAATATTTATATCTTGGAGATGAAGTGTAGAGACACTCATGTATGTCTCTTAGAGTGTACTTATGAGGATAAGTCATGTTTTCTAGGTTTGTACCTAGACCTATTCTTGAGCCTAGGTGGTCTAATGAAGTAGGTTAGATAAATATCAACATGAATATGGAAATATGAGAATAGGAAAATGTATGGTAGGTTGTCCTCAAGGTGTGAATGTTTTAGGTGGTGGTTTGTAATAATTATAAATAAAATTGTATTTAGACTCAACTAAGATCCTAGGAAGTGAAAAACCATCTAGAGAAGGAATTTTGATGCTCATTGACAAGTGTGACCTCTGCATGGGATACTAATATCTTTATGGTAGTTTGGAAAGGGTCCTAGCTTAATATTTGTGGCATTAGTTTTTCACTAGATCAAGAGAATAAGTAGATGTTTAAGGAATTTTAGAATCCATAATACATGTATGGGGTGGTTTTAGAACAAGTTATACCCCTTATATGGTCTATGGAAGTCAATATTGCAAGACCTGGTTGTGGGAAAGTTTTAGCATTTTTAGGTGGTCATGGTGAAGAGATGGTCTTTTGCATCTAGGATCTGAGTTGTGATGTCTAATGGACATGGTGGTTTTGGTTAGATCCCATATGACATGATTAAAATGTTGAATAGGCCTTGAAGGTTAGTTTTGGTAGTGATAAGGAGGTCACAAGTTGACTTAGTTGACCTGGTTGGGACAAAGCTAGTAAGGTTTAGAGATTGGTTTGTAAGACCAATATTTATCACTAAACCATGGATTTTATCTCTCTGAGTGTGGTAAGGGGTATTATAGGATTATATACATTCATGCAAAGGCTTTAAAGGTTTTAGTAATAGTGTTGGAAGGTTAAACTTCCATGGGGTTTTCATGGTGTGAGGATAGTTCTGGGAGTGCATGTTGACAAGGTGTTCTTGGGAACTTACATTCCAAGTGATGGTGTTACAAACATCAGTTCATTAACTGATTTCATGATTTTTATATTCATGTGTCATAAATTCAAGGTTGAGGTGATTTGATGATGTTCTTGGTTCAAAATGTGAAGACTAGTTTTGTAGGTCATAGACCTAATGAGGACAATTCGTCCTAATGGTGGCTTCATAGCATGATATGGTGGTAAAATGTTGAATAATATTATTGGAGGCTGGTATAATACTTATAAAAAATTCCTAAGTGGTTCATGATCTTTGGTGAATTCCATATAGGCCAAGAGGACGTAGGTTTGGCGAGAGGGCAATTTTGAGTATTTAGGTCTCCTTAAGACCTAATAGTGGAACGTGTTTACAAAATTTTATTTCCGACCTAGATGGGTGAATGAATTATGTGTTCATGCCTTATTTATATTTTATTAAGTAAATTTGATCTATTATGGCCAATCTAGATGTGTATGATTGTTGAGTCATGTATATAAGCAAGTGAAGAAGACCTATTTGTGTGTACTAGTGAGTATGAGAAAGAGTGAGTAAGATGGAAGTATGTAAGGGTGAATAATTTTTGTGTGACCATTAAAAGGAGGAAAATATATTTTTATAAAGAGATAATATGTGGTGATCTTATTTTGTTCAAGGTCAAGATGATCTAATCGACTTGGTGAAGAAGTTTGTTGTGTGAAGAAGCCTAGAAGGAAAATTTGAAGAAGATAGAAGAAAAGTGAGTTGAATAAGTGTCATCATAAATTGTTGTGGAAAAAAATTATCAAGGTGATAAATAATTAGGTGGATTATTTGGTGCTAATAAATCTATGGATTCATAGCTTCCTTGTAGGGTTGGTGCTCTACTAAATTTAGGGGTTAGTGCTCCTTGTATGGTTGGTGCTCTACTAAATTGCTAGGGGTTGGTGCTCAAATAAATTTGATTCATTTCTGTATAGGAAAAGTTTTCCAAGATTTTTTCAATGATTTTTCTTCCCTTTAAGGGTTTCCCACTTATATATTGTGTTCATGTGTTCTTATGGTGCATGCTCATATGGTTGGTTAATCATTATTTAATATATATTTTGATGGATGATTAATGAATGGTTAAAATATAAGTGAAAAATATTTAAGGACACCATTTCATCCCACCCCCCCCTCTCAGTGGTTTTTCTTCCAAAAATTGGTATCATAATAGGTCCTCTAAAGTAAGATTAACAAGATTGAGGTGATCCTTGAAGCACATAATGGCTCAACTATAGAGGTTAGTGATAAAATTTCTAAAGAAGAAGGTAGGGTTCTTAAAAGGCATCATGATCAAAGGAGATAAGAAGGATGTAAAAATCATCAGGAATCAGCTAAAGGATGTATAAGACAAAGAGGAAGAATGCACTCTATATAGTACAAAGATGAAGAGTGAAGAAGAATCCTTGATTATCCAAACTGCATTTCACACTTAGAATGAGGACATGGATTTGGTACATTGATAGTGGGTGTTCAGGTCACATGACAAGAAAAAAAGTAAATTCATCTCACTTAAGGAAAATTTAGCAAGTTCAGTAAGATTTGGTGACAATACATCTACCAAGATAGTTGGCAAATGTTTGCTAAGCTTGGCTAATATAAATACTTTGACATAAAAAAAAAAATTATGTAGAAGGGTTGAAACATAATTTTCTTAGTGCGATTCAAGATGTGTATTCAAAGGCACACATTAAAATTTCATAGAAAAAGATGTGACATAAGAAAAGTCAAGACATGAGAGTTGATTGCTAAGGTAAAAGGATTGTAAACAACATGTACATCTTAAATTAAATAAAGAAAGAGAGATTCTTCATGAGAAAGGGTGATGAATGGCGGCTATGCCATAGAAGGATGGGGCATCTAAATTTTTATAATTTGGTCAAGATTAGTGCAAGAAGTGTGTAAGAAACATTCCTAAAATTAGAAAAATTGTAAGTACAATGTGCAAAAATGCCAACATGGAAATAAAACTAGGAGGAAGTTCAAATCCAAGGAATATTCCACCTCAGGACCTCTAGAGTTGATACATACTGATCTATGTGGACCTACTAGGGTTCAAAGTATTCAAGGAGATATTTATTTCATGCTACTTATAGATGATTACATAAGGATGACTTGGGTGGCATTCTTGAAGGAAAAATCAAAGGCACTTAACAAGTTCAAAGGATTCAAAGCATTGGTTGAGAATGAGAAGAATGTGAAGATCAAATGTTTGAGGTCTGATAGAGGAGGTGAGTTTTGGTCTAATGCATTTGATGATTATTGTGAAGAACATGGTATTAGAAGACAATTTTTAGCTGTTAGGACACCCCAAAAGAATGGGGTAGTTGAAAGGAAAAATAGGACTATCCAAGAAATGAAAAGGACTATGTTGAATGAGTAAAAATTACCTGATAGATTTTGGATAGAGATTAAATAAGCACAAATATATATATCTTGAATAGAGGTCAAATAAGGGTTAATAGAAATCATACTCCCTATGAGCTATGGAAGGGAATATCTTCCAATGTAGAACACTTTAGGGTATTTGGGAGTAAGTGTTTCATCAAGAGAGATGAAGAAGATCTAGGAAAATTTGACTCAAGAGCTGATGAAGGGATATTTTTGGGATATTTAAGAGTGAGCTCAACTTATAGGTGTTATAACAAGAGACTACAAAAGATAGTAGAAATCAAAATGTCAAATTTGATGAGACATGCTCAAGAAGGTCAAAGGATGCTCCATAGGATGTGAACTCCAAAAATAAGGAAGAAGTCATAGAATCAAATGGAGAAGAAGAGGAGGTTGAGGAGAGATAAGACACAAAATTTCCTTCAAGAAAAAATCAAAAAGATCATCTTGAGACACAGATTCTTGGCAACAAGGAAGTTGGTGTGTGAATAAAAATATTATTGGGAAGTAATCGAATCAAGGAAATACTACCTTGTTATCATAAATTGAACCTAAAATCACTCAAGAAGAAAGTAATTATGAGTTTCAGTGAGGGCCATGATTGAAGAATTAGATCAAATAGAGAAAAATGAGACTTGGCAACTAGTTCCTAGGCTTAAAAATAAAAAATTCATTGGCGTTAAATGGGTGATTAGAAATAAGTTTAATGAAAATGGAAAAGTTACTAGAAATAAAGATATATTGGAATGAAAAAGGTTATGCACATGTAGAAGGAGTATAATTTGTAATATACTTTTTCTCAGGTAGCAAGAATGGAGGATATAAGACTATTTTTAGCCTATACATGTTTCAAGGGATTTAAAGGATACAAGATGGATGTAAAGTCAAATTTCTTAAATGGTGTTGGAAAACACAAGCATTGAGATGGGAGAGTGAATCCATGCTTCTTCAAATTTTAAAAATACTTTTAAATCTCAAAAATCCATTCAATCTTAATTTACCTTTACCATGAGGAAAAATCACACTCAACCATAAGAAAATAACAAGAAAGCACACATGAAGATAATGTTTAATGTGGAAAACCTTAAAGGGATATAAACCCACAAAAATCAATGAACTATGAGGAAAATTATCCCATAAAAGATTACAATAATTTCAATTTTTTGAGCACCCACTCAACTTGAAGCACAAAATCCAACAATTTAGTCAAGCACCTACTTGACATGGAAGCACCAACTCCCTACTTTTTCAAGCTACAACTTGCATGGAAGCACCAAATACCATAATTTACTAAGAACCCAATTATAATTTAAAAAAATTGATCACATTAATATAGTTTATTGAATCAATAAATTGTGATCTCCAATTCATCTCCTCTATGTTCATCCTTTTCCTTTACACCCTTGTTTCACTTATTTCTCCTATGCTCAAACTGCTGAAAATACAAGTATTGAAAGCCTCTTTAACTCACACATTTTTTCCATCATTAACTAAAAAGTAAAATCATATTTATCCTTTCTCACTTCATGAATCTCATCAACTCATACTTCTCCGAATACAATCTATAAGACATACACATTTGGCCTCACATATACAAGGATAAACCTCCTATAATGCATTCCTCCCAAAAAAATATTTTCAAAAATTTTTTCATTTATATACATGAGTGTTACATACTCTAACACCTCTTATACTTCCTCTTCTAACCACTTCATCTTCTTGACTCTTCAAATCAGATTCAGGATTCTAAATCTCATCACTCATAACTATCATAATGCAATCATTGCATATGTGGGATGTCGATTATAAGTACTAACCTTTATTTAGTTTATCATGACACTTATAAAACAAATCAAGACTTACAAAAAATCCATGATGTTGGTACACATCTGAAACAAATAAAAACATTCCATTTTCAGTTTGACATCTGTACTTTGTAATGGTTATATTATTCTTGTATTTTTATTCGTGTAGGAATATTTTTATTCTAGATACAAGGATAATGCACTAACTGGTAAGAAGGTTTTTGTATGTTACAAATATCCTCTGTTTTCCTTTTAAAGCCTTGAAAAACTCTACAACTCCCCATTTTCTCAACAAACCTCCATTAGGATTGATATGCTCTATTAGAACTAATACCTTCAAGATGTGGTATTCAATTGGATGCAAGAGCACACTATAGGATTTAGATCATGAAATGGAAACACAAATATTCAAGATGTATACCAAATCATCACATGCTTGAAATTTTGTATATTAGGGAAGGACTTCATTCCATCTCTTTTTCTCAACTTGAAGCTCACGGTGTGGCATCTCATAAATGTAGTCACACGATTGATCAATCACCACTAATTTGTGAACATTCAGAACCTCTTGATGATTTGAGAGTAATTTTGAGACCTTTATTTTACCTTAAAATTCAAGGATTAAGTCTACCACATTCATTTAAAACATGATAATCATATTAGAACAAAGTCCTAATGGAATTTCATACACTAAAAATGAGTCTTCACTAATTGAGATAGTTCACTCAACAAATCATCTATAATTCATGGATCCTATGAAATTTTTTGGAAAATAATCATCCTTAAGAAACTTATAAAGTCCATAATATGATTCATTTCAAGCCATAGAGCATTAATATGCTTGCATTTACAGGATAGTTCACACTTGGGTTTTAGACAACAAAAACCAGCCTTATTTTAGATAGCTTTAAACACTACAACCATCACTTTAATGAAAAAAAAAGCATGAAACCATTCATAATATTCATATACTACATCTTCAAACATTTACTTGCATGTGTTATGTGGAGTAAATCACACTCACACTCTTGTTCCTCGTACCTTCTTCATAGGAAAATGGGACAAATTTGATCATTAGAGCTTGGACATAAAAACACCTCACCACATCAAGTCATGGTCTCAAAAATTTCATATTGGACCTCTAACATCTATCCATTCTCATATATCAGCTCCATATCATGCATTCACATCAAATTCCTCTCATCAAGGGTGGTGATTTTGGCTTATTAGGCCTTAAGCGGTAGGTCATCTTAGTTGACTTATTTCAAAAAAATATGCAAAGAACCTAAGTGAAAATTCTCATGTGAACTTAGGGAACATTCCAAGATTGATCCTACATGAGGATTTTCATCTTGAACTCTGTTATGCATGACCATACTATCAAATTTCTTCAAAATAAGCACATTTATGTACCTTATAGTTACACCTAGAGAATGAGACCACCACCAAAATTAAGTAGGAAGAATCCTCTACAATACCAAGTCATAAACTTATCTTTCCCAAGTCATCTCAAGAATAAAATATTTAGTTATTCTCCATCACTTTTAAAGGAGGGTTTAGAACCTACTTTACTTCTTAATGATTGTTTATAAATATCTAATGTTAATTTGACCTCATTCTACTTTCTTTGGCTTTTAACTCCATGTACCATCATCCCCTGAAAGCCTCGGGGTCCCATATAAATCTCACATGTGTGGATGAGTAAATTAAGTTCACCATCAAGATGGGTTGATGTAAAGCTCAATGACAATTTTACACATTTATCAAGATAAGAACAACCAATCACTTCATTCTTCAATTTACCCTTTTTATTCATCTTGTGTAAGAAGGATAAAATGGATAAATCATGCAAACAAAACTATCTATACAAGAAATATATTCTCATACTAGCAATATAACTCTATCTTAAACTTCTCTACCAATGAAAAATCACCCTTCTCGGGATTCTTCACAAAATAAATTGTCAACTTTACCTTATTTAGTTAACTACCCTATTTTTGGTAAGGAAATGGTTATTTTCAAGTTAGTTTTGAAATCCTTGGCATGGTTTTTTCATCCCAAACATGTGCTCTATTTCATAGGAATTTAAAATGACTAAATATCAATTAGTGTGAAGTAAATTGTTTAAAAACTCAATCTCCCTGTATCCTCACACCTGAGTTTCTTGAATTCTTAAGACCAAGCCTCTAGATGGTTTATGGTTATATAAACCGGCGTATACAAAAATAATTATAAAATATTTTCAATACCCTTTTGGCTCATGAAAGAGTAGGGAAAGTTTCAAGAAACCACTCTTAAGTCTTTTACCTTAATATCCAATTTCTCTTCTTTAGCCTTTTAGCCCCTACTAGCCCTACTTTAAGACCTTTCTAAGCATATTTCTTGTTAAGAGGTTAAAAAAACATAAAGGAATCTTGAGATACCTATTAGGGCCTTACTCTTTTGTCAATTTTTTTGTCATGTCTTCCTTTGGACATTATTCTTCAAATCCCTAATTCTATGTTTCGACTAGGTCTACCTAACTATAGTAGACTATGCAAGAAGATTTCTAGATTATCTCAAAACCCATCCATGGAAACACTCTATTTCTTCCAAAATAATTTATAAGACCCATTCTTAGTGGTATTTACCAATTTTCAGACCTAATATGAAGGTTTAAGGGCTTTAAATTCCAAACTTCCACCAAATCCTAATTGTGACTAAGTAACTAGCCCGAGAAACTTGCAAACTTCATAACATGCATTGGAATCAATTTCAATCTCTAAAATTGGTCAATATGAATGTTTCTACCTACTTCCATTCGTGTTCCTACAATAAAGTCTCATTAATCAATAATCATCCAAATCCACGTGAAGTTAACTATCATAGATTTATAAAAATAGGGTTTAGTCTCGTTTTACACCAAGGAGTAAAGTACTAGTGAAGGTTTCAATTTTACTTTCTTCATAGAGTTATATCACCTGAGCATGATCTTATATAATCTACGATGCACATCTAATTGCAAAAATAAATGAGCCAACCTTATCTTTAACTATGAATCACTATTTCACTCTTTCTCTATTAGAGTTTTGCACTCATGCATTGAGAAACCTACACATGCAATCTTTAAAAAGTCCATCGATTCACTTCACACCATAGTATGAAATCAAAGGAGGATCACACAACGATTTCACTCCTTAAACTTTCAAACATAGTAAAATATCATAATAAATCATTATTTTTCTAAGAACACCCTCTTAATACCACTATTGTCTACATGCATAGCTTCCTTATGTTAACATCATCAAGAACATGCTTTTATACACATGAATAAGGATTAAAGAGTTAATGAAATAACCCTTCATATCTCAGATATAAAGATTTATTGTTTCATTTTATGCTTCTTAAACTATGATATCGATATTATATCCTTCTATCACACAAAAATATTATTTCTTATATTAGTCCATATATCTATTAAAAAATTCACTCCTCTTCCAGTTTTCATCCTCTCCTCCTTGAGGAATTAGCCAAAAATAACTTCCACTTGGGATTTTACTCTCTCTCTCTCTCATAATCCTAACTACCTCCTTTTTACTCATCATGTCATACTTATCCAAAATAGCTTCATTACATCATTTTTGACATCTTTATGACTCATAATATACCCTATAACTTTTGATGCATGCCTAGATATCTATTAATCACCTTTACATGCATTAAAACCCTTTCCAACTTCTTGATAAACCATATATGGAAAGAAAATTCAAATTACCTATTCCCCTTATCCACTTGGAATGACTCGTATGCTTTAATAAGACTGTAAGACACTTTAATAGCTCAAAAACATGACAATAAGGGAAAATTTGATTCTTTTATGCTTCATTTAATGATGCCTCTACATTATACTCCAAAGGTGGAGAAAAATAGTTCAAGGAAATTTATTTTATGGATAAATCTTCATCATATTTTCATTCTTTCACTCTTCTTCCTTCAATCCCACTATACATGTGTGCTCTTTGACAACCTCGGTCCCATATAGTATTCTTTATACTTCCATTTTCCTTAAATTGGCTTCCTTCTCTCTTGAGTTTCATCTTTATCATCTTCATCCTCATTCCTTCATCAGCTTGCACTTTGAAAAAATAGACACTAGAACAATAAAAACATACTCTTCTTCATGATGTATGATGTTTCTCGTTTCTTCATATATTTTTCCCATTATGAGTCCATCATTGGCTTTTCTTGAAATGAATGATATTTCTCCATATTACTCATTTTCTTGATTGAATATATCACTCTTGAATTCTTCGTTCAACATCTCCACTATATTTTCTTTTTCTTTACCTTTCTCATCATCTTTACCAACTTCATTATCGGATAGTTCAACACCGATAGACCCTACTTTTGGTCTATAAGCACTTTTTCATGTGATTCTTCACTCTTTTCCTCATATATTTCTTATTTATCTTTGCCAACTTCATCTATTTTATCCTCTTCTTTCCTTACATCCTTCTAATAATCTTCACAAATATGGATTTCATCATTTTTTTGTTATTGCATGTTCCATCTCTTTCATATCTTTCATCCTATCATCTTCTCTTTCTTGTTTGACATTATTATTTTGCAACATTTTCCTTGTCATCTTGTACATGTTTCTCATCTTCATGAAGTATGATCTATCTTTCTTTTCATTCTCTTTCTTAGAATTAGCTTACTCTTTTTCCACTAATAATTTTTGATCCATTTAGGTATCCTCTACCCATGATATATTTCTTGGCTTGTGTGCTTAACTATTCTTTTTCTTACATCCACATGTACATCAACATATTCACTCTTAATGACTTGATTAGAATTAAAATTCAAAGGTTCATTTACCTATTCAATGCCTTGCTTCTTAATCTCATCATCTTGCATGCTTTCTTTACTTATGCTCTTCTTGTTTAGCCATTCTTTCTTGTCACTCTCTATTGTCATGCTATCCAAGGCTTCATGAAACACTATATCTTTCCTATCTTCTTCAATGTCAAGATAATCAAATCCTTCTTCAACTTGCACTCTTTCTTCATTACTCTCATCTTCTTCCATGGATACTTTTCTTGATCCATTTCTTGTAATTTTCCTTTTTTATCTATGATTTTCTCTCCCACATTCTTCATACCTATACACAAGAACTAAAACACAATGTTAGATAAAAAAAAAAGAGACCAAAATGTCTCAATGAGTTCCCCTTTCCTAGACACTTTCCTCTTCTTCTTCATCTTCTTTTCTCTTTCCAAAGCTCTCTTTGTCCATCTTATTCTTACTATAATATCTATAGGCCATTTCACTTTTCTTCTCATCACATAACCAGTCACACTATTTTCTTCTTCTTTCATAATCATCAATTGGACTCTAACTTTCCTATAACTTTCTTGAGTTTTCTTAGCTCTTGGTCAAACCATATTTCTATTCTTCTTGATTCTTCTATTCTCTTTTCTTTTTCTCCTTTCTATATCTCTCACTCCACCTTTGCCTTTGACTTAACAACATCACTAGTCCTTTAGCCAACTCCTCCTTATCCCTTTTTCTCTTTTTCTTCTTATTTCTCAATCACTTGTCACACACAAATAACTTTCACACTCCCAATTCACTGTTAACAACCAATAAATATTCAATTCTTAGCTTTGATATGAAATGACGTAGGTCTCAATGAAAATTTTACACATTCATCTTATACTGAAGCAATATCTTCTCATACTAGCAATATCCTCTATCTTAAAATTATGTAGTAATGAAAATCACCCTTCTCAAGGATTCTTCAAAAAATAAATGGTCATCTTTACCTTCTTTAGTTAACTACCCTATTTTTAGTAAGGAAAACCTTTATTGTCTTAGTTAATTCAAAATTTAATTTTTGAACTCCTTGGCATGGTTTGGTTATCCCAAGAATGTGATCTATTTCATAGTCCTTTGAAAATGCCAAAATATCAATTAGTGTGAGGCAAACTGTAAAAAAAGCAATCTTCCTTATATCCTCACAACTAAGTTTCTTGTATTCTTAAGACCAATCCTCCGGATGGTTCATGTTTGGATTAATGGTGCATACCCAAAATAATTTATAAGCTATTTATAATACCCTTTTGGCTTATGAAGGAGTAGGAAAGTTTCAAGAAACCACTCTTAAGTATTTGACCTCAATCTCCAATTTTATCTTCTCTAGCCTTTTAGCCCTTACTAGCCCTACTTTTAGAAATTTAAAAGCATGTATTTCTTGTTAAGAGGTTCCGAAAAACTATCAAGACATCCTAAGATACTCATTAGGGCCTTAATATTCTGTTAAAATTTTTAGAATTCCTTCCTTTGGACATTATGCTTCAAATTCATAATTCTAGGTTTCTAACTAGGTCTACCTAATTGTAGTAGAGTGTGAAAGAAGACGGTCTAGATTATCTCAAACTCCATCCATGGAAAAATATATTTCTTCAAAAATAATTTATAAGAACCCTTATTAGTTTTATCTACTAATTTTTAGACCTAATCTCAAGGTTTAACGGATTCAAATTCCAAACTTCCACTAAACCTTAATTGTGATTGAGTAACTATCCCGAGAAACTTGAAAAATTCATAACATGCATTGGAATCAATTTAAAACTCTATAAAATAGTCAATAAGATTTTTCTACCTACCTTCCATTCTTGTTTCTACAATGAAGTCTTATTAATCAAGAATCCTTGAGATCCAGTGAAGATAAATGTCATAGATTTATAAAATTAGGGTTTAGTCTCAATTTTACACCAAGGAAAAAGTATTAGCCAAGGTTTCACTTTTACCTTTATCATAGAGTTATATCACTTGAACATGATCTTATATAACCTTTGATGCACATCTAATTGCAAAAATAAATGGGCCAACCTTATCTTCAACTATGAATCGCTATTTCAGTCTTTCTCTGTTAACATTTTGCACCCATGCATTGAGAAACCTACACATGCAATCTTAAAAATTCCATTTAATCACTTCACACCATAGTAAAAATCAAAGGAGGCTCACAAAATGAGTTCACAAGGTGATCACACCTTAAAATTGTAAGCACATTCAAATCTCATAACAGAGCATTAGTTTTATAAAAGACCCTCTTAATACCACTATTGTCTAGATACATAACTTCCTAATGTTAACATTATCAAGAACATGATTTTGTAAACATGAATAATGATTGAAGATTCAAAGAAATAACCCCGCATATTTTAGAGATACATATTTCTTGTTCCATTTTATGCTTCTTAAATTGTGATATCATTATTAGATCCTTCTCTCACATAAAAATATTGTATTTCTTATATTAGTCCATACATCTATTACAAAATTCAATCCTCCTTCGTATTTCATCCTCTCCTCCTTGAGGAATGAGAAAAACTAACTTCCACTCAAGCTTTCACTCTTTCTTATAACCCTAACTACCTCCGTTTTGACTCATCATGCCACAATTACCCAAAATAGCTTCATTACATCAGTTTTTGACATCTTTATGACTCATACTCTACCCTAGGAATTTTGACACGTTCCTAGATATCTATTACTCACCCCTACATGCATTAAAACTCCTTTACAACTTATTGATAAGCCATATATGTTCATTTTACATGCTTAGATATTCAAATCTCATTTTGGATGGAAAACATAGTTTAAAGAAAATTAAAATTTCATAGTCCCCTTATCCACTTGGAATGTCTCATTTGCTTCAATAAGACCTCTAAGACACTTCAATAGCTCAAAAGCATGACAAGAAGGTAAAATTTGATTCTTTGATGCTTCATTTAATGATTCCCGTACATCATGGGTTTTACGTCCTTAGGAACTCGACAAAGCCAAAAAATATTTTTTTCTCTCCTTGTTTTGAATATTGACCAAAATTTTTATCCTCAACACTATATCCACCTCCTTCACATGTCCCAAGACTCATTTAAGCATGCACCTATCTAAAAATCATCAACCACCTTGATTTTCTCATGTTCACCGACTTGTCCTCAAGAACGTGCCATCAAAATAATTTGACCATACCTCTATAATATTAAAATTGACTTGAAATACCTTCTATATCCTCTATAAAATTTTCCTACACAATCCTCATGCTTTTAATGTCATGCCTTAGCTTGTTTTTCTCCATACTCCAAGTCATGATTATACTAGGTCTTAGAATTAGGCCTAGTTGAGCTTGTTTAAACATTTTTTATGATATGCATGCCTCAATATCTTCATAACTCACTCCCATTATGCTCTCCATTCCTTGACCATACTTACCTATCCGTCTCATGCCTTCAATCAACCATACCAAGTCATCCTATTGACTAGGCCTCATGATTAGGCCTACTAGACCAAGCCAATCTCATTAATGCCACTCATGCACCCTTGTATACACCATGCTAACTATATCACATCATCACACACCTTATCAAACATCTAGTACATCATCATAACATGTTATCACATCACCATCATTCCTTTACAAGTCACTAGCTACTCAAGAAGCCAAGCCTTACCAGGTGATCTCAATCATGACACCATGAACTCATGCCATGCCTTGTTTTGCCATGTCACAATCACTAAAAACTTCCTCTTGCACTCCTTCATCCTCCTTTTTCATTAATTATCCTTTTGCATCAATGAAAACTCATCAAGCACTCACATACCAACAATCTCCCCCTTTTTCAGTGATGAAAAAAACCTAGTTCTTCTCCTCCTTTTTACATTAATGATGCACTAAATACCTCTAGCACATGGTATTCATCTTCATAAAATTATTGGTACCCCTCATTGGTTTGAAAAAATAAACCAAACTCATCATTCAAGCTCACAAAATTGTTTCTCCTTCCTTGACTTTGTTTTTGTCTTCATTCTAGCATTGATCATTGTATCTCCTCTTGGGTAAATGAATTATTAGCACACACGCATGCCAAATATCTGATATTTGAGTGATAACATCCTCCTAACTCATAAATATTGCTAACTCAGCTAAATATACTCAAAAATAGGCTTAAATCTGCCATATACTAGTTATAAGCAATTATTTAGGACTTAGGTACCTAAACAAAGATTTCAGAGCAAAATAACCTAATTTTACCTTGCTACAAGAGCACATAGAGAACATGGAACAAAAAATTATGCCCCCATAAGGTTATACCCCTCTCTATCTAATCGAATATGCAAGAATTGGAAATCATACCTTGATCTCATGTCATATAGATGAACCAACATCACCACCTCTTGTCCTGAATTGCCTTCTTAGTGTTTATAGCCTTCATTTTATGATATAGTGACTTACTTGATCATAAAAATTGCTCCCCCTTTCAATGTACCTAAAAACATCACTAACTCTGCTATTTTATCCTCTTTAACACCTTTAAAACACCTAAATAAGATTCAAATTTATCTTTCTTTGCTTCTTGAGGTTTTCTCGGACCTCTAACTTACTATTTTGGACCTCCAATAGTCTACAATATTATGGTACAATGCAGTTTTCATCCATACTAATCTTGTTGTATCAATGTATTAGTTAGCTATACAAATGGGAATTGAAACTAACACCTTAATAGTTTCAAAACATGAACTAACTACACAAAGATCATCATGTTAAGAGCTAAAAAGACTAAATGATGAGGCGAATATGTCTCATTAATGTACAATAAGTGATTTTATTTACTCTCCTTTTATCAAGATTGATTGCATTTTGTGAATTTTGTTTGATCTAATAGAAGTTAGGATGTAATTGTCCATCTTTTTTTTTATTTTCTGACGTTTAAAAATATTTAATTCCCAACTAAGTGCTTTGGAAGTTTAGTTTTGTAATAAAACAGGAAATATATTATCGAAAGAACAAAGTATGAAGTGGTCGACATGTTTTTGAAAGCATTGGTTTCAATACGGATCAGTTCTGGAACTCCATTACATAGTTACAAGCTCTACCATTTAGTTATGGAAATTTTGTACTTAGTTCCAGAACTCCATCACTTAGTTATGAACCTTTCGGACTTAGTTTGGAAATCCTAAATGAAGCTCTAAAATCCTCAAAGTTAGATCTAGAATGATTTCCTTTAGTTTTGGAACTTCTCTAAAGTTTCAGAACCGATGAGAATTTATTTATCAACAACATCCAATGATTTATCAATCAATGATCCTTTCAATCAGGAGCAGATTGGAAGATTTCTGATTCTTCATAATCACAGATCCAAGGATAACTATCATACAACAGTACGCATCTATCCATGATCCAATTCAACATCTATTTTGGGCATGATTTAGTTCTATCTGAATCGGTAGGATAGATATGGCTGTAAATACACCTGTGGAAGAAGTATATATATGCAGACTTGTAGATAGATAGAGATAGATAGATATACATACATAAAGGGAGAGAGAGATAAGATGAGACATTACATTTTTGTAATGCAGAACATTTTATCAATAAAATATCCATTCCTATTTTGAGAGTATATTAAGTCGTCAAATCTTGTTTCAAGGTGGAGCAAGGGCCCACTCTTCTAAGAACCAGGATCTTAGTTTTATTGGTATTTATATTTCCAAAGAAAATAATATAGATCTATTAATTTTGTAAATGCTTTTGATTACTCAAGTTGAAATATGTTTTGTACTTATTCCTACATGTAATCTAGATTAGATTCTTCTTTCTTTGTAATCAACTTTCAGCATTCTCAAATTGTCTGTTTTTACTTCCAAAGCAAGTATGCTCATTCTCAGAATTAGCAGTGTTTACTTATAACAATCTATTCTATTTTGCAAATGTGTGTTTATTTCTAGCAATTTATTTCTGCAGAGAGTGTTTACTTCCAACAAGTTCTCATAGTTTGATTTCAATAAGGTTTTAGCCAAGGAATCCTCAAGACATTGATAAAACCCCTAGAAAATTAAAAAACAAATACCTACCGTCAATTACTAGATCACTAATATTTATTGTTGCATATAGCTTCGGACACCACCCCTGGTTTGAATATGACATCAACAAAGAGTTGATTAAATGAAGGGAATAATGACACCCATCACTAAATACCAACATTATACATTAGAACTTGAAATAGAAATCAAACTAATATGCTAAGCATTTGAATCTCTACTCTTTAGATCACCAAAAACACTAAATGAACCTAGATAGATCTATGGAAATCAAAGTTTATTGTTTGATCTTAAATGGTTTGGGAATGGAAGATCATCAAAATATGGCTACAAGAACATTTTGATTCTCTCCATATGACCGAAAATATTGGATGAATGAAATGAAAAATGAGGCTATTAGCTCAAATGAAAGATGCTCTAAGATAAAATGCTTATAGATTAGCTATAAGCATGCAAGGTGTAAAGGTGTTAATATAAAGGTAGGAGGAGGCTCCTTATATAGCCCAATGGATAAAATAATCTCTACATCCCTTTACATGTGGGATAATAAGTAGGTTGGGTTAGTTGTGGATAAGGATGGTTGAAAGGGGTTGAGTCAACCTTAGGAGGGTTTATTGTCCTTTAGTGACTCATGAGGTTTGAGGGGATTTACGAATTAAACCAAGTGATTAATTAATAGGTGAGCAAGCTTATATAATATTTTTAGAGGAATAATTAGCATGATTTAGACTATGGGAGGAATTTAATCAAATAAATGATGATTTATTGATTTAATGGAAGAGGAAGCTAATTAATTAGTCTAGATAGAAAGGGGGATTAATTAATGGAAGGTCATTAATTGGCGTATTTTCTAGATAGAAGAGTTAATTAATTAATGTAATGTAACTAATTAATGGTGATAGAAGATAAAATGAGCATTTATTGATGATATGTCATCAATTTATGGGAAATGATATAATTAGCGTAATTTAGGTATTTAAATTTCTTGAGTTAAATTATAGGTATCTACACATGCAACCTTCCTAACATCATCTCCTAACAATAAAGAGAATTGTAGCTCCCCCTCAAGTTCATACATCAACACATATCATCACGATCCTTCAATATCATACTATAATAAGTACTTTTATGACCTTACACCTCTATTACAAGACCATGAGAAAACTCAAAAATCATACCTCGAGTTTTATGTCTTTCCACAAAATTTTAGTCCTCCATTAAGTCTCAAATATCCATTCTATACTTGTAAAGCCTAGAAAATTATATTGACTACCCATTCATCTATTAGAGGCATCACTACCTAGCCCACAATAACCTTATACGAGTCTTGCTGAAACATGTTCACAATTGAAACACTCATCTTTGATCTTCACAGTCTTGATAGTGCCTTACACTTCTTCTTGTAACCTTCATGAATCATAACCATACTTGATATTCCTTATACATGAAATAGGGATGATGAGACTACACATAACATTATGCATCTCACACTCATAAGCATACGGGAAACATCAATTCTTCTTACACCTAATATTATGATGAAAATACTATCTATTAAAATCAACCTAAACTTCCCTTGGAATGAAGAACACTTATTAGAAATTTGAGACCATTTTCAATTTATGAACAATAACTAGTTTACTCCTTTGATATAATTTTTCTCTTTGACCTCTATGAAACTCTCTTTTTAGAATATGATGAATCACATAGTGAACACAATATTTTCAATTTTCTTAAGTTGATGATGAACACCTACACATATGACCATCTTGTAATACCATTTTGAAGACCATAGACCTTATGGGTGATCAATGAAACTAACAATGTGATTTTACTATTCACATGGATGTTACCACATTTGAAATTCACATGTAGACCTTTAGATATGGCTCAACACAGATCTTGTATGAAAAAAATTATAGGTTTGACAATAAAACTAGGCTTGATAAGATGAACATGAACTCTTAAGATATAGATAAACGTTCTTTGACCGTATTACTTGAATTGATTCAACATGACATAATATTATTATCATATTTTCTTCATACTTCGGACGAGAGCACACATGATTTCTTCATTATTTGATATGAAATAATGAATATCACAACCATACCTCTTGACTACTTGACATTTCATGTACAAACTTCAAGAATACAAGATACCTTGAGTGAATTCATGATCTCATTATCTTTCATTATTGCACCAAATAACTTGAAAACCAATCATTATCGATTAAGCTTTACTTCATCTTTCACAAAGATTTAACTGCATACTTTTCTTCTTTATAGGACCTGATAATATTTGATGTATTCATGATCATAGAAGATTCCTTGAGAAAACTCCACATTTTTCATTGATCCCTTAAGAGCATTTACTTATCCTTCATTAATAAACTATTTCAACACTTTATAAATCATATAGAAAACTCATAGATCTGCATCTTATTCTCATTTTATTAGCATACAACTTAACACTTGTTTCTTGAACTGAAAATCAAACCATGTATTCTTGAAGACTACTAATTTTTTTGTAATCATGACAAGTACTCACAACTAGGACACTCAATTAAGACTCAAGCATGTTTGATTATAGACCTTGAAATACCTTTTACTATTCACTTCTTTAATGATTCTATACTTGAAGACTAGGAAGGATATCACCATAGACCATAATGACACACTTAATCAAATCTAGATAGATTAATTGAGAACAAACCTAACAAACTATGTAGATACATGAACTAAAGGAACTTTTCTTTTCTATAATGATCAACTAGGAGCTTCAAATACCTTACACATATTAGACATGCACATATACCTTAAGAGGGGCTAAACAGACATACCTTTTATTCTTCACACACTTCAAAATTGTGGAGAATTTGATCATAATCTACTAATGGTAATATACATTCAAGAACACATCATGATTCCTCAAGATGATATATTCATTCTAGAAGACTAGAGAAGTCACACAATGCTTTTGGATCTTTAAAACAATAGATAGTCATCAAAAGATCTCAAATACTCTATCTTATTTATTTATACCTTTGAGTCTTCTCATTCCTTTTGAATTTACTTTTAGGTGTGATAATTTCTTCTCCTATGTCTCCATATTCTGATTGAAGTCTTGAAAAACATATTTGATGCACCTCATTAAATTCCTCTCTCTTAATTATGGCTAAATGTTCTTCATGACTTACATTAGTCTTTTATTTCTAATTCTTGGATTCATCAACACTTTTTAATATATTTCTTGAGGTAGGATCTCCTATGAATATATACGATTCCTTCTTCTTTCTACCATCTGCACATATTGTCTTCTTATCATACTTTCCTCTTCATACCTAGAATCAGTTTCCTTGTCCTTGTATTTATACTTAACATCCTTTTTTTTAGTGACTATATCAGACCTAAATGAAATAGACTCATCCTTAGGATTGGTTTTTACTTTGAATACATTTTTATCTATCCCCTTAAATGTATGAATCCTATTATTGTTTGTACCTAGGATATTCATTTTGATAGAAATACTTTGTAAAATTTCCAAATCCATGAAAATTATAATGAAAAACACAATTATTGTTTCTAGATTGATGTGAATGAGATTACAATGAAAATTACCATCCTTATGATCATAAAATTCCTAGCAAGATGTCTAACCTTGTTATAATTATAGAACACAATAACATTCTTACCTCTAGGGCCTTCATTTCTCCAAATATGACTAGATGGTTCATATAAAGTACTTGTTAGTGGGCCCCTTTTCTTCACAATTGAAATAATTGATATTCCTTTATTTCTCATCTATATTATCCCTCCACTAATGGTCATATTTGAAAAATTCCTACACTCCTTAGCTCTATGCCCAAAATCATTATAAGTATAACAATATCCATTAAAAGATCTTTCATACGTTGATGCATTAGGTTTCCTAACTGAGTTAGAACTTCTTGAATTTATTTCCTTGGCCTC
The DNA here is from genome assembly GCA_018340775.1 of Taxus wallichiana var. yunnanensis. NCBI lineage: Eukaryota > Viridiplantae > Streptophyta > Pinopsida > Cupressales > Taxaceae > Taxus > Taxus wallichiana. The sequence goes on from CM031242.1 coordinate 797,512,513, forward strand.
CTTCATTTTTTATTGAACTTTATTTGTCATCTTCACACTTCTCCATATTCTCTCCTTTGAAACCGAGACCGTCTTGTCACTTGTTACTCTTTGAATCTCAAAAATTTCCTCAAGGAATTAAAATCTCTTTTCCAACTTTCCATACATCTTCAACTTTGTTGAATCTTGTTAGTGTGAGTTCGTATTAGTGTGAGTTATCCTATGTGTCCTCCTCTCATGTTAGTGGGTCATCTCACATGGGTTAGGTTTAGGGTTTCAATGTGTCATGCATTAGGGTTACTCAACACCTTATATGTACCCATTTTCTATTCATTTATGAGCATGCCAAGACACTCCGCTATCTTTCCTCTATGTAAGCTTTGTTTCTGTTGAGCAAGTTCTTCCATTACTGATCATTTTTTCCTTGTTATCGCTGGAGCTTTCATGATTCCGTTGGAGTGCAACTACTTCATGGTGCCTCGTTTCCGATTCGATTCTCACAAAATATTTTCATGGTATCAAAGCTACATGACTTGTCGTCACACCAAAAGCTCAAACTTATGGTGAAGAGGGATATCATCGTGTTAATTCATTACACCAACACTCTCCTACATGATAGATCGGGTATACACCCAATCAGGCCCAATGGCATATTAAGAGGAAGTGACACTGGGAATTTCTCAGAGGTCACCCATCCTAGAACTACTCTGGGCTGGCGTGCTTAACTACACGGCTCGATACCAAATGACTTGCCGTCACACCAAAAGCTCGGGCGATGATGGAGAGGATCTCATCATGTTAAATCAGCTGCTACGCCAATACCCTCCCGCACGATGGAGCCGGGTATACACCCAATCAAGCCCAACAACATTAGGAGGAAGTGACACCAGGAATTTCTAGGAGGTCACCCATCCCAGGAACTACTGGGGGGCACACTTAATGGTGGTATCGAGTTGCATGACTTGCCGTCACACCAAAATATTAAACTTATGGTGGAGAGGGATCTCATCGTGTTAATCGTGTTATCGAGGCCTTTAGTTGTCGGGCCCATTGAAACATATTTCTTAGTTGTTTAGGAGTTTCTTCCTGTCATCGACTCATCACTGCTACCCCCAAGCTTTGATGAAGGGGGTGTTCGTGTGAGTTATCCTATGTGTCCTCCTCTCATGTTGGAGGGTCATCTCACATGGGTTAGGTTTAGGGTTTCATATGTGTCATGCACTAGGGTTACTCAGCACCCTATATGTACCCCTTTTCTATTCATTTATGAGCATGCCAAGACACTCTGTTGTCTTTCCTCTATGCAAGCTTTGTTTCTGTTGAGCAAGTTCTTCCATTACTGATCATTTTTTTCCTTGTTATCGCTGGAGATTTCACGATTTTGTTGGAGTGCAACTACTTCGTGGTGCCTCATTTCCGATTCGATTCTCGTAAACTCTTTTCAAATACTTCTTCGAATTCAACTTTCAAGGATCTCAACTCTTATTCATACTTGAGGAAATTATATTATTTGTCCTTAAGGTATTTTGAAACACTCTCAACTTGAGATTCCATCTCTTTAAGGTCTTGACAATGTTTATCTTCCATAATCTTGATTTTCTTTTTGATCCATGAATTAGGGACTCAAAAATCTCAAAATGCCTTTTTAGAACTGCTGAGATAATTTACCCATGATTTTACTCAATGATCTCATCCAAGATATCAAAAATGCTTCACAAGTACCTTTCATTGATCCCAATTGTTGGAAAAAAAAAAGCACCTTTGGGAGGGGGGGTGAATCAATGCTTCTTCAAACTTTGAAAATACTTTTAAATCTCAACAAGCATTAAATGTTGATCTATATTTACAATGAGGAAAAAATCACACTCAACCATAATAAAATAACAAGAAATCACACATGAAGACAATGTTTAATGTGGGAAACCCTTAAAGGGATAAAAACCCACTTGAAATCAATGCATTATGAGGAAAATTGTCCCATAAATAATTACAAGGATTTTAATTTGTTGACCACCCATTCAACTTGAATCACTAACTCCAACAATTTAGTCAAGCACCTACTTGGCATGGAAGCACTGAATTCCTACTTTTGCAAGATACAACTTGCATAGAAGTAACAACTCCCTACTTTTCTAAGAACCCACTTAGACTTTACAAAATTTTGATCACAGTCATCTAGTTTCTTGAATCAACAAATTGTGATCTCTTATTCATCTCCTATGTGTTCATACTTTTCCTTACATCCCTTGTTTCAATTCTTTTCTCATATGCTCATAATAATGCAAATACAATATTAAAATCCTCTTTCACTCAAAAATTTTTCCCTCATCCACACAAAATTAAACTCATATTTATCCTTTATCACTTCATGATTATCATCATCTCGTACTTGTTCAAATACATTCTATAAGATATAACCTTTTGGCCTTACATAAACTAGGATAAACCTCCTACAATGCATTCCTCCCAAAAAAATTATTTTCATGCACATTTTTGCATCATATAAATGAGTGTTACATACTATAAACCTCTTACACTTCCTCCTCTAATGCCTTCATCTTCTTGAATCTTTAACTCGGATGCAAGATTCTAAATGACATCACTCATAACTATCACAATGCAATCATTACATATGTATAATTTCAGTTATAAGTAATAACATTTATTTTATTTTTCATGACACTTAAAATAATTAGAAAACATCCCTGAACTCGCTGCACCTCTAAAACAACTAAAAAAATTCCAATTTAAGTTTTACATCTGCACTTTGTAATAATTATATTCTTCTTGTCTTCTTCTTCATGTAGGAATATTTTTCTTCTAACTAACAAGGAAAATGCACCAACTAGTAAGAAGGTTAGTATAGGTTAAAAATATCCTCTCTTTTCCTTCTAAAGCCTTAACACGCTCTATAACTCACCATTTTCTCATCAAAAATCCATTAGGAATAATATGGTCTATTAGATTTAATACCTTCAAGATGCAATCTTCAACTGGATGCAAGAGCACAATCTATGCTTTAAATCATGCAATGGAAACATGAATCTTAAATATTTCTAAAAATAATCACATGCTTGAAATGTGGTAGGTCAATTCAAGAATTCATTCCATCCCTTCTTCTCATCTTGAAGAAAAGCTCATAGTCATAAAGAACTTAGAAATGCGATCACAAGATTGATCAATCAACACTAATGTATGAACATTTATAATATCTTGATTCTTTAAGAGTTATGTATGAAACCTCTTGTTTACCTTCAAATGCAAGGAGAAAGTATACAACCATCATTCAAACCATGATACAAATATTAAAAAAAGGTCCTAATGGATATGCACACATTTAAAATAATCTTCACTAACTGAGTTGGTTCACTCATCAAATCACTTGTTCATGGATCCTATGAAACCTTCATGGAAATTATACATCCTTAGGAAACTTATCAAGTCCATATAAAACTTAATTTAAAGCCATATAACAACAATATTGCTTGTATTTTTGGGACTATTCACATTTGGTTTTGACCACAAAATCCAGTCTTGTCATAGATAGCTTTAAACACTCCAAACATCATTTTCATGTAAAAAAAAAAAGCATAAAACACTTCATAGTATACATATAATCCATATTCAAACATTCACTTGCATATTTGTGTGGAGGAAATCAAACTCACACTCTTTTCATACCTTCTTAATAAGAAAAATGGGACAAATTTGATCATTAGAGACTAGACATAAAAACACCTCACTAGATCAAGTCATTGGTCTCAAACATATAACATTAGATCTCTAGCACCATCCATTCTCATATATCACCTCCATAACATGAATTCACACCAAAATCCTCCTAATCAAGTATGATTGGTTTTGCCTTGTTAATCCTTGAGTAGTATGCCATCTTAGTTGACTTGTTTCACCAAATTTATGTAAAAAACCTACCTAAAAATTTTCATGAGAACTTAGGAAACATACTAAGCTTGCTCCTACACTAGGATTTTCATCTTGAAATATGCTATACATGACTTTAACATCAAATTTCTTCAAAATAAGCATATTTTGTACCTTACAGATTACACTTAGAGAATGAGACCACCACCAAAATGAAGTAGGAAAAATCCTCTATAAGCCCAAGTCATCAAATAAACATTCCCAAGTACTTTCAAGACTAAAATATTTATTTCTTCTCTATCACTTTCAAAGGATGGTTTGAGGAGGGTTTAGAACTGACTTGACTTCTTAATGATCATTCATAAACCTCTAAAGTTTATTTGACCTCATTCTTTGTGCTTTGGATTCTTAACTCCATGTATCATCATCCCTAAAAGCATCAAGGTCCATAAAAATATCACATGTTTTGGTGAGAAAATGAAGTTCACCATTGAGCTAGGTTTTGCATACTTAGGAACTTAGTAGAGCCAAAAACGCATTTTATTTCTCATCCTTTTTAAACTTGACCTCAAAATTTTTCCTCAACACTATATCAACCTACTTCACATGTCCTAAGACTCATTTAAGCCCGCACCTATCTAAAACTCATCAACCACCTTTATTTTATCATATTCACCTAACTTGTCATGAAGAACATGACTTCAAAAGGATTTTACCACACCTCTATCAGTTTAAAATTGACTTGTAGCACCTTCCAAATCCTCTATAAAATTTTCTTACACAATCCTCATGCTTGTAATGTCCTGCATTATCTTACTTTTCTCCATACTCTAATCCATGTTTGTACTAGGTCTTATAATTATGCCTAGTTGAGCTTGTTTCAACCTTCATTTATGCTCACCATGCTTCACTCTCTTCATGATATTATGCCTTTACCATGCTTATCTATCTATCTCATGCCTTCAATCCACCATACCAAGTCATCATGTTGACTAGATCTCATGAATAGTCCTACTAGACTAAGCTAATCTCACTAATGCCACTCATGCACCCTTGTGTACACCATGATGAATATGCCACCATTACACACTTGATCAAACATCTAGTACATCATCATAACATGCTATCACATCACCATCATGCCTTTACAATTCACTATCTACTCAAGAAGCTAAACCTTAATAGGTGATCTAAATCATGACACCATTAACTCATGCCATGATTGGTTCACCCATATCACAATGACTAAAAAACTTTCTCTTGTAATCCTTCATCCTCCTATTTTATTAATGAGACTTTTCATCAATGATAACTCATCAAACACTCACATGCCAATAAATGGTAATTTAGAAGAGGAAGTATATATAGAGAAACCTGAAGGTTTTTTATTGACAAATGATCAATACTATGTTTGTAAATTGAAAAAGGATCTCTATGGTCTAAAATAGGCCCCTAGGGCTTGGTATGATAGATTGGATAGATATCTATTAGACCAAGGTTTCAGAAGAGGAGAAACAAATAAAAATCTATACATAAATATAAAAGGATACCATTAGTTAATAGTAGTGGTTTATGTAGATGACATTATCTTTGGAGGAGACAATGAAAGCATGACCAAGGATTTTTTTGATGTAATGAAGGAGTTTGAGATGTCTATGCTAGGAGAGATGTCATTTTTCTTATTTTGTAGATCATTCAATTAGAAAAAGGTATTTTCATTTCATAATCAAATTATATAAGAGAAATGTTGAAATTTTTTTGGAATGGAGGATAACATTCCTATTAGTACACCTATGATTACATGGTGTAATCTAAGAAAAGAAGATGAATTACCAAAAGTGAATCAGATAATATATAGGTCTATGATTGGAATTTTGGTGTAATCCATTGATTCTAGGCTTGATATTATACAAACATGAGGAATTATAGGGAGATTTCAATTTTTTCCAAAGGATAGTCACTTGTAAGAAGTCAAGAGGATTTTTAGATATCTTAAAGGGACTATGGTATCCAAGAAGTAAATATTTTGACATGACAACCTATATTGATGTCAACGGGTAGGAAGTCTAGATGATAGGAAAAGGACTAGTGGTGGGATTTATTTCTTATAAGATTTCTTTGTTTCATGGTCAAGAAAGAAGCAAAGGGTCAATAGCTCTATTCATGTGTGATGTTGATTATATTGCAGCTATTTCATTTTGTACTAAAGTTATCTAGATGAAATGGATCCTAAAAAAACAAAAGTTAGAGTATATCAGTCCTATTCCTATTTTTTTATGATAACACAAATGCAATAAGTGTGTCAAAAAATCCTATCATGCATTCAAGGACCAAACACATTCCTATCAGGTATCATTTTCTAAGAGAGAAAGTTAATGAACAAAGTGTCAAGATTGAATATGTATCAACTAAGGATAAAATTACTTGATATTCTAACCAAGCCACTACCAAAGGAATATTTTGAACATCTTAGGTAGGAATTGGGTGTGATTCATGTATCCAGTAGTCATTAATGAATTCAAGGACTTAGGGGGAGATAAGAAAGTAATCTTTTAGCTCCAAGTATAGGAAAGCAATATAGAAGAAGTATGCATGAGTGAGGGGGAGCATGGTCCTGTAATTATTCTATATGCATATTCCTATGGGGAGATTTTTAGCCCAATGGTGGTAAAGATTCAAGACAATTATAAGATTCATGATGAATTAAAGTTGTCTACATAAACAAGGTATGAGACCAAAGTGTGTTATTTAGCTATTGGTATATTTGGTATACTAATTTCATTATGGATCGACAATAACTTATGAAGAACCTTTGTCATTAATGTCAAAGGGGGAGAAATATTAAATTCATGAGTGTTTTCCATCAATGAAAAAGGGGATATGGTTGGCATTGTGTTGTCATTGATGTCAAAGTGTGATGATGAAGGTGTTCAGTTATTATTAGTCACGAGTATTTTCATTGATGTAACCAAGGGTCATAGGTCATTAATGAAAAAGATGGATGTTTGAGGTGTGAAGATGATGTCAAATTGGATTTTGATTCCATATCATGTGAAGGTTGATTTGTATTAAAAAGGAATCATGGTATTTTTGTGATGTGTTACATGCATGGTCTTAAGTATGGATGGTATCTCATGATGGATCACGGGTATGTAGAAGCTATTTGAGCATGGTAAGAAAATGGATAACTTGGAGATAAAGTGTAGAGACACTCATGTATTTTCTCACAGTGTATTTATGAGGATAAGTCATGTTCTCTAAGTATGTACCTAAACATGTTCTTGATCTTAGGTTGCCTAATGAGGAAGGTTTGATAGATACAAGCATGAAGATATAAATATGAGCATGGGAAAAGTTATGATAGGTTTTCCTAGAGGTGTGAGAAATGTTTCAGGTGATGCTTTGCAAGAATTAGCAAGAAAAGTGTATTTAGAATCTACATATCTCTTAGGAAGTGAAACACCCCACCCGAGAAGGAATTTTTGATGCTCATTGGCAGGTGTGAAATATGCATGGGATGCTAAACTCTTCATGGTAGGTGGGTAAGGTTCCTAACTCAAGATTCTTGACATTAGTTTGTGATTTGAGGGGCGGAGCTTTATGAACAATCGTTAATCATGTCATAAACCCTCTTTAAACCCTAATTAGTTAGAAATGGTGAATATCTTTCTCATTATGTCCTAGAATAGATTGGGTGATCTATTTTAGTGATTTGAGGTTTTATAGTACTCTCTTAAGTTTATCCAGGTGGAATTGAGGTTTATGATAGTGAGTGGACTCCATAGTAAATTGTAAGTTTCTAAGTAAGTTGTTATAGATATAAATTTTTGACTGGACTAAATGAATAAATGGATACCTGATGAAGTATGGAAGCCATAATAAATGTATGGGGTGGTTTCAGAATAAGGTATATCCCTTATATGGTCTATGGAGTTAATCTTGTAAGGCTGGTTTTGGGACATTTTGGCGAGTTTTAAGTGGTCATGGTGAAGAGATGGTCTTGTGCATATAGGATCTTAGTTGTGATGTAAAATGGAAATGATAGTGTTTTCTAGATCTCATATGATATTATTCAAGTGTTTAAGAATCCCCTGAAGGTCATTTTTGTGGTGAGAAGGAGGTCACAAGTGGACTTAGTTGACCTAGTTCATGACATAGTAAGGTTTAGAGATTGATCCTGTAAGACCAATATTTCTCACTAAACCATGGCGTTGATATATTTGATTATGGTAAAGGGGACTTATACCATCATATCTATCCATTAGAAGAATTTGAAGGTGTCAATACAAGTGTTAAAGGTCAAACTTCCGTGACTGATTTTTATGGTGTGAAGACAATTCTAGGAGTGCATAATGACAAGGTGTTCTTGGGCACTTATAGTCCAAGTGATGATGTTAAAGTATAATGTGATGAAACTTAGATCATAAGGTTTCTATTCATGTGTCATATATGCATGGTTCATGTGTTTTTATGATGTTCTTGCTTCAACATGTGAAGACTAGTTTTATAGGTCACAAACCCAATGAGGACAATTGGTCATAATGGTGGCTTCATAACATGATATGGTGGTACAAATTTGAAAAATATTGTTGGAGGATGGTATAAGACTTAGGAAACATGTCTAAGTCATCCCTAATGTTTAGTGAAGGTCATATAGGCCAAGAGGACTCAGGTTTGGTGAGAGGGCAATTTTGAGGATTTAGGTCTCTTTAAGACCTAATGGAGGAATGTGTTTACAAGATGTTATTTCCAACCAAGATAGGTGAATGAATGATGTTTTATGTTTTATTTATATTTTTTAAGTGAATTTTATAGATTGGTCTGTAAGACCAATATTTATCACTAAACCATGGATTATATATCTTTGAGTGTGGTAAAGGGGTCTTATAGCATCATATCCATCCATTATAAGGATTTGGAGGTGCCTGGTACAAGTGTTGAAAGGTCAAAATTCCATGACTGATTTTCATGGTGTGAAGATAATTCTAGTAGTTTATAATGAAATGTGTTCTGGGAAATTATAGTCCAAGTGATGATGTTACAAGTATAAGGTGATAAAACTTAGGTCATAAGGTTTCTATTCATGTGTCATATATGCATGGTTGAGGTGTTTTGATGATGTTCTTGATTCAACATGTGAAGACTAGTTTTATAGGTCACAAACCTAATGATGAAATTTTTCATAATGGTGGCTTCTTAACATGATATGGTGGTACAAATTTGAAAAATATTTTTTGAGGATGGTATAATACTTATAAAACATGTCTAAGTGGTCCCTAATATTTGGTGAAGGTTATACAAGAAAAGAGGACTCATGTTTGGTGAGAGGGCAATTTTGAGGATTTAGGTCTCTTTAAGACCTAATGGAAGAATATGTTTACAAGATGCTATTTCCAACCAAGATAGGTGAATGAATTATGTGTTCATGTGTTATTTATATTGTTTTAAGTGAATTTTATGTATGATGGCCAAACTAGATGTGTATGATGCTTGAGTCATGTATATAAGCAAGTGAAGAGGATTTATTTGCATGGGCTAGTGAGTATGAGAAAGAGTGAGTAAGAGGGAAGTGTGTAGAAGTGAAGAAGGTTTGTGTGACCATAAAAATAAGGAAGATATGTTTTTATAAAGAGTTAATGGGTAGCGAGATTATGTTGTCAAGGTCAGATTATCTAATCAACTTGGTGAAGAATCTTTTGTGTGAAGAGGCCTAAAAGGTAGATTTGAAGAATATAGAAGAAAGGAGAGTGTAATAAGTGTCATCATTAGTTGTTTTGGAAAAAATTCTCAAGGTGACAAACAAACGAGTGGATGAGGTAGTTTTGAGTCATCTTGGGAGTTCTACTTCCTTTTAGGGTTGGTAATCTACTAATTTTAGGGGTTGGTGCCTTACTAAACTATTAGAGGTTGGTGATATTTGTTGGGATTGGTGCTCAACTAAATTTTATTCATTGATTTATAGGAAAGGTTTTCCAATATTTTTTTAGTTTGTTTTATTCCCTAAAAGGGTTTCCCACTTACATATTGTGTTCATGTGTTCTTAGTTAGTGATCTACTAAAGTTAGGGGTTGGTGTTCCTTGTAGGGTTAGTGCTCTACTAAAATATTAGTTAGTGATCTTTTTGGGTTAGTGCTCAACTAAATTTTATTCATTGATTTATAGGAATAGTTGTCCAAGATTTGTTTAGTGGGTTTTATTCCCTCAAGGGTTTCCCACTTACATATTGTGTTCATGTGTTCTTGTGTTCTTATGGTGCATGCTCATGTGTTTGGTTAATAATTGTTTAATCTATATGTTGATGAATGATTAATGAATGGTTAAAAGATAAGTGAAAAATATTTAAGGACATTGATTTACACCCCCCTTAGTGGTTGTGCTTATAACATAGGGTCCCACTAGGTGTGCTAGAATGTTTAGGTGGATTTTGGATTCATTGTTATAATATGAAATAAATCACCAAAAATCATAAAATAACATGGTTTAACAATACCTGCATTGATAACCTACACATAAATAGATATCTTAAAAAATAAATGTTAGATAATAAGATGACAAGTTGATTGGAAGAGGCCAATCCTAGGAACCAAAGGGCTTCCTTTGATGAGTGTTAAATTATTTTTAGAAAATTAAGTTAGAAATCATGTCAATAATATAATGAATATAGAATTATAAATTTAGGATGTAGTGTCTAGATGATATGACTCAATCAATTTCCTTGATAATAGGTTGGGGAGGGTTAAAAAATTCTTCCCAATAATGGTTGGATTCATCACTTTGTTTGAGGATAAATTCTAATTTCTTGGTGATATCATCTAGATTAGGTTTTAATGGAATGGTGCAAAGACTTAACTCACAGTCAATATCGACTACTCCCACACAAATGGTTGTTGCATAGTCGGTAAGTCAAAGAAGATGTCTCATTCATACCCCTCACCCAGAATGATCATTTATAGATAGAGGACACTTGAAATAAAAATATTAGTAGAAAATAAATTATAAAATGGATTTAAAACCTACAATATGTGATTGAAGGGCTTTAGAAGAAGGGATATCTAGTGATTCAGGATGGTCACGAGATGATTCAAGGAATTGTTGGTGATTACTACATAATTGGATAACTTTGAATAACATACATATTTGTATATTGAATATGTGATTAAATTATTAATTTTTGTGTGGGTGAAATAACTTTTGAGGTGGGAAAATCGGGGTCTCTCACTAATAGTGTGTGGGACTAAGTCCCTTTTCTTAAATGGGGCAACTCCATTTATTAAAAACATGAAATATTTACAGTATTCTAATAACTGGGGGTGGTATTTTGATTGAGATCACACATGATTAATTCTATAAAATGATGCAAAGTTATTGTAGATCTACTGAGGAGGAAAATCAAGGAGAGAGAGAGAGATGGAGAGAATAATAAGGAGGTTTTTGTACAATAAATAGTATAGCAGAGTTTATTGCTTAAAACCAAAATATATCCATAATTTCAATGAGAAGACACCATTCACATATAACAAGGAACAAAATAAAATAAGTACAAAGTCTTAATGCATAATATTCAACAAGTACATGCTCATGGAGTGTAGTTGAGATGGAGAAGAAACATAAGAAAAGAGAGAGGAATTTGATCACTTGTTCCTAGAGAGAAATATGGGAGCTAGTAAATAAGAATAACCATCCTTTGAAATGAGGAGGCTCTCCCAATTTATAGCTTTACAATGCAACTCTTCATATTCCCATGTGACTTTTTGACTTAAATTGCAATCCTCAATGAAGAAAAATAACTTTAAGTGACTTAAGTCACTTTTTACAACTTTCTTCTCAATGAAGAAATATAATTTTAGAGAGAGAAAGAGAGAAGAAAGAGAGAGGTGAGAATATCCAAGCTTGAAGTGATGAATTGTGAAATGCTCCAATGCAATGATGAACTTTGGATCCTTGAACTCTTTTGCACCATGAGAAACCTCCTCTTGAATGATCAACCATTATATCCCATCGGTACATTGAGTGAAGAAGTGAGAAGCACTTGATCACTAGACCACTGTAGACAATGAAGGATGTATTCACACACTTGAAAAAACCATGAAAAATACCATTCCTTCTTGACAAATCATGCATATGAATGAGAACTTGAAATAATTTCCTGCACAATTCAACCATGATGATTCTTCCACCTTGAGGACATTGATGACCAAAATTAGGAACCAAGAGGGCTCCCCTTCCACATGAGTCACAATTCATCTTTCACTCCTTCACAAGCTTGAATTTATCCTTACTATCCCCATGAGGATATCTTCATAGATATGGTCACCACTTAGTGGCATGTGGATGTTTACAAGGACTTAAAATTTTGTATTTCCTCTTTGAGACACCTTATACTCACCATATCTATGAAGGCAGGGATTTGTTTGCAAATTGAATATTTGACCTCCATGAAAGCTTGAATTTTTGATACATGAAGAGGAGGAACATATGAGACAATATTGAGTTCATATTGATCATTTACTATTTTTAGAGAGTCACACATGGGTGCCCATTCTTACCAATTTTGCCACATTTTCAATTTTTCCATTATTGAATGTTTTACACTTTGAAGGAATGTCTTGAAGTACAAAAAACCAATTTTCCTCAAACTTACTATTTTTAGTAAGTCATGTGGTAGAGACTTACTAAAAATATCAAGTGGAATTTTGGGTGTTGAATCGGAATGAAACCAACTGCAAAAGTTTATATATTTCATTTCAAGACTTTAATCCAATTTTTAAGGGATTCGATTGCGAGTTTTATAGATATGAGAAAAGGTGATTTTTGCTGGAAAATTCATGTGGCTATACAAAATAAATGATTTCATCAACTTGATTTAAGAAAATTTTGAAGTAAATATATGCTAAATCTAAATATGTAAAAATGCAATGATATAAATAATTAAGTATAGATTTGATCCAAGAAAATAAGTAATTTGAATTTAAAGCCCTAATTCTAAACAAAAGGATATAATATTTATCCGATTCACAATAATCCCAAAGGTATGCCAAACTAGAAAATTGATGGAATAAGAACTTAGAACCCAAAAATCAAACACAAAAATTTTCATGAGTGTTAGATATGCTAGGACTAGGGTGCCTATAGAGGGTCAAGGGTGCCTAGGGTTCCAGAGACCTATTCTAAGCATATATGACTACTCGAGAAGATATGAAACCCAATTTATAGGGTTGTGAGATATTTTTGGTTGTTTCCTTTGATCTCATGTACTTCTTTGGACCTTGTTGTTGTTCACTTAAAACCTGTAATTAAGAAAGAAACACTTGTGAAACCCCCAAAAAAAGTCAAATGATAAAAAATAAAGATGTAAAATGGGAGGTTGGACTATCCTCAGCTGTCAACAAAGTGAACTTATGATTGAGTGTTGCACTACATTTCATACCCCATGTAGTTCTATGTGTGTGTGTATAATCGTGTTCTAGGTGGCTCTTGTGTGTATTACACTTGATAGTTGCAAATATTAGATGTAGAAAATATAGATAAATGTGTGCATGAAATAATTGTTAGCTAAGAAAAAATTATGACACTAAGGAGAAGGTGCATGAGAAGATTCAGTACATGGTAGTAAGGTAAATTTTGAAGGCATAAGAGGATAGGGAAGGAAGCATATGTGAAAGGTAGATTGAATTGGGACTTAGCCATTTTCATGGTTACAGGCTATTTTTGGAGATAGCATACGAGCACACAATGGGTTGGAGACTTTCATGACACAAAATGCTATTTTGGGAAGATCATCTACTAAAGCACCATGCATGAGTTCAAATTAATAATAGAATTACTATTGTCGATTAAGCGTAAGAGATCTATTATTAGCAAATTCCATGCATGCATGTTAATGTAAAGGTGGATGACTATTTTCAACATGTGACCTATTTTTTTAAGTGTGTAAGTAGTGAAGGGAAATTCCCACCCTTATAAATATGTAGTAATTTGTGTAGATTAGGAGAGAGTGCTATGTATGAGCTATTGTGGAGTTATGCTTCCAGATCTGATGCGTGCATAAAATTATGATACTACTTACTGTAAGAAGCTTCTATGTTTATTGTGTTTTAATATAATGGAGTGTGTTGGGTGAATAATGGTGTTAAACATGACTGAAACTAGTTCTTAAATGGTTGACTTCATTATATCTATTACTTAATTCATTATTATTTTAGATCTAGATCTAGAATATGCTCTATGGAATATTTATGTTATTTGTGGATATGAACACATTACATCTTCATCATGTTCACATCCTGTACAAGAAACTCTAAGGAGGGGCCTGGTACCTTTGTGTGCTCCGGGTGAGCACTCATCTTAGGCTAGGTGATGTGCCAACATGCTTGGGTTGTTCGTGGTAAATTATTTATTTTCCAAAGTACTTATTACATCCAATAGTGAGCAAGATAATTTGGGTAGTAGGGGAAAGAGTAAGTCACATAGAAAGTACATCGATAGAAGGGAAAACATATTCATTATTTTTGGAGGTACCTTTTCAGGTGCATCATCTGCACAAAATTCAAGCACGTAGAATTTGGGGCTCACTTATGGGAGTAGTACCACCATGCATACTATAGGAGTTCAAGTACAATATTACTATTGGGACACATGGAAGTACATCTTATGGTCCACTTCCAGCTATAGGTGGAGGATCAAAGGATGTAGGTGGCTCGAGTTCTAGTGGATCTGGTGGTTTTGGAGGTAGAAGCAACACGGGGGTTACGGATCAAGTGGGCAGGTCCGTACCAAACCCATAATATTTACATGGAGATGTCTCTTCTTCTTCTAGAGTATAGGGGCATAGAAGATGCTATTAAACATGCGTGCACATGTGTGAGATATTGTGGCATGCAAAAGGGATCACAACTTCCGAGCACAAGGTACTTCAATTTGTAACTACATTTTAGGGATATGCACATAGTTGGTACATGAAGTTTGACCCTAATCAAACTTTCATAGATTAAGTAGCATTCAAAGATGCATTCCTTAAAGAGTTTTATATCCTTGAATTTGAGTAGAAGATTATAAACATGCTCAAGGATATTAAAAAGGTACTACTGAAAGTGTCTGGGAGTATGATGCCCATTTTAAAACACTTTTATCTAAGATTTCTTATGATATTCACACAAGCTAGCATGCATAATGGTTCGTTGGAGGTCTAATCACACCTTTTAGAAGGGATCTATCACATAAGACATACATTGATCCCATGAAGCCCTTGAAGCATCTTTGTGTGATGAGGTAATTGGGAGTATAGAAAATGGAGTCAACTATTCTTATAAGCACATATTGAGGACATGGCAAAGTAGTTGGAGAAACTATCGAAGAATTTGGCATATGAGACGTCCGTGCACTGGTATTTGGTGTATAGACTGTGAAGTGGAGGGGCACACCAAATATAGTTGTCCCCGCAAAACAATACATTCATTATTGCTAGAATGTGAGATATGTCACCTGAACCATGATGCTAACCATTGCCCATTATTACAATGTGTGATAAGGAATAATGTATCTTGTTATTGTAATATTTTTCGGTCCACAACTCACGATACAAAATAATGCATGTTGATTTGTCAAATCCATGATGCTATAGATATTGGTGTGTGACAAACAAGAGTATCAGATAAATCTAAGGGTAAATGTGAGCATTAGGATGGAATCACAATCAAGAACATTATGATCATAATGAGGGGGTGTTATGATGGAGGAAGTGGTAGAAATAAAAGATATCATGGTGGATTTGGAGGTCGGGGCCATGGTGGTGGATGAGGTGAATTCCCTCATGGAACATGCTTTACATGCGGATCACCTGACCACTACAGGCATGAATTTCCTTAGAATATTACATGTTCTTTTGTGGGAAGAATTATAACTATGAGGAATGCTTGGATCTATATGAGCATCTTAGAAAGCAACATAAATAGGAGAAAAAAGGTGCATGGATGGTTATTATATAGTGCATTGTGGAAAATTAGTGGATGCCAAAGTAAGAACCGGAACTTGACATATTTCCTATAAAGATCACTACCTTGCATGAAGTTGTGTGCACTAGAGAGGCGTTACCACAAAATCCTACCATCATTAAGGAGGATGTTTTGCATGCAAGATACCCAGATATTGCATACCAGAAGGAGGTTTATTAGGATACCATGGAGGTACTTAGAGACCTTCAAGGGGAAATACAATATTTAAAGGAGTAATCACGAGAAGATGGAACTAAAGAAGGAGGTAGAGACGGTCCAGTCATATATTGATAACTTGAAGGAGGTATGTAGAATGTTGCACCAGGAGAATATTATTCCATTACTAGGGAGTTGGATAAAGGAAACACTCGTGCAGCAAATACTAATAATGGGTGTTAAATGTGCATGAAAATCTTCCCCCATAGCTTAGACTACAACAACAAAATCACTTTGAATGCTGATGTTGACAGATGGCTCTTGAGTAATATATTGATTGACACAGGCATAGAAGTAAATGTGCTTACTTTAGATGCATGGGTATAGATGGGGAGACCTATATTGCAGCCATATTCTAATGTGTTATTTATGGCTAATCAAACTAAGGCCATTCTATCGGAATTTTAAAAGATGCATCCATTACTATATAAGGGCCAAGTTCACTGGGGATTTTGAGGTTTTAGCGCTTGTAGAAGTAGATAGTTTCCCATCTATGCTTGGATGCCTTGGTGTTATGAAAATAATGTTAATCTTTGTTTAACAAGGGATATATTAGTTTTGAGAACAAGGAGGAAAGATTTATTATCCCTTTAAAAGATGGAAAATCTTTCCCTATGTTGAGCCTTTGACGAAGGAAGATCTAAATAGGATTTATGTACACACCATTCAGGACCTAGAAGTGCTCGAGCCATCTAAATAAGGAATCCTTCAGTGGGAAGATACACAATCTATTAGTGATAATACAAGTATTTCTTGTGATAATTGGGATCATGGTACTTATGAGATGGTTAGGTGTGAAGTAAGGAGCACATTTTCTTAGAAAAGCAAACCTCATTGCATAGGAGAATATGTAACAACTCTAAACCTCGGTACATTGGGGAAGGAGACCCTATGGTATTCATGCGCACCATGGAGGAATAATGGATAGACCAGTTGGAAAGAAGAAGCATGCTAACATATACCTACATGGGACAACAACGTGTTGGTGGGTGGTTCACAGGGATAATCTTGTAGAATGGAATGAAGTCAGGATTTCTCTTACAACTTGGTTTTCTAGGAGCAATGCTCTAACTCAAATCTATACATATCATGGTAATCAACCTGTTTAGCACCAAATTTAGTAGTGTGAGAGGATCTAGATAGAGGAGCAAGAAGCTTTATTGCCTTTGCTATGGGTGCACAAACTTTATGCCACTTTATAAGGTTGCGCACACGCTTGGTATGTATATGCAGAGCTATATAGAGACATTAGAAATTGGCAAGATTTGATTATAAGTATGGTCCATACTTTACTTCTTCTCTACTAAACCTCCAGTAGAAGAGGCATTAAGGGTTATAAAGTAGATAACTATGGGAGACGAGTGTAAAGGTGGAAGAAATCATTAGATTTATTTGATAAAAACATCTCGGGAGCACATTTTGTTAAAGGAACAGAGACATATGCCACACTACTTAAGCGTGCTTATTTTGAGAAAGAAAAAGGGAAGATGGTCTACATAATGGATGATGAAGAAATAGAAGAACTAGATATATATCATTCAATAGGTGTGCACGAGGTCTTGGATAGTGCAGATAACAATGCACGTGCCTTTCATGAACCTATGAGAACTAAGAAAGTGAAAATTAGTATGGATGTTGAACCTAAAGAGGTAATAATTAGAGATTATTGGTCTGAATTTGAAGTAGCAAAAATAGTGGATTTGCTCCATGATTTTTAGGACTTATTTCCTAGAGGCTACCATGAATTGAAAGGATTTCATGAATCATTAGGATAAATGAAGATAAATCTTAAGGAAGGTGTGCACTCAGTCATGAGAGACCCTATAGGATGAACCCCAACTTACGTGTAAAGGTCAAAGAAGAAATTGACAAAATGTTGAAGTCTAGAATCATCAAGCCCCTGGAAGAATCGGAGTGGGTTAGCCCCATGGTTATTAGTATAAAGAAAGATGGTTGGATTAGGATTTTTGTGGATTACAAAGAACTGAATGTTGTATGTGTGATTGATCCCTTTCCTACACATTTGAAAGAGGAGATATTATAAGGTGTTGAAGGGCGTGAGATTTATTCTTTTACAAATGGATTCTCAGGGTATCATTAGGTTTGGATTGCACAAGAGGATAAAGAAAAGAAACTTTCACCACTGAATGGGGATTTTTGCATATATTGTGATGCCCTTTGGTCTGAAAAACATGTCTGTTGTATTTTCATGAATACTTTTTCAAGAATTCTAGGATTTTATTCATCTTTTCTTGCAAGTTTACTTGGATGATTGGATGGTGTATGGGCTTGTTAAGGATCATTGTGGAAAATTTGTGCTTATTGTTTGAAATATGTGGATAGTTAAGCATATCTTTGAATATAAAAAAGTGCATGTTTGCTACACCTTTTGGTACTTTATTAGGGAATATTATTTGTAAGGAAGGTTTGTTAGTAGATCTAGCTAAGGTTGCGTTATTATTGTTGACCTTAAAGAACCTACCAGATCATAGTGTGCGTATGTAGATTTTGGGTCACACTAGGTATTATAGAAAATTTATCAAAGGATATGCTAAGGTTTCCACATTTTGGAGGAATTACTAAAAGGAAAAGGGACATTTTATTAAGGAGAAATGCAAAACACACATTTGAGGTACTAAAGGAGAGACTTACTATAATGCTTATTCTGCGCTTTCCCACATGGGACCAACCATTTCATGTACATGTGGATGCCTTTATCATGGCCATTGGTATGGTGTTATCTCAACATGGAGAAGGTAAAATTAATTCAGCCCAAACCATTTATAACGAATTCATTCGGGGAGGACGTGCGAACAATTGAAGATATAATGTTAGATGCATAGTTGTAGAGGTTATAACATGCATCTTTAGAATTAGAGGATATTTCTATCTTTTTATGTATAGGGGTGGTGCCAAAAGGAATGAAATCCATGGAGAATAAATAACTTGCAATTTTTGCAGCTCCTTTTATGTCGATTAGTGGTGACCTATACAAGTTAGGCCGAGATGAAGTATTGTGTTAGTGTATACTAGAGCATGAGTGCAAAACATCATGGACTAGGCTCATGGTGGTATTTTCGGTGGGCACTATAGGTGATGCTACCTACGTGTAAGATTATACTCATTAGATTATGGTGGGGACCTCTACAAGGATTGTAAAGCATATTGTAAGGCATGTGATCACTATCAACGCGTTGGTAAACCTGGGAAAAGAGATGAAATGCCTTTAAGACCTATTCCTAGTGTAGAGCCATTTGAGAAATGGGATATAGAATTTGTGGGTCTTATTTCACTAGCCACACGTAGAACTAGATTTTGCACACATCGTCATCACTTGCACAAATTATCTTACAAGGTGGGTAGAAGCAACACCTACCAAGTATTGTACAACAACTATAATGGCCAGGTTCTTATGGGAAAATTTTCTTACAAGGTATGGATGCACATTGAGTTTGAAAAGTGATAGGGCACACACATTTTGAATAAGACAATTAGAATTATATTAGATGGCTTCATGATTGCACACCATAAGACTACACCATATCATCCTTAGGCATATGGGACTGCTAAAGCTTTCAACAATATTTTGAGCTAGACATTGACAAAAATTTGTGATGTTGGAAGGAAAGATTGGGATGATAAAGTTTCTGCCGTGCTTTGGTCGTATAGAACAACCTATAGGTAGTTGAACAAGACCACAACCTTTCAATTGGTGTTTGGTGCAAAATTAGTTCTTCTGATGGAATTCATGTTACCTTTTTGTGTATTACACGATGGAAGTCTAGCTGATGAGAATGCTCTAGAAGAAAGAATTGATCAATTGATATAGTTGGATGAGAGGTGTACCATGCACGTTGGAACCAGAAGCATGAAAAGGTTAGGTAGAAGGCATGGCATGACAAAAATATTAGGGACAAAAAGCTTGAGATAAGATAGATGGTGCTTCTTTTATGACTCCAAGTTTTAGCCGTGCAATCCAGGAAAGATTAAATTACATTGGTTGGGACCGTATATTATCACTCATATAGTTGAATTAGGCACTTGTCAGTTAGATACACTTGATGGAATACGGTTACCTGGTTACTTTAATGGGATTAGGTGAAGCCCTATGATAAATAAGTCTTCTTGGTGTTTGTAATAAGGTGGTGTTGCCATTTAGACTAGGTTTCCATTTACGTATTTCCTTAATGTATTTTATTTTTTGTCGTTATTATTTGTCCATTTAGTTGGTTTTTGTGTAGTAAGTGTGTTTACACGCTGGAAGATAATTACCATTTGAAGAAATATTATGCATGAGACGAATCCACATACCATTGGTGTGGGGTGGCTATTTCAACTAGGTACACATAAAGGAATGAACTACTATAAGTGTTATTCAATTTTGCACAATTGAGGTTAGAAAGGAGATTTCTTTAAAAATATGACCATAGATGTAGATAAATTATGGAATAGTATAACGTGAGGTAAGCAGCAGCCGTAGAGACTACAGGAAAGGTGCGGTGGTGAGGTACTTAGGTGCATTTGAAAGAATTCTCAGCGAGGAAGGTAGGAAGGTGCACTAGAATTTTATAGGTGGGGTGTGAAGATGTATTGTGTGGATATTGTTCAAAGGGTCAATTAATGAGAGGATTTTTGGTAGGTGGAGGATCAATAAATGCACTAATTTTTGATAATATATAATGAAGTGATGCGGGTTCATTTTACCATTGAGATCACAATTTTTTGAGCGAGCTATGTGAAAACAACCTAAGTGATTTTTGTTAAGGTGCGAGAGAGTTGTGAAACAAGATGTGGAGAGTAGGCTGTTGCACAAGGAGGTTTCGTCCCCATTGGTGAAGGGTTTGAGAAAAGTAGAAGCATTGAAGAGGAGCTAGGGCATGCAGATTTGAGATAGAGTTTGAGTGTGCTCATTATAGAGAGTAAAAAGGTGGATTTTTATGATGTCACCAAAGAAAGTGCATCACGGTACCAAAGGAAAGAAGAAATTAGAAATAGAATTTGAACTTTCTCTTGAGAGTAATTTCTCAGAGATGTAGTATCTAAAGGGTGTGATAATTGGACAAGAATGGGATTCCCACATCCGCAAGTGCAAGATAAGTGACTACAACCACCGCACATCTGACAATAAGAAATAATTGGACGCATTGTTGAGTACAAAGACCAAAAAGCGCATGGTGGATGATATGCCAATGTATAATGACCCTCGAGAGAAATTTCGAAATAGGTAGGAGTATATTAGTTGTACTATCTCCTACATTTTGTGCAAGTATGAACCTTTATATCAGTGGCTGATGAGCATATTCCATGAGGACTTTTTGTTAGGAAATTAAATATTAATGTTTACATTATTTATGTATTCATTAAATACAAATGTTAGTAATTATATTATTGTTATACTAAGGTAATATGTTGGTTGGAGTTGTTTTAACAACTCATATGATTTGAGTTGTGTATTGTTACGTGAGAAACAATCACAACTAAATAAGAGATATTATAGGATTGATTGGTTCCATAATAATAGGAATCCTCTCATATATATGTGTAATGGTGTTCAATCGAAGATACAGAAGAAATATATTTGTATGTGTGGATAAATAATATATTGTGACTACATAATTATTGTTGTGTAAATTTGCTTTGCTTTGCTCTTTCATTTGGTACCTGTGAGCTAGTATGGGCTTGTGAATATTTAGTAAGGGGCTTCTCCAAATTCGTTGCTGCCCTTGGTAATGAGAGAAACTAGATTTGTGTAAAAAGTTTAGTATAAAATTAAATAACTTTAGCTTAGATCTCTTTGATAGCTGCGTGGAAAATCTGTGGATTGTTATTCTATCAAATCTTGACTCTCTGGTGCAAGTGTAATTCTGTGTACATTAATGTGTGGCTATTGAATGCAAAGAATATTTGCAATCAGGAAATAAAGAAAGATAACATTGATACAAAATAGAGAAAGATGTGTGTTTCCACAACTATGTAGGTTGAGGAGAATTGAATTGATGACGTGGTGCTATTGGCATGGTAAATATCGATTCATCACTGTTGATTTGATCTTTGATGTCATCTCCAACACGCAGCTCTTCCGCCAAGCTTGATCCAAAACTGACCTTCAGTAAAATACTCATAACTTTCTCATTTCTTAACGAAATTGAGAATTTCAAAGTGTTCCGAAAAGGTTACAACGCGAGGAATAAAACCCAGAAATTGTTTTGGAAAATTCGTTTTGATAAGTGAGCAGTTCTGTTTGATAGGTTTTGTGCATGTGTTTGTTCCTGCGAAGTGCTTGCAAGAATTTCGGTAAGCTTGTTTCCATCAACGTGATCTACGTGGAGGTGAAATAAAATATTAAGAAACAGGTAGAAATCATAGGGGTGCACCATTTATAGAGCCGTGTTAAGTGTTTATTGATGAAGGTGTCTGTTATAAAACACATATTCCAGTATATGCAACCTGTTGGTCAATTCATCTCAACTGTGCCACTTGTAATGAACGTTGGCAGTGATGTTTGGAGAAGGAAAGGTGTCTAAAGATTACATTGCTCATTGGTGACCATTGTTGATCAATGTCACAAAGTCATTGAGGATAAAAATGTATCACATCAATTACAGTTCATACATTCTTGGCTTCATTCGACCGTCCATTGTTAGGCTCCACATGTTTGTCTTGAGGTTTGAACATTCCCAACACATTCGTGTCTATGCATCCATGTATTAATTCCTATATTTAAGTGGATTTAGCAATTAGAGGTTCTAATAGTGCCATTAGTCTTCATTCAAGTTATGTTTTTAGTAGTATTAAATGGTAAAAGTTTGAGTTTATTAAAGTAATAGTGTTGTAGAGTCATCTCTAAAGTGTTGTCATCTATTTAATGAGTCATTTGTATCATCACTATTGTAAAACTGTCTCGAATGTAATTATGTTTTAAAAAGGGGTTAGTCTATGGTTGATAGTTATTGTGTGTCATTATAAATAAATTAAAAAAAAAAAGTGTCATTGTAAAAAGTTTTGAAGTCCATTTAAACATGTCAAAATAGGTGATTTTAGGATTGTCATCCTTGTCTGAACATATTATTGTCGAGGGTCTTTTCAAATATTAAAGAAAAATAAAAATTTCCTCACAGACGCATTTTCGGTGTTATCCGACGTCTGGAAATAATTGTTTTCACATTGCGGGGAGAAACAAAATAAAGTACAATGTGAAACTTGATGAGCTTCAAAGATATATTCTACTGAGTTAGTAGCATGCAAATGGAGGATGGAGGCATCGGAGGCTGGAGGTCAGACAACGACCTCTCGTCAGTCACCAACGACGGGGCCGCACAGAATGATTTGGTGGCACAGGTGTGTAGTGTGAGTACTTGTTTTTTGAGTTTTGCAGTGTTCTAGATTCAGTTGTGTGGTGTGAATTTCAGCTTGGTGTGATTCTTTTTCAGAGTTCCTGTTGTGTGTTGAATAAGTGAAATGTTCACATTGAGGGGGGAACATGATCAACATGATCCAATGTTCCATTTTCAGTTTTTCAGTTGAGTATGTGGCTATTCCTATTTCCCCAAATGCAAAAACATAGTGCAGAACAAATAACATAGTGAAATGCAAAGCATCATGAGGCTTGATGAGGTAGAACAATCAGATGTGTTCTGTTCATACCTAGGTTTGTGGTTAGCCTCTTGAAAACCATTGAAGGCTATTCAGATGTGTTCCTGCTTGAGTTCCCACACTGCTAGGTCAGATGTGTTCCCTAGAGTGACTGGTTGATAAGCAGATGATTCCTGAGCGTGTTCCCATCCTCGTATCATATGTGTTCCTGACAGTGCTTGGTCGATAAGAAGTTGATGTGTTCCTTCTTCTACCTTCAGTTCGAGTGTGTGCCAAGATCATGAGCACGCAGAGGCGGTAGGCTACAAAGGAAGTGTGAAAGTTCTAATGTTACCATGTAAACATTAAGGGGGGGAATGTTAGGAAATTAAATATTAATGTTTACATTATTTATGTATTCATTAAATACAAATGTTAGTAATTATATTATTGTTATACTAACAATAATATGTTGGTTGATTTTTTTAACAACTCATATGATTTGAGTTGTGTATTGTTACGTGAGTAACAATCACAAATAAATAAGAGATATTATAGGATTGAGTGGTTCCATAATAATAGGGAATCCTCTCCATATATGTGTAATGGTGTTCAATTGAAGATACGTAAGAAATATTATTTGTATGTGTGGATAAATAATATATTGTGACTACAGAATTATTTTGTGTAAATTTGTTCTTGCTCTTTCATTTTTCTATTTTACAGGATGAAGGGTTAGAATCACAACAGCCCTGATTTTGACACTGACAGATTAAAAGGCACAAGGGTAGACCTAGCTAGTGACTTGACTGATAAAGCAGAAATCATGGAGACACGGAAGGAGTTAGGGTATACAAAAGGTTTACGTGGAATGGAAATTGATAAATTAAAGAAGTACCCAGTGGTATAGGTAGCTGCACATTTGGTGACCAAGTTAAATGATCAAGAGATATGGTCGCAAGTAAATACCATGTGGCTCCATATCATGAGGAAAATGTCTTAGGGAGTATTCTATAACATAGCAGGTTACATTACAAAAACCATTATCAAGGAAGCGTGCATAGGTGATAAGATCAGTTTTGGTACTATCTTACTTTCTTTAGTATTTATGGAAATTGGAGTGCCCAATGGGCCAAAGAACAAGATTTGGGAATATCCCATGGAAAAAAATTCCCTTGTGGAAAGGTTTGACAAGTATTTATGTGAAGGTTCAATGAGTGGGCCATTTAAACAAATGGCAGAGATGTGGTACGATCGACTCCATGACATTTGAAGAGTTCACGGTGTACCATCACTTCTGCATCACATGGTTCACTATGAGGGATGGGACATAGATCCCATAGTGGAAACTTCCATATGTCTTCATACCGCACTACTTTCAAGCATCAATCCACTATTTTATTGATGTGCACCACCTATTTTTCTCATTGCAGAAAAGGTAGATTGTGACTACCACACTCTAAGGAAGACATATGTATATCCAGGTCGGACTGCCTATGTTGAGAGGCTCATTTCAGATGTTATAAGCATGAATCTTGTAAGCTTGGTAATTAGGGACATTAGAGTAGTGCTCGTATACCTTTAGCTTAAGCCTAAGCTAGAGAATAACAAGTATGTGGAGAATGAGTTCACGTTCCCTGGGGCCACATAAGGGAAAGTATACAGTGGATAATTCACCATCCCCAAAGCCCACAGAAGTTATAAAGGTAGATGATGAGGAGGAAGATGAAGATAATGGTCGCTTATATCATAGAGGCCAAAGATAGCCCATAGTAAGAGTGGAGATTAAGCATGCGGGTACTCCACCACAAGCGTAGGAAGAAGATGAAGCCTTGGACATAGAAGTAGTCCAGGAGAGCTTTAATATTAAAGGGTATTCAAAAGAACAAGGACCCAAGGTGTGGGAACCCCACAACCTATGAGGAGATCACCACAACTCTCTCCTCGAAAAAGGTAGTTGAGAAGAAAAGGAGAAAGCTAAAGCTAAATGAGGAGGCAGAGGAGTCTAGAAAGTGCACGGAACTCTGTCTGACAGAAGATGTGGAGGAACCCAAGGATGAAGATCTAAAGGATGAAGAAGAGGGAGTAAAGGTGGTAGAAGAAAAAAACATGATATTTCTCATAACATCAAAGATCTGACTCCAAATCTTGGTGCTCAAATTCCTAAGGGCCAAGAACAAAGAGAGAAAGTGGGGAGTATGTTATACTAAGTATGGGCTATGCTGAGGACACAAGTAAAATTGTTCATGCCCATTTCTAGAGTATAATGGGCCTTAAGGGGTTGTATGTATGGACACAAGTATAATCATTCATGTAGAAAAGAATGAGGCCTTCATCTAGTATGGTGGAAGAAATTGGTGACCATGTCCTAAAAGAAAGACCGCACTTGGAATCTAAGGTACCTAAAAGGTTTCCTTCAGCTATGCATTATGTGTATACCCTAGTAGATTTGGTGCTTGAGGATGGACCGATTCGCATGCCAACACCAAAGGAACTGAATAGGAAGTGGAGAGAGCAAGGGCCTCAGTAGTTAGAAATATTTCATCTTACAAAGCCTTTCTCTAGACTTTACAGGAAGAGATGAAGAAAGTAGACCATGGTTGAATATTTGTGCAGCTCTAGAATCAATAATCCGAATAAGAACCATATTGGAGGATAATGAGGTTATTAAAGAAATGAAGGATGAGACTCAGGAACATAGAGAGATTGGTGTTAGTGAAAAAAACATGAAGACCTTTCATCAACACAACAACCACATAAGGAAAGGTTGGATGAGCTTGGAAAGCTCATAGCACAAAAGATGGATCTTCTAGAGGGATAGATGTTTGTTATGGCTAACATTGTCATAGTATTGTAGAATGAGAAGGGAGAGATGACCCAGGATGAGTTGGAGGGCATCACTTTGTAGATGTCCCTAGAGAAGACCAGGAATATGTTCGATGATTGGAAACCTTTAGAAGATGAAATTAAGGAAGAATATCCATAGTTGATTCTCTTGGTGGACAAGGAGGGTACTGGAGAGTAAAATCTATTCTTTTTTATCAATTTATTCTTTATATTCTTCCATTCTTATTCTTTAAGGCATCAAGAGGAAACCATTTTAGGGTGGAAATGTAGTTTAGTGTGGGGTAATGTTGAGTAGACAAAGTATGACATTAAGGAGAAGGAACAAAAATATTCGCGGTAGTAAGGAAGATTTGAAGGCGCAGAAGGATAGGGAAGGAAGTGCGTGTGAAATGTAGATTGAATCGAGACTTAGCCATTTTCATGGTTACAGTCTATTTTTGAGATAGTGTATAGATCACACAATGGGATGGAGACTTACGCGACATACAAATGTTATTTTGGGAAGAACATCTACTAAAATTCCATGCATGAGTTTGAATTAATAATAGAATTACTACTGCTAGTTAACTGTAAGAGAATCTATTATTAGCACACTTGCATGCATGTATGTTATTGTAAAGGTGGATGACTATTTTCAACATGTGACCTATTTTTTAAGTCCATAAGTAGTGAAGGGAAATTCCCCACCCTTATAAATATGTAGTAATTTGTGTATATTAGAGAGAGTGTTATGTATGAGCTATTTTGGAGTTATGCTACTAGATCTGATGTGCGATAAAATTATGATACTACTTATTGTAAGAAGATTCTATGTTTATTATGTTTTAATATAATGGAGTGTGTTTGGTGAATAATGGTGTTAGACATGACTGAAACTAGTTCTTACATGGTTGACTTCGTTATATCTATTGCTTAATTCATTAGTCTTTTAGATCTAGTTCTATAATATGCTCTGTGGAATATTTATGTTTTTTTTGATATGAACACATTACATCTTCATCATGTTCGCATCTTGTATAAACAACTCTAAGGAGGGGCCAGTACCTTTTTTACGCTTTAGGTGAGTGCTCATCTTAGGTTGGGTGATGTGCCAACGTGCTTGGATTTTTTTCATGGTAAATTCTAGGCTACATAAAGAATGAAATTCTCCTCTTATAAAGTGTATGTAGAAATGTCCCTTGTCCCTTGTCCCTTGTGTGAAGATAGATGGATCCTTAAATGATCTTGATAATGCCTTTGGATGCAACCTTAGGTGGTGATAGCTAATGCTTAGTGTTTGGTATTTGATTATGGTCACATAACTTTGTATTTATATGATTCCCTTGTTTAAATTTTGTAGTTAACCACTAAAAGAATGATTAGTAAAAAATAAGATGCCCAATAGGCTAGAAAGGACCCAAATTATCCGAGTAAAGTACAAAGAGGTTGGGGGTGCCTAGAGGGGAGAGGGTTCTTGGATATGGCATCTGGCTGGTCATTGGTGTCTAGAATGATAAATTCAAAGTATGAAAAGAAATATTGGGCAAGAAGGAGTGAAATACAAAGAGAAGCTACAAAAATAAGTAAAGATGGCCAAGAGACAATGGTTAATTAATAATTTTCTTTCTTAGGAATCATATGAATAGTGGTATGTGATCAAGACTAGAAATGTACCCAAAGTGCATTATTTAGCATTTATATTTTCCCCATTTTATTTTATTGAGTGAATGCTCGATATCATAAATTAGATAAGATATGTGTACTTGATAACCATGTAGATCGATGGTAAAAATGTCTCGAGAAAGATAAGAAAAAACATGGAATGATAAAAGTGAAGTGTGGAAGCTAAAGAAGAAGAAGTGAAAAATTATGATGATGGACCTAAGGTGAGAGCATATCTATAGATTTCAAGTTTTTACCTGTTGTAGATGTCATTTGATGTGTCGTGTTGTGTTATCGATGTGACTACTACTTCCCATAAGGACAAACCTATAAATGAGAAGAACGATAAGTAGTCAAATACATGTATATATGATCAAAGATGTAAAAGTATGTAAAAAAAGAAAAAGGAACATGTGCACCTGATCCGTGATGAGTGAAAAGAGATAAAAAGGATCCTAAAGATTTTGTAGAAGAATTTGTTTTTGGGGCATCTCGTGCCAATTATGTTGAGTGTGAGTTTTTAGGTGATCTCTCGCTAGTGGAAGAAGTGTAGGGAAAAAGGTCTAGTGTTATTATCCAACATTTGACTACTTCCGACATGTGAAGACCACTACAAATGGTGTGTAAAAATCCAATCCAGTTTGATCCAACATGAAAGTAAAACAAAAGTTGTAGTATATGCATGTTGAGTGCTAAATTACGGTGTTTCTGTAAAAGTCACCGTGTAAACGCCAAAAATTGAATTGAACTAAAAAATGTTGTGTAACTTCCCCTAGTCACAGGTGTCTAGGAAGGGTTAGGGAAATCACACGCTACTATTTGTGTCTAGGCACCCTTTGGTGTCTATGTTGTGCTAAAGACCCAAGTCATATTTTGGGCCATTGTTGAGACTGAAGACGTGATGAATGAACCGAAAGCTGTAATGAACTATAACTATTACTTTTGTATGGGGTGACTAATTCACCCGATAGATTCCCCCTCATTTTGGGTACATGTGAAGCAACCTAGGAGTATGTAACCCAAATGAGAACTAGATGTTGTGTTGAAATTGAAGTCCTCAGTATGAGGGAGAGAGTGTTATTGGTAGAAACCAAGGCACACACACAAAAAAGTGGCTAAAAATAGTGTCAGTGTAAACAAGATAAAACACATGTAGAAGATAAGGTGTAAACTAAGCACGTAATAAGACAATGTAGAAAAGTAATAGTATAGACAAAGTAGATCATGAAAAGAGGGTTTAAAACATATGACATCACACACGATATTATAATAAAATTGAGGTCGAAGTGGCCAAAAGTAGACAATACACACACAAAACAAATGGAAAATCTCAATAATAATGACATACAATGGAAGACAAGAGCAAACAATATCAATAAATGTAACAAAAATAATGATGGAAAATAGAGTTGTAAAGAAAATGATGCACATGAAGTACCCATTAGCATGCAAGGAAGATAAAATGTATGTCAAAGTGTGTATAATATGATAATAGTGCACTATGAAAATGAAGTAATAACACCGTAACATACAAAAGTGGATGTCCCGGGAGCCATTGTGGACTGGTAAGAGGTATTTTGCCAAGCATCCACGCTGCATGTAAGTGACGTAGGGGAATAATATAGAAGCCATTCAAGTAAAATTGTTTGTATATATGAGTTCAAATAGGTATGTGGATTCATGAGAGAAAGAGAGAGTAAGAGTGAAGGATTTGAAAATTTAAATTGGAGCTTTTACCTACAAAAGTGTATTTCAATTATAAAGTATTAACAAGATTCTTAGGGGTTGATTAAAGGTTAGTATTTTTTTTTTTAATCATAGAGGGTGTAGTGAGTCATCATGTGAGGGTGAGAATTATGAAATGTGTGAAATGATGTAAAATTCCTAAAATATGATAAAGGATACATAATGATTCATCATGACTTGTGGAAGGGAAATTTCATTCGGATGTCATTGTCAATCCTTCTCTTTGGTTGTGGATCACATAGAGCCTAGTATTGTTTGTAGTTTTCATTCCATGGAGAACAATTTAAAATTTGGGTGTAAAGGTGGGGTTTTCCCTTTTATTTTTATTTTTCCATAGTCATGTGAATGATGGTGTATCTTCCCTATCAATTTTTGCCCCAACATCCATGGGTAGTACGTGGACATCTCTGATTGGATGCGGCGTGGCCATGTTCAAGTGGCAAAAGTAGAAGCCTCCATGTGTCCAAATGGTGCAACTCCAAGGGTAGGGCCCAAGGGATAGTCCTCAAATAAGCGTAGGCTTTCCACGTGTCCAGGTCTAAAATGAAGACAAAACAAGCCCGAATCGGCTAAGTATGGAAGGTCAGTGGATGAGCGCCACGTGTCTCATCGGTGCAACTTCAAGGGTCGAAGCCAAAGGTGGTTCCCAAACTTGTGCCAACCCTCCATGTGTCCCAGGTCCAAAAAGGAGAAAAGCTTAAATCGGCCATTTAATTGACTAAGTATAAGAGGGTTGGTGGAAGCCTCCATGTACCAGCCCTCCACGTGCCTCGAGTCAAAAGGGAGGTCGGCCATTTAATCAACTAATTATGAAGTGGCCAAAGGAAGCCTCCACGTGCCTCAATGGCATAATTTTAGAAGTGAGACCAAAGGGCCAGTCTCCAAATGAGCACCAGCTCGCCACATGGTTAGAGTCAAAGGAGAGTTCATTGAAGATCTAGGACCTGGTGGAAGGAGCCACGTTAGCTCGGTGCCCTTTCAGGGGGTGAATCCAAAGTGGAAACTCAAATGAGTGCCAACTCTCCACGTGTCTAGGGTCCCACAGAAGTCAAGTGGGTAAGCAAGCCCAAATCGGCTAAGTATAAAAGAACGATGGAAGTCTCCATGTGTCTCTTTGTGCACAACTTCAAAGGAAGAATCAAGAGTGGGTCCCCAAGTGTGTGCGGGCTCATTGCCACGTGGTCATAGTCAAAGAGGGGGAAAGCCATGACCATTGAATCGGCTAAGTATAGAAGGGTTTGCGGAAGCCTCCATGTGTCATCTCAAGCGTAACTTCAAAGGAAAAATCGGAGGTAGGTCCCAAATGTGTTGAGCCTCCATGTGTCAGGGTCAGACATATGGCCCCACCAAACAAAAGGGACTTAGTCAAAAAAAAATACTAAATGGCCACAAAGGGACACGTGGTCATGTTTCAAAGGGGGCCTTTTTGTGGTCATGTTTCAAGTGAAGGTGGAAAGGTGGGCCCTTTTTGTGTTTTGATGCTTTGAAAAGTCAAAGGGAAAGTGGGTCATCGGAGTGATTTGGGAATTTGGGCTTTGTTTCCATAAAGAGCTTAAAGTTATAAAGTGACCCATGGCCCCGCTCATGCCAAGGGATAAAGTCAAATGTTGAGCCCGCATCAAAAGTCAAAGCGGGGAGGTGGGTCGGTGGAGCAATTTGAGTTTTTGAGCCCATGTTGAAAAGAGGTAAAATTATAAAAGTGAGTGACTGTGACTCCATCGCCACTCAAGTAAAGCCACGTGTCAAGCCTATATCAAAAGGGTGGGTGGGCCAAAATGTTCGAAGTGCCATTTCTCTAAAAGGCACAAAATACAAAAGGCATCCTCAAGGCCATTTCAGTTTAAATCTCTCCCACGTGGATGACTCAAATTCAAAGTTTGCAAAGGTAGGATGAACGGCTGTGATTCAATGCATCTGGTTTTCCGCTAGGCATGGAAATGGCGAGGCATTGGAGAAGTTTAGACGTCGGTTTCTTGAATCAGTTTCATCATTTTTGTAACCGAATGTAACCATTCTTGGAAGCTATTTAATGGCTTCTCCATGCCATTGTTAGGGTTGGATCTGGTACTCTGTAGATGTAATAGATTTGAAGTAATCAATACATAATTTTTTTCCCTTTTTCTTCCTCTGTTATTCCTTCTTTCCTTGTCGAAAATTTGTGAATCATCCATCTTTTATGATAAGAAACTTTGTGTTCTTGTTTATATGATTTCTGGAACTTTGTGTCTGTGGAATTATATTGGTTATGAAAGTGAATGATTCTATTCTGCATCTCCTTGGTTCAATACGTATAAGGTTATACTCTGCTATCTATATTTCCTGAAGGTATTGTTATGTTCTTCCTCTCTCATCTCCTTAATTCTTCCATTCTTTCGTATTGATGATCTTTGGGCATAAAACATTTCAAAGTATCAGGAATCCACACTTTGAAAGTTGTACATTTGTATATAAGTTTTTTTGCTTGCTTTCAATAAGGGAACCTCTCCCATTAAAGAGGAGGGACTTGTTTCCCCTGACTGTGGTTTGTTAAAGTTCCATTTAAAAACCCAACAGTTTTTGGTGACTCTATTGGGGATTTCATTTCAAACGGATCCCTTTCTAAAAGAACAACTTCAAGATCATTTTTGGTCTGGTGACTCTATGGTATACATGTGGGAAGAAAGCTCTCGGGGTTGAGGATTCCCATTTTCAACTTCTAGAGCAACAAAACTTTCTCTCTTCTTCTAGCAAGAAGGAACAGAGGAACTCATTCTACAAGCACACCTCTGTTAAAGATAGAAATTCCAAGGATAGCATTCCTCAAGAACATCTCAGTCCTAATCTCTGTGCTTTGATACTTGTTGGTGTTTTAGTTCCCCTTCAGTCAATTTTTCCAAAGATGGCAGCCCCTTTGCCTTGGGGACAATAGGTTGGGCCTCTTGCTCTTCCTCAGCCATTGCATGAGTTACCTAGGGGTAACAGGAAAAGTTTTCCCAAGTTCGGGGTGATGGGAAAGTTCATCCAGATGAACACATTGCAGCCTTCATTGTTGCATGTGGGATTCTTGGGGTTGAACATGAAGATGTCTCTGTCAGGATTTTTGTGGAGACATTGCAGGACAATGTTGTTGATTGGTTTTATCATCTTCTGTTGGGACGATCACTAATTGGAATACCATGACAACTCAGTTTGAGCAAGTGTTTCAAACCTCTTTGAAGATGTGCATGCTCTATTAGCTCAAATCTCTCATATCAAGAAGGAACCATTTGAGCCCATGAGGGAGTTTGTGGCTAAATTCAACAAGCTAATTCATAAAATTCCATAGAACACTCATCCAGTGGATCAAATCCAAAAGTGCTTCTTCCTCAATGCCCAAGTTACCGAAGTGAGTTATGCACTAAGGAGAGCTAACCTTGCAACTCTGGATGTTGATCAATGTTTGGCTATCAGTGTTGAGGATGATTTAATCATGTCTAGTAAATTGAAAAGAGAATCCTCCAAATCTAAAGCTTCTTCTTCTTCCTCTTCCCCTGGAGCCAATTCTGATCAGTTAGTACAGAAGCTTGCAAATGATCTCATTGCTATCAAGAAACAATTGGCTCAACATACTCCTTACCAAGATGTTCCAAGGAAGAATTTTC
Organism: Taxus wallichiana var. yunnanensis; assembly: GCA_018340775.1. NCBI lineage: Eukaryota > Viridiplantae > Streptophyta > Pinopsida > Cupressales > Taxaceae > Taxus > Taxus wallichiana. Next base: position 797,546,006 of record CM031242.1, read on the forward strand.
AGCCCAGGAACCATTTGCCTTCTTCTCAGACCAGATTGGCTATTGAAGGCCCACCCATCAAGGTTCCAATCAATGCAACTTGTGAAGTTGAAGAACCTGATGATGAGGAGTTTAATGAACTCTATGAAGAACCAGAAGAAGAGGTTGATGAAGAACTGGAGGAGCTTGGTGGATCTCAAGTTCATTTCCTCACCACTGAAGGTATGGATGATGAAGATGAATATGATGAAAGAGTGGTAGATATGAATAGTGAGTCATATGTTATTATGACTGGAGAGAAAAAATAGAAAAGAAAAAAAGTGGTGCAGCCTGCTAAGAAGTCCAAGGAGTTTCCTATAACTATTCCAGTGGTTGCAAGAAGAGGAGCTCCTATTCCCACTGCCTCCACACAAAAGGTGAGTAATGTTAATCCTCCTTCTTCTACTTCTATTTCCAAAACTTCTTGTCCTTCAAATCCTAAAATGATAAATCAAAAGTCTCTCAAGTTCCTAGCAATGATGCCCCATCCACCTCTGGATCTTTTGATATCATTGATCACCTCAAAAAGACCAAAATCCAAATTTAGAGGTAGAGTTTTACCAAACCCATCCAAAAGCTTTTGCTAAAATGGTAAACTTTGTCAATTCCAAATCCAAAGCCTCATCAGTACTTCTAAAGGTATTTTCCCACTCCCTCTTCCTCACCTCAATCAAGCCTTGTGGCTGTAGTCACTTCCCCTAATGAGAAAATTGAACCATTCTATGTGACTCTTCTCATAGTTGGCCATAAACTCAATAATTGTGTTATAGACTCAGGAGCATCAGACAATGTAATGCCTGCAAAAGTAGCTCATGCTTTGGGCTGACTCTAACACGTGCCTTTGGTTCTGCTATTCCATGGAGAGTAGGAAAGTGCCTTTGGTTGGAAGAATTAAAGATGCACAAGTAGCTTTTTTTTGCTTTTCTAGAGAAAAGGGTCTTAGCCACTATTTTGGTAGTTGATATTCCTCCCTCATATGGGATGTTGTTGAGTAGAATTTTTGTAAGGAGGTAGGAGGTGAAATTCAAATGGATTGGTCACATGCTTTGATCCGTCAATGGAAAAATGAAGAAGCTACTACCTGAGAAACAAACTGAATACATTGTAAAAGACTGATGATCCAAAAGCATAGATACTCTATGAAGATATAGGGCATGGTAACTACATGATCATGTCACAAGATGAGGAAAAACTTCCTAAGGGAGTGATTCATGACCCCAATGGCATTTGGACTCTGGAGTTTGATGGAAGTTTGCTCTTCAGCTGGTTCTGGAGCTGGAGTGGTGTTGACCTCTCTCAGAAGGAACATTCATCCTTTTTCTTTCAAGCTTTGTTTTGAAAATACAAACAATACAACTGAATATGAGGCACTCATACTTGGATTGAACATGGAAAAAGAAATGGGAGTGAAGAATCTTTGTGCTCGTGGTGATGCAGAGCTGATTGTGAAACAAGTCAGAGATATTTTTCAAGTGAAGAATAGGAGATTGAAACATTATAGAAATCTTGTCTGGGATTCCATTGAGTTTCTTGATGCTTTCTCCATTGAAGTTGTGCCAAGAGAAAGGAACACTAGAGCTGATTCTCTAGTGGTCTCAGGATCTTTGTTGATTCCTCACCTAGATTTCTCTCAGGAGAAATTTACCATTGAAATGATTCATAGGCCTAGTGTACCAGATAATGCAAATAAATTGGTAGGTTTTCAATGATGATCAACATTTTCTCTCATTCTTGGAGCTTAAGGATAATTTTGACCAGTTGTATTTTGAAGGAAGTGAGACTTTTCTAGAGAGTGTGTATCCTCTAATGAAGGAGATATCAAGGAAGAGATGGATCAAGATGGCTGCATCAAATTGAAAGGTAACAAGATCCCTAAAGGGATGGTGAGTTTGGAAGATTTGTTTGATAAGCATGATAGGTACATTAAGTCTAAAGCTTCCCAAGGAGCTCGGAGTCTGTTGAATGTGAAAAGATTAATATTGGGAGTCTTGATGAACCCAAGATGGTGAACATTGGAAAATGTTGCACTCAAGAGGAGAAGAAGAAGGTAGTAAATCTACTAAAAAGGTATGTTGATGTTCTTGCCTATTCGTATGATGATCTCAAGGCTTTCCAGCCAAAGGAGATGCAACACTTTATCCCTCTGAAACTTGGGATCAAACCGTTCAAGAAGAAAAACAAAGGCAATACAATCCCAAGGTTGTTGGCACTATTTTTCAAGAGATCAAAGAAGTTACTAAAGGCAAAGATCATCTTCCTATACATCATTCAACATGGATTGCCAACATTGTGCCTGTCAGGAAGAAGAATGGTGAGATTCGCATCTGTGTGGATTTTAGGAATTTGAATCAGAGCCCTCTCGAAGGAAAACTATCCTCTCCCATGATGGATCAAGTTTTGCAAGTTGTCACAGGCTCTGAGATGTTTGTCTATGCTTGATGGATTCTCTGGATACAATCAAGTGGAAGTCAGTACCCCAGATCAACACAAAACTACTTTCACTACTCCTTGGGGCACCTTTGCCTACAAGAGAATGCCTTTTGGTCTTATCAATGTTGGTGCCACCTTTCAGAGGGAAATGGACTTGGATTTTGGTAGTCTAAAGGGAAAGTGTGTTGTTGTGTACCTTGATGATTTGATTATTTTCTCCAAAACAAGGGAAGATCACTTTCAACATCTTGAAAGCAATCCTCAGAAATGCTAGAGAACATGGAGTTTCTCTCAATCCAAAGAAGTTTGTCTTTTGTGTCACTGAAGAAAAGTTGTTGGGGCATATTGTCTCCAAAGAAGGAATCAAGATAGATCTAGAAAGAGTTCAAGCAATCCAGCAGATTCCTCTTCCCACAACAAAAAAAGGGTGTTCACTCTTTCTTTGGTAAGATAAACTTCTGAGGAGATTCATTCTGATTTTGTAGAACTGACTATGAGCATTGCTCACATGATGAAAGGAAAGAAAAACTTTGGTTGGAATTCGAGGGTAAGGAAGCATTTGAAGGTATCAAGAAAGCCATTGCTAAAACTCCCATCTTAGCATGTCTGATTTCAGCAAGGATTTTATCATCTATTGCTATCTTCTAGAGAATACCTTGGTTGTTGTGCTAACTCAGAAGAATTTTGAGGATCATGAACTTCCAATTTCCTTCATGAGCTATGTTCTAAAAGCTCATGAATTGAAATATACTATGATGGAGAAACATGCTTTTGCAGTGGTCAAAGTTGTCAAGCAGTTTCATTTTTATATTCTTAATTCTCACTTTGTTGTGCTTTGTACCTAATATAACCATCAAGTCTATTCTTACACAACAGGAGTTTGGAACTAAGAGAGGAAATTGGGTAGAAAAATTCCAAGAATATGACCTTGATATCAAGCCAACTAAGCTAGTCTCGGGGTAAAGGCTTGTGTGAGCTTATTGCTGAAGGAGATGATGCAGAATTGTCCAAAGAAGTAGTTGATGTTCTGTTGTCCTCTTCCTCAGTTCAACAGATGAATGGTATGTTGATATTGCACATTTTCTTACTTATGGAGAGTGTCCATCTCACTTGAGTGCCAAGGAAAAGAGGGCTATTAAGCTAAGGTCTACACAATATGTATTATGGGAGAATGCTTTGTTCAAGCGAGGCATAGATGGAAGATTCTTGAAGTGTGTGGACAAAGAGCAACAAAAGAAGTTGTTCTCATCTTTTCATGATCAGGCTTGTGGAGGCCATTTCTCTTCTGTTGTCACTACCCATAAAATCCTTCGTGTTGGGTACTATTGGCCTACATTGTTTAGAGATGCATCAAAATGGGTAGGTAAGTGTGAAGCTTGTCAGACTTTTGTTGGGAGACCTAAGTTGGTTGCTTTGCCACTAAAGCCTAGTAGTGATTGATGAGCCTTTTCAATAGTGGGGATTGGATTTCATTGGAACTCTTAACCCACCTTCAGTGTTGGACATACTCATGTGCTAACTACTAGACTACTTCACAAAGTGGGTAGAGGCTATTCAGTCAAAAGCACTACTTCTGAGGTGGTGTGTAATTTCATTAAAGAGAACATATTGATAAGGTTTGGGGTACCAAACAAGATTGTGATTGATAATGCTTCAATTTTTTCTTCTTCCGAGATGATGGATTTTTGCTATGGTTATGGAATTTCCCTTGCTCATTCTTTAGACTACTACCCCCAAGGGAATGGACAAGCAGAATCAACAAATAAGAATCTGGTAACCATCGTTGGAAGCTTGTCAATGACTCTCAGAGGAATTGGCACAAGAAACTTTATGATGCTCTCTGGGTAGATAGAATTACACCCAAAAGAGCAATTGGGATGTCTCCATTTCAAGTGGTGTATGGTGTTGAAGCTCAATTTCTAGTAATAGTGGAATTACCAGCCTTGCACTTAATGAAGGCTATTGAAGATTCAAGTTTTACCAGTTCCTTGGACAAGAGGATCATGTATCTCAGAAGTTGGATGAAGACAAGGTTGTAGGTTTTTGATAGAATCTCAGCTCATCAACTGAAGGTGAAAGCTTTGTTTGACAAGAAAGCTAGACCCAGATATTTTCAAGTGGGAGACATTGTTCTGTTGTGGGACAAAAGACATGAACCTCGAGGAAGCCATGGTAAGTTTGATTCTCTTTGGCTTGGTCCTTTCAAAATCAGGCACTTTTCTGGAGAAAATTCTTTCTATTTGGATTATATGGATGGATCTCCTCTCCCACTTCCTTATAGTGGGTAGTATTTGAAGTTGTTCAAGTCTAGGTGATTAGGAAGTCTATATATGTATATTGTGTGATGTTTTGGTTTTGGTCGTTCATTCTTTTTGTTTTTTTTTGTCTTTCCTTTTTGGTTTGTTTCCCTTTTGTGTGTTTTGTCTTCTTGTATTTGGTTTTCCTTTGACTCTATTTTCCCAATGGATAAGGCATTGGTCTACTTTCCAGAGTTTTTCTATGGTTCTTGATCTTGCCTCGTTCCTCTGTCAAGTCATCCCCAGAAAGAGCCAAGTTGTTGTCGCCCTCAAAATTCCCCTCTTTTTGAAGTCAAGTTTTGAAAATTTTGAGTCGGTACCTTGGAGTAATCTGTGCTTTTGCTTGAAAATATTTTCCTTCATTCGGATGTCATTGTCAATCCTTCTCTTTGGTTGTGGATCACATAGAGCTGGTATTGTTTGTAGTTTTTCATTCCATGGAGAACAATTTAAAATTTGGGCGTAAAGGTGGGGTTTTCCCTTTATTTTTATTTTTTCCATCAGTCGTGAATGATGGGCGTATCTTCCTGTCAATTTTTTCCCCAACATCCATGGGTAGTATGTGGACATCTCTGATTGGATGTGGATGTGGCCATGTTTCAAGTGTAGCAGTGGAAGCCTCCATGCATCCAAATGCGTAACTCAAGGGTAGGGCCCAAGGGATAGTCCTCAAATAAGTGTAGGCTTTCCACGTGTCCTAGGTCCAAAATGAAGAAGAAAAACAAGCCTGAATGGCTAAGTATGGAAGGTTCAGTGGATGATGCCACGTGTCTCATCGTGTAACTTCAAGGGTCGAAGCCAAAGGGTGGTTCCCCAAACTTGTGCAAGGCTTTCCACGTGTCCTGAGTCTGAAAAATGAAAAGAAAATTGAATCGGCTAAGTATGGAAGGTTAGGGATGGCCTCCACGTGTCTCAATGGTGCAACTTTAAGAGGTGAAGCCAAAGGTGGTTCCCAAACTTGTGCCAGCCCTCCACGTGCCCAAAAGGTCAAAAAGGGAGACAGCCGGTGTTTAAGACTAAGTATGAGAGGGTGAAGCCTCCACGTGCCTCAATGGCCAATTTAGAAGTGAGACCAAAAAGGGCTAGTCTCAAATGAGTGCCAGACTCTGCCCACGTGGTTAGAGTCAGAGAGAGAGTCATTGAGGAGAGGGTGGAAGGAGCCATGTGCATCATCTCGGTGCCCTTTTCGGGGGTGAATCAAAGTGGAAACTCAAATGAGCCGCTCTCTCCGTGTGTCTAGGGTCAACACACAAGTCAAGTGGGGCAAGAAGGCCCAAATCGGCTAAGTAAAAAAAGAACCGTGGAAGTCTCCACGTGTGTCTCTTGGTGTAACTTCAAAGGAAGAATCAAGAGTGGGTCCCCAAAGTGTGTGTGGGCTCGCCCGTGTGGTCATAGTCAAAAGAGGGAGGCGAGCCGAGCCGCCATTGAATCGGCTAAGTATAGAAGGGTTTGTGGAAGCCTCCACGTGTCTCGGTTGGCGTAACTTCAAAGAAAAATCGGAGGTAGGTCCCAAATGTGCGTTGAGCCTCCACGTGTCTAGGGTCAGACATATGGCCCCACCAAACAAAAGGGACTTAGTAAAAAAACACAAAAAAATATTGAACTGGCCCGTAAAAGGGACACGTGGTCATGTTTCAAGTGAAGGTGGAAAGGTGGGCCCTTTTTGTGTTTTGATGCTTTGAAAAGTCAAAGTCAAAGTGGGAAAGTTTCCATTATGTAAAGGGAAATGACTCGCTTTTGAAAATCAAAGTGGGAAAGGAGTGATTTGGGAATTTGGGCTTTGTTTCCATAAAGAGCTTAAAGTTATAAAGTGACCTGCGGCCCCACCCATGCCAAGGATAAAGTCAAATGTTGAGCCCGCATCAAAAGTCAAAGGGGAGGCGGGTTGGTGGAGCAATTTGAGTTTTTGAGCCCGCGTTGAAAAGAGGTAAAATTACAAAAAACCCGTGACTCCATCGCCACTCAAGTAAAGCCACGTGTCAAGCCTATATCAAAAGTGGGTGGGTGGGCCAAAATGTTCAAAGTGCCATTTCTCTAAAAGGCACAAAATAAAAAGGCATCCTCAGGCCCGCTTCAGTTTAAATCTCTCCCTGGATGACTCAAATTCAAAGTTTTGCAAAGGCAGGATGAACGGCTGATTCAATGCATCTGGTTTTCCACCAGGCATGGAAATGGCCGAGGCATTGAGAGAAGTTCAGACGTCGGTTTCTTGAATCAGTTTCATCATTTTTGTAACCGAATGTAACCATTCTTGGAAGCTATTTAATGGCTTCTCCACGCCATTGTTAGGGTTGGATCTGGTACTCTGTAGATGTAATAGATTCAAAGTAATCAATACAAAGTTTTTTCCTTTCTTTCTTCCTCTATTATTCCTTCTTTCCTTGTCTGAAAATTTTGAATCATCCATCTTTTATGATAAGAAACTTTGTGTTCTTGTTTATATGATTTCTGGAACTTTGTGTCTGTGGAATTATATTTGGTTATGAAAGTGAATGATTCTATACTCTGCATCTCCTGGTTCAATACGTATAAGGTTATACTCTGTTATCTATATTTCTGAAGGTATTGTTATGTTCTTCCTCTCTCATCTCCTTAATTCTTCCATTCTTTTGTATTGATGATCTTTGGGCATAAAACATTTCAAAGTATCAGAATCCACACTTTGAAAGTTGTACATTTGTATGTTCTAAAATTTGGAAGGTATAATATAGAAAACATTTTTCAAATTGGTTTTTAAGGATTTTATTATTTGAAAACAAGAAAAAAAGATATTCATGAAAATGTTTTTTGTGAGGTTGTTGGTTCTCGAGAGTACAAAAATGACAGCTTTTGATAAAGGATATGAATGTTAGTGTTTGAGTGCTTTGAATCAATTTATTTATTGATATAATATGTGTTTTAAGTGTTGAGTAGGTGTTAAGGTCTTGGAAGATATGGCGAAGTCTAATATGCCATTGTTTCTTGGTATTGCTAAGAGAAAGTAAAGGAGACCAAGGGAAAGTTTAAGGGAGGTGAAGTATAGAGTCATTTTAGATCATGTTTCTAGATGCTTAACATGTTTTGAGGTGTGAAATAGGAAATATACCTAATAATCATTAAGGAATAAACAACCAAATATTATATCCTTGAGTAAGAGCTAGTGAGACAAAAAGTTGAGTAAATAGTTGAAAGTTAAGTCCACGAAGGGTTATATGACCTTAGAGGAGTTTGATGAATGATTTATCTTAAAATGAAGGTGAAAATAGGGTAAGGTGATGGTTATACATATCTAAGTGATAAGTTATAATTTTTAAAAGTTTTAAGCCTTTTTGGGCTTGGTTTGATCCTCTTAGGTAGAGCTAGGGTGGAGATAATTGTTTGAAACCTTCTTATTGATTGAATATATGCATGTTTTTATATTTTCTCTACATCATTTATTATCAGAGTGAGAATAATCATTTTTTTATGTAATCCTTGAATATTTTATCATTCTTGAATTCTCATTTAAAAATGCTAAGCTTTGAAGAAGGAATCTTTCTTGATTTTTACATACATAAGTATTAATGAGCCTTGATGTTTGAATATTCCTTGATATTTTGGGAAAATTTGATGCTTGAATATTTCTAGAGAATTTTTAACTAATCATTTTTTTATGAATCTTTGAGGCATGTATGTACCTGAAAAAGTGGTGGATTTTTGAGTGGTTGATGGGTTGAGAAGCTAAGAGAACAAGTTGTTTAAGAGAGACAAGATAAGGTGATGATACTTATTAGTGAAGCATCTAAGAAGGGGTGGAATATTATAAAAGAGATTGAAGAAATGTACAAGACCAAGAGACTAGGGTACAAGAGGCCTAGGAAAGGATTTAAAGAGATCAATAGACCAAATTCAAAGAGACTTAGGTGAAGATATTATGGAGAGAATGAGAAAATATATGGATAGTAGGAGAAGGAAAGATCTTAGAAGAGAAAGGAAATATCCAAGGTAAAGAAAAGGAAAACACAAAGGTGAAGGATTTACTCTTAGAAAAGGAGCTGAAGGAAGCAAAAGAAAGGTCTAAAAAGTTAGAAACAATTATTAAGACCATGATGGAATATAAATATCAAGGATTTGAATGGAAGCTGAAAAAGAGAGTAAGTGGCCTATCAAGCTACTTATGAAGAGGAATAAGAGGGAAAAAATGATTGATTTAAAAAGATAAATGGTGAGAGATACTCATGAGAGAGTAAAGGAAAATGAGATGCTCTTTGAATAGAATGAGAAAAGAGAGAACAAGAAAGAGGATGAAGTAGAAAGAGACAAAAATAAGAAATTACCCATGAAGAATACTTTCATATGGGCCTTATGGGCTCTTTTTTTGTTATCTAACTCCATGTTTGAGTGGGTACTTGTAGGTATGAAGACAACAATGATGAAAGTGAAAGAAGGGACCTCAATATTGATGAAAATAAGGTCAAATGAAGCACCTTTGGAAGAAGATGAGGATGAAATAGAATAGGTACATATTGCACAAGAAAATGGAGAAAAATTAGAATACTTTGGACCTGATCAAGAGGAATATGAAGATCAAATTCCATTTTATGAGGCATGGGAAAGTTACTTGGAAGAAGAGCAAAGAGATAGTAAGAAAAGAGAGACTCCTAACCATGAATCATTGAAAATAAATTAGATTGTGCAGGTTGAAAAGAAGAAGATAGACATTTAAAATTTTCTACTAATGAGGAAAGGAAAAGATAAAAAAGTAATGTACTAAGCACAAACAAAAGGATATATTATGCCTAAGTTACTTAAGGGACATGCAATGAAATTGGAGCAGAAAGAGAATGCAAGTAAAGGGAAAGTTTAATAAAGATTTAAGTCAAGTCTACAAGCTAAAGGAGAGGAAAGAGCTAATATTAAAAAAATTTCAAGCTACAAGTACAAGAATTCAGCTGATATGAGGACAAGAACTCAACCTAGGCATATGACAAGAAAGAAACGGATAGTCAAGACCAAGAATGAAGTAAGCATATAAAAATAATACATGAAAAATAAGGTGAATACTTGGTTTAGAGGAAAACGATAGTATGAAGGAAGCAACCCAAGCATGGTAGTCAAGAATCTTAAAGAAGAATGAACAAACTCATGAAGGACAAGGAAAATTTCAAGGTAAGGAAGTGGTTTGTGAAATATTTGATGTTGTACTAGATCATGGTGATTTAAGAACATTAAATGAAGCAATGAAAGGGAAATCCACATCTTTAAAACAAATGTATAGAGTAGCTACATGGGATATTGGTGAATGATCCTTCAGAAATGAATATGGGACATAGAGAAAACATGAAGATTGTGCACGAGGGAATGATAATGACATACCAAATTTTGATGAAGCCATAGATGAAGAAGACAATCTCATGTTGAGAAGGAAATGTACATGATTGAAGAACTTTTTAACTCTCCAAAAGGTATATAAGTAAGAAGTGAAGACAAGGTAAGTACTTTTGATGAGTGTATGCTTGATAATGCTGATTTTGTGAGTGAGTTCCTTGCCATAACACACAATGAGTCTACTTGTACACTTGAACATGTTGACAAGAAAGAAGATGACCAAGTTTAAATGAGTAAAGGTGAAGGACTACTACAAGAATTTATGTTTATTATGGATGAAGAAACAAAGGGTGCTGATATAGTTGAGAAAGAGGTGATTTATTGTGCACAAGGTGATAAAAAAGAGAGCAAGGAGGAAGAAGGTACAAGTTTAAGGCATCTTGAGGTGGTGAAGAATGAGAGTAAGCAAGAAAACATGCAAGGAAAGTAAAGTAAAATGAATAAAGGCATGAAGACAAGGAAAGTGAGGGAGAAGGTCAACAAAAGAAGATACAAAGTGAAATCAAGTGGATGGATGAAGATCCAAGTATGGGACCCATGTGAATATTATGAACATAAAGACATTGGGAGAAATAAAATAAAAAAATATCCAAAAATAATATGAATACATGAACAAGAAATCAAAGTGAAGGGACACTTTTTCTCCTCCTTGGGAGTATGATGTAGGAGCATCATCTGAAGCCATTCAAATGCAATTGTGCCTAGCTATAAGGTCAAATAGTGATCTAAAGGAAATTTTTGACCTTAGATCTTCGTAGAATGGTCTCAGTAAGATAGTTAGTATAGAAGAGCTTTATGATAGATTTCCAACACATATGGGAACCGAAAGGAACAATAACCAGATCATACCAAGCCAAGAACACAGATGTTAATCAAACACCACAATCAATAAGATGAAAGCAATTCACCAGAATAGCTTTACATAAAACCTTTGCAAACAAATGAGCAGCAATATCATATATTATAATGGAACTCAATGCAATACATTGAGAATGGGCCTTGCTTAAATAGGTAAGGAATAACAATCTAAGAACTAGTCAAGGTCGTAGATCAAGCCATAAATCAAGGAAATAACTAGTCATCAAAGAACTAGTCAAGACCATAGATTTAGGAGAGAACTAGACATCAAGGATCTAGTCAATACCATAGATCAAGGAAAGAACTATACCTAAAAACTAGATAATATCTCCTAATATCTAAATAAGATAAAATAAATATCCACACACATAAGTGGGTGAGGATAAATACAATAAAGGTAAATAAATTACCTAGGTGAACATGAGCTAAGGTAAATACCTACTCTAACACCCCCTCAAGTGAAGCTAGGGGCCAAAATAGAAGTGGCATGTCCATAGTATGAGTCTCGGTAACTAGGCCTGATGAGGTATTCATGTACAATAACTGGAAAAATAAGGGACACTGCAAGGTACCTAAAACCAATAACAACAAAGTAAAGAGAGTAAAGACCCATTCCAAGTCATCCTAAGAATCTCAGCTCAAAAAACACGTACAATGCTAAAGAATTTTGGCATGCACCTTGTTTGTGGTTTGAATCCACTACTCAATCACAAAACTCAAAAACAACTCACATTGGGTTTCACCATAATAGCTCCATCAAGGATCTGTCAAGCGGAGTGATGTCGAAAGTTCAAAAAAGAAACACCAAACATAATTTGATCAATGCTGCAAATAGGTGTGCCACGATCTAAGAACAAAAACCAAAGCAACAAGGCAAGGACACAAAATCTAGAGTGTCACGATCTACAAGAAAAGCCAAGGTAACAAGGCAAGGACATGAAACCTTAGAAGAAGTGAGATCGACACCACACCCTCCCATCTTGCTAAATGGGTGGAGTGATGCTATAAATATGTATGATTTTCCCAAAACAACTACTTGATCACCGACAAAATAACACTGGAATGCACTAGAATAGATCCCCCATAAGAGATATTGTCAACATGCCAAAAGTTTCAAAAATACGTATACAAAATCTCTCAACAAACAAGAGAGATACACTACATTTGCTAAAGAAAAATGCTCAAAACAAGAAGCATCACAATGCAGAAGGTATAGAAAGTGGAGAAAGAGGCAAAATGGTGGAGGATCCATGCCTATAGAGTCCTCTCGGTGAGTTCTATGTATGTCGCTACCACAGTGATCGAGATATCCACCGTAAATCAACATAGATGGATGAATAAGATGCTGCTGCATATGACTTGGTGCAAAATGCATAATGGGTGCATGCAAAAGAACATCAAAATGTGTGTCGGAGTTGATCATGGTGACAACATGAAAGGAACGATAACCGAGATCATACCAAGCTAAGATCACGGATGCTAATCAAACACCAAGATCAATAAGATGGAAGCAATTTTCCGAATAGCTTTACATAAAACCTTTGCAAATAAATGAGTAGCAATATCATATATTATAATGGAGCTCAATGCAATACATTGAGAATGGGCCTTGCTTAAATAGGCAATAAATAACAATCTAAGAACTAGTCAAGGTCGTACATCAAGCCATAAATCAAGGAAATAACTAGTCATCAAAGAACTAGTCAAGACCATAGATTTAGGAGAGAACTAGACATCAAGGATCTAGTCAATACCATAGATCAAGGAAAGAACTATACCTAACAACTAGATAATATCTCCTAATATCTAAATAAGATAAAAAGAAAAATCCACACACATAAGTGGGTGAGGATAAATACACTAAAGGTAAATAAAGTACTAGGTGAACATGAGCTAAGGTAAATACCTACTCTAACATGAATGCATAAATCAAACATCGTATGCTCCCGGTGTAGGCTGATCAAAGTTTAGATCAAAGTGTGGTCAACATTTAGTCAACATTGGTCAATGTGAAAATTTATAGTATTAAAATCATCTAGAGTTAACATTGTTTCAAAGATCTTGTCGAGACCTTTTTGACACATTTTGAACGGACCAAATTTGAGTCTCAGTATGCGAAAGATATGTGTCTTCAAAGTTCTATTCAAACTCTGAAACAATTGATGAAGTGGCATTAATGTGGATACTCCCAAATGAGTGACATGTGTCATAGCTATTTATGGGTATATGGATCTTTGTTTTGGACACTTGGTAGATTTGATTGTGGCATGGGTTTTCTTTTAAAAGAAAAAAAAGAAGTCCACGTGAAAACACATTTTGGTGGATAAAGCCTATTAAAAAGGCTTGAATATAATGTGGGATTTTATCCACATAAAGGTGCCCCATCTACTTAAAGAGTGGATATTATTATGGGGTTGATGTTTTAAAATATGGCTTAAGCTTATTTAAAAGCTTTAAAAAGGAATTAATCCCTATTAACCCACTCAAAGCCTATTAAGGCCTTGATATTATTTGAAGCGGTTTAAATATTTGGTGGCTAAATTATTATTATGCCATGGGGAATTTGGCTAAGCTCAATCCATTGAGGATTATTACGGGATCTTTAAAAATAAGCCACGGATATTATCAAATATCCTTATATTTTGGGCTCCTAATCAATATAAATAGGGGACCCAGTACATTGTAAAACACACTAAGCCTTAATCTTATTAAGCTTTGTAAAGACATTCGAGGTGTTATTAAATATAACTTCTAAGCTATATTGAAGACCTTAATTATTTTTTAAGGAATTATTTTTATTGGCCTATTATTTATTAGGAAATAATTGAGGATGGACCTATTTTAATAGGTGATGTTGTAAGCCTGGGAGATATTGAAACTACCAAGCGGCCCATTGTGCCACACTATTTACTTGTGAAGCCTAGAGTGTCAACCAGAGTACCATATGACATCTTAATAGCGTCGGAAGACGAATCGAGTTCCATAGGATTTTTGTGCTAGGAAAGTGGAGGACGATCCCCAAAATACCATCGGTGTTCCTTCAAAGGTCTGAAGTACTATTTATGCAAGTTTAAAGTTCCATTAGATTTTATTGTAAGAAACTATATTGTACTTACAAGTTTTGACTAGTGGAACAGTTCTACAAGAACCCAAAGATGTAGGCTATTGCCAAACTCTGTAATCAATCTGTGTGTAATGTGTTTTCATTCTTGCATTATTTTGAGTTGATTTACTTAAAAGGAGTAATTTTATCGGTAAAATTTAACAATCCTATAGGGGTTCGTGATCGAGTTAAAAATTTCAGTCTATTTTTGGATCAAGTTGGTATGAGTAGGTTGTTGGCCCGAAAACTTGCTATTCTCTAAGAAATTTGGTATCAAAGATGGTTTTAACTTGATATTTGCTTCCAATTGAATCAGTGTGATTGCTTCAAGTTGGTGCAATAGTTCAAAGTGTGATTGAAAAATACAGTGCACTATGGGAAAAATGTCGAAACATCCTAAGTTGAATGAAATTGAAGCATTTAATCACCAGATCCAGGAAGAGAAAAATCTCCCGAGATCCATATATTACTCCCTAGAAGAGGATAATGCTCGAATTAAAATCGTAATTGCAAGCCAAGGATGATCTCTTGGCTAAATTATAGAATGGTGAGAAAAAAATGGGATACCCTTAGCTACAGATGAAGAAATAATGGTGATGAATTCTCTGTAAGTATGCCACCATCAGATTCCTCTTCACATTCAAATTGATTCAGGTAAAATTTCTTTTGGTGGTTTTGAAAGATACACTAGAGGCATTGGATCTAAATTGTTAGATAAAATGGGTTTTAACAGAATTAGCCTTGGTAAGAACAACCAAGGTATGACTAACCCAATACAGGTCGAGGATCATCCTCATTATGCAGGTTTGGGTTATTCTAGTGTGGGAAAGGAAATTAGAGAGACATCCAAACAAGGCTGCGGGAATATGAGCTTCCAACAAAAATTTTATACCCCACTAGCACAACAAAATAAAAATGGTAAGAAAAATTAGAGAAGAGGTAACAAAATTCCACCTCCTATTTCTTATCATAATCATAAGTCTAGGAAACAAGGTAAACCTTTTGAGGATTCCTTCTTTCTTTTAAAATAGTATGGGTATGATATACAAAAGATGATGAATGTTTTTCCATGCACGTTTTGTGGAGGTACTAATCATTAATGGCCTTTTTTGGAAGAGGAAAACCTTTTGCAGAAGTATTTTCTAGATGAGTGAAAAACCAATCTCGTAGCTTTCAGGTGAGAAATGGTAAGAAGAATTCCTCACCTTAGAAGTAGGAGAAAAAGAGGAAATTTTGCACTCATTTTCATATGAGTGGACACATGGTTGATAACTGCTAGAAACTTCACCCAACAAGCCATCCACTGCATGGTAAGAAAAAGTTGGTATATAAGGTAAAAGAAGTTTTTAAACCATCCAGTTAAAAATGAATCAACCTTTGATCTATCCACAATTGAACCACATATGATTCCATTCTATTTTAATATGGAAAATGTAAACTCATGTGAGTTGGATAGATTTACATTTGCATAGTTGTAATTGTTGAAAGCATGTAAAATTATTCAGAGCATTTTGTGGGTTTTCGATGTATGTTGAAAGGAAATATTCACATATTTTTATTGCTTTGAAATTGGGAAATTGGAGTCCAGTTGGTGGGATAGGCTGAGGGACAGGTTCATCATACTAAGTATTTTTCTTGCATTTATATTTGGATTACTCCATTATATATTCTAATCAAATTTTGAGTGATTATGAAACTTGGATACATGATTTAACTCATATTTATAAGCTTGGATATTTATCGAATTTGTGTAGATAGTTGAGCTCATTGGTGTCATCTTGGATCTTCATTCTATGTCAAAACATTGTATTTGCGCACACGAATGGTAGCTAATCATCCTCAACATGACATCTTCCAAAGTGTAAGACTCTAAAGGGTAGATGTGGTGATGTTAAAGTATTTTTGAAGTGTAAGACCTCGAAAGGGTAGATGTAGTAGTACATGTTTCTGGGTTTTTTCAAAATATAAGACCCCTAGAGGGAAGATGTGGCAATATCTACTTCCATGCAGACTATATATTGTTGAAGTGTAAGACCCCAGAGGGAAGATGTAGTAGTATATTCCTCATGTGTTGCCGAAGAGTAAGACCTTAGCATGCAGATGTGGCAACGTTAGGTATTGTCAAAATATAATACCCTAGAGGGAAAATGTGGCAATCAAGACAAAGGAAGAAGCATGGTGGGACCATAACCCATAAGGTTAGGATTGAGACCAATTTTTCGAAGTGAGAATAATGTAGTAGAGTAGACCGGAGAGTCCACCGAGGTAAAAATTCCAATGTGGCAGCATTATTCGGATCTAGGACAAGGTGACAAAAGTTCCAATAAGCTTTTGGTGGAACAAAATCCTTTCCCATTGGGAGGTTTGATCCAAAGGAAATTTTACCTTCTAATCTTTCTAGAATTTTTTGCAACATAGTTATTATGAGGAAGAGATTTGTGGTAGCTTTCCAACGCATATTGGAATGTGTAAATTGGACATCGTATGCTCTGGTGTAACCGAGTCAAAGTGTGGTCAACATTTGGTCAATGTTGGTCAACATGAAAATTGATGGTATTGAAATCATCTAGAGTCAGCACCATTGTGAAGAGCTCATTGAGACCTTTCGATGCATTTTGAATAGACCAAATCCGAGTTCGTATGCAAAAGATATGTGCAGTCAAAGTTCTAGTCAAACTCGACAAAAATGATGACATGGCATTAATGTGGATACTCCGATGAGTGACATGTGGTGCTGCTGTTTATGGGCATGTGGATATGTTGTTTTTGGACACTTGGCAGATTTTATTGTGGCATGTTTTTCTTTTAAAAAAAAAAAAAATGAAGTCCATGTGAAAATAAATTTTGTGGATAAAGCCTATTAAAAAGGCTTGCATATAATGGATTTGTCCCACGTAAAGTTGCCCCATTGATGCAGCCTAGAATTTACCAGATAACACCCTAGTCGTGCTAGCACATCACTCATCCTAGACTGAGCACTCACCTGAAGCGTGCAAAGGTACCAGGTCCCTCTTTAGGGTTGTTGTAGCAGGATGTTAGCATGATGAAGGAAGAAACATATATGTCCATAACTAATCCACCATTCTACCATGCATGCTACATTCATATCTATGAAAGAATAATCTTAAACAGTAATCATGATTGAATCAATAACATGCACTACTCAATTACACATAGGAATGACACTTAGATTCAACCAATATCTTCCATCTATTAATAAACACAGAAGCTTCTTATAGTAAAGTCAATCTATATCGATGCACATGGATCTGTTATAGTAATTCCATCATATATCTCTCTATCACACACACATCCATCTCTCATATATCCCTATCTATGTATCCATCTCTCCTAATTCTCATCATATATATAGGGTGGGGACTTTCCCTTCACCGCTCGTATCTATTCCGAGAAGGAAATAGGTGCGCATCATGCTATTAATAGCCACGCATCGTTTACAGGCATAGCCACACATGAAAGTGTGCTATCTCTAGACCTTTATTAGTTAATTGAAGTGACAATCCTATTACTATCTCATCTCCATGCTAAATTCTCGATCCGATCCTCTAAATATAGACAATTCATGGAGCGCACATCTCTACATCATTGGTGTGTTCCGCATGCCATCTTCTAAAAATATGTCTTCATGCTCAAAATTACCGAGTCCCAAAAGCTGAAATTTCCCTCCATGCACGTGATATTCATGTCCATTCGCACCCTCAAACCTTGCTTTCTCCCCACATGGACTCCTTGTGTGAGTTTTTGTCAAGTGTTCTTTGATCAACATTACCCCACACTAATCTGCATTGTCTCCCGACAATGGGTATCTTCAAAATTAGTGAAGTAAATAATATGGAATGGCAGAAAGAATATGAAAGAATGTAGATGAATAAAGAATGTTTTATGAGGCTATGAGGCAGCCTCCTCTGTATCAATTTGAAGTATTAACTCTGGATACTCCTCCTTTATTTTGGCCTCCAAGGCCTTCCATTCAGCGAGTGCTTTTTCTTCTTTTTTACGGAATTTCCCGGAGCAATGGATTCCAACTCATCCCTCGCAATATCTCCTTTTTCATTCTACAAAACCAACACAACATTGGACATTGATGTCATTCTTCCTTCTAAAAGATCCATCTTCTATGGAATGAGCTTCCTAATCTCTTCTAGTCGAGTTTTATGTGGTTTTTGTGTCTGCTATCAGGCCTCGTGCTTCTATTTAACTATTGAAAATATTTACCGGTGTGGCCCAATTCTTCATCCTTCATTTCTCTCTAGACCTCATTGCTTTCTTCTAGGGTCTTCATGTTGATAAGCACCTCTGGAGCTTTGCATATATTCAAAGCCTAGTCTGCTTTCTTCAATACTTCTTGTAGCACTTGCAGTAGCCCTTTATAGGATGCAATCTTTCGCATCACTAACGCTTTCTCTAGTTATGCTTCTTTCTCGACTTCCTTGGTGTTAGAATGCAGAGGTTCATCTTCAAGCACCAGGTCCACCAAATTTCCTACATAATGTATCATTGAGGGAAACATCTATGGTACCTTGGTCTCCAAGTGTGGCCTTTCTCTGATGACATTGTCCCCAATCTCCTCTGCATGAAATTGATAAATACTTCATTCTTCTTCTATGCCAAGTCCCTCTCTTGTGTTATGTGCGCTATCTCGCATCCTTTGTCTTTAGCTCCTCGCATAGTGCTCTGATTATTACAGCTTTGTCCATGTTTCTTCTAGCAAATTCAATAGAAACCTTCACCAATGCGTTCATTGACCTGCTCATCCGACATGACAGTAGGCTTTATTGTCATATGTCTAGATTGTGGTTCCTTCTTCAACCATGTCAAAATGCATGAATCTTCACATACATCAAACTCAGGCTCATCCATGTGGGTATTCATTGACCATGATAGTTGCTTTTGAGTGTGCACAGTTTCCATATCCTCATCCATTAGCTCCCAGCTGAATAAATCCTTCGTGCTATCGTGTTGGAAGCGGCGCAAACAATTTTACTGCATCCTCTACATACCCTATGACTGGTGGAATGTTCTCTCCACTCATCCTCTTCGATCTAGGACCCTTGGTAATTTTAGGTTAGAGGTTAGGAGCTTGTCTCGTTACATCCAGAAGTAGCATGTTTGGATCTAGAGTTTTCCTTTTCTTTTTCTTCTCCGTCCTTCATCTCTTCATCTTTTTGCTCTTCCTCGTTCTGTGGCTCATCTTCTTTCTCAAGTAGGGTAGGAGATGCATGCTTGCTCTCTTCTGATTCCTCCACTTCTTTATCCAACTTCAAATTTCTTCTCTTCTTTGGTTCAGCGGTCTCCTTGTGTGGAGAGAGATGAGGTGATTTTCATCTTTGTTTGTGGGGTTCCACTTTGAATCCTTGTGCATCTGAACACTTTCTTAAATCTATGCTCCCCTTTCTCAACCTTCGTATCTTCCTCTTCATCATGTCCTTGAGGTGGAGTGGCCATGTGCCGTGACTCTTCTTTGTCATATGGTTGCTTTCTTCTACACTCCAAGCCTCCACTATCTTCACGCTCCTCTTCTTCACCCTCTACTTCAACAACTTCTGTGGGCCTTTGTGCCGGTATGTTTTCTATTGTGTGCTTACCCTTCGGCGGCCCTGGGAGTGTGAATTCATTCTCTACATACTTATTGTTCTCCATCTTAGGCTTTACTAAAGATACACCAATGCTACCCCTACATCTACTATAGCCAGACTTATTGGCTTAATATTCAACACCTCTGAAATGATCCTCTCGGTGTAGGCACTTCTTCCAGGATACACATACTTCTTTCTCAATGTATGGTAGTCACAATCTACCTTATCTGCATTGAATACTAGTCGGTGCATGTCTGTAAATCTATGAACAGATGCTTGGAAATACCTTATAGTGAATGTGTAAGGCAATTTACACCAAGGGCTCTAGAATCCATCTCTCATTGGGAAGCGCATGATGTAGAAATTCTGATATACAAAAAATTGGACTTGTTTCCCTAATACTGATGGTAGGTCCTTTGGGATATGCCACTCTTCTCCAAATGCCACGTGGATCTGTTGTACCATTTCTCTGCCCTTTTCTTTATGTCATCTGTCATGGCCCTTTACATAGGTACTTACTTTGAACCTTTCAGTTGGTGACTTATTCTCCATGGGGTATTCCCATACCTTTTCCTTCAGCCCATCTCATACTACAATTTCCATGAATTACTAGTGATAGTAGAAAAGCCCCAAAGTTGATCTTCCCTCATGTGCTTACTTCCTTGAATATTTGTTCTACAATGTAGCCTATAGTATTGTAGATTGCTCATTTTGACATCTTACGTGCAACTTGTAACCACATAGTATTTACCATGACCACCGCTCCTGATCATTCAACTTTATAACAAGGTGTGACATTGCTTGCACAATTAGAAAGTTCTTTAATTTGTCTATATCCATACTATGCGGACCCTTTAGGTACCCCAACTCTGTCTGGTCTTTAAGATCGTGGCTTTATCTGTGAGATCATTCTTTATATCCTCTCATGTGGCCTTCAAACCTGTAACTAATGAGATAAGCATAGATGAGATTCTAACTCTATCGTCTGTAAAGTAGAAGAAGTCCTCATGCACTCTACTCATGAGCCACTGATATAAGGGCTCATATTTCCCAAAATATGGAAGCTCATACAATTGGTAGACCCCAATTCTCTTTAGAAGCTTCTCACCTGCATCATCATAAACTGGCATGTCATCCATCGTATGCTTATTCATCCTCACAGTGAGTAGGGAATCGAGCTCCTTCTTGTTCTCTACGGTCCTGTGATTGTATTCACTCACTTTGCTCTTTCTAATAGGTGAATCCCATTCCTAGATGACGATGACTCCTTTTGGATATTGCATTTTTAAAAATTTCTTTTGGGTTCCATCTCTTCTTCCTCGACAACCACTTCTTCTTAGGTGCCATTTTTACCTTGCAAACATCTCCTCTTTAACTCTACAACTTGCAAATCAAACCCTAGATCAATTCAAGTGTGCCCTAGGTGGAAACTTCATGCCCTAACTCCTCTATGTATCCCTATTTCACTCAAACCCTTCACCACCAGGGACGCAAGCTTCTTTTCGCATAGATATATTTATCATGCTTGGTTTCACACCCTTTGCACCTTAAC
Source organism: Taxus wallichiana var. yunnanensis (assembly GCA_018340775.1). Taxonomy (NCBI): domain Eukaryota; kingdom Viridiplantae; phylum Streptophyta; class Pinopsida; order Cupressales; family Taxaceae; genus Taxus; species Taxus wallichiana. The sequence goes on from CM031242.1 coordinate 797,567,207, forward strand.
TCGATCACTCGGATCTTCACACTTAGCTCTTTCCTAAAATTATTAGTCGCAATGGTAAAAATGAATCTGCATCCCATCCTTATATAATTTTTCAAATTTTGATGCATTTATTGCTCCTTCACCTACTAAATTTCCCCTCATTCATTGACCAAATTCATTCACTTGCGTGGATACATATTCATGCCCCACTATAACCTTCTAGAGCACCTCCCTACCCTCTGGTCACAAAATTCTCTTCAGTGCATGCCCTTATGCTCGAGTACCTCATCATTGTACCTTCTCCTGGTAGTTATCATGGCCTCCATTTACATCGTGTTATACTTATCCTTTCATTCATCTCCATCCTTGGTCACTTGTAAGAAGCAATCTTCTTTTGAATTAAATCACACCCGTGCATGACTTATTCATTTCACCTTTCAATTCCCACAATCTTGTACTAGATATAAACAACCACCCCACACTAAAATTATGTGTAGTCCTTTGCGCATAAACATTCTTCACATATTAATTAGCTTCATGTGCACAAGCGCACTTATTACACGTAAACAACAAATAAATTGACAAAGCATAGTGATAATGAAGGAAATACAGAATGGAAACTTATCCTAAATGGAAATATTGCCTTATTACAAACACAAGAATACTTATTTATAGTAGGGCTTCACCTACTCCCATTGATGTGCGGGTAACCGTGTTCCATCAAGTGCTTCTAACGGAAAGCACCTTATTCAAGTATATAAGTGATGACATACAGACCCAACCAATGTACTTTGAGATTGCTTGGATGGCGCAAGAACTTAGAGTCATAAAGAAGTACCATTTGTCCAATCTCAAACTTCTTATCCCTTATGTTTTCTATCATGCCATGCCTTCTTCCTGGCCTTTTCCTACTTCTAAATCCATCATGTTATGGCTCATCACTCATCTAGTTGAATCATCTTCTCAATACGCTCTTCTAAAGCTTTTTCATCAGCTAGACCTCCAAAGCGCACACAATGCGCATAAAGAAGGTAACATAAATTCTATAGGGAGAACGAATTTTGTGCCAAACACCAACTGAAATGGTGTGGCTTTGTTCAATCTCTTGTAAGTTATTCTATATGCCCAAAGAATAGTTGACACTTTGTCATCCCAATCCTTTCTTCCAACATCACAATTTTTTTGTCAAATTTTGGCTCAAAATCTTGTTGAAGGCCTCAACAGTTCCATTTACCTGAGGATGATAGGGTGTAGTTTTATGGTGTGTAACCATAAACTCATCTAATAGGATCCTGATTGTCTCATTCAAAAACTACATACCCCTATCACTTTTCAAGCTTAAAGGACATCCATATCTTGTAAAAACATTCTCCCATAGAAACCTAGCTGATGTAGCTACTATATAGTCTTTGTAGGTGTTGCTTCTACCCACCGTGTGAGATAATCTGTGTAAGTAATGATATAAGCGTGACCCAATCCTGCATGGCGAGGCTGGAAAAATAGGTCCTAAAAAGTCAATGGTCCATTTCTCAAATGGTTCAACACTAGTAATTGGTCTCAAAGGCATCTCATCTCTTTTCCCTAGTTTTCCTAGGCACTTTTCAATGATCACACGCCTTACAAAATTCTTTCAGTCTTTATATAATGTCTCCCACCATAATCTAGTAAGTAGGATCTTCCGGGAAGTTGCATCACCTGCATAATGGCCTCCTCTCAATACCACCATGGGATTCTTCCATAATATCCTTGCGCTCATGCTCTAATACACAATGGCATAATACTTCATCTCTACCTAACTTGTAGAGGTCACCACTGATTAACATAAACGGTGCCACACGTATAGCAAGTTATTTCTTTTCTAATGCCTTCATTCCTTGGGTGCCACAGTTCATAGAAAGATAACAATGTATTCAAATTTGATGGCACATGTTGTAACCTATATAAGCTGTGCATCGGCATGGTTTCTTCAATTATGTGCTTCTTCTTCTAAATGAATTCTAGATAAATGGAGTCTAGAATTACTTTTCCCTGTCTTCACCACAATTGTGAAGTAAAACTCTTGTAATAGGAGTACCCATTTTCATGTGCCCTTACAAAGATGGTTTGTTTACCAAGTACTTCAATGACATGTGATCTGTATAAAACACAAATGGAGTTGCTAACAAGTACTATTGAAACTGCAATTCATAGATCATTGAAAAAGCTTTGCACTCTATAGTTGTATAATTCCTTTCATGAAGTCACTTCCTAATAGCAAAAAAATTGGATGATCTATAATACCTTCACTAGGTTGAGCTAAAAAGAGTGCCAATGGCCATGCCGAAGCATCCACATGCACATGAAATGGTTTATCCCATGAGGGAAAACACAAAATGGGCATGGTAGTAAGTTTCTCCTTTAATATCTCAAATGCATGTTGTTGCGGTTCTCCCCAATAAAATATACCTTTCCCCTTCAAGTAACTCTTCCAAGGGTGTAACAATTTTGGCATACCCTTTGATGAATTTTCTATAATATCCTGTATGACCTAAAAATCTATGCACCTCACTTTGACTGGTAGGCGCTTCTAGGCCTAGAATGGATCTATGCAACCTTATCTGGATAAACCAAGTGAAATCTTCCTTATAGATTATATGTCCTAATATTATTCCAAATGGTGTAGAAAATATGCACTTCTTGATGTTCAAAGAGATACTCAATTGTTTGCACCATTCAAACATTAAGTGCAGATTGTCCAAGCCCATATCTTTGTCTAATTGTCTAGATAAACCTACAAAAAGTTGTGAATAAAATCTTTGAATTCTAAAAACTATATGTGATAATGTCAACAGGTACATTTTTCAATCAAAAGGCATCACAATATAGGAAAAACTACCCCATTCAAAAGTAGTAAATGTTGTCTTTTCTTGATCCTCCGAGCAATCCTAACCTAATAATACCGAAAAACCCATTTGTGAAAGAGTATATTCGTGCCCTGCAACTCCTTCTAGATTTCCTTAGTAAATGGTGTAGGGAATGGATCGTGACACATGCAACATTCATCTCCCCAGAAGTCCACGGATATTCTAATTCATCCATCCTTCTCGATACTAAACACCATTGGAATAACCCATTCGACTCATCAAGGGCTTGATAATTCAGATTTTAACATTTTATCAATTTCTTATTTTACCTTTTCGCAGAAATTGGGTTCATTCTATAAGGTCGCTTCCTAACTGATCATGCACCATCCTTAAGCTTTATCTTTATTTCCCCAAGTGATTTATGCACGTCTTTAAGTTCATGATACCCTCGAGGAATAAGCCTTGATAATCCCTAAGTAACTCAATGATCTTTTCTACTTCCGATTCTGACCAGTAGTCTCTAATTATAGCATCCTTAGGCTTAGCCTCTGAACTTATATTCACCTTCTTTGTCTTCATGGGTTTGTGATAGGCTTGTGTATCCTTTTTGAACTATCTAAAACCTCGCGCACCCCTTGTGAATGTTCAATATCCGGGTTCTTAACTTCCTCGTCATCCACGATGTAAACAATCTTTCCATTATATTTCTCAAGGCAAGCACATTCAAGTAGTATGGATTCCATTTCTTCTTCCCTTCGAATGCACTCGGACTGTCTCACCAAATAATTCTTGAATATTATCTTCTACTTTTGCACGATCTCCCATAGTTAAGCGCTTGACCAATTTTAATGCCTCTTCTATTGGAGGTTGGGAAGAAAAGTAGTCAAAGGTTTGGATCATTCCTATGAGTCAAATTTTTCCAATTTCCAGTATCTTGATGTAGTTCTACATATACATATCATGTGCATGTGCATCCTTGTAGCGTAGAGTACAATCTATGCACCCAGAGTGAAGGTGGTAATGCTTCCTATCTTGCTTTGTCTAGAGTCTCTCACACTATTGAATGTGATGTTGAACAGGTTGATCACCATGATAATTGCATATCTGCGTAGGTTCATTATTCCTTACAAATCTAATAAATAAGATGACTCCAATTTCTTCCCATCCTATAAGATTATCTCTATGGACTACCCACCAAAGTGCAATGCTATCCCACGCAAGGTATATATTAACATATCTCTTCTCTTAATTTGATATGTCCATTGTGTTTTGTTGGCTTTCAAAAATACAAGAAGATCTTCTAACCATGTATACCAAGGTACTATGCTACCTATCCGTCAAACCAAATGAATTCTATTCTTGCGCGCTTATTGCACTTTCCACCTCGTGCCCTACTAGTTCATATATACCATGAGCCTAATTTTCATAAGCAATACTTTTAGTATCACTAATAGAATTAGAATCCTCCCACTATAGGATGCCTTCTTTTGATGGCTAATTTACCTCACGGGTCTGAATAGAACGTACATAAATTTTGTTTAAGTCCTCACTTAGAGGCTCAACATATGGTGTAGACTTCCCATCTATTAGAGGTATCACAACTCTTTCCTCCTTTTTCTCAAAGTTGACATACCCCTTAATGAATCTCAAGTTATCATTATTCGCATAGCACTAAGGGCATCCAAGCAAAGCTAGAAAAGCTGTCTTCGCAGTGCTAATACCTCAAAATCCCAGTGAACTTTTCCCCTTGTATAGTTATATATGCATACTTCAAAAATCCTATGGGAGTTTCCTTAGTTGATTCACCACAAACAAGACATTAGATGATGGCTACAATGGTGGCCTCCCCATCTGTACCCATGCATCTACTTTGTAAGTACATTTACTTCGCACTGTATCAATCAAAATATTGTTCAACAACCATCCATCTACAATAACATTTGAGTAATTTCCTTGTCATAGTCAATGCTATCAGGGGGAATATTTGCATGCTAGGATCTGCCATTCTGTCTCAATACTTGCACGCAGAGTGTTTCCTTTTAACCAACTTCCTAATAGTGGAATGGTGTTCTCCTGGCACAACATTTTGCACACTTCTCTCATATCATCGATATCAATTTAAACTGTCTCTAAGGCTTTCTTCTACTCCTTTAAGTATTGTATCTCACCCTGAAGATTCCTTAGCACTTCCATAGTATCTTGGTAAACTTCCTTCTGATGAGCCGGATCTGGGTACCTTGCATGCAAAACCTCCTCCTTGATGATCGTAGGATTACGGTATGATGCCTCTCTTACACATGCCACTTGGTGTGTGTGGTAATCTTGAAAGTTAAGGCCTCGAGTTACAGTGCTATCTTGGGCATCCATTTGATTTTCCTCGTGTCTTTGGATCCTAACCATCCCTACGCCTTTGTTCTCCTTCTTATCCTATTTCCTGAGATGATCATATAAGTTTGGGCACTCCTCATAGCTATGATTCTTTCTACAAAAAGAACATGTAACATTTTGGGGACATTCATGCCTATAATGATTAGGGGATCCACATGTATAGCACATTCCATGAGGGAACTCACCTCTTCCTCTACCACTGCCTCATCCTCCATATCCACCATGATATCCATGTCCCCTTCCATGACCTCCTTCAAAATGGCCCTCATTCCTATCATAGCACATTTGATTATGATCCTGATCCTTGGTGCTCATTCTTACCCTTAGAATTATTTGTTACACTTGTCTATCATACCCCAATGTCTATAACATCTTGGATTTGACCAATCAATCGAAAATCCTTAGTATCATGGGTCGTGGACCTGAAAATTTTACAAAAGTTGGATACATTCTTCCTTATCGTATGTTGTAACAAAGGATAGTGACTAGCATCATGATTCAAATGAAAAATCTCATAGTCTAACAGTAATGAGTGTACTATTCTGCGAGGACAACTATCCTTGGTGTGACCTTCTACTTCACAATCTATACACCAAATTCCTGAGCATGTTTCATGGGCTGAATTTGTTGATAGCTTATCTAATTGTTTACCCATAGCTGTAATCTATGCCTCTAAGAATAGACTAACACTAGTGTCAATGCTCCCAACTTCCTCAACACAAAAATCTCCTTCTAGTGCTTCGTATGCGGATCAATGTATGTCTTATGTGACAACCCCTTCTAAATGGTGTAACCAATCCTCCAAAAATTATATTACATGCTCACTAGCATGAATATCATAGGAAATATTAGATAGAAGTGTCTTAAAGTGGGAATCATACTTAGGTACACTCTCGGTGGTGCCATGTTTGATATCTTTGAGTGCGCTAATAATTTTATGCTCAAACTCGAGGATATAGAACTCTTTCAAGAAATCATCCTTGATCTTTGCATAATCCACGCAAGTTTGATTAGGGTCAAAATTCATATACCCAGTGTGTGCATGTCCTGTAATGTAGTAGTGAATTGACTTGCCTTGCACTCGGTATCCATGCTCCCTTTAGTATGCCACAAGATATCACACATATACACATGTTTGACAACATCCTCTATGCCTCTATACTTTAGAAGACGAAGATACATTTCCATATAAATGTTTTGTGGTTCTTTGCTGAGCCTTGACCACACGATCCAAAACCTCCTATGTTCCCTCTACCTCTAGAACCACTAGATCCACTAGAACCAAAACCATCTACACCTCATGATTCTCTACACGTAGCTAGAATAGAACCTATAGATGTACTCCCATATGCTCCAACAAATAGTACTATACCAAACCCCTACGAACTGTGAGGTAGTTCCACTTCCAGAGGTGAATCCAACATTCTACGTGCTCGCGTTCCGTGTGCATGATGAACCTAAAAATGTTCCTCCAAATATCATTAAAGCCATCTATCCTACCATTGATGTACTTACTCCCTGACTTACTCCTGCTCTCTTACTTCCCAAGTTAGCTTGTTGGTTACTTGTTGTACTAGATACTGGAAAACCAAGCACAAGGGCTAGGTCACTAGGTGGATTAAGATGCGCACCTGCGGCCTAGGTAGTCTTTACTGGCACACTTTTGTGTGAAGCCAAGGGGGGATCTCTGTCATGTTTTCCAAGATGGGGGAGTTCCTGATGCTCTAGCTCCATGTCTTCTACATGAGCTTTAAATCCTTCATGAGCCATCTCTCTCCTCAATGTCATACTTTCTGTGATGGAGCACTAATTATCTATCTCCCTTTTGCGCATCTCATTATACTTAAGCCTCCTTTCCTCTCTCTACCTCTATGCCACTAGGTCTACCATCTTTCACCAAACATGTTCCTTCCCTCGCACGTGGTGAAGTTTAGTTAGCCATCAGTTTACTCTCTAGGTTCAAAGTTACCATCAAGATCTTGATCGCCAGTGGAATGCCTTACAGATATTTTCCTCTAAGATATCGCAAAAACTAGAATTTAGATACCTTTGGGAAAGAATATTTTGAAATTGAATATTCGAATAAAAATGTTTAGAACACCATGAAACCACGTATTCACAGACAAGTCGAGATCAAACCAAAGCATCATAAAGGGCTTGAAATTATTCCTTTGTCGGATAAGTGCGCGACACCTCCAATTCAATTTGAGATGCATAGCGGTAAGCCACTCACATAGTTCTCTTTGGAAAGATAGCAAAAAATATCTCATATAGGCTATCATACAAATTTTGTTCTACCCAAGTGCGTACGTTAAACTCAGATCCACTGTTGAACCGCCATGCATATTCTTCCTCCAGATCATGTATCCACTCCTCAATACTTACTAGAGTTAATCACTACATATTCATCGCAAAACCATCACGAAAACAACTAAAAAGAGGTCTCGGAAATGGAACCAATGATGCAGCCTAGAATTTACTAGATAAAACCCTAGTCACACCGGCACATCACTCAAGCCTAGGCGAGCGCTCTCACCGAAGTGCGTAAAGGTACCAGTCCCTCTTTAGAGTTGTTGTAGTAGGATGTTAGTGTGATGAAGGAAGAAACATATATGTCATAACTAATACACCATTATATCATGCATGCTACATTCATATATATGAAAGAATAATCTTAAACAGTAATCATGATTGAATCAATAGCATGCTTTGCTCAATTACACACAGGAATGACACTTAGATTCAGCCAATATCTTTCATCTATTAATAAACACAAAGCTTCTTATAGTAAATTCAATCTATACTAATGCGCATGGATGCATTACAGATAAATCCATCGTATATCTCTCTATCACAGACACATCGACCTCTCATATATCCATATCTCCCCGTATATCATGTTATGCTACTATGTAATTATCATCATATATATAGGGTGGGGACTTGCCCTTCACCGCTCATCTATTCCAGAAATAGGTCGTATGCTATTAATAGCCACACATTGTTTACAGGCATAGCCACACATGCAAGTGTGCTATCTATAGACTTCTTACAGTTAACTGAAGTGACAATCCTATTCCTAGCTCGTCTCTATGCAAAACACTTGATCGATCCTCTAAAGATAGACAATGCGTGGTGCGCACATCTTTGCATCGTTGGTGTGTTCCGCACGCCATCTTCTAAAAATAGGTCTTCATGCTCAAAATCAGCTAAGTCCCAAAAGCTGAACTTTCCCTCCACATGCGCGTTCTTCCTATCCATTCATGCCCTTAAACTCCTTTGACTTTCTCCTGCGTGGACTCGTTGTGTGAGTTCTATCAAGTGTTCTCTAATCAACACACATCCACGTAAAGAGTGGATATTATTATGGGGTTGATTTTTTAAAATATGGATTAAACTTATTTAAAAGATTAAAAAGGGAATTGATCCTATTAATCCACTCAAATCCTATTAAGGCTTTGATATTATTTGAAGCGGTTTAAATATTTGGTGGCCAAATTATTAATATTCCATAGGAATTTGGCTAAGCCCAATCTATTGGCGATTATTACAGGATCTTTAAAACAAATATTATCATATATCCTTATATTTTGGGCTCCTAATTAATATAAATAGGGGACCCAGGTACATTGTAAAACACACAAGCCTTAAGCTTATTAAGATTTGTAAAGACATTCGAGGTGTTATTAAATATAGTTTCTAAGTTATATTGAAGACCTTCATTATTTTGTAAGGCATTATTTTTATTGGCCTATTATTTATTAGGAAATAATTGAGGATGGACATATTTTAATATGCGATGTTGTAATTGGGAGATATTGCAAAACTACCCAATTGGCCCATAACACGACACTATTTACTTACGAAGCTTTGAATTGTTGACTTTGAGTACCATAGGGAATATTAATAGTTTCGGAAGGCCGATCAAGTTTTATATGATTTTGTGTGCTAGGAAAATGGAGGAAAATCCCCAAAATACCATCGATGTTCCTTCGAAGTTCTAGAGTACTATTTATGCAAGTTTAAAGTTCCATTAAATTTTATTGTAAGAAACTATATTGTACTTACAAGTTTTGACTAGTGGAATGGTTCTATAAGAACTTAGAGACGTAGGCTATTTCCAAACTCCATAATCAATCCATGTGCAACATGTTTTCATTCTTGTATTATTTTGAGTTTATTCACTTAAAAAGAGTAATTTTATCGACAAAATTTAACAAGCCTATAGGGTCGGTGATCGAGTTAAAAATTTGGTCTATTTGATCCTAGTAAGAGGTACTCTGCCAAGCATCCATGCCACATGTAAGTGATGCACATGAATAATATATAAGCCATTAAAGTGCAATTTTTCCTATATATGAGGTCAAATAGGTATGTGGAGTTATGAGAGAAAGAGAGAGTAAGAGTGAGTGATTAGAAAATTCAAATTGGAGCTTTTCCCTCCAAAAGTGTATTTGAGTTATAAAGGATTAACAAGAGTCTTAGGGGTTGATTAAAGGTTAATAAGTGTTTTTTTGAGCCATGTAGTGTGTAGTGAGTCATCATGTGAGGGTGAGAGTTATGAAATTTTTAAAATGAAGTAAAATGCCTACAATATGATAAAGTATACATAATGAGTCATCATGACTTGTGGAAGGGCAATTCCATGTTAGGTAGGAGTTACATGTAAGTAGTAATTCGAATATAGGAGGATTATGAGTGATTTATAGAATCATTCCTCATGTGGAGGATGAAGAATAATATGGATTGAAGTTGAATTATCCATTTTCGTATGAAGAATCATAGTAATATGCATATATAGACTTGGTGTTGTGTAATACGTATCTTGTCTTTTCAAGGTGTTTTTGTGGTTTGAGTTAAGAAATAATGATTATTTTCTATAATTATTAGTGGAATATATTTTTTACTGATGATGAACCCTACATTCATTCATCTTATCTTGGCGTGGTAATTCAATACTCTACTTTGGTGAATGGAGTAGATACATAGTCTATGTGTGAAAGATTTATTATCTGTTTTGGGATAGTCATCATAACGTTTTCATTTCAAGTCCAAATGACCTAAAAATTTTACCATAGGAGGATGATAACATTTTGCAGATGGGTATTCAATATTTTACCTTAATGATGAGTTTGGTTGGAGTTATGAAGTATTTTCATACCTGAAATGAGAATGCATGCAAAATGTTTGACATAATGCATGTCTGGTAAAATGAGCATAACTCACATGTTGTGAAGAGTTAGGATCTAAAATTTGAAAGGAATAATATTGAAAACACTTTTAAATGGATTTATAATTATTTTATGATTTTTAAACTGCAGAAAAATATATGCACTACAAATTTTTCGCAAGTTGTTGGATCTCGGAGAGTACAAACAAATGATAGTTTTGATAATGGATATACATATTGGTGGTTGATTTATTTGAATCCATTTCTTGATTAATATAATGTATGTTTGAAGTGTTGAGAAGGTTGAAATGTCTTGGAAATTATGGTGAAGTCTAATATGCCAATGTTATTTGGTGTTACCAAGAGCAAGTAAAAAGAAACCAAAGATAAATTTAAGGAGGTGAAGTCTAGATTCATTTAAGATCATGTTTTTGGATGATTAACATGTGTTGAGTTTTTAAATATGTAAAGATACCTAATAAGAATTAAGGAATAAAAAAACCAAAGATTGCTTCCTTGGGTAGGAGCTAGTGAGACAAGAAATTGAGTAAGTAGTTGAAAGGTAAGTGCAAGAAGAGTTGTATGACCTTAAAGGAGTTTGATGAATGATTTAGCTTCAAATGAAGGTGAAAAAATTGGTATGGTGGTGGTTAGACCTATCTAAGTGAGAAGTTATCAATTTTTGCAAGTTTTAAGCATTTTTAGGCTTGGTTTTATCCTCTCGGGAAGAGCTACTGATGGAGATAATTGTTGAATCCTTCTTATTGACTAAATACATGCATGTTTTTATATTTTCTCTAAAAATTTGGTATCAAAGTGAGAAGAATTATTTTTGATGTAAAACTTGAATAGTGTACCATTCTTTAATTCTCATTGACAAATGTTAAGCTTTGAAGAATGGATCTTTCTTGATTTATTGCATGGAGAAGTATTTTTGAGCCTTTGATGTTTGAATATTTCTTGATATTTTGGGAAATTTGATGCTTGAATATTTCTAGAGAATTTTTATTATTTAATTCTTTATAAATATTTGAGGCATGTATGTACCTAACAAGTGGTGGAGTGTTGAGTGGGTAACAAGTTAAGAAGCTAAGAAAGGAAGTTGTTTAAGAGAGACAATCCGATGTGTTGATAATATTAGAGAAGCATCTAAGAAGGTGTGGAAGATTATAAAAGATATTGAAGCAATAGAAAATACCATGTGATTAGGGTGAAAAATATGTAGGCGAGGATTTAAAGATATCAATAGATCAAGGTGAAAGAGACTTGGGTGAAGATCTTATGGAGATAATGAGAAAAGATATGGACATCGAGGTTCAAATAAATTAGGATAAGGAAAGAGCCAAGGTAAAGAAAATTAAAACAAAAAGGTGAAGATGTTACTCTCATAAAATGACCTAGGGAAGCAAAAAAAAGGGTTTAAAAAGTTAGAAATAATGATCAAGACCATGATGAAAGAGAAAGTTCAAGGATTTGAATGGAAGTTGAAAAATAAGGTCAAGTGGCCTATCAAGCTACTTATGAAGAGGAATAAGAGGCAAAGGATGATTTATTTAGAGATATAAATGGTTAGAGATACTCATGAGAGGGTAAAGGACAATTAGATTCTTTATGAAGAGGATGAGAAAAGAGAGAAGAAAAAAAGAGGATGAAGTGGAAAGAGATGAAAAGAAGAAATTACTCATGAAGAAGAATTTCATATGGGCCTTATGGGCTCTTGTTTTGTTATCTAACTCCATGTTTGAGTGGGTACTTGCAGGTATGAATACAACAGTGATGAAAGTGAAAGAAAAGACCTCAAGATGGATGAAAATAAGGTCAAATGAAGCACCTTTGGAAGAAGATGAAGCTAAAATAGAACAAGTATATCTGGCACTAGGAAATGGAGATGAAATAAAAGACTTTGAACGTGATAAAGAGGAATATGAAAATAAAATGCCATTCTATGAGGCATGAGAAAGTTACTTGGAAGAAGAGAAAATATCTATTTAGAAAAGAGATACTCCTAACCATGAAAAATATATTATAAATCAAATTGTGTAGGTTGGAAAAGATGAAAATAAACCTTTGAAAGTTACTCCTAATGATGCAAAATATAAAAGGAAATATACTAAGCACAAGCACAAGGTTAATCCTGAAAAATAAAACATAAAGCATGGCTATATTATCCTAAGTGGCTTAAGGGACATGCAATGAAATTGGATCACAAAGAGAATGTAAGTAAAGGGCATGTTTACCAAAGCTTTAAATCAAGTCTACAAGCTAAAGGAGAGGAAAGAGCTAATATAAAACAAAGTTCAAGCTATAAGTATAATAAGGCAGATGATATGAGGACAAGAACTCAACCAATTCATATGACAAACAAGAAATGGATAGTCGAGACCAAGAAAGAAGTAAGCATGCAACACGAATGCATGAAAAATGAGGTGAATACCAGTTTGGAGGAACAAGATAGTATGAAATAAGTAGCCTAAGCATGGTAGTCAAGAATATTAAGTAAGAATGAACAAAATCATGAAGAGGTAAAAGGAAAATTTCAAGGTAAGTAAGTGGTTTGTGAAATATTTGATGATGTACTAGATCATGGTGATTTAAGAACATTAAATGAAGCAAGGAAAGGGAAATCCAAATCTTTCAAATAGATGTATAGAGAAGCTACATGGGAGATTGGTGAATACTCCTACAAAAATTGAGAAGGAACATGGAGAAAATATTAATACTTTACATGAGGGAATGATAGTGATATCCCCAAGTTTGATGAAGCCATAGATGAAGAAGACACTCTCATGTTGAGAGAGGAAATGTACATGATTGAATAAATTTTCACCTCTCCAAAATCTATAAAATCAAGTAGTGAAGACAAGGTAAGTAATTTTGATGAGTGGATTATTGATAATGTTAATTTTTGAATGATTTCCTTGACATAGCACATAATGAGTCTACTTGTACACTTGAGCATGTTGACAAGAAAGAAGATGATCAAGTTTATATGAGTGAAGGTGAAGGAATACTACAAGAACTGATGTTTATTATGGATGAAGACACAAAGGGTGAACATATTGTTGAGAAATAAGTGATTTCTTGTACATAAGCTAATAAAAAAGAGAGCAAGGAGGAATAAGGTACATGTTCATGACATTTGTAGGTGGTGAAGAATGGGAGTAAGAAAGAAAATAGGAAAGGAAAAGAAAGTACAATGAATAAAGGTATGAAGATGAGGAAAGTAAGGGTGATGGTCAAGAGAACAAGATGCAAAGTGAGAGAAAATTGATGGAAAAAGAGCCAAGTATGGGACCCTGGTGGATATGAAGAATTCAATAACATTGGGAGCAAGAAAAGAAGACAAAGATCCAACAAAGAAGATGAATACATGAACAAGAAAGCAAAGTGTAGGAACACTTTTTCTCTACCTGAGAGTATGATACAGGTGCATCATCTTGAAGCCATTAAGAAATTTTTCCAAGCTATGAGTTAAAATAGGTATGTGGATTCATGGGAGAAAGAGAGAGTAAGAGTGAGGGATCTGAAAATTCAAATTGGAGCTTTTCCTCCAAAAGTGAATTTCAGTTAGAAAGGCTTAGCAAGAGTCTTAGGGGTTGATTAAAGGTTAGTAAGTGTTTTGTTGATTCATATAATGTTTAGTGAGTCATCATGTGAGGGAGAGAGTTATGAAATGTGTGAAATGATGTAAAATTCCTAAAATATGATAAAGTATGAAAATGAGTCACCATGACTTGTGGAAGGGAAGTTCCATGTTAGGTAGGAGTTACATGAAAGTAGTAATTCAAATATAGGAGGATTATGAGTGAGTTAGAGATTCACTCCTTGTGTGGAGGATGATTAAGAAGATGGAAGCGAAGTGGATTTATCTAGTAAGAGTGAGGGATCTAAAAATTCAAATTGAAGGTTTTCCCTCCAAAAGTGAATTTCAGTTAGAAAGGATTAACAAGAATCTTAGGGGTTGATTAAAGGTTAGTAAGTTTCTTGTTGATTCATAAAATGTTTAGTGAGTTGTCATGTGAGGGTGAGAGTTATGAAATGTGTGAAATGATGTAAAATTCGTAAAATATGATAAAGTATACATAACAAGTCATCATGACTTGTGGAAGGGAACTCCATGTTAGGTAGGAGTTACATGAAAGTAGTAACTCAAATATAGGAGGATTAGGAGTGAGTTAGAGATTCATTCCTTATGTGGAGGATGATAAATAAGATGGAGCAAAGTGGAATTATCTATTTTTGTATGAATAATCACAAGTAATATGCATATATGGACTTGGTGTTGTGTGTGTGTGTGTCTTGTATTTTCGAGGTGTTTCTATGGTTTGAGTTAATAAATGATGGTTTTTACTATGATGCTTAGTTGAATATATTGTGTGACTGATGATGAACCTTGCATGCATTCATCTTAACTTGGTGTGGTAATTCAATACTGTTTTGGTAAATGGAGTAGATACATAGACGGTGTGTGAAAGTTTGATGATCTATTTCAAGAAAGTCATCATAAATTTTTCATTTTAACTCCAAATACTTGACATTTGGACCATAGGAGGATGATTACATTGTGCAGATGGGTTTTAAATATTTTCCCTTAATTATAAGTATTTTGTGAGTTAGAAGTATTTTCCTATCTAGAATGAGAATGCATGAAAACTGTTTGACATAATGCATGTATGGTAAAATGAGAATAACTCACACTTTTTAATATTTAGGTTGTAAAATTTGAAAATATAATATTGAATTATTTTTTCAATTGGGGTTTTCAATATTTTATGATTTGAAAACCGTAGAAAACAATATGCACGAAAAAGTTTTGTTCTTTGGTTGTTGGTTCTCGAGAGTAAAAAAAAAAAAGTTTTTATAAAGGAGATGAATGTTGGTGGCTGAGTGATTTGAATCCATTTATTGATTGATCTAATATGTGTTTGAAGTTTTTATCAGCTTGAAAGGTTTTGAAAGCTATGGTGAATTCTAATATGCCAATGTTGTTTGGTGTTGCCAAGAGCAAGTAATGAGAGACCAAAGGAAATTTTAAGGGAGGTGAAGTCTAGAGTCATTTTAGATCATATTTTGGATGATTAACATGTGTTGAGGTGTGAAACAAGGAAAGGTACCTAAGAAGCATTAAGGAATAAAAATACCAATGATTGCATCCTTGAGTAAGAGCTAGTGAGACAAGAGTTGAGTAAGTAGTTGAAAGGTAAGCCCAAGAAGATTTGTATGACCTCGAGGAGTTTGATGAATGATTTAAATTAAAATGAAGGTGAAAATGTTAGGAAATTAAATTTGAAATTATATCTTAGTGCTCCATTATTGTTTATATTGTTTGGATATTTACCTGCAGGGTAAATATTATTCACTATTTGTTATTACCGTATAGTTGATATGGTAGCTCAAGTAACAACTTGTTAGTTGTTATATAGTGGTTAAAACCACTCTCATATTTAGGAGAGTAGTTTCCTATTTTATAGGAAACATCCTCCCTATAAATATGTAATCTATTGTCATGTTTAATCTATGAATATTATATTGTTTTTTATTAATTTCTGTGAAAAATTGTGCGTCTTCTTTATTTGGTATAAGAGTCACGAATTATTCCATTGCATGTGAATAAGGATGGATGTTGTCAAATTTGTTGTGCAATTTTTCACCAAATAAGTGTGAGATAAAATAGATAAGGTAATGGTCAAGGAGGAATACCTATGATATGTAGGTTGAAGGCTGATTGCACGTATTACCGACTCTATTCAAGTTGATCGTAGAGAACTCTTTTTTGGGAAGGAATATCTATAGATACAAAAAAACACCACAAAATGATATTAAATAGCAAATGACAGTGGACTACCTAGCAATTGCTAGTTCCAGGAAGTGTGATACTTCCTAGATGGTTGTCAATCCACTATTTTTATCAAATTAATGAAAGTAAATACGAGAAATAAAGGTCCTATTGCTAACACTTTGATTTAGGTATCTCAAAACATTATCAACAAACTAGATTAAGAAAAGTATTAAAATATAAACTAATCTAGCATGTGCAAGGTATATTTCTAGTTGGGATAGGTCACGAGGGGTGTTAGGTAAGGTCACAAAGTTATCTGGTAAGGTCTAGGTGGAGTTTAGGTGATGTTAGAGGTAGTTTGGTGAAGGTTAATAGAAAACATAGTGACTAATATTGGTCGGTGACCGATGCCGGTAGAGAGGGGAGACCGACGACGGTTAAGGTGACCGGTGTCGGTAGGGGAAATTTGATAGTAAATTATTAAACAGAGGTTTTTAGGCTCTTTATGATTTCATAGAGAGAGAGGGTAGTATGGTTTGGGTCGTAATATGTATGAGAAGACTCAGGGATACTAAGGAGGAGGTTTGAAATGGTGAAAAGGCTTGGGATGGTTTAATAGTGGGTTGGTGGGAAGAAGGTGATATATAGGAAACGAGGAAATAAACTACTGAAAGGAGCAAAAGATCTACAAAAGGAATAAGCCAAATGATTAGAATCAAAATACTTACTTGATGTCTTGTAGATCTTGGGAGTTGGAATGGTTGATGGTTGATCGGAGAAGAAGTGCTTGAGTCCACTACTGCGTGAAATATGGCCTCTATTCTTTCATGAGTTTTCCAATGCTCTCAGAAAGATGAACCTGGATGTTTGTCCTACACTATGGTTGTGTTTGTTCATCATCTAGATGTAGGAGAGATTGCAAATTTATGCTTGACTACAAGAAGGCTCCAATAACTATATCATCAACTTTGTGTAAAGAGTTGTGAAAGTGTATATAAGGTAACCAATGGTGGTTAGGTGACCGATGTCGGTTGAGGGATAACCAAAGTAGGTTTAGGCGGAAAGTCTAGGTATACCAAAAATAGGCATATCTTTACTATTTTTGTCATGATTTTGATTGAGTCCACTTAGGGAAGTGGAGTTCATGTGAGAGAAGGAAGGAAGGTCATAGAAGAAGTTCAATTAGGTTTAGGAAGAATTTTTAGTTAGTTAGGTTAAGTGGTGACTCAACACTGGGAGTGATGACTCAGTGCTAAGAGTGATGACTCGATCATTGTGAGTTAAATACCCCTGGAATGGTTCCGGGTGAGGTGTAATAATGAGGTGGAGGTGTGAGGGTGAAATTAACTTAATTAAAATAATTAAATTAATTAATAATGTGAGGATGAATATTAGTATAAGATGAAGGGGTCATGATTAATTAAATATATTACGTTAATTGATTGAAGGGGACCAAGGGGAGTGTGACCCAAATTTGGTGTCTACATTTTCCCTTTTTGCGTAGCTTGTATTGGTAAGCGATGCTAATAAATAGGGATTTGATGTCCCGGTATAATCCGAGATTAGGTTTCTCCAAGTAGGGCTGAAGGTGATCCCCCTCAAACTACAAAGTGATGAGTCTGGAAAAGTAGTCGGGGAGTGGTTTGATAAATAAGTGATTGATGAAAGTGAGGGTCGTAGGTAAGGGTATGGTCATTTTTGCTAATGGTTAATGGTCATATTGGGTAATGTGTAATGGAAATAAAATTTATGCACATGTATAGATTGTGATATGGTACTAAGCGAAGAGATTAAAACTCTGTACGTTGTCAAAAGGGTGATCGGTTTATCAAAACAAGGTTGAAGTGATTCAGGTATCCAAGGTATAGGATATGGTCATGAAGCACAATGAGGTCAGTGTAGGAATGAGTAATAGGTTTTGTTCTATGGCACTAAAGGTATGGTCGGGATAAACATCACATCATTAGGTAAGGTAAGGTCATTAGGCTAAACAACACGGGTAACAACATCACAAGGTATAACAAGTACACAAATTCAAATGTCACAAAAGGAGATTCAGTCAAGGTATGTAGGTTAGGGCATAGGTAAGGCCAAGGTATAGGTAAATAACATGTCCCTAAACACGAAGTTAAGGAAATGTATAGGTAATGTAGGCTTGTAGGTAGGGTGTAATAGGTGTTGGTAAGGTCAAACGTTGTTGGAACAATAATGGTTTTAGGAAGAATGGGCATGTGGTGGGTCAAATGGTTATGTCATGTGATGCAAGTTATAGTGAAACCAACGTCAGTTTTCTAGGGCACGACATGACCAACATCGGTCATGTCGATTTGGGGTTAAAAAAGGAAAAATCTACTTTTACGGATTCATTTTAACCTTTCCACTTTTAGAAAATGACAGAGGAGAAGTGTAAGAGTGGAAAATGATAGTACGAGGTGTTGAGATGAGTTGGTGAGCCACATAGTAGGTGATTGGCATTTGATTGGTGGGTCCATGAGATCAAGTTGATTGATTCAATTGGTTATGAGGTGAGGAGTTGATTTAGACTTGGCGGAGGTAGGAGAGGGAGCGGGTGGACCACCGCGTAATGGCTAGACGTGCCACCATGGAGATGGTGCCGAGTAGAGGTAGGAGACAATCTGAATCCTTCATTTGGTTGAAAATAATTTGTGGAAATCGGTTTTGTTTAAAATTTTGGGTGGAATTTTAATTTTGAAATTGTGGGTAAAAATGAAGGAAATGAGTGGTGGGAATGTCAAACGTAGGTTAAAGAGGGTTGGGAATGAAACTAGGATAGGTTTGGGTGGGTTAGAGTAGGTTTTTAGGTTATGTTTGTGAATTTATTTGAGAAAGGGGGATGGATTTCTCGGTTCCGATGTTGCGATAGAGACCGTCGATCAAGGGTGGCTAACGCGTTGGTCAACTTTGGCTATTTTTGGTCATGGTTTGGGTGACCAACACTGGTCAAGAGGACCAATGATGGTCAAGGTGACTGGCATCAGTCACAATTAAGAGTAAATAGGTGAAATAAGGGCTAGGTAGGGAAGTAAAATAGGTGAGAAAGAGGTAGGTGAATATTTATGTAGAGGGAAGAGGGTAAAATGTTATTTCAATGATGTGGGATAGGTAAGTAGGTGAAATGAACTAAGATAGAGGGTAATGATGATAAGGGATAGTAGGTTTGTAGGTGAATTAGGTAAAGGGGGTAGGCATGATTGATGTGGTTGGGTATTGTGTGGTGGGTTTTTGGTGATTTGAGTTGGTCAAGTCTTGACAAGGTCATGTTGGATGATGCAGGTGAGAGATCAACTAAGGATGAGGGACAGAGTACCACCCTTGGTGGTACACATTTTTCCTAGTGTTAGTGCGAGAGGAGTGGGAGCACATGACTGATGTTAGACTTAGTGCAATCCAAAGCTATAGGTGTATATCCCAGATCATATCTTGATGGTCACTCTCATCGATAGATGGGACTCTCGTGACCAATACCTTTCACTTACCGATGGGTGAGATGACCATCACCTTGGAGGATGTTTATAGGATCCTATAGTTTCCTATTGTTGGGGAGCCAGTGTATTCCATTTCGTCGAGGCATCGTAGAGAGCCGATAGTGGTGGTATTTGGTGAGGCGATGGGAGAGCTGGATTTGGGATATCATGGCGCGAGTCTCACTTATAGAGATATGTATGTAACCTATCCATAGGAGACTAGGCTATCTCGGTGCTAATGGTGGTGGCATTGGGATGTTTTTCTCAGCCAGATTTTGAGGGTGGGAAATTCCCATGAGCACTGATGGGAGTGCTACATGATATGATAGAGGAGCATATACATTTTTCTTGGGTACCGGCTTTCCAAGTTCAGTTGTATAGGGAGCTATGGGCCTATGGGAGATTGAGGAGATTTGGTATGTGTTGTACCTATTTATAGACTACTTTCGGGAAAATGAACAAATCACGTGTGTGCACCTAGTTAGTTACCATGATAGGATTGGTTTAGGGGTGGTTTGTTCAAAGTTGTTTTTAGATGATGAGTACCACTTTGTGGAAAATCGAGGGTGGCGAGGATACATATGATGTGTCATACTTATGGGCAACGATTGGAGGGCCTTTCGGTAGTTGATATCATGTGGAGGCCTTATGTTAACTATACATCATACGTGAGGCATGGTTGAGGAGTTAAAGGAGCTTTAGCTATTGATATGGATACTGCAGGGAAATGTGCAGTACCATGAGATGATATTTATGGATAGGGTCGAGATGATATTTTAGACTATGACAAGATGTGCCCGATCGTTACCATAGTACCATAGAGATGATATGGAGAGACCCATGTCTCCACCATGCCTGAGTATTCCTACGGTGCAAGAGGAGTAGGTATGAGATAGGCATTAATGACATGGGAGTCTCTCGATGGATATCGGTAGTGGTGGGTGGCACAACTACGGGAAGAACCTATGAGGCTGGGGAAGCTTGATTTAGCTAATGTCATAGTGTAGAATGATACATTACAGGGGTCAAGTGGCTGCCCTACAATCACATATTATAGGGTTTTAGGGATAGTTGATAGGTCGAGGCACGAGTAGCCACTTTGCGAGCTCAGTTATGCCCTATAGGCCCTGGGATGCATAGGCGAGGCACCCATACAAGGTGGAGATGGGGATGAAGGATAGGTGGACACCTTATAGGAACATGTGGTTGGTTTACAAGGCTTGTTGGTCACAACACAAGCACAAGTGGTGGCCTTACAATCCAGATTGGAGTACATTAACCCCATAGGATCGGGACGTGGTCCCATAGTACAACACCTTCACCGGGGCCAGTGTTGTGGCACATGTAGGAGGGAAGACATCAAGACAGGGGCTAAGGCCATTATTAGCAAGAAAGAGTTCACAGGTTGTAGTGAGACCCATGGTACCACCCCATACTATGTTGATGGAGAGGTTCACGGATGCCTTGAATAAGGCTCACTCCTATCATGATCATTTGATGAATGCCAGATTGATGTCCCTTCATATGCGAGCATGAAGATCCAGCATCCCAGGTATCTAGAGAGAGGACGAGATCTAGTACTCATAGTTCTGGTAGAATAGGGGTCATCGACCCCAAAGATAGGGCCATGGTGAGGTGACAAGTGCTTAGAGATCAGGCTCGATAGAGAACCAGGGGAGGAGGAGACAAGTGAGACTAGACAGGAGGGCATCAGTGGGGGTGAGTGGTCATTATATGGATAGTGTACCATTATTTTGATTTTTGATATATATACCTTGGCCTACATGCCAAAGACGTGAGATTGTACATGATATTTTTGAGATACTGATATTTATTGTATATATCTGTGTATATATGTATTGATACACAGACTCTCCCATTTATATAGTTGATGATGTTGATTGGATGGATGATGTACTCATTTTTAATTTTGAGGTGAAAGAAGTTGGTTTAGCGTAACTGGTGTGAGATAGCACGCCTCTTTGGAAAGAGACCCAAGATCAAAAAGGGAAAGTCCATGAAGAAAATTCATCTTTTCTTTTTTATTTTGTTTTTATAGACTGATTGATGCAGGAAGTCTATGTGGGATGAGTAGAGTATCTCCTTGAGGTATTCATGAATCTGATCATTGCAGGAATCTTTTGAATATTTTTATTTTATTTTTGCAAGAATAGTCTTCTTTTGGTGATAGACTATGTACAAGTATGGCTAGATTTATATAGATGTCCTTCTAGGGAGAAGTCTATTTATAGCAGAAAGATAGAAAGATATATGTCATTGTTGAGGGAGTCATATTTTTTCTAGAAGTTTGACTCAAGGAGTTTGAATTTGAAAATCCTGTATATTACTTTTGAATTGTTTTTTTGGACTTTTAGGTCATGGAAAAGACTATAAAAAAGGATAGGCTCATTTTATGAAGACAAAACCATAGCACATAGAGGTTAGCTATTGAAGAGAGGTTTTAAGTAATGAACGACCATGGGATTCCATCCTGAAAAGGATGAAAAGTATCCATGAGTAGAGCCATGGTACTCATATTGAAGATAAGGCTAAAAAGTGACGGGTAATCACATGATTCTTGTTTAGTAATTCATCCTTAAAATAGGTAAGTTGAAGGTGAATGGTGCTCAAGGGACAAGCGTTTAATAGACATAAGATGATTTAGGACTTGATTCAACAATAAAATGATCGAAGATGCAAGGCATTAAGGGGCTCAGGTTTGGGTTTACCTTTGAGTGAAAACAAACGATAATCACCTGATCCATAGGTATGAGTAACGATATAGGGCCCAAGCCAAATAGGATCAAAGTTTCCCGTTTAATTTTCTTTACTTTTTGTTACATGTTGATTCTCCTTCAAGACGAGGTCATTGACATGGAAGGTTTGTTCTTAGACACATTTATCATAGGCATGTTTGATACATTTTTGGTAGATTTGGAGGTGATTAAGAGAATTTATATGGTGTTTGTCTAATAACTAAAGATGTGTCAAACAATCCTAGTGAAAATCATCATCATTGAGCATATATTTGAGTGAGATATGAAGAGATGGTATTTGGACTTCGAGATGCATGACAACCTCTATACCATAGACCAAATAAAAAGGCACGGCAGAAGTTGAGGTACAAATACTAGTGTGATAAGCCCACAAGGAAAAAGTAATGTGTGTGTGCCAATCCTTTTCAGTATCATCAATCACTTTCATAATAATTTTGTTTAAGGTTTTGTTGGTTGATTCAACTTGGCCATTTTTTTGAGGATAATAAGGTGAATAAAAATTGAGTTGAATGCTGAAGGCATCATAGAGTTTCCATAGGGTTTTGTTTTTGAATTGTTTTTTGTTATCAGTGATGAGGCGGTGAGGAACACCAAAGTGACAAATGATGTGATGATTGATGAATTCACATATTTTCTTGGATTTTTTAGAAATAAGAGGTACATATTCCACCCATTTAGTGTAATATTCGTAGCATTAATAATCCATTGATGATGTTGGGAAGAATGAGGATTGATCTCTCCGACAAGATCCAAACCCCATTGAGAGAAAGGCCAAAGGTCACGTGTGACCTGTAAGGCATGACTAGGGGTGTGATGAAGATTAGCATGTTGTTGAAACTTCACAAAATGCTTGACATAGTCACAAAAATCATGTGTTAGGGTTAGCGAGTAATATCCAGGCCTGAGAATTTTCTTAGCGATAGCTAAGCCATCAAGTGACCCCCACAAATTCCATCGTGAACTTCCTTGATGGTGTAGGGAATTTTAGAACTCAAAAGACACTATAAGAGGATAGCATCATTACCACATCTATAAAGAAGACCACCCATGATGACATAGCGAGAGACACTTTTGAGAAAGGCTCTTTTCCATTATGAGTAAGATCTCGAGGCAGAATGGAAAGGGAAAGGTAGTAAAAAAACTTCTTATACCAAAGGTCACATGGGTCAATTTGAATTTTTCCTACAAGGTTGATGTCTCAAATTAGATAATAGGTTGATCATAACCTTTGTAAAGTGATAAATATTTTTTATTCGGAGGGCCAAGCAGGGATTTGAGAAGCCAAACAGCCATGGTATCTGTAAATTTATTAGTGGGAACGGGGTGGTATGAAGTTCATAATGGTCAAAGGTAGTCAAAAGTATGTCAACATGATGTTTATACTTTTGAAGTATCTCATTATGACACTGGTATATACCATTAACTTGGTTCAAAACCAGTTGAGAGTCACCAAAGATATTAATTTATTTAACATCTAAGGCTATGGCGGTTTGAAGACCTAACACGAGTGCTTCATATTCAAGCAATATTGTTAGTACAATCAAAATATAGTTTGAAAGATAATGACATAGGCTCACTATCAAGAGGAATGAGGATAACTTTGGCACCACCCCCACACTGACATTTGGAACCATTGAAGAATAAGGTCATCTGGTAAATGGTATCTCCTAAATAGAGGGTAGTGATGGATCCATCGGGAAATCAAAGTTAGAGGATTAGTTTCGAGAGAGAGGTGCTTAAGAGTTGGTCAGAAATTGTTTGTCCTTTGAGATATTTTTATGGATGAATTCATGATCTAGTTCTATAAGAAGCATGATCCAATGTGCAACATGTTGATGTTGTTAGGGCTTAGCATACATGTAATGTAAGGGGTTAGTATTGGTGATAACAAAGGTTTTGTGGTTGAGTAGGTAATGGCGAAGTTTAGTGGTGACAAAAATAAGGCTAAAAAAATGTTTTTTAAAGCATGAGTGTATCTAGTTTTGTAGACTAAAAGTGTACAACTTATATAATAAACTACTTATTCCCTATGTTTCTCTTTGTAATGAGCGAGCATGGCACCTACGGAATGATCAATTGCATAAATGTAAAGGTAAAATGGTTGGTCATCCTTAGGGGGAATGAGCATAGGTGGTTGGAGGAGGTATTGTTGTAAGGAATCAATGACTGTGTGGCATTCATCATCCCATTTAAAGGAGACATCATTTTGAGGAGATGATGAAATGGATGGTAGTGGTCGGAAAGATGAGAAATAAAGCAATGAATAGATTACAACTTTCCTTGTAAACTACGAAGTTGATGAAGGTTAGTATGTGGAGGCATTTTGAGAATAGCCTTGATTTTAGCGGGATGAACTTCTATGTCACAAAAGAAACAATAAAACCAAGGAGCTTGCTAGAGATAACAATGAAGACACACTTATTAGGTTGAAGGCGCACATAGTACTTAATGAAATAATTGAATATGATCTTAAAGAATGTAAGGTGTTTGGCCCGATGTTTGGATTTGGCAAGAATATCATCAACGTAATCTTCCAATATATGATGCATAATGTCATGAAAGATATAAGTCATAGCCCAATGATATGTAGCACCAAAGTGTTTTTAAGGCTAAAGGGCATGACATGATAGTAGAAGGTCCCTAAGGAGTGATGAAGGTGGTTTTGTGTTGATCTTCTGGGGCAAGTAATATTTGGTTATAACCCAAGAAACCATCCATGAGTGATAACATCTCATGGCCAGTGGTGAGATTGACTAGTTGGTCAATACTAGGTAAAGAAAAGTTGTATTGGGGCAAGCTAAGTTAAGATCAAAGAAATCCGTGCAAATGTAGAGTCCCCTATTACCTTTGTCACAGGAATGATCTTATAGATCCATTGAGGATAATCAATGGGTAGGATGAAGGAAACCAAAAGGAGGCACTGGAGTTCTTCTTTGACAAGAAGGGCAATGCGAGGATGCATTTCCCGTAGCTTCTGCTTCACGGTTTGGCCTTAGGAATAGTTACGATATTGTGGACTACAATGTTTGGGTCAATACCGGGCATATCAACATAGGACCAAGAAAAAGCATTGCTATGATCCCTGGATAAAATAATTAAAAGCTTCATGTTCTGTAGTATCTAAATATTGGCTTATGTTTAGAATGTGTGGGTCATCTTGAGTGTGAATATTGATATTGATGTTAGTTTCATTCGACATGGTTTGCATCTTAGAAGGTAATGACTGGTGAATATAAGAATCTTATGCACCAAGGTAGGTGAGAATAGAATCATCATCCTAACATTGAATGACGTAATAGAAGGGGTATCATCATCGATCATGTCAAGATACATGAAGGGTAGAGAAGAGGAGCATCGCCATTTCATAGATAATTTAGAGGTCCTAGAGAAATGGTGTTCACAAAAAAAGCATACAAGGAATGGATTCTAGATCCATAGAATTCGTAAGTGAAGGTGGTGAATGGGGTGGGGAATTTTTATCATCCTCAATGAGTTTGACTCAGACCTTCTTGAGATATGGATCGGAAAATCCGATACCGACTGTGGTATTTATGCTTACTGGTGGTGCATGGGATGAAATTATGATGGATTTTTTCCTAGAAACCAAATCCAAAGCCCTTCCAAGAACATCAATGGAGGAAAGTGTGGAAGAAGTGGTGGTTGGTGAGAGATTGGAATTCAGAGGAAAATGGTCTAGTTTGGGAAGGTGAATTAGGAGAGTAGTTAGAAGCATCAATTCCCCATACATTAAGCTGGTGCAAAGGTGAGGACGACCATAGGGGAAAAATTCACCCATGCGGTGGTCATAAGCGGGGATGTTGGTGAATTTTACCATACTCTTGAAGAGTAAGAAATTTTTCAATATTATAAAGGTCGTAATCCCCAGAGTGAGGCATTGAAAAATACCTTCTAAGGGATCAATAATTGATATGTGGGTAGAGGGAATGGATGAAGTACCTTGGACGGTTGGGAAGAAGAATCATTGGTTGGTTGAGAAGTAGATGAATTGGCTGATGAGTCATCTCCAAAAGATATGGCAGAAAGTGGGAATAGAGGATTTATGTGTGGAAGAGGTAGTAACCACATTGGTGGATGGGGTTGTGGGTGAAGGGGAAGTGGTAGTGATGGTAGATTCCTTAATTGGTATAAGGACATCATTGGGTTGATATAACATGTTATAGGTCTTGAATGATGAAGGGTTGGCTGGAATGGTATATTTGTGTCCTTTATGTTCAAATTTTAAACATCGGTGTAAGGTTGAAGGAACACAACCCATGGCATGGATCCAAGGTTGGACAAGCGGCATGTTGTGCATCGAATTCCCCTCTAAGAAATAAAATAATTCAAGAATGGTATGGGGGCCCACACGAATGTGGAGAATGATGGTGCCAAGGGTGGAAGTCATGGAATTGTTGAATGAACATAACATAATTGGGTTATTATGCATACAATTGGTAGGGATGCACATTTGGTTAGCATTTATGGGAAGAAATGATTTTGACATCTGGAACCGCCATCGATCATAACATGTCAAATGTGTATATTATCAATGTAGATGGAAATGAATAGGGCGGATCAAGATCATTTGATTGGAGAGGTATAATCTTGTTGTTAGAGAAACTGAGAGCAGTTACTTGATGAGTGGTAGCAGGTGCAAAGGAAGGGGATGAAGTGGTGAGAGAGGCCACATGGTGAGGAGTGATAATGGATTCCATAGGAGTAGGGTCATTAGGTAAAACCTCAATAGATTGTATAACCTCAATGAGGTCCTGTCGATGAGACTCAGAGGTTTAGACAAGGTCGTACAAAGACATTTTGAGAGGAGATTGGTGCAATTGTTTAATCATTATACGATGGGAAAACCCATCAGAAATAGGGTATGTGGGTCCATGGATGGTGATTTTTAGTTCAGGTGCAGATGGGATATTGGGTAAAAGAGTGGTGGATGGGCTGGTTGTTTTCTCCTTTCCTTTGTCCTTTTGGGCTTGAGTGGTAATGTTAACCATATTAATGTGTGGTAAAGGAGAAAGTGAGTCATGATAGGTGTAGTGATAGGATGAGAAAAAATATGGTGAGGGCATATACTGGTTTTGTGAAAAGAATGCAACACATTGACATTTTGGCAGAGGTTTGGCTAGCTCTCTTATGTGGACCATATTGATCTCAAATGTTGGAGGAGGATAAAAGGGTTATGAAGGGGTAGTGAAGGTCTTGAATAGGTAAGGTATGAGGATTTGTGGTGATAGATGGAGGTGGAATAGGGTCCTCATCTAAAATATCATCATCACAAAGTTTTCTTCGGGAGGAAATAGTTGGAGAAGAACAATCTTAAGAGCCTTACAGCTTTCCACTTTATTCCCTAGCACACAATGGTAAGATAAATTTTTGTATCGTCAAACCCTTCAAGTTTAGGTTTGAGTGGGTCATAATCGAGTGGTGGTAATGTGACGACATAGGTTTACAAAGGTTAGCAAAGATATTTGCGTAAGACCCTGCCAATGGATCAAAATGTGAAGTAAGTGTGGGTCTAGATGAAAGTGTGGGTGATTTTTGTGGGAGAGGATCCACAAGAGGTGGAATCGGAGGTTGATTCAACTGACTGTTTTGTAGGTAGTACGGTTTTAGGTTTAGATTGCACCTTCTTGGGTAAAGATGTAGCTAGTGAACTAGTGGTTAAAGGTGCTGTAAGTTTAAATACCTCTTTAAAGGATAGTTGGTTTTTGGAATTTGGTTGCACCTTCTTGGGTAAAGGTAAAGAAGAAGTGCGTGTAGAAGGGAAGGTAATGGTTGAGGATACTGGAAGTGGTGTAGGTATAGGTGGTAGAAAAGATGCAGTGACGGAAAATGTGTAAGATGTTTAGGTAATTTGGGTGTAATTGAGGATCATGATGAGGAGGTGGGTTGTTGTGCTTTTGGTTTACCTTGGGTAGGAGGCTTCTTGGCCAAGGTTGATGGGTGGGGTCCTAGGATAGATGGAAAGGGTGAAGGTGATGAGAGGGTTAGTGGGAGAAACCGACGTATGCAGCCTAAGAGGTTGGGTACTCCTCTTAGGTGGGGGAATAGTCTTTTCACTAGCTTGTGAGGATGTGCCTAAATCTAGTTTAGCGGGAAGATGGACTAGGCTTGATGTCAAAGCATGATTCCTAATGTGGAAATAGGTATGGAAGTGGAGGAAGATATAGATGAAAGTAAGGCTTTAGGCATTAGCAAAATTTCATTCGATGGCAAAGGTTTAGGTGTGGGAAAGGGTGATGAAGAGGAGGTCACTACAATTTTCATGGGCATGGTTATTTTGGTTGTGCGAAACACCTTTGGATAAATCATGGATATATCAATAGATAACATTTGCATCTGAGATGAGAAAGGTAGCGAAGGCGTCCCAAAGCATGGAAATTTTGAAATAATTGAAGCGGTCATCCAAAAGGGAAAATGACATTTTGGAGGGGGGAATGATGTTGATTTGGTAGTAATCCTGTAAAGAATGTCTGTGAGATAAGGAAATGGATGGCTTCGACTCTGTGGGTAAAAGAGCCAAGAGAAAATCAACAGGATCCTTGAAATCCAATGGATAATTTTCACCAATAGGAAGGGGCACTACTAATGGATCCCCTATGGGTAGGGGAGATGACAAGTAGGATGAGGTAGGTTCATATTTTGGCAAAGAGGAAGGTAAGTATGAATATCATGTGGG
This sequence comes from Taxus wallichiana var. yunnanensis, assembly GCA_018340775.1. Taxonomy (NCBI): domain Eukaryota; kingdom Viridiplantae; phylum Streptophyta; class Pinopsida; order Cupressales; family Taxaceae; genus Taxus; species Taxus wallichiana. Next base: position 797,596,319 of record CM031242.1, read on the forward strand.
TAGGACATTAAATATTGCGGGTTGTTCATCGAGGTTGAGAGGTGAGTGGGGAAACCGCACGGTAGATATGGCGGTGTTCTCCATGGGTGAAGGGGGATAAGGGAGACTCCTCTGTGGGTAAAGGAGTAGATGAAACAAGTCCCTCCCTAGATGAAGGAGTTCATGTAAGAAATTTCCTTGATAGATGGTGTAGGAGGAAATTAAGGAAGGATTTCAGTATGATGTCGAAAACAACATGAACCTCATGAACATTCTGTCATTGGTCAAAGGTTTGCTGGTTTGATTAGATGACAATGTGTGGTTTGGGAATGGTTTCTTAAAGTTGTCAAGGTTCTGATTAGCTGGTGCATTAGAGTTATCTAGGATGAGATCTCCACTATCTAACATTTCTTGGATGATATTTTTGAAAGTTATACAATTATTGTCATTATGACCTTTAACGTGATGATAGTTGCAGTAATAATTTTCAATGTACTATGTAGGCATAGGACAAGATGGGTAAAAACATGTATGTGGTTTGATGGGTGGAAGAGTGATTGCTCTAGATTTTAGAAGTTTTTCTAAAACTGAAGAGTAGGGTTCTCCTATGGGAGTATATTTTCATTGCTCCCGCTTGAACTAAAAATCCTAAATAGGAGAAAGATTGGAAGAAGGATTTGATTGGTTGGATGGATGAGATGGTCTAGATTTCAAAACTAGCATGTGGGAAGATCCTTTTCTTTGGAGTAATTATTTGTTAGTTTTGAAGAAGAAGAAGTATCATTTCATTTAAACGCAATGTTCTTGTTGCACAATTGTATCTTCTTCTCTTCAATGGCACAAATTTCAAGTTTTTGGGCCATGGTGAACACCTCATCAAACGTGCATAAGGTTTAAACTTGGAGAGTTGGTGAGATGTGCCTAGTACAAGCCCTAGTGAAAAAATCTATTAACTCGGTTTGAGGTAGTTAGAATGTGAGCTAGTTGATTAGGCTTCACCAATGAGCAACAAAATCGTGATAGGTTTGTCTTCGTATTGGTATGTTGAGTACAAGTCGGTCATGGTGAATTTCTTGACGATGTTGATAGAAAATTGGTCTAGGAAAGCTTGAGCTACTTAGTTGAATGAGAAAATGGAGTTCCTAGGTAGAGCACTATACCAATCCAACGCAGGTCCTGTCAAGGACATTGAGAATGTTCGTAAGAGAAAAGCATCATCATGAGCAATCAGATAACACCCATGTTTAAAAGACCGCAAGTGTTGTTGTGGGTATTCTTTTCTATTAAATTGGTTGATTTTATGCATTTCCCAATTCATATGGTATGGATGAATCTAAATGGATGGGTGAATGGGCTCATTGCAAATCTTGTCTTATGTAAGAGAATTACGTGAGATGGAGACCGATGCTTCTAATGTTATCATATTGTTTATCATAATTTTGATAAGATCATTAGTAGGTTGTGATGACTAATCACCCCCTACAAAGATAAGGGATTAGATGATGAAGGTATGACGTGGGTGGCATCCCAATAAATGGTTGTGCCGAGTACAAAAATTATGAGGGAGGAATATTTACAGTTAAAATTATCCTAAATAAGCGATAAATGAGATAGGGGGATGTTGGTGATACGTGTAGGTAGGTGGAGTGGATGTAACAACTCTCCTAGTAATTGCAGGAAGCAACTATGGGATGGAGAGGACAATATTTTGGAAGGGAGTATGGGTTTCCGATACCATGGGTGGCTGAGATGCAATAGGTACATAAGAGGTGGCGGTGCGAGATAGACCTACACTCAGAGGAGGTTGATAAAGGAATGGTTGACATCACAAGACCAAATAACGTCAAAGACACATTAGATGTCATAGGTTTAGTAGATATCGATGATGTAGGGTCAATTTTGGATACCACAGGTGGTAATGTGGAAGAGGATAAGGCTGAGCTAGTAGTAGTTGATGCAGAAATGGGTGTGAGGGTAGGAGGAATGGACATATACATGTTGTATACAATTTTCCTTGGTGAATCCTAAGTGGATGAATGAGCTAAATAATATTGTAAAGTAGCGGGGTTTTGATTAAGGATTCTTGTGAACTCCTCATCACCAGTATTGATGGTAATAGGTTGACTAGGATCCATAGGTGATAGAATGGAAGGCAATGATGGGCTAGGTGGGAGTGTTTCAAGGCTAAGCATGGAACATGAGGGTGTTATCTTGGCTACAAGTTAAAACCATATGACTTATAGTAGACATATTAATTTGAGTGTCAAATGACACAAAAGTACAAAAGGACTAGAGAAAATGGTTCCAGAAGGTGACAATTGAGCATTGTTTTAATTGAAAATTTAAAACACAAATGATCGATGGTTGGGTAACTAGTGTTGGTGATGAGGGTAACCGATGCCGGTCGTGAGGTTCAATCTTGGTTGTTGTGGAAAATAAAAGGATTTTTAAATGTGGTAATAAATGATAAAAATGAAGCAAATATAGACTTTGAAAGTGATTTCAAAGACACAAAGATATGGTGAGGTAATTGAGGAAACCCTGAAAGAACATAAATGCGATGAATGCTACTTTGGTTAAAATAACCAAAACAAGCAGCAGAACCGACAATGGTCGAATCGATGATGGTCGATGGACTGACGCGATCATGTGACATTTTTGAAAAGATGGAAAAAAGTAAATTTAGTGATTTAGATCAAATAAAAGACCAACCTAGAAACCGAGTATGGCAATGATTGACCCTAACACACTCAGAAAGAGTCGGAATACACCAACTATGATTATGGAGTGTGAAAGGAGAGAAGAATGAAGAAAATGAACTCACACCTCAAAACAAAGATTAAAAAACTAGAAAACATGAAATCCTATGTGGTGGATTTTATGTTCGACTTATGCCATTTAGGACTGACTTATGAATAGAGTAGAGTTTTTGGTTTGATAAAAGGTTCCCTATGAAAATCCAACAACTAAGGATAGTTTCAGGTAAGTTTTGGCAAGGAGATCCTTTCTCTAAGATAATGACTGGATAAAGAAACCAGTTTGGAGCCCACTGTCAATCCTTTGATCATGTGATCGTTGACAACTTCTTCTAGGTAGGATGTTGTTTAAGAAAATGAGTAATTTATTTTTAGTGGTTTGGTGTAGAGAAGAAAGTGTGCACTATGATTCAATTTGTCAACCATCAGTTGGGCATGAATTCCAACATATAGGTTTCCCACAATTTTTAAATGAGCTACAGATGCAACACTCAGAAATGATATGTAAATATTTTAGACCCAAATCCAAAATGAAATTCGATGAGAGCAATGATGAATAGGAAAGAGTATGTCTTTCACTAATGCAATACAAAAATAAAAAGAATGGTTATTTTTAATCCAAAATATGAGTGTCAATGAGACAAGTAGAGGAGAAATAATGTTCCAAAGGAGAAAATTTAATGTGAACACTTTCAAAAGGAAATAGACACACAATCTTTCACCTAGGAATGAACAATGCAAAAGAACCCAAATGGGTCCCACCAGGTGTGGAAAAATGTTTCACCAAATAATTGTGTGATAAAACAGATAAGGTAACGGTCAAGGAGGAATACCTGTGATATGTAGGTCGAAGGCTGAATGCGCGCGTTACTGAATTTATCCAAGTTGATCGTAGAGAAATCATTTGTCTAGGAAGGACTACATGTAGATATAAAGCAAGACCACCAAATGATATTAAATAGAAAATGACAATGGACTGCCTAGTGATTGCTAGTTCCGAGAAGTGTGATACTTCCTAAATGGCTATTAATCCACTTATTTTTTTATCAAATCAATGAAATTAAATACAAGAAATAAAGGTCCTATTGCTAACACTTTGATTTAGGTATCTCAAAACGTTATCAACAAACTAGATTAAGAAAAGTATTAAAATCTAAACTAATATAGCATCAAACAAGGTATATTTCTTGTTGGCACAAGTCACAGGGTGTTAGGTAAGGCCACAAAGGTATCTCGGTGGGGTATGGATGGAGTCTAGGTGATGTTAGAGGCAATTTGGTGAAGGTTAACAGAAAACATAGTGACCAATTCAGATAGAGAGGGAGATTGATGACAGTTAAGGTGATCGACGTTGGTAGGGGAAATTTGATAGTAAATTATTAAACAAAGGTTTTTAGGCTCTCTGTGATTGCATAGAGAGAGAGGGTAGTATGGTTTGGGTCGTAATATGGCTGAGAAGACTTAGGGATACTAAGGAGGAGGTTTGGAATGATGAAAATGCTTGGGATGGTTGAATAGTGGGTTGGTGGGAAGAAGGTGATATACAGGCAACAGAGGAAATAAACTACTGAAAGGAGAAAAAGATCTACAAAAAGAATAAGACAAATGATTAGAATCACAATACTTACTTGATGTCTTGTAGATCTTGGGAGTTGGAATGGTTGATGGTTGATCAGAGAAGAATTTCTTGAGTCCAAAGTGTCATGGAAATACAACCTCTCGTGCTTTCGTGAGTTTTCCAATGCTCGAAAAAAATGAACCAATTGCTCTTCTTGCACTATGGTTGTGTGTTTTCATCATCTGGATGTAGGGGATCTTGCATATTCACACTTGAATGCATAAGGCTCCAATAAGCTGTATCACCAACATGTGTAAAGAGTTGTGAAATCATATATAAGGTAAAGATGGTGCTTAGGTAATGACGCGTCGGTTGATGGATAATTGACATCGGTTAAGGCGGAAAGTCTAGGTTTACCAAAAATAGCGTGAGCTTTACTATTTTCAGCGTGATTTTGATTGAGTTCACTTAGTGGAAGTGGAATTCATGTGAGATAAGGCATGAAGGTTATAGAAGAATTCTAATTAGGTTTAGGAAGAAGTCTTAGTTAGTTAGGCTAAGTGGTGACTTAGCATCGAAAGTGATGACTCATTATTCGAGAGTGATGACTCAAGAATCGTGATTTAAATGCCCCCGAAATGGATCCACGGTGAGGTATAACAATGAGTTGGAGGTGTGAGGGTGAAGTTAACTTAATTAAAATAATTAAAGTAATTAATAATGTGAGGATGAATATTAGTATAGGATGAAGGGGTCATGATTAATTAAATATACTACGGTAATTGATTCAAGGGGACTAAGGGGAGTGTGATCCAAATATTTTGTCATTTTGTGTCTACAACAATATCTAACATATATGTTGTGTTCATGAATATTTCCACTTCGTGTATAGGTTTGCATGTAGATTCGACTCATCGCATATAGTCTTGATCAATCTTACGACACAAGACCGCATGTAATGAAACTCAACTTATTATAATTATTTTCTCACTCGTATGGAGACATATGACATTTAATTTTTCAGCTATTCAAAATTATATAAGTATAAATCCATGTTAACCTCTCGGCCATAGGTGATTCATGGGTGTCTACAAAATTTTAGCAATTTACAAAGTTTGAGTTGTTTACAAAGTTAGTTGTGAACATTACTGATGGATTGTGGATTGTGATACACCATGCCTTGGTCAAATTCAATCCCTCCTTGGTGTTTTCATTCTCCCTCCATGAGCTGATCATCCCAACTCTACTTTGTCAAATTTGGTTAGATATCCTAGGAGCTTGATCCAAACATGGTTTGGAAATGCATTACATTATAACCACATTATGATGGTGGTTTGACCAAACTAGGTCCGTCCACTACATTTATCAAATGAGGGGATATTTAGCACTTCTACCCGTTAAGCATCCGATCATGTTGCTCAATGAGAGGTAGCAAGATATATCTATTATTTGGGGGTTAGCTTAGATATTTTTCCATCGTATTATTTCTAGAGTACTGGATTTACATCTCGCAAAGATCACCATTCATTTCTATTTGATGTAGGCAATGCTCCTCAATAATGCCAAGATCCTCACAATTAGAACCTTAAATCCATTTGGTGATTTCATAGCCTTATCCTCAAGACAATTGCATTGAGATTTGGTTGACATGCATATTTATTAGCATCAAGTCTCCATTATATGTGGATTGAAAATTCGAGGTATAAAAAGTGGTAATAAAATAATGGATGTCAACGTTGTCAATGTTGTAATTTTTTTATAGATTAGGTCACTCATAAGTTTGTTAATTGATAAATCATTATATGTGGTTTTAGTTTCTTTGTTGTTATGTGTTTAGATGTCAGTCCATAGTTTGTTGAAAGTCATTAAAAGTGACTAAATTATAATATTTATGTCATTCTTATGTCTAGAGTTTGTTATTTGTCTAATTAAGTCTCTAGGTCACATTTTTGTAAAATAATTGTCAATTTTATTTTTGAAATATTATTTATGTCATTATTTATTTAAGTTTGTGAAGTATTTGTCAAAAATTATTGAGTCTCAACGTTAAAGTTGTCAAAATTGTAATAGTTGTATTGTCATGTTGTTTAAGTATAGTTGTCTTGTGGAGTCAAAAATTGTAATGTTTTTTTCCTTATGGACACATTTTTAGTGGAATCCAACATCCGAGTTGTAATTGATCCTCAAACCCGGATCAATTTGAGTTAACAACGTTATTAGAGGATGGAGGCATCGGAGTTTGGAGGTTGATCAATGACCTCTTGTTAGTCACCAATGACAAGGCCACATGAAGGTTTGGTGACATTTTTTTAGTGAGTTTTTTCGTAATTTTCCTTCAAATTTTAGTTTTTCCTATATAGTTTGTGGAATAATTGGAAATTTGATATTGTGGGGGGAACATGACTTTAATGTTCCATTTCTAGTTTCATTTTTCAGTTTGTGTGTTTGAGAAGTTGAATTCAGCAAATTTTTCTTATGGTATTCCTATGATTAGATAGTGATGAAAGTTGATGATACTACTACAACATCATGATATTATGGTTATTGGTTATCCATTTTGAAAACCATTTCGAAGGTTTGTTGGTTATCTTGAAAACAAAACCATCTTTTGTGGTTCTAGTAATCCACTATAAAACTATCTAGAGGTTTTGGTATTGTCCTAAAAACCATTTGTTGTGTGCTTGTTGGTTAACCAATTAGAAAACCATCAAGAGATTGTTCGTATTGTCCAGAAACCATCGAGATCATGAGCGAGCGTCAAAGAGATAGTTGTAGTATAAGGAAATTTTCCCATGTTCGTACTAAGGGGGAATGTTAGGAAATTAAATGTTAGTGCTCCATTATTATTTATATTGTTTGGATATTTACCACATGGGAAAACATTATTCACTATTTTTTATTACCGTATAGTTGATATGGTATCGCAGTAACAAGTTTGTTGTTTTTTATATAGTTTTTAAAACCACTCTTATATTTAGGAGAGTAGTTTCCTATTTTATGTGAAACATCCTCCCTATAAATATGTAATCTATTGTCATGCTTAAAATACAAATATCATATTGTTTGCATTAATTATCGTGTAAAACTGGTGTGTCTTCTTTAGAAAACAAGGTATGGTGATGTTTAGAAGTATCTAAGTGAGAATTTATCAGTTTTGCAAGTTTTAATCCTTTTTGGGCTTGGTTTGATCCTCTTAGACAGAGCTAGGGTGGAGATAATTGTTTTAAACCTTCTTATTATTTGGATATATGCATGTTTTGATATTTCCTTTGCATCAGTAAAGATTTTTGTAATAGTTGCATTCAAAACTAGAAGAAAGTGAACATTTATGTGTATATAGAAATATAAAGACATACAATGTGTTTATCTAGCATGTGTAATAAAGTTAACATGTAAGAATGAGAAAGAAAGAGTAAATGTGACCAAGATATGAAATATGTTGTGGATGAGATGGAATGAAATGTAATTTGATTGTGACAAGGAAGTGTGCCCCCTAGTGGATGTGTATTCATGAAGTGAGGTTCATTTATACATCCCCCTTCGATGAGTCAATAATAAACCGTAGAACAAGAGTGTGTCATCAAGAAATGGTTTGAGTAGTGCACTAGAAAGATATAATCGATAAAGCATAAAGTGTAGAGTGTGAGTGATGTGGTGATGAGGTTAATTTTAGATGTATACCCTCATCATTCGAGCATGTACCATATAACTAGAGTGCTTCATAGGATAATGAGTGCATCATGTAAAAGTAGATGTAAGAAAGATATTTCATGAGTGCATAGAGCATGTAGTGTGTATCATGCGTAATAGGAGCTATGTAGAAAGAGATGTCATGAATGCGCAATGTGTGTAGTATATAAGGTTCATGTGTATAGTATGCCCTCAATAGTAAATTTTGAACCAAATAATGAGAGTGTGTCATCAGTAATGATGATACATGTGTATCAAGTGGTCTCAGTATTGATTCTTAAGAGATATTAGAAATTAAGCGTAGAGTTTCAAGTGCATCAAAGGATATCGATATTTGATATAAATAGAAGGGGGGGAGAAGATATGATGCCCCCAAGTATGTAAGTGATGGATATCTAGTCGATTATGCTCATAGGATCACTGTAAGGAGTATTTTCTTTAGAAAAAGTACTTGGACGCTAAAGTGGTGATGGCTTAAGAGACTCAAGTGGAGGAAGTCAAAAGAGGCTAACTAGAAATTGTTTATCTTACATAGTGAGTGGTTGCTTGTTTTGTAACACTGTAAAATACTTGAGATGAGGAGATGTTGGTTTCTTTATTTGACTTGGTAAGGTTGTAAATGACTTAGTAGGAGAAGGTAATGAAAAATAGACCTTGAGAGGTGGTTTCTTAGTTAGAGTGGGTTGAGTAGGTGATGCTTGACTGATTTGAAGAAGGTGTTATCTCTCAAAAGTGTACCTTGTAGAGAGACTGTTACAGGTGTTCTAAGCTTGCAAAATAAATCTCTCTCTTTCGTAGATATAATGAAAACACCTCACATCTGTGGGTATACCTATTTTGAGGTGAGTCTTTGGTATTAAGGTCGGTTCCTTATTGATGTATCCTAAACTAATTTTTTGGGGTTTGAGGGTAAAATATGATTGTGAATGGATTCAAAACTGGGGTGATACACCAAATTTATGTGAGGTATTTGACTGAGCACATGCACAATTGATATGAGAATGAATTCTAGATGCACAAGCCAATAGATTTCTACGAGAATATTAGGAAAACACTTTGATGTATTGAGGGAAATTATCACAACAATACTTGTTAAGTTACACATGCACATTAATATCATGCAAAAATTACTTGAATTTGCAATAGGGTAAGATGATTAATCAGGGAATTCAACATTCACAAGGATTAATAAAACATACACAAGACTGCAAATAATTCATTTAGAGGGAAAAACTAGCAAAATATGCTTCAACACTCATGTTTCCAAAAGTCCTTTTGTGTTTGCAATTGCACACAATATATAGCAAAAATTATTCAACCCACCCTTCCTAAAAATAGACTAAAAATTATACTCACCCATGCACCCTATTTTTATCCTTTATCATGAATAAATAAAGGAATAAAAATAAGCATGCTAATACAATGAGGCATTAATAGCCTTGGTTACAAAAATACAACTCAGTCAAACTACAGTTGACTGTTCTATTTTTAATAAAGTTGGGTGAATAATTGGCTAATAATAAGCTTTGCTTCATGAGCAAGTCAGCTATTACATGCATTTATTTTTTTGTAACACCTTTGACAAATAGTTATATTCATATTTTGCATTACAACCATTGGCATGTGATTTTCTTGAATGCGGTGTGTTTCCTTAATTATTGAAAATCCTACTTGTTATGGATAAATCAATTATTCTCTTGGATTCATTGGACCGAAATGATATGGCTTAATTGTTGAAAATCCTACTTTTATGGATAAATCAATTCTGCTCTTGGATTCATTGGACCGAAATGATATGGCTTGCAAGAATCCATTTTCACTTCTTGTAGGTGAGTTGTAATCTGGTTTTGAGAGTTGCAAACTTATCTCTTTTAACTGACTCATCCTTGGATCAATTCTAGTGATCCAAGGAATGTTTTAAATCTCCTTACTAGACTGAATGGTAAAATTGGCATTCATAGGTGGAGAGACATAGCGGACTGAACTTTGTATGTTACAAATTCTTTGGTCTTGTATGAACATGCCTTCATTGTTGTATGATTGTGCTTGGATCTTTGGGATTGATCTCTTTGGGACATTTAATGGCATAAGAAAAATAAAGTCTTCTTCACGACTATGAAGGGGATCTAAATCCTAAACCTAAAGGATTATCCTAATGGTATCCTAAAATAGGTAAATGCACCTAATTCCTAGCTATGTCTACTTATTTGGGTTACAATCTAACCTAAGCTTCTTATTCTATTTTGTGGGATGGCGTCCTAACCTAAGTTCTTGTGCTAAATGAATGAGGGAGAAATTACTAAGGTAATGCTAGGCTATTTTAACCTAATACCTAATACTATATGGTTGTGAATTTGATCTAACCTAAGGTGGAAAATACTTATGAAATGATTTTGACTAAACCGAAGGTTATAACCTAAGTTTTTGGGAAATCTATCCTAAACTATTGAAAGGGAACCTAGGGTCACATGGTATTATGGCAATGGTTCTAATGGCATTTATTTGATTTGATTTGGTTAAATGAATGGAGGTACAGCCAATTTTGGAAAAGGAAAGTAAAATTTAGTGGAAGCATACATGGAGGATTCACTAAAGTTGGAAATGCATGTTGAAGTGGAAATAACATTCGCCAGTTTTGGGAGGTGGTGGTAAGCAAAATAGATAAAGGAGATTTGGGAGTAATTACATTAATGAACCTCGGTTTTTACATGCAAACCATCTTGGAAATAAGGAAGGAGGATTTGTTGGAGGTTGTTTGATCTTGCATGCATTGCAATTTTTCTCTGCATGGAGCTATTTGGTTCTTTGAACCAGCGGTTAATTTTACTTTATGGCTATTTTGGTTTCTCGTCTATTTTTATCGAAGGAAAGTATATGAGGCATTAGAAAGAAAGATGTTTGGTTGTTGATCTTTCTTGGAGGAGAAAAAGAGTTGGAAGCTTGGTTGGAAGTCTCCTTCAAATTGGTAGAAGCACTATCAGGCATGATAGGCTCTACCCATTAAGATTTCTTGCTTTCTTCTAAATGATTCATTAAAATAATTCTTCTCTCATGAGATAAATGTTTACATGTTTTGTCTGGTTATTTACTTTTTGGGTTGTAAGAATCTCTATGGTTTTTGGATATAAATCCATTGCATGTTAATGTTAGCCTTTGAAAACTCTCTCTGTGCAAGTTCAATAGTGATATGCATGTGGAACTGTGTTCGAGGATGGTGTTGTTCTGAACTGGTATTCGATTCCTTGTGTTTGGTTATGAACTTGAATGCTAATCCTTGTGTTTCATTCCGAATTTGTATTGGGGGCTAGTGTTGTTCTGAACTTGCATTTGAAGCTTTATGTTTCATTTTGAACTAGTATTCAAAGATTTGTGTTGATTTGAACCTTTGTTCGAAGCTATGTGTTTAGCACTGAACTCATATTCAATACATGTGTGTTCTGAACTTGTGTTTAAAGCATTGTGTTTGGTTTATTACTTATATTCTGAGCTTGGCATTTTACTCGTATTCAAGGTTTTGAGTTGCTTAAAACTTGTTTATGAGACTGACTACTCAAAAAAGCAGAGAATAGTTTTGGTTTGAGTTGATTTGGTAATCTCTTTTGAGATCTTCTCCTTGTAGCTTCTTGAGTTTGGAATGGTTGTGGTACTTCTATTTTGAGACTATACCACCTTCTTTGAACTTGTAAGGGCATGTAAATATGGAGGATATTCTTCTCTCCTCTGCTCTGAGAAAACCCGCGTCTTGTTGAAGGCTTGATTGTTTTGTTTGAAGGTTAATGGAATGGAACTGTATCTTGTTATGGGACTAAGGAACCTCTGGTTAGATATTGTATTGTTATTTACTCTTTGGTTTGATTTAGAGCTTGTTTGAAATAGTCATTAATGTTTTTGAATTTTATGATAATGCAGTATGCATACTCCTTGTGATCAATGTTTGAAATGAATACCTTCTCTGTCACAATCTTTATAGATGGAGCTATGCAGGTCTTTTTGTTGTGAATTCTATTTCAATCAAGTTTGAGGTAACGTTGGGACCTTGCTTGACTTAATGTGTATTGGGTTTTCTTACTCTCTTTTAGATCCTTTAATTGATTTATGGGTTTTAAAAGAAAGAAGAGATGAACACTCTCATGTACAAAATCTTGTTTGGAAGGATTTATTACCTCTAGTTTGGGATTTTTCTCTAATTTGTTCTTATTTTGGATCATGAACTTCATATTATTTTGTATTGAGTTTTTAAGCCCTTGTTGTTGGGATTTCAGTTACTTTTGAGTTTGTGAGTATTTTGGAAACCTTGCTTAAGCTTAATATTGTTGTTGAGTTTTAGTACTCTCTTATAGATTCATTTGGATGAATTTCGGGTCTTTAAAAGGAGAAAAGAATGGATTTCTCTTGTGGACAATATTTTGTTTATTCTTCAGCCTTGGGACTATACTATGTACTCCTTTCTATTCGAACTTGTAAAATGGAATAAAAGAACCAGGTTGTATTGATTTAGTAAGGGAAACTAGAAGTGTTGCTTCCTATAAACTGTGTGTTGGTTTTGTGTTCTCTCTTAGGAACTTGTAAAAGAACTTATGAGTTTGGAAATAGAAATGGGAATTCATTTGATAGTATAAATGAAATGAATTCTTGATTGGATATTTTCTATTTGAGATCCTTTAACTTTTGTAAGATAAGTTCACTTGATCGAACTTCTCTATAGCATGACTCTCTTCTTGGCTGTAGAGTGATTGTTCTCTTAGGCCTGCTCGAATTCTTGGGTTCAGCTTTCTATCCTTTCTGTCTTATAGGGAATAGTGAGAAACCACTCTTCTAAGATGGAAATTTCCTTGTGGATTGTTTAGGCTACTTTGTACTAAGTCATTTGTTGTAATGAAGTGGATAGAGAATAGATGAGTCGGTTCTGTTGAAGAGAAAGTGTAAGTGATGTTTTGACCGACTGCTTTGTTTGACTGAGTCATACTCCATTTGGATTTGTTATTGGAATATTTTCTCTTTTTGCACTTTATCTTATTATGAATCCTCCTTGGATGGACATGAGAAGAGATTAAACTCATGTGAGTCTTGCTTTGATTTGTGGAACGTCTGGTTTCAAAACTTTGAATGATATCTTCTAACATGTATAAGTTAGTTAAGACTTGTAGGTAGACTGTTTTGATTCTCTATCCCTTGGATTGATTTGGGATTCTTGTTTAGACATTGTCTCTTTAATGTTGAATCCTTATATTGTTATCCTTGAACTAAAGTAGTTATGTGTGTTCTGATCCTGTTTCTGTCTTTCAGACGATTAGTGAATGGGGGATAGTATGTATTGATTCTTCTTCTTTTTGCTTAAGTTGTAGGATGAAGCATCCTAATATGAGCTATGCTGTAAATAACTTCTTTTGCTACATAGTAAAGATAAATATTGTGTTTCTATTTAGATAGAATTATGAAACAATTGGATGACAAGATCTGTTGTTTGTTTAAAAGTAATTGATTGGGTCAATTAAACTATATGTTATCATGCAGATGTAGCTGATTATATTATGCTCTTTTCTTAAAAATGAATTCAGACTCCTTATTTGTACTTCTTTTCTGGATGTTATTACTTATGCTTATTTGTATGATGTATTAATTGTTTCATTAAAGCAGAGTTGTTTTAATGGAACAATTAGTAGAATGCATTTCGTTTTAATGCTTAGTGCTTATCATTTTGAGTTCACCGAATCGACCGTGCTTAGCAATTTTTGCAGATGGACATCATAAGTGATAAAAGAAGGTAGAATTTTTATGATGCATTGGCTTATTTAATTCTGGATCTTATGTAAATAATTTTGATTCATTCTTGAGTTGTATTGGAAAAGAAAAGTAGCGTTCTTTTATGATTGTAATGTTGATTGACGTGTATGTTTGAAATGCATAGTCTTGTAAATGTATATTTTATCGTGATGAATTGAAAGGTTTAGATACTCGACTCCAATTTGTTGTGTAAATTCTCTTTTACTTTATATGACGGAAATAGTAGTGATATCTTGTCGATATTCTTTTATATCAGTTTGTATACAATTGTTGTTATCAATTGATAAGTTGGATTAAAGGGATAGTACAATCTCCTTACTATAATGAAACTTGTTAAATTGTAAAAGATGTCGATCTCTAACTACACAACTATAGTTTAATAATGAAATATGCATTGGTCATACAATTAAACTATATGAGTAAAGAATGATAAAAAAGGTTATGTTAACCCTAACATCTAACCATGTAGAGGAAGACTCTTCCTCTCTCAAAAGAATGAAAATAAATGGAATGGTGGTTATGATATTTAATCCTTATGCTTTGTTTATAAAAATTAAACACTAGTTGGATCTAGGTTAATGATACACCTTCTTGGACAACTAGGTTACATTAAAAATTAATTGTTTGATGTTTTTTCCGTGTTTTCGGGGATAACTACTTGTTAGACCACGTTAATGAACATCAATGTAAGCATGAGTTAATGAAGTTCTTAATATAAAATCCAATTAATTAAGGATAAAGAACTTAATGAATGTTAAAATTAGGGTTAGGCTTGGTTGCTGCAATCTGAATCTTAATCCAATTTAATTATGAATTTAATAACCTCTAAGGGGTATGTACATCTTGATGAATCATTTCTAATGATTTTGGCACACGCCATGACTACAAAGATTATACCTTCAAGAAGTCCGGGGCTTCTCAAGGATATAATGTTGCAGTTGACATGTGGCAACACCCTTCCATTTTTGTTCATCTAGATCTACACACATCTGGACTTGAACTTAGTTTCTCTCTAGGTCAAGTTAGTAGCATGTTTAGAATAGGGAGTGGCTTTCTATGACTCAGGGTACCTTGGCACATTCGGTTGACTTAGGTTGATTGAGTATGCCCATACACCCTAAGTCATCGTGAGTGTCTTCCTATAACAAATTATGATGCTAACATGGGCTAGGGTCAAACCTTGGGCAAGTGGACTGATAGTAGTCAATAAAGACCATTCTAGATAACAAAAGAGTGAGGTGAAGGACGTATTCCAAAATGATGAGTATGTCATCTAGGAATAGTAACATGAACAGTATGTTGAAAATATTTGCCCAAAGTATCACAAGTTATTGGTTGCGTTGTCCTATGTCACCTAGTTTAAAGTAGCATGATGTCGATCAATATTGGTAATAAACATTCAAATAGGTTCTTTAAACTCTGATCACTCGGCACTCGTAATAGGGTAGGAAAACCAAGTATATGTAGTATACATAAAATATTTTATACTTTAAGACCAACATGAGAGATCGGTTGGTAACCAAGTCATGGAATGAGAGATTGGTAATTCGAGTCATTCTGGTTGCATATGGTTATCTGTTATGAGATTGATTGGCATGGAATGTGTATTCTAAATGATGTTTTATTTAGAATAGAGAAGATTGTGTTTCAAAAAAAAAAATCCCTTGTTTCTAAATTCCTAAAATGGGAGTGTTACATTTGTCTTCTTCTTTTATGTGACATCTTTCCTTTTGACCTCCTTACAACCGACATGTAGAATAATATGTCCCAGTGTGTGAGCAAAAATAAATCCTTTATCTGCAATACTTTGCAAAAAATAATCACCCATGTATTCTATCTCTTTGGGGACCACTTTTGATTCTGATGTTGACATTTGTTTTGTCTTCTTGTGGTCACATGTGAAATTTAATCCTATGCAAATGGAAATAATTCCTTTGTCTTCAACTCCCATGTGGGGACCACCTATGCACATGTAGTAATAGAGATTCTCCCTTTTATACAGATTACCTTAGCAAAGTTTGAGGTATACTTTGGAAAGTTTAAGGTACATATCTCCAACCTTGGCATTACATCTATCTTGAGTATATCACTTTCCACCTCCATGCATTGGTTATTAACCTATGGTGACATTTGGTCTTTGAATAATACTTGATGATTATAAAGTAAACCTTACCTTTCGGTAATCATTGTTGTTGGTATTCCATCATGATGTTTGGACTATAGTTTGGGGACCTTTTTGATAAGTCAATGTAAATGATTATAAATCCCGACAAGGTCCCCCTCCAACAATGATATGACCCTTATGTATTGTCGGTAGTTTGTGGAACCAACCACGGTTAGGGTTTTATTGTGCTTCTGACACGTGCAATTTTACCTCGGTTGGGTTAGATTGACTCAAACCTCGAGTTAGAGGGGGAAATACACTTCAAACCCTAATCATTATCATTTTTGAGCTCTATTCGAACCAAATGATGATGAGTGCATATATTGGCTCATTAATATCACTTCTTCTAGAATCGGAAATGCTCTTCATGATATGACTTATTTGTATATGGGGATGTTTTGTATAGTCATGTCTTAGTAGATTGATGCATTTTTCCTTGCTATTATTTATAAAATCTGTTTATCACATGACCTCCTACTAACTATTTTTATGAGATCAAATATGATGATGTGTGTAGGAATGATGGAGGTTACTGGTGGATAAGTTGCCCAAGTTCGATGCATGTGGCTGAAGACTATTTCCGAATTGACCTATTAGTTTGGGCTTGACTCTAACGGCCCATAGGAATCTAAGAGTTTCAATTGATATTTGATGAAGCAGTGTTTAATGCCGCCTGATGTGGTGGATCTTGTAACAAACATCATCTATATGAAGACTTTGTCTTCAGAACTATGACAACACTTTTTTGATCGAAGAAAATTATCTGCATATTGTTATGTTCTGGATTTTTTTGATATGTTATGAACTCATTTGGAAGTTAATGAAATCTATGGTATTTTGAGAATCAAAAGTTGTTGATCACTCTATCCCGAGGAAGAGCAAGGGCCCACTCAACCAAGGAGATACGAGGTTACTTTGTGTTTTTACATGCATACAGTCCTTCGATTAGTTTTACTACAGTTGTCATTTGATGAGTTTTACATGCATGCTTTGATTAACTATCTCTATTTTCTCCATTATTTCTTTCACTTTTAAGTAGATGCTTTGGCCATGCAAATTTAGCTCATAAACAATCTTGCTTTTTGTTGAATTCTAGTTATTCAGTTATGGTTTAAATTGTTAAGAATAAGTGTGTGCATATTTTACTTTATAGTAGAAGATTAGTTGTTAAAATACATTTCATTGCAAATAGTTGAATTCCATAGACTTGTATTTAATTTCTGTAGATTTTAACTACACTTCCGTAGAATAACCATCAAGCTAAGCAACCCCCCAACAAACTCAATGCATAACTGGTTCTTCTAGACTCTATTGCATATTGCCTTGGACACAACCCTAGTTTAGAATGACACTAACAAAGATTACGTCAGTTAAATGATTGGAAGAATACAATGACCCATCATTTTTGGCACTGCATTTCGGGGACCCACACATAACCATAAGCTCCATTATTTTATTCCATATGTTATGGGTGTTAATAGAGTTCATATAGGAAACCAGTAGTTCTCCCGGACCTTGTTTTAAACCAACCAACCTGGATGCATAGGTCATGAGATAACCAAGGGAGATTTATAAAGTAATATTTAACAAATATCTTTAGACACTTTCACAAGGGAGAAATATCGAGAGTGATATAGATTCCAATTCCATGCCTAGAACCTTTTTCGAGCATTTTGTATCCTCTTCACATCATTCTCGCAATGGGGATCTTGGGAATGTTGATGAACAACCTTTAGGAAGAACATTTACATACCCCATTGTCCTCGATGTAGATGAGGATGCACCCATGAAAAACATCTCTCTATCCATCGTCCCCTATTTTGAGGAATGACCAAAGAAGACCCCGATCGATTTCGCTGTTTGAATTTAAAATCTGTGCCTGCATATGATTACCAAACCGATAATCAAAACTTAAATTATTTCCCTCCACTCTAAAGGATTCTATTATGAGATGGTTTATGGGGTTACCATCTAACTCCATTAATTCCTGGGAAGCCATGGAAACAACCTTCCTGGATAAATACCAAGACTATTGCAGAGGAAGGGATAGGAGGGAGGAGTTCTTTCAAATACGGCAAAAGGAAGATGAGAATCTAGAAGATTATTTGGATAGATTCCTCTTTCTCCATAAACACAGTGGGTATGAGTTACATGCAGACATCACTAAAACAGTCTTTTTGAAAGGACTGGATGAAGAAACCAAGGATTCTCTCCACCTCATGGGAGGAGGAGACGTGCATAAGCTTACCATGGAACAAATTACTGAGCTATGTAGAAGATATTCTAGAACACATGGAGGAATAAGAAGGAAACCAACATCCAAGTCTTTGGGTACCTCTGAACTTCTAGAAGAGATGGCCAACATGAAAATAGACATTCTGCTGCAATTAACATCCACAATAGATGGACTCAAGGCAAAAGCCACCCTTGTTAAAGAACCATTGGACATGTATTTCCCTAAATGTCGGAAGAGATGCCCCTTGAGAGAATGTCCTTTCGATGTCACGAGATATGTGCTTAATCAAAGTAATCGACCATGACACTAAGCATTGCACACTTTTACCACAATTGAAGGGAGGTTTGAATGCAATCTCTCAAACAAGTGCTGAATTAAATTTTTCCAAAGACCAAACAATCAGGGTGGATTTCCATCTAGACCAACTCAGAATCCTTGGAGAATGCCATGGTCAAATCAGGCCTCTCGGCCTTCTTGGGACAACCCGAGTGGGTAAACTCAAACCGGATGACTTATCCATATCCACCACCTTGGAAAATCCCTACACTCAGCCGGGTTGTGCTCCACCACCCGCAGCCAATCCTTGGGAAAATCAATGGTGGGGTCCTCAATAAAATTTTAGCCAAAATTAGTCCTGACACCACCACAAAACAATAATCAACAATGTAGGTTCTAGCAGCCACAACAAGATTTAATTCCTCCACCTCAAGCCAACCAAAATCAAGGACAATCAACAAAAAAAAATTCCATCTTAGCCGGTGGCCAATCCTAAAAACCAACAAACATCTTCGATTGATGACACGGATGTTAGTAACACCATGCAGTTAACACTATTGGAAATTGACGATTACGATCCGGAAAATATTGAACCCTCCCCGTTGTTATCACGCAACTACCACGATGATGCCAATAAGGAAGAAAACTTGACGGTAACACTAGTTCTTCACCACTCCAGATAAACAGGATGATCAAATACCCACACCGACTACAACTCCTTTTCCTGAGCAATTACAGGACACTCAGATTGTAGATGAAACAGAACTAGTTCAGGAATTGAAAAAAGTACATATTGAGGTTCCACTACTACGTGCAATAAGGGACATCCCTGAACTAAATCAAACCATTAGACACGAATGTATAAAGACACCGGGAAGAAAAAAGAAATACCCAAAAGATTCAGAGTCGAAGGAAATTTGGCTGATTTAGTTGTTGGCACCCTCATCTCACCAAAATATGGGGATCCTGGGAGCCCTGTCATTACTATTTGTATAAACACCCAGTCAATCTCTAATGTTTTGGTGGATCTTAGTGTTGCTATTAATGTCATCACAACAGAAATGTTTAACCAACTGTCCTTGATAGGACTTCAACCAACCAACATTGTTCTGTAGTTAGCAGATCAATCCATTGTTGTACCTGATGGTGTGGTTGAAGATATAATGGTCACTATTGAATCATGGGAGTACCCAGTTGATTTCATGGTCTTACAGCCTAAAGCTTAGAAGTTGGGATATCCAGTCATCTTGGGAGACCTTGGCGGGCTACGGATACACTACTTACATTGACTGTAGATCAGAAACATGACAATTCTAAATGGGTAGAAATCCAAACACATTTCGTTATATCCTCTTGCCCATCCTTATACGAACAATTGTGACTAGGTATGGGTGGATTCTTTGGATGCTAACTCTTTGAATTCTTCTTTTCTAGCCACTATTACAGTACACAATCATATGATGGAGGCTACAGAGTCTTATGTGCTGACTGATTCTAAGGACTCTACAACTATGGAAATCAGTACTACTTCTACGGAATTTAGAATATCAGCAGAAGACATTACCTCTGGAGTCTGCAGTAGGAAACTCTATGCTTATAATTCCAAACATCTAGTTCCTAATTTCTATTGTCCTTTAACTAAGGTTCTATCTTTTGATAACATATCCATCCTACACATGCTCTAGCCCCATGTTTTCCCATTAAATTCTTTTATCACTAGTATAGAGCTTGCTCTTGCGGATGATACTAAGTAGGTGCTTGTCTAGTATGGGTAGAGAGCTGACTATAGGAAGTGACTTGAAGGTCAATCAAGAGGCTAGGGTGCTTGAGGTTCTAAAGAAACATTCTCATGCTTTTGCTTGGGATTACACTGATATGAAAGCAATTCATCCTAGCATCTATACACATCATATTTAAACCAATGAAGTCAAACCTATAAGGAAGCCGAATGAAAGAATCAATCCAAAGATTGAGAGATATAGTCAAAATGAGATTGAAAAGATTCTAAAGGTAGGTTTCATTTATCCTATATCTGATAGTCAATGGGTCTCCCCATTAGTTATTGTTCCCAAAAAGAATGGTAAATGGCGAATATGTGTTGATTATAGGGAACTTAACAAAGCCACCAAGAAAGATTATTTTCCCCTGCCTTTTATTGACCAAGTCCTGGACAACTTAGCTGGTAAGAAATATTTATCTTTCTTGGATGGGTTTAGTGGGTATAATCAAATTAGTATTGCTCCTGCTGATCAGGATAAGACTACTTTTACGTGCCCTTGGGGTACATTCGCTTACATACTCTTACCTTTCGGGCTTTGTAATGCCCCCGCCACATTTCAGTGGGGTAGTCCGGCCATTTTGAAGATCTTGCTAACGATTGTGTTGAGGTTTATATGGATTATTTCACTATCCATGGATCCACTTTTGAAGAATCTCTCGAATAATCTTGAGAAATTACTCATTCAATGTGAACAACACCAACTATCCCGAGTCATGAAAAATGTCCGATGATGGTTGATCAAGGAATTGTCTTAGACACCATGTTTCACTCAAGGTATAAAGGTGGATCCCAAAAAGATATCAGTCATCACTCAATTACCTATACCAGCTAATCAGACTGACATCAAAAGTTTCCTTGGCCATGCAGGTTATTACCGCCGATTCATAAAAGATTTTAGCAAAATTGCCACCCCAATGTTTTCATTGCTAACCAAAGATTGTGTTTTTGAATGGTCTTCTCGGTGTCAACAGCATTTGATTTTATCAAAGAGAAGGCGACAATAAGGCCCTATCTTACGTGGCCCCGATTGGGGATAACCTTTCCATATCCACACTGATGCTTCTAATACAGCCATGGGCGTTGTCCTGGACAAAAAGACTCGAAGATCACATGTATGCAATTTACTTTATCAGCAAGAACTTGACTCCTATGGAAATAAATTACACTACTACGGAAAAGAGTTTTTGGTTGTGGTATATGCTTTGAATAAATTTCGTCATTACATCACTGGATATAAAAATTTCTTTACATCGACAACTCGCCATTCGATATTTGATGAACAAACCAATCGTTGGCGGAAGGCTCATTCGCTTGTTACTCTTGGCTGCAAGAATTCAATCTCACTATCATAGATAAGCCTAGGAAATCTAACGTTGTTGCTGACTTTATTTCCAGAATAAATGTTTCAGGTGATGACGAAGCAGTCCAAGATCAATTTCCCGATGAACACTTGTTTGCTATCTCCACAAAGACTCCCTGGTTCGCTGATCTAGCAAATTATTTAACAAGGAAGTTTCCTGCTTCTTTTACTCATAAAGAAAGAAGGAGATTGGTTAGAAATAGTGCAACATATAAATGGTGTAACGGATTCTTATTTAAATGTTGTCCTGACATGGTTCTTCGTAGGTGTGTTTGAGAGGATGAGGTACATGACATACTATGAGCATGTCATGATGAGCTAGGTGGTGGGCATTATTTAGTGAAACGAACAATTCACAAGATCCTTGGAGCAGGGTACTATTGGCCTTCCCTCCATAAGACTGTCAAGAAGTATGTGTGGCAATGTGATGCATGCCAACGAATGGGAAAACCTACACTTTCTACGAAAATGCCTCTTAACCCTCAGTTGGTTATAGGACCATTTGAGAAATGGGGTATTGATTTTGTTGGACCATTTGATTCTCCATCTTTCAGGAAGGAGTATCTCTTGGTATGCATGGACTATGTCACCAAATGGGCTGAAGTTCAAGCATCGGCATCGCCAATGAAGAAGTTGTTGCTGATTTTCTCTACAAACAGATATTGCTATGATCCGGAGCACCAAGGGCCATTCTATTTGATCAAGGTCCTCAATTTGTTTCAAATATGATTTAGGCTTTCTTAGGAATCTACAGAATCAGGCATCGGAAATCATCACCATATCACCCCAATCAAATGGTCAAGTGGAGGTAACCAATCGAGAGCTCGAGAATATTCTAACTAAGGTGGTTAATGCCAATAGAAAGAATTGGGTACCAAAGCTTCCTGAGGCCGTCTGGACCTACAACACGACCTAGAAAACAACTACTAGTTTCTCTCCTATGAACGGTCTTTGGGAAGAAGCCCTTTGTTACCTATTGATTTTGAATTGCACACCTGGCGAATAACGTTGGAGGTTGGGATCGATTTGGATGAAGCACAGCATGAACGAGTGTTGCAGTTGAATGAACTAGATGAAATACAGATGGAGGCACAACAACAGACTGAAATTCTACAGCGTCAGCAGAAAACTTGGCATGATGCTCACATCAGAAAAAGGATATTTTATGAAGGATAGTGGGTTTTACTCTTTGATTCCCGCTATCAGCAGTTTAAAGGAAAGTTGTGTACGTGTTGGTTAGGTCCCTATCAAGTGCATCAAGTATTTGATAATGGATCTATTCGATTAATACCGATTGATGGAGACAAACAAACTCTTCTGGTGAATGGGCATAGGCTCCGAGTTTATCACCAACCACTGGATAAGCAGACCTTCACCGACGACATTCTATTAACAATGGATATGCATGCTGAGGAGGCTCTTTGCCTCTCACACATGGAGTAATTAATCTTTTGCAAATTCAATAAAGGAAGATGATCCTTCCTTCGATCTTCTTCCTTAGTTAGTGGTTTCTATTGTAATTTCCAATAAATGCAGGAATTTTTTCGTTGTTTCTACTGCCGCTAATCATGTTTCATCCCAAATTGCAGGGCATGGGAATCTATGGATATCGGCTGATTAAATATGGCATGGGTAAGTGCATCTTAACCTGTTAATGATATTTCTAAGAAAACATTTCCCCATGTATCCATTTGTAATCATGACGCCATCATCAAATGATTACTATGGTCATCTTGGATCTCCTTCCAAATCGGCTTTATGATGATAAACATAATAGAGTAATGCCTCATAAATCTCCGCATGCTTTGATGTGTCGCATTCTCCAACGCGGGGTGAGTGGCACATGCTCCTTAACCATGGGATATGTGCCGCCACAAAAATCTTAATCTCACATGGATGGCCGGTCTCATCACTATTTTTCCGCCGTCACCCTCGCTTGATGATTGCGCTACCCAAGGAATTTGGTGTCGTTTGGAATTTAATGCTCTACAACTGCTTCTTTCCATTATGGTATGCCCATCACCACGATCGGTATTATCGACATTAGACAAGAAGTGGAAGGGATGCTCAGCTCTGGTTTTTCCTCACTACCATGTATTTCTCACTTTTTGGCTCAGCATGGGACCGCGAAAGACATCAGAACCTACTTCACCTGATGCCTTGCTCCGGAATTCCACTCTTTCGCAGGTATTTCATGATTTTGGATGGTTAGATTTCATTCGGCAATTTGAAGGTTTTGATGAGAGCATTGTGGAAGAGTTCTTGAACAATTTTGAGTCCACATGCTTGCAAGTTGGTGGACGAAGAGTTGAAATTACTAGTCAGGTCATTTCTGACCTATCTGGCCTTCCAAATTTTGGTCTAAAGGTTATGATGAATGCCCCCTTGCAAAGTCTTATTGCTCAGTTCCATGACAAAGGAGAGGCACTCCCGGAGGTCATCCTGACTCCATTGGGTGTCCAGAAGGGTGTTAAGTGGAAAATTTTTCCTGGAATCTGGGGTGAGATTGCTAAATGGGTCAATGGTATTTTATATGTGATGGACAAGGCTTTATTCTGGGTGGTGATGCGCTCAAAATGCTCATTCACCTTAAAAAGGGACATGACAATCATGCCCTTTGGGTCAATTTTCCAGAGTACCTCACAGATTCTATCATTAAGGTATGCCAGAAACACCGGTCCAGTGGGGGCAAGTCCATGCTTAAGCACCCAGGGTTGATTCATCTGTTGTGTTCACACCAAGTTTTCTTTCACCCAAAGTGGAGACTCGAGGGACGTGTTGGTGGCGAAGGGTCTAGGCCTAAGCAACTAAAATATGGCATCTCTTCTACACCTCGGTCTACCCTTGCATCGGGCCCTTCACATAGTCAAACTGAGGCTGTTGACGTTCCTGAGGGCCACCCCCATCCATTTCTGATTCAAAAGGCAAGTGTCCCATGGCCCCCTCTTCCTCCATGCAACTACGGTCCTGGTGGCTTGGCTCATGTTTGTAGACAGGCAGTTTCCAATCGGAGTCCTTACCTGATGACACCACCCACATTCGGGAGGAACTACATACGGAGGGTGTCCCAGCCGCTCCATCATCTGTTGTTCGTCATCTACGAAAATTCACACTATAACCCTAAATGCTTAACACTCAAGTGGCACCTTCTTGCAATTATCTAGAGGAGATAACACTGCTAAAATCTCAGTTACAAGGTATGGAAGAATCCACCCTTTTATTACAAGCTGAATTTACACAAAGGACAGTAGAAAAAATTTGAGAGATTGCTGCCCTGCAGCATGAGGTGAGTTGTCTAAAGTGACAACGTGATATAGGTCTCACCCTCTTAGATAATTTCCAACATTTGTCCCTTCGGTGAAGGGAATTGTGGAAAGAAAATAAAAGATTAAAAAGGAAAAAGAATCTTTGGAAGAGGAAAAACAAAAGTTAACATCTATCTTAGACTTTGTTTGTCCTTTAGCCATCAAACTACTGTCCTGTAGGAAACCCTCCTCGCCACACATGTATGTCCTAGAGAAATTTTATTCTTGCCAGTTATTTCAATTATGTTCTAGAGCCCCTCACGAAATTCCTGACGGACCAAGTTTTTTATCAGTTTACAAGAACAACACCCCGGAAATTCAAAATTTGCTCTGTGAATTTTATTTACATAACATGGTAGTAACCAATGTCCCTGATTTCTTGATCAACCTATTTGTGGGGGATTTTCAAATTAAAGCATTTTATCAGATTGAGGAATCGAGATAACTTGAGAAAACAAACAAACAGCTTCAATAACACCGCCTACCAATCGGATTTTACATTCGCCCAACCCATCACATAGATGTCGCCTGCGGAAGAAATTTAGATCAGTATATTACCAAGAAGGGGTGGGGGTGCATACTTCTCAGATTTTGCTTGAGTGTATTATTGATTTTGAAAACTATAGTTAGAGAATTTTGGAGCTGCTTGGAAAGCTTGCAACAGAGATGGGATACTTTAAGCCTCGCTTTAAAACGTAGGAGGTCCTCTCTCCTCGAATTTAAGTGGAGCATGCGAAGAGGTCATGCCCTCAACGCCATTATCAAACAAAATGTAGAGAATACTAGCTAGCAATACACTCGATGAATGGGAAGGACTCGTGTATGGCCTCCACTCCTCTTGAGCCCTCTCACAACATGATAGAACAATGCGGCGTGAGCCCCATGGTAGTTTCACTACACGGGTGGAAATTACCTCCAATACTCGGTGGCTACAAGAATACCACGAAGAAATATGTTGATCAATTCAAGGGGTATGACATGGATGAACAACTTGGAAGGCGAATGGGCACAGATGAGTTGTATTAGGACATGCAATAGGTAAAGTTAGAGGGAATGATGAGTGCATAGATTGGCTCATTAATATCACTTCTTCAGACCAGAAATGCTCTTCATGATATGACTTATTTGTATATGGGGATGTTTTGTATAGTCATGTCTTAGTAGATTGATGCATTTTTCCTTGCTATTATTTATAAAATTCGTTTATCACATGACCTCCTACTAACTATTTTTATGAGATCAAATATGATGATGTGTGTAGGAATGATGGAGGTTTAATGTGGATAAGTTGCCCAAGTTTGATGCGCACGGTAAGAGATTATTTCGAATTGACCTATTAGTTTGGGCTTGACTCTAATGGCCCGTAGGAATCTAAGAGTTTCAATTGATATTTGATGAAGCTAGTGTTTAATGCCGCTTGATGTGGCGGATCTTGTAACAAACATCATCTATATGAAGACTTTGTCTTTAATTGTGACAACACTTTTTTGATCGAAGAAAACTATCTCGCATACTATTATGTTCGGATTTGTTTTTGATATGTTATGAAGTCATTTGGAATTTAATGAAATCTATGGAATTTTGAGAATCATAATTTGTTGATAACTCTATCCCAAGGAAGAGCAAGGGCCCACTCAACCAAGGAGATATGAGGTTACTCGTGTTTTTACATGCATACAATCCTTCGATTATTTTTACTACTGAGCTTATCATTTGATGAGTTTTACATGCATGCTTTGATTAACTATCTCTGTTTTCTCCATTATTGCTTTCACTTTTAAGTATATGCTTTGGCCATGCAAATTTAGCTCATAAACATTCTTGCTTTCTATTGAATTCTAGATTATTCAGTTATGGTTTAAATTGTTAAGAATAAGTGTGTGTGTATTTTACTTTACAGTAGAAGATTAGTTGTTAAAATACATTTCATTGCAAACAATTGAATTCTCGTAGACTTGTATTTAATTTCCGTAGATTTTAACTGCACTTCCATAGAATAACCATCAAGCTAAGCAACCCCCAACAAACTCAACGCATAACTGGTTCTTCTAGACTCTATTGCATATTGCCTTGGACATAGCCCTAGTTTAGAATGACACTGACAAAGATTACGTCAGTTAAATGATTGGAAGAATACAATGACCCATCAAACGAACTTTGCAAAATTTTGATCTTCGCCTTAATGAATTTTTTTGAGCTTTCGCAAGCTTTGCATTTTCAAAGCCATGAGGGAGGGTTTGAGGCTCTAGTTACATTTCCATTCCTTGCATTTGCTGAAAGGTTTTGAACAACTCGGTGATGGTTTGACCTCTCGAGTTCAATGATTATGTGATCTGCTATGGATTTATTTCTCTATAATTTCTCTAGACTTAGATCCATGACCATCTTCATTTATTTATGGTAAGTTCACAAAACTCTAGTCGTTACTCTTATGCATGCCACCATTTAACTTGAGCTTTGAACAATATGAGATCTAGTCCATTTAGAACTATGATTTTCATCACCCATCGGTTAGGTCAGATCTTGTGCTTAAACATGGCCACCATAAAAATGTCTTTATTGGTAATGTAGATGTGGGCATATTTGCTGCTATGAAGTTCTGATTTACTTTGTATGAGCTATTAGTTTGAAAGTAGAGCTCTGGTTTACTTGACTATAACTTTCTCGTTTTTAGCTTTATGGCTCCATTCAGTACTGAAAATTTTGGGAAGGTTCTGTGGTTTCACCTCTGTGGAAATCTTCATGTCTTCCATGAATACTCTGGTTTGAAGGTTGTTTCGAGGGTTTTACGATGTAAACGAAAATACTTTTGAATTTCCGTCATTTTGAACTTAGGTTTTTGTATTTTTATCTGTTTATTTTTGAGCTTGGATTTTATAGATTACCCATATTTGGGTTATGATTTTCTCAAGTCACCATTTTTTTTGATTATCGAGCTCTATCTTATGGCCGTGATTTGAGTATTTTTTGGATGATAATCTAATTTGATACAGTGGTGTTTCAAATTTGTGCTTTGATGTGCATTTTCCTGAGTGGCCATTGTTGTACATTCAGAGCTCTGTTACCTGGTTATTATTGATATCTTCCCTAGAGACTTCAAGAATGGAAGGGTGGCTTAGGCCACCATGATTTTGGTGTTGCATCTCTGATTCTATGATTGTTTTACTTATCATTTGGGCTTGACCTCCATGGTTCTATGTAATGTTGCAGTTCCCTAAGGATTTAGCCATTTCTTCTGCTTGACCCTCTTTGATTTTGTATTCTCCATTCGAGCTTTGTTGGGTTGATTCTAAAACCAGGTTTTTTCCATTTTCCTTTTATTTTGGAGATCTGATGATTCAACCCCTATTGTATCACCTATTTTATTCATGACTCGAACATCTTACAGATGGATTTGTGGGTTCGTGTCATCTAGATTGGTCTTCCCTTAACAAAAAGAGCTCAATCTTTTCACTATGATGGACCCAATCATTAACCAATATGATTTGTTGCTCAAGCTGAGAACATTCAGGTGACATACATATCTACATTATCCTTGCTCCCTTATGGATATTTTTTGATGTTTTCTTTCTAAGTGTATAATTTGAACTACTTTTTGATCACTGATTGTAGGTCTTGGAACCTTCATCCTGTTAGGATCTGTACTTTGAATTTGATCATAGCTGGAAAAAATTTCTTTATCTAAATCAGACTGCGAAATTTTCGCTCTTGTTTTTGTATCATCTGAATGGGATACAATTCTCTTTCTTTTAGGACCTTTAATATGTATGCTTGGAAACTGTAATCACCTTACTGATTAGGCACTCGTTGCCTATGGACATCTTAAGTTGTTGATGAATCTTCCTGATAACCCATTGTTGTTTTGATGTACATTGTTCTTCTATGAGATTTCTCCTTTGATACTTCTGCTACAAGAGTTATAGGAGGCCCTATTTTTAAAAAAAAAATTGTCTTTCATTTATGCATTTGAAGATGATAATTTTGATGAAGCTTCTTACAGACTTATGCAAATTAATATCCTTCCTTCTCAGATAAATTCAATTTTTGCAATTATTGTAATTGATTGAAAATATGTTCTTATTGGAAGTTATAACATTGATATTTGTTTAGTCACTTGGATGACTGAAATCTAGGCTAAGTTGTGTACTTTCTTGTGCTCGTATTGATATGTAACAACCATTACATTGTGTTAAGATCCTATTCTACTCTTAATCCATAGATGTCTATTCTTACAACTTTCTTTGAAGTCTGAAAACTACACGATTGCTCTAACACTTGCACTGGTAGTTTGTGTTTCATATGAATGTTGGATGCTCATCATTTAATACAATAGCAACTCTGAATCAGCTTTGTGGTTTTATCCTTTACATCATAAGTTTCATTCACTATTCTTGGTGAAGATCCTTTGCAATTGTATCTTCTGTTGTATTTGATGTTCATTTTTCTTGCAAAGTGTGAAGCATGACTATCAATTTTATCCTTATTTTATATTGTAGATTAAATCTTCCTTTTTCATGCTTTGAAACTCTATGAATTTGATGTATTCACTTGTTCTATATATATCTTTTGTACTCATACTTCTTTTCTATTTGGTAGCCATTTACTTAAGCATCTCCTTTATTGACAAATGAATGATCAAGACTCCATTTATTATATTGTGGTGTCAATGTGATCTGTTGTAGTTGGTTGTACTTTCTATGCTTGAGGTTTTTAACTTTATTTTCATCGAATAACTATATATTTACTTGAAATGAGAAAATAAGATGAGTAATATGAGCTTAAATTTGATCTTTAGGCCCTTCTAAATTACTTGATTAAGTTGTATATCTTGTAAATGCTTCTTTATTCATTTTGTATTGATTTCAAGTTCCCTTTTTGAAATTGTATCTACTTAAATCTGTGAATACAACAAGCATGAAATCTGGAGCTTGACAATCATTCATTTTTTCCCTTTCAGGTACAACGCCAATAGTTGGAAAAGTGGTGAAGAGGGAGCAGTGAGGACAACAACTCACACCAGAATCATGGGAATCCAGGAAATGATGGATTCCATCCTTTCTTTGTTCACAAATTTACATATATTTACTTTCATTGATTACACTTTCTATCAAAGTTTCTCCCACGGGTTGTGTGGGTTTATTGTACTATTATTCCTCATGAATAAATGAACATTTTCGTGTAATGAGATGTATGTCTTTTCTTTTCTATACTTTCTTCATTTGTATGGATAATAAATGAACTTATACAACTCAGAACACTTAATCAATTCACTTAATCATAGAAATAATTAAAATCAAGTTTACCTTTTGATGCTCATCGTGAATGCAAACCGCTTTTTTATAATGCACCCTTTCATGCTTCAAACCCGCAATGAGATTGCTACTTCAGAACGTAAAACCCTGCATATGCCATCTTTCCCACCTTCACCAAGGCCTTGAAGTCTTCCCAGGATACTACATTGTCTTGTTGAAGATGATACATTGGAGAGGTGGTATACGCAAAGTGTTGCCTTCTAGGAAACACTTTTAGCTATTTAATTTGATGCATGACACTCTAATTTTGTCCAAAACCAAACAATTAAAAATTGTATCCCCTTCCAAGATGGCTTCCCAAAACATAGTCAAACTTCTAACTTGACCCTTCAGAAACTTAAAAGTTTTGAGTTGACCTTTTGCACAGGGTGCAAAAAATGTCAACATAAGGCATATTAGAAGTGGTGGCATAATGCTAATCACACATAGAGGGAACAAATTTAGGAGCCCATTCAGATGTCACATTTATAGATGGGCATACAACATAATGTTGTGCAATGAATGAGAGAATTCCTTCGACACTCAAAATGTTTGATTCTTTGTTGTAAAACATAGCAATCATTGTCATTATGTCCATCGATTCAATGATAACTGAAAATTGGGAGACCTTGATATTTGATCAACCGATAAGGATTACAACAATGAGTAGTTGGAAAATTAATCAATTGATGACTAAGGAGACTAGTAAGAATATCATATTTCTTAGCATTGTGATTAAACGTGAGAGGCTCCGATGAATGAGAATAATTGAGGCTCACTGATATGAGCACATGTAGAAGACATAAAATGAGGATGAGAAGAAGAACTAGCATGAGCCTGAGAAGCATCCTTAAGATGTTGGATTTCAAGTTTAAGAGATATAATTGTGGATTCCATAGCATGAAATTTATCCACGAAATTAAAAAGAAGATATTTAATGCATTTGTAAATATATTGATTGGAATTAGAACCAAGAGAGTCATTCAAAAATGATCAAAGATAGCATTGACTTGAGCAGGTGGTGTATCTTTAGGAAGATACATGGTGTCTAGATATTTTTGAAGAACATCTTTGCAAGGTGGATGCATTTGAAGTAATTCATGTAAATATATTTGATGAACCATAGGATCCATGAGAGAAGAAAAATGAGGATCCAAGAGTGTTTGAATGAGACATGGTCACCAAATGATTTAAGAAAATATTGAAATAAATAGATGCTAAATATAAATATGTAACAACACAATGATATAAATAATTAAGTACAGATTTGATCCAAGAAAATAAGAATTTGAATTTAGAACCCTAATTGCAAAAAAAGGATAGAATACTTAGATGATTCGTAATAATATCGAAGGTATGCTTTGAGTTGAAAAATTGTTGGAAGAGGAACTAAGAGTGTCACAATCAAGCCCAAAAAGTTTCAAGAGTGTTAGAAACGCCAGGACTAGGGCACCTATAGAGGGTCAAGGGCACATGGGGTACCAAAGACCTATTATGTGCTCCTTTGACTGCTCAAAATCCATGAAACGTAATTTTAAAGGGTCATAAGATGTTCACTAGTTGTCACCTTTGATCACCTATACTTCGTTGGACCTCAACGTTGTTTTCTTGAAACTCGCAATAAAACAAAACACCTATAAAACCCCCAAACCACATCAAATCATAAAAATAAATTTGCACTATGGGAGGTCTAATTTTCCTTGGTTGTCAACAAAGTGAACTTACAACCGAGCTCGAACTACATCTCGTAACCCATGTAGTTCTATGTGTGCATATGTAGAATCCGTCCCTATGTGGCTCTTGTGCATGTCACACTTGCTAGAGAGCAATAGTTATATGTAGAAAATGTAGATATATGTGTTTATTAAAGAATGAAATTACCCTCATATGAAATGTATGCATAAATAGTAGTCCTTGTCCCTTGTGTAAAGTTATATGGATGTTTGAATGCTCTTGATAACGCCTTTGGATGCAACCTTAGGTGGTGATAGATAATGCTTGGTGTTTGGAAATTTTTTATGGTCACATATCTTTGTATTTATATGACTCCCTTGTTTAAATTTCATAATTAAACACTAAAAGGAAATATAGTAAAAATCAAGATGCCCAAATGGATAGAAAGGACCCAAAAGATTTGAGAAAAGTACAAAGAGGTTGGGGGCACCCGATGGTAACGTTCTCGGCTAGGAGCTATTATCTAGAATGAGAAATGCTAAAGTATGAAAATAAAAAATGGGAAAGGAGTGTATGACCAAGAGAAAAAATAGAAGAAAATATGGCCAAAGATAGTGGTCAATTAGTACTTTTCTCGCTTAGGAATCATATGAATAGTGGTATGTGATTAGGAATAGAAATATATCTAAATTGCATGATTTAGTTCCTATAAAATGGGGATGCAAATAATATTATTAAAGGAATTATTATAAGGAATCCATGGTTAAAACTTGGTAGCAAACGGAGTTCAGGAACATGATTTACGAGAAAAACTAGATTTGGAAGTTTAGGGCACAAAAGGGGTTTCTTGTGTTTGATTATTATATAACCACTTCAAAAGATGCTTTAATGGATTCCAAGGAGGTTTTTTTATGGTTTTAAGTTATGAGTAGATATGAGCATGAGTGAATGTATTTATAAGGTGGAAGGTGGAATGGAGGAAACCATGGTGGAATGAGGTGGGAAAGTGGGGTTTGAAAGTCAAAAGTGCGCCTAAGGTGCATGAGGGGTGAAAAAGTGTGTTAGAACATAATATTTTATTATTATTAGTAAATGGTATTTTGAAAGGGACCATACCCTAGTGTACAAAAATTCCAAATGCCATAAGTAGCATGAAGAAAAATGTGGTTTTTATGAGTGGGGCCACACCCCAACAACAAGCCTAACAACTAGATATTACAAGAGATACAAAGGTGGTTTTTTTATCATGGGGACCACACCCCAGAAAAAAGGCAAAAATGTCTAGAAAGATCAAAATAGAAAAGGCAGAGACAAACTACCATAACGAATTAAAAAATTAGCCAAACAATAGCTCCAACAACTACCCAACCAACACAAAAACAACAAAAAAGCCTGATAGAGCTAAGAAGACAAAATCTTCCTAACCAAGACATTGCTTGGAAAACCTTTCTCACTTCCTCCAAGGCTTTAAAAATTCGAGCAAGAATATTCTCTAGATATTTGATGTAATAGGAGAAATCCTTCTTCGTAGCCTTTCCCATTTCCAAAAATCCTCCAAGAGGTCGTTCACTTTACAAATTTTCTTGACCTAAGTGTGTAGAAATTTGAGAAGGGCTTTCTACATAGTGAGGTGATTCAGTTTCCTAGTAACAATTTTTTCAACAATGGCATCCCAAGTTTATTGCTTCTTAAGCAAGTCTTCCAATTTGGATTCAATACTCTCCATATCAAGATGATTGTCCTTGGGTTTGAGGCGGGGAAGGGGGCATCGTAGAGTCGACTTATATTGAGAAATATCTTGGCAACATCATGTTCTTTGTTCTTGTTGGAGATTCTAAAGAACCTCCTAGAGTGGAAAGGGATGCCAAGCCATTTGGGTTTGTTAGAGTGAGAGGGAGGGGGAAGGATGGAGGATGAAGGGATATTGGCCACCATTTCATGACATAGTAGAGGTGAATCAACATAATGACCCCCTGATGGAGTGGAAAAGTTCTTCTATGAGAATGAACTTTAAGGATAGACTTTGCAAGGGACTAAAGAATGTAGTAGGTCAAACTAACCCTAGGATCCCTGTGAAAGTGATTCAAAATTACCAAATGATGGAGGGGAGGGTAGAGAAACGACCTTCTAGAGTCACA
Organism: Taxus wallichiana var. yunnanensis; assembly: GCA_018340775.1. NCBI lineage: Eukaryota > Viridiplantae > Streptophyta > Pinopsida > Cupressales > Taxaceae > Taxus > Taxus wallichiana. The sequence goes on from CM031242.1 coordinate 797,630,310, forward strand.
TACCTAATAACCAGACGAGCCACTTCATCATACGGGGAAGGGATGGAGGAACAGAAGATTCTAGCCTTTGTGATTTCTAATTTCTCTTACCCTTGAAGAAACTTCTTCTCCTCTGCATCCTTGTTGAACTTATTGTGGAATAATTTTATACCTTTAGAACCTAAACCCGTAACAAAATAAATCAGGGTTTCAATTATGGGGAAATCTTTTCCCTTGTATGTGAACACCCTGATTTTCCAATGCTTTGCAAAGAGAATAAAAATGTGCTAGTCAAAACCCTTGATTCTTTGGATAAAAGTAGTAAAGCCATCGACATCAATGGCTTTCCACAAATTGACATTGGATTTCTAACATGGATCGAACATAGGTTCAAATATGCATGGTAGACCTCCCATGTTGACATAGGTTTAGACATCGTTTAGTAAGCGATAACAACTCGAAAAAAAAAATCATGCGAGAAAAAATACCACACAGATGGCTACATAAGTGAGCAATCCAAAGAGAGATATGGGAAATCGATGAAGTGGCCATTGGTTGAGGAGAATTCTCATGTGTGTGATCTAGCTAAGGTGTGAGTAAACCACATGCTCGGGATAAATATTAGTACAATTCGTAGAGATATTTTTCAAAGGATTCCTTTTCATAATTTCCATTACAATCTTAGGGATTTCTTCATGATTTTCCCAAAACTTGTAATTATTGCAAGTAACACCCACATTAGCAAAATGATCCACCAAGTTATTTCCTTCTCTATAAGTGTGATGGATTTTAACATTGATTAAAGTATTACAGATAACCTTAGATTCTTGAATGAATTCTTTAATATTCCAATTGGGGAGAAAAAGACCCTTAATATTGTTGATAATGTTGAGTGAATCCCCTTCCACAATGAGCTTGTTAATATTAATATTTTTAGCTTCACAAAGACCCCAAAGTGTAGCAAGGGATTCTACATATTTATTTTTATTGGTCCCCATAAGACCTCAGTAGGCCACCATAATCTTCCCACGATGATCTCTTATGACACCCCCTCAGTATCCGTAGGGTTGCCTTTAGAGGAACCATCAAAGTTAAGTTTGCACCATTATTCTTCGAGGTAGTGTCCACTTGACCAAGGATCTATCAATGGAGGTGTGCCTAGTTGGGATACTTTCCAGATCAATATTCCAATTCTTTAGAAACCTCTCTTCATTATTTGGGAAGGATTGATTCTTGGGAGGATTGAATTTTAAAATATTCTCTTTCACTCAACTGTGATTTCTTTCAAAAGTCTTTTCCTGCTACTAGTGGTGTTTCTGAAGATGAGAGAGTTTCTAGCTTTCCAAAATTTCCTTACCATGTTGTGTTTGAAAGGTGGGTGTAATTGTTCCCAAGCTTGGGTTATATCATTCGAAAACATCCAAAAAAATTCAAATTTTGAAAATACTAACTCCCACAAGCTTTGGGAAAAAGGTCATTCCAACAATAAGTGATGGATAGATTCAACCTCATTCTTGCATAGATAACATCTATTAGGAAGAGTAGAACCTCTCTTTATAATATTGTCAATAGTGATAATTTTTTTGTTTAGTACATGCCAAAAATATCGGTTGACTTTAGGTGTGAGTTCTTTATGCCATATGCTACTCCAATTGAACTCCCCTTACACATCACCTTAGAATATCTGATAATGAAATTTTACCATGTAAGCCCCATTAAAATAATATGCCCAGATAAAATCATCCTAGGCATGATTTTGAATAATCTATATCGTAAATATGGTTTGGTTTAAGTTGGAAACAATGCTTCCAATATTGGGTTGGTTTGTATGGAGAATCTTTCATTTAAGGGAGCAATACACATATTCCATGTAATCATTAACCCTGTGTCCATGAGGTGCAAAGTGAGGATTTCTTTCATCGATCCTAGAATTTTTGCTCCTTAATTCATGGAATTCCACCCAATTATCCTTCCAACAGAGGCTATCTTCTCCATCATCAATTTTCCATTTACTTCCCTTTTCAGGACCCCTCCTAATTTTGATAATATTATTCAAAAAAAGGGAGGTCAAAGGAAGAGGATCCTCACTTAGGAGGCTTAAATCAGAGTTTTGAGAGAGGTATTTATCCCTAAGGATATCATTCCAAGGATGGTTGTTTTTGATACCTAGAAATCTTGATTTTTTATGAGTAAAAACTTTTTCCCAAGCCACTAAATGAATTCTATTCTTTTTTCCATGCTTGTCCAAAGAAAATTATTTTTAATCCTTTCAATTCTTTCTATGACCACTATTGGGATGGAAAAAAGAGACATGATGTATATAAGTAGGTTATGAAGAGTGTTTTTAATCAACATGCATTTTTCAGCACTTGAAAGAATTGTGCCCTTCCATCCTGCGAGATTTCTTTGAAACCTATCAAGAAAGGAATTCCAAACATTCATAGAAATTTTGTTAGTGCCAAGGGGAAGAACAAGGTATGTGGAGGGGACGAGTTGATTTCTGACCAAGTATTTGTGAAATCTTCCATTTCCTTCAGGAGAAAAACAAGGAGCTCTTATCAAAGTTAATTTCTTTGGCTCGAAGATTCTTCATAGAGCTTGAGAAGGAGCTTTAACGATTTTTCTTCAATGAGCAAGGATAACAAAAAAGGATGGTATCATCTACCAAATATTGATGGGAAACAATAATCTTGACGGAGGAGGGTTTGAAGCCTTTAAGGTAATTCAGGGAGACAACACGAGTAATAGAAAACTTAAGGGAATCAACCATGATGATAAATAAGAGGGGAGAAATATGATTTCCTTTTCTGCGACCTCTTCGCTAGAGAAGAATCCCATTGAAGAGCCATTAACAATAATAGAGAACTTGGGAAAAGAGATACAAGAGCTTATAATTTTTCTAAAATGAGGGGAGAAGCCAAAATTATCCAAGACCCGATCTAAGAAGGACCAAGAGACCCAATAAAAGGCTTTATTCTTGTCTATTTTTTCCACCATCCCAACCTTTTTGATCTTCTCCATGGAATGGATAGTCTCATATAGTAGCAATATACCATCTTGAATAATCCTACCTCTCACAAATCCTCCCTACTATTTAGAAATTAGCTCGGGTGGTAAGGTATTATTACGGGAGGCCATGTTCTTTATAAATATCTTATATATAACATTAATAAGGCTTATGGGCCTGAAGTGCTTGAAATCCTTTGCACCTACTTTCTTGGGGACTAGGACAATAAAAGTGTTATTAATCTCTTTAAGAAGCTTCTGAGTTCTGAAAAACTCATTAGTTGCTTTAAGAAGGTCTTCAACACAAATGTCCCGAGAACTTATGAAAACAAATTGTAGAGAAGCCATCGAGGCCCAGGATATTTATCTTCTTCCAGAGAGAATTTATATTTATGAAGTTCATCTATAGTAGTAGGATTGGAGAGGTTTTTAAATCCTTCAAGATAAAGGTTAGGGATGGCCTCAACATGGTGTCGATTACATGATGGCAGGAGCATTGAGAGTTAACGGTTAGTAAATCCTTAAAGAAGGCTAACGCTTGAGCTTTGATTGCATCTTTATCAAAAGTAGTGGAGCCATCAGTAAGGGAGAATTATGAGATCTTGTTATGAGCTCTATGTTTAAGGGTTGTAATGTGAAAATATTTGGTGTTCCAATCCCCTTCTTTCAGCGAGAGGGCTCTGGATTTTTTCCTCTAGTATGATTATTCTCTTGCACAAAGAGTTTCAAGATCAAAGAGTAGGTTTTTCTCATGAAATTAGTCATCCTTAGTCATACCCTTATCCATCACATTGCTTTCCCAAGACCGTGATCTCATCCTTAATTTTTGTTTTTGAGTGAAGACATTACCAAAAATATATTTTCTCCAACTTCTTACTTGTTTTTTCACATTTTTGTGTTTTTGAATTAATCTGAATTGAGCAGTTCCTTCTACCTCAATGCTCCACCACTCTTTAACTCGTCTCCATGATCTATGGATTGTCCAACCACATATTTTCAAATTCTAAGGAGGAATGATTTTTATTTTCCATTTCTAACATGTTGATAACAATGGGGTTGTGGTTCGAACAAACTCTAGGAAGGGAAGAGAGTTGAAATATTTTGAAAAGAATCCATTCAACAGATATGAGATCCCTATCAAGTTTGACTTGTATGTGATTCTCTCATGAGCCTTATATTAGACCAAATAAAGGGTTTTCTTTGAATTTCAATGTCAATGAGATTAGAAGTGGTAATGAAGTCAGTAAGATCATCCATACCTTCATGGAAATTATAAGTGCCCCCATTTTTTTCAGCCAGATTGAGAGGAGTATTGAAATCCCCCATAATCATCTAGTATAACTAACAATAATTAGATCCAAAGACTTGAAACTCCTTCTACATATGTCTACGACCATGAATGGTATTGGGAGCATAGATATTGGACATGATCCAAGTAGAAGACTGATCACTAAGTACTAAAGGAAACAACAAGGTGGTTAGAAGTGGAAAGAAGAATCTTAACAAGATTACTTCTTTAGGATCCCAAAAAGTGGCATTTCCTCTAGAGGCACATTTGGAGTCAACACAAGCCATGTCAACTTTTTTCCAAATTATCTTTTTACAATTCTTCAAAGAAGTAGAGTTCATTTTGGTTTCTTGAACGAATAAAATGGAAGGTCTGCAAGTTTTTTTAGATCACTGAGTGTTCTTTGTTTTCTTCCCCCATTAAGGCCTCTTATGTTCCAAGAAAAAGTCTTCATATGAGACATGAGGGGGTGATAATTTCGGATGGTCCAAGGTGGATTTTGTTCCATCTGCAATGCTTTTTTCTATTTCCTTCTTCCTCTGATCATGACTTGAAGGTCGACCCTTGGAAGAGTTGGTGCTTCTATTGGTATGCTTCTTTGAAGATCTAGTGATTCTAGAGAAAGACGCTTCCTAGTTTCCTGGTGATTTCTTTTTGTCAAAGTATAAAGCATTTGAGACTCCTTCAAAATAAATATTCTTACGAGCCAAATATTTAGATAATTTTCTAGGGGGTAAGGGAGTTGGTACAGTCATTTATAATTTTGTTGGTGTGATCTCCCCTTCCTCCTTAGTTGTTCCCTAAGTGGTGTCAACATGGTTAACATCAACAAAGTCTTCCTTGCATTCTTGAGTGGTAGTTGTTTCAATTCTCCCATAGGTTCGGGGTCCTTCACTGGCCTATGAGTTTAATTTCTCTTAGTTTATTTAGATTGAGTTTGCTCCAAGTTGTCTTTCTGGAAGGAGAGAAAAAAGGCGATGTTCTTATTGTCCACCTCTTCGAGAAGAAGTCATATCGGAAGCTTGGTGGATTCTCTATCCTTTTCATAAATATATTGGAAACCAGGTGAGACATTTATCCCCATTAAGGATTCTTCCATAATGGGATCAAGGAATCGATAACAATTAACCATTTCAAAAATGGAAGAGAGAGATTTCATTAGGGTATCAAACCTTATCCCGATCATTTTCCTCCCTTGTATCGATTACCATGAAACCCTATTTGGTTTAGTGAGATGGTAAGAGATTAACTTCTCTCATCTAATTGTAAAATTAGTTCCACTAATTTGTCCTCAGAGACCTCCTTCGTGATTTTCATCTTAGGCTGAGGATTTTTGGGCCTCCAAAGGGTCCATCAAACTAGGGGCGTCTTGTAGGGGTTTTGAGTCCCACCTTAAAGTAATTTAAGCCCGAAGAGCACCTTCTCGAGTTAACTTTTCCATTTTCCCTTCCTAAATTTATTAGTGATTCATCCCCAAGCTCGCTCCTATCCCACCGAGGATGGTTGTATAAGATGGCTTGGCTTCATTGTTTCCCTTTTGAGTGTTGTCAATATATGCTTTTCCCTCTCTTTTGAGCTATTTCCCATCCGGGTTTTTGCTTTAATTTTTTTATTTTTTTGAAATGGCCCAACTTGTGGCACTTGGAGTAGCGCATTTAAAAATATTCATATTGTATAGCCTACTTCGTGTACAAGATTAATATTTTAGAGGGATAAAATCAGGAAGCTGATGATCCATCTCAGTAGAAACACATAATCTAGCGTATGCAAGCCTAGATTTATTCCTCAGTAGAGCCATTTGGTCTAATGGGAGAGCCAATAGATATAGCAATGTTGAGAAGGATCTCATCATCCCAGAATTGAAGAGGGAGGAAGGGAGACCACACCAAAGAGGGATAGTGTGGATATTCTTAGTCTCTAAGTTAAAGGAAGAATACCATATTTTAATAAAAATCCCCATGTTCCCCTATGCACTGTGGGGTCTCCTAATGAAGCACACTTAGATCTTCATGAAGATTGAACTTAAATCAAAAATCCATTTTCCATGTAGGAAATGTTCAAATCCACTAATGGTTTCCATTTCTGGAAGCCCATTTTCTAACATTGTCTATGTTGGGTTTAGGGCGAAGAGACTCACCCACAAGCACCATTTTAATTTTTTGAATCGCCATCCTGTAAGCTTGCATCTAGTATTTGATGTAAAGTGATTCCATTTTCATCCTTGGAACTAGAAAAAGAAGATGTGACAAGGGCATCTTGGGGTTGAAGGGGTCCACATGTTTTTAGTGATATTTTTAAAATCTCCACCCACTTGCCTAACGTAGTCAAGTATGACAGTCTTGAGACCCGAGATCACGAGATCTTTCAATGCTTCTGAGCAACACTACTAAAGCTTGACTAGTTGTGTTGTTGTAGACGCTTGATGAGTCCTATCGGTCGAGTTACAACAAAATTCAATTTTTTGTCATTAGAGCAAAGAAAGTGATGACGACACATTCCATTTCACACTGTTAGAACATAATATTAAGTGTTAGTATTAACCTTAGTTTATAATTAAATAATTCAAAATATTTATAGTCTTAATTATTTAATATAAACTATGAGTTTATGGTTAATTGTTTTTTAATTAAATTAATTTATTTAAATCGGGATGCTTTGTAAAAATTCACGTCCCGTCACTTAATTTATATATGACCCACATGGTCAAATGATTTACGAATCATTGTAATAATTCATGTGTGTTGAATTACCATTGGGAGAGAAGTTAGGAGTTGGAGTTACTAGACTGTGTAATTTGTTTATTAGTTAATGGAATCTCTCCTTGTCGTGGTTTTGTACCCCTCAGGGGTTTTTCCATGTTATATCTGTGTTCACAAAGTGTTATTTAATTTATTTTCATCATTTAGATGTTAGTATTAATTTTTGGTGTAATACATTATGTTAATATGGTTAATTAATTCCTCGGTCCTAACGTGGTAACAAAGTTGAGTTCTAATGTTTGTTAATTAATTAACCAATTAGATGTGTCGATTGGTTATGTGGGTGGTTATAGTTTGTATTTTAAATATCCCCCTCCTTCCTCGGGGCATTTACACACACAAGTCAAAAACATTTCAACCCATCTAAATGTTTTTACGTATGGTGAAATCTATTGAAAGGAAAGCTTGCTTGGGACTTGCAAATAAAGTTAAGGGTGAATGTTATTTGAAATATTTCATTATTTGACTATATTTTCTATAGTGTGTGTAGGTGAAAGTAAAAAAACTAGGTTAAAAACAAAGAAACAAGAGAGAAAACACTCCATGAATATAGGAAATTAATTTTTCCTATTAGCTCAAATTTATTTTTCTACTTTCAAAGGTGTCTGGTGTGACCACAGTATTTTTATTTATTAAATTTTCAATTACATTATTTAAAATCAATTTTAATATAGGTCTAGGGACCCCTTTAATAGTAAGGTTTGAATTAAAATCAATAGACTTTAGTTTATTCTTTTCTAAATGTTTAAATTTAAATCCTAAAAACAAATAACTAAAACTATAGCCTAAACATTATATTTAAAACTATATTTTAACCTTAAAATATAACTATAACCTAATACTATATGCGGCCCACTTTTTCCACATATCGGAGAGTGCCACATGGAATACCATGAACGTTCCTCACACCCTCCAATCAACTTGGGCCACATGGCCTGCCTTGTCACCTTGTGGGCTGACCATCCTCATTCCTCCGGAGAGTTCCTTCATCGTGCTGTCGACTTAGTCTAGTTAGTCGCGACTATTATTTCTTACTCGGACATTAGTCACACATTTGTGGGTTAGCTTTTTTTAAAGGATTTAAAATCCTTGAAGGAAATTATGGATGGTGTGACTTTGGTTAAACCATTTCTTTTTTATTTTTAGCCCATAAGGTTGGTCCTTCACTTGCCAAGGTGACTTTGAAAATTGTTGAGAGTTCGTGCAAATAATAATGAAGTGTTGGATGTCGTATGATTTGATAGTAACATGTAATATATAACAATTTAAATATTATATAAGCTCGGTTATCAAGCTTTAATATGTTGACTCAACTCACCAAGTTAGTAAACCCAACTCGGTCGAGCTAAACTAGTTGCTATATCCCTTCAATATGAGATATGCTTCAAAAAACTATTGTGTATGCATAATGTATATTTATTTCATTTTTTAATCAATTTTTTGAAATATTTTATCTTATAGTGAATTTTTTTCCTAATAACATCTTTTGTATTAGATTCTTTTTAATAATTTAAAAATAATTAAATATAATTTTTTATGACACAATGACAAATTCGTTGTTTTCATGTAAAACTAAAAAAATCACTTACATTTCAATGAATCGTAATTATTATCAAACTAATATATTGTCTATCTAGAGTCTTGGTTTGAAAAGTCTATTTTGACATGAATCCATCGAAATATGGACCGACGTGGTTTGAACAAAGACAAAGGGAATTTTAAACCACTATTACTATCAAATTTTGTAGCTCGCATTTGTTAAAATTGTTTAAGTGAAAATTGGATCTAATATTTTTACGATTGACAAATCATAGATGTTGAATGGAACTAATTACAACATTTTGAAGATAAGAATAAATGCGAATTCATGACATGTAAGCTTTGGGTGGTCGTGAATGGTACGGAGAATGCTTCGACTAGCAGGACAAGTGACAATGCACAATGTTATTGTATATCAATAGAAGGTGCATGAAGCAATGTCTATTATATTGTGAAGTGTGTAGGATGATCTTCTCCTTCACATCGGGAATCAAGAAAGTGCGAGTGAGGCTTGGATGCTGACTAGAATCAATGCATGAAGGTATGCAATTACCAAAAACTATAAAATTGATTTTAGAATTGATGACAATTCCCATAAAGGGAGATGAAAGGGTAATAAATTTTATAGCAAAAATTAGAAATATTAAATCTCAATTGGATGGTGTGACTACATTTTTAGTAGATAAGGTAAGAACATGGATTATGGCTTGAGGGCCTTACTGATAGATGCCTCGTGAACAAGATCCAAAAGAAAAAAATGGAAACATGGCCCAAAAAAAGGTTAAACAAACTTAACCTAAACCATAACCATTATAGGATACAAAAGCGAATAGTCCACCAGAATAAAATGAAGCATGTGCCCAAGCTTTCAAAAAAATAGTGAGGGAATCCCTCTGAAGAAAAAAAAATTCTCCTAATAGTCTTCCAAAATCTCAAAAATCATTATATTATTTTTCCTTCAAGTGTTTGGTTGATCTAGTGTGGTGAATATCTTGAACTTTCTATTTAACATCCAAGTTGGCTAGAGTACAAGCAACCTCCATCCCCTCCTCCTTGTCGGGGATATTGAGATACAACTTTAACTTGCGGGTTCTTGTGACGTGTTCCATCTTATCCAAAGTGTCCTTGCATAACCATAACCATATTCTTTAACCGAGTAAGATCATTTATGAAATTATGGTGAATATTGCAGATTCTCTTGGAAGCCTCGTCTGATTCTTCACACTATCCCCAAGAATCAGTCACCACCTCGCCAAAAGAGTCAACATATTTTTCCACCTCTGGACCTAAATGAGTAATTTTTTCAAGATCAAGACCCCAATCAGATTCCAACTGATGTTTTCCTTTCGAAGAATCCCCTTTCATGCCAAACAAGGTATTCACAACTACTCTACAATCCTTCCCTTTTCCGTGAGTGTCGGTCCTCTTCTTCTTACGCAACCTAATCATGCATTTGGCTAAGGTGCAGTTGATGTCTGAGCCATCTAGGTTGAGATCCATGTCCTTGGCCAAGATTGGCCTACCATTTCTCTAAAGAAGTAAAATGATAGTGTTTTGCAGGGAGGTCTCCACCTTACCTTGCTAGAAATCCTTAAAGCAAATGCCAAAAGAGACATAAGAAGATAAAAAGGTAGAATCATGGCGACATTGTGGTGAAACATATTGAGCATGGACAAATGATGACTATAAATTTTCCCATATTTTATCTCGAGGGTAATATACCTCATAAGATTCAAACAAACAATATTCTAGATGCTTAGGATGTAGTAACGAGCAATACCATTCACCGAAAAGTAAAAATTTTCATTACCTGTGAAAAATGTTTGGATTTCATGATTTCCCAAGTTTTATCTTAAAATATCTTTAGTCCATTCAACTCCATCCACGATGATGAAGAAATTGAGATTTTAGAGACCTATATTGCCATACCTTGTATAACCACTTTCCTGTTGTCCCAATCTCAGGTGAAATCTAAGGTGAGAAAATGATCGAACCATTGAGCCTAGAAATGTAATTTCTAAAACCCCTTTCTTGAAAATTTACCACAACGAAGGATTATCCTTCAAAGCCCCATAGGATGAAGGTTCGGTGTGAAGTTTTCCACCTCCCATGATATCATAGCCAACATGAAAATGAGAAATGAAAACCAAATAATCGATACAAATAATAAACTGAAATTAATAGCAATCTTAGAAAATTTGTCACATGTTCCATTAGTCTTTCCTTTCATGTTGCCATTGATGACAAGGATCAAAGCCAAGCAAGGAAAAAACAACCCTTAAGTTAGTGCTTTTCATCATTTATAAGAGATTTAATTTTATTTGGAAGCTTAACCACCTCCGTTCATAGTTTGAAATCATTAAATCTCATTTCCATATTAGTGAAGGAATCTACACATTTATTTACTCTTCTAGGAGTGTGGAGGAGGACCAAGTTGTCAAAAACGTTATGCAATTCCCTAATATCTTTAATGATGTTTCGGGATCCCAATTATGACTCTATATATTTTCAAAGTGTTTATGATAAGAAGGGATTCCTTTCAATCTAGACACTCTTGAAACCTTTCTCCTTAGCTAAATTGATACCCCATAATGCAGCCATGGCATCAAAGCAAACTTATATAATCGAACACCTAAGGGCACAACATAAGTGAAATTACAATTCTCCTCATGATCCCAAAGAATCCCCCCCATCTCGCTAAACTAGGGCTACCTTCCGAGGCCCCATCAAAGTTTAGTTTCACCCAATCGACCTCAACTTGAACCATTTTATGCGAAAGGCAACTACAATTTAATTCAATATAAATTATTATATTTCATTATTTAATTGAATATACATGAAATATTTAGGATATTAATTTCAATCTTGAATTCTAAATACCAAATCGAGGAAGACATCCTTGATTTCCAAACTCTTAATGCTCTTGTAATTCAGAAGAGAAGATTATGACTAATTTTGATTCGAAAGAGAATGTCACTTAGGAACTTCTCATTCATAAATCTAAAAATCCTTCTAGATTTAACAAGAATCAAAAACAAAACTTTAAACCACATAGTAAAGAAAAGAAACATGGAAACTTGAGAGTAAGTTTTGATGGTAAATGTTATAACTGTGGTAAATTTGGTCATAAGAAAAAAGATTGTAGAGTAAAAAATAAGACAAATTTCTAAAACCGTAAAGGGAGTAAACCGGATCAAAATGAAAATGAGAATGAAGAGAATAATCATAGATCTAATGTAGTATCTCTATAAACTACATATATCACTACTAATGAAAAGAAAATATTATCTTTTTGTTACGTATTGAGAAAAATAAGACAAAAAGAGAGAATTTGGTTTCATTCATAGTTAAATAACTACAATGTAATATTTTTGAAAGATAAATGAACTTGATATCACTATAGCCTAGGTCATACAAAATAATGGCTTATATGTGTTTAAATTTTTACTTCATCTTCTTAATTGATTATTCAAAAATAGAAGTGTTGTTCAATTGTGGCATGAAAGACTAGATCATTTTTTAGGAGCATGTATAAAATGTCTCAACTTATCCTAGATTCTAATCTTTAATGAATTGTGTGAAGGGTGCTTATGTGGTCGAGTTATCACCAAAACCCTTCCTTAGTCAAATTTTGAAGAAAAACCCACATAAATCAATGGAATGTGTCATCAATATTGTTAAAGGATTTTTTCCTGGATGGTTCAATGTATGATGTGATTATTCTTTCATGATTTGGTTAATTTTTAGATACGTTATCTATTAGTCCAATCAAAATTTTGAAAAGGCTTAGAATAGATAATGAAGATATATATAGTATATTTCTATTTTTTTAAGTAGTATATCATTGGGTAAGTGCACCAATCTGGGGGGTCAAAAAGTGGGCACGAAAGAGAATGAGAAAAACACGTACATGTTATGTTTTCTTAGGGTGATAGTTCATGAACCAAAACACATATGCGTACGCATTTCTGGCTATGAAACACATACGTGTTTTGAGCTATATGAAGTTTAGAAGGGCCTGAAGGAGCCATATTTAAATTTATTTTAGTAAATTTAAGAAGTTAGGGTCACTCTGCACCTAATGGAAGTGGTCTTGTAGCTCTGATAGTTATAATCTAGAAGATAGTTTTTCAAAATCTAATTTGGTTAGTACTTACTCATTTTAAGAATTTCAGCAATGACCTAAAACTTTGAGCGTATATATTTGTAGTCGGTCTTTTTTTGGGAAAACATATAGTAGTTTTGTAGGTTTTTTAGCCTTCTAGATTGGAGTTTGGCCCTACCATTGCTTGAGTTGGTACCAATTTCAAAATTTGGTCCATAATTCACTTTAATGACCACGAATAAGCTCTATAATGTTGTGGACACCAAAATTGGGACGACACCATCTAGGTCCCCTTTTATTACATACTGTTAGTCCAAATCTACAACACCCCCTAAATGACCTCTAGATCCGCAATTCAGAATGGGGTCATTTAGTGTGATTGCACAACATTGAATTTTCTTCAAGGTGTGGGAACCTACCAGATGAGAAAATTCTCTAGAGAAATTTGGTTCTTAATCCTCTGTTTAGGTGTATGCATGAATTTTGCAGAGGTTTAATGTTAAATTATACTCTAAATTCCAAGGAGACAGAGATAAAGGATGCAAAAGGAAACAAAACTAAGTACAATGGTGATACACTAAAGGAGTGATGGACTTCTTCTTGAAATAAACACAAATCATAGAGATGTAACACCAAGCATGCACATATTTCTAGAATGTAATGAAAGTCTAGAAAACAATAATAAACGCATGAGAGGATTAGAAGATCATTCACAAAACATGCATTACCATTCTAAAATTTGATAAAATGCATTACACTAGCAAAAGGAAAAAATGTGTCATAGATCCCATGGAAGGTTTGAAACTCCTCGAACTCACGTGCGAGGGAAGGAGGGGAGCTGCGAGAACAAAAACGTCCAACCCTTTACAAATGAGCCAAAATTGGCTTTTAATGGCGAAGCAAAAGGAGGGAAAGCAAAAATGTGGGAAAAATGGTTTATGAGCTCAACTACCAATCAAATCCCTTCAATTTCACCTACAAAGTGATGGGCTTCATGGAAAAACCCATACGCCAAAGTACACTACCCTGCAGATCAAAAAAATGACCCATACTTCATTAATTTTGGTGGTTGAATGTCAATTCTATATTTTTTGCGTGCTAGAGATGTTTTCTCATTTTTATCCCACCAAAATCCACCAAAAAACAAAATTGAATAGTCCATCATGTGGATAATTTCAACAACTTTCCAATGACATAAAAAATGCAAAAATATGAGTTCTGGATCAAAAGATATGGCCCTCTAAAGATTTAGGAAAAAATGGCAAAATTAAGGCAAAAATGGGTTCATCGATGAAATTTGAAATTTTTCCTTTTTTGAGTTTGGTAAAAATCCCCGTGCCCGCTGCTCCTTTGTCACATGGCATCTTCCCATTCACTAATGAAATGCAGGCTCAAACCTCTCCTTTTTCCTCTAATTTCACATTGGAAAAATTTCCCAAGATTTCCCTATGCTCCACTCTCCCAATGACACGTGTCACTCTCTAGTTCGGTGCAGAGGTGCGGGCCAACCTTTTCCCCTTTGCGCTTTAGCCTTGGTGGGCTTCCACTTGGATTTTATCCATTGACCCCTTTGACCCCTTTACCGAAAAACCAAAATTTCTCTCGACCTCCACCACTCCACCTTGCCACGTGGTGCCTTTTCATTACTGCTAGCCTGCCTTGGGAAAAATTCCCCAAAAAACTCTGCGAACCATAACTCAAAATTTACAAGGAGTTAGGAGGAAAATTTTACCTTTCTAGAAAGGGGAAGAAAAATCCTATTTGATGAAGCCATCTCCAGGAACTTTTGAGTGCTTGAAATGTGTAAAATTTGATATTGAAGCACAAGGGAGGAAGGAAAGAAGGCAAGTTAGCCAAAATAAGCAGGGGGCTTATTTTGGATAACAATACCCCCTTACCATGACCCCTTTCACATTTTTTTATTAATCTAATTACCTATATTAGATTAATTATTACCTCACACCTTCATCTCACCTTAGACCAATTCCAAGCCCATTTAATAACTAAAACTAAATCATCACTCCCCTAACACTCTAACACTCCTTCTAAACCTAATATTAATGCAAACTACCTCTCCCACATATTTCTTATGTGATTTTGAATCACACCAAAAACGGAGAGAAAAGGTTATTTTTAGCAAATAAGACTATTTCTCCTAGTTGACATTTGGTTATTAGTCGGCTAACATTGGTAAAGCAACTATCATTGGTTCCTTTAAATAATCATTTTCAACTCTTTTCTTGGGTTCTTCTTTTGGTTGGAATTCTTTGATCTCACATCTTGGGCATTCAATTGACACCTTGATGATCAACTAAGCACCAGAGCACCAAAATCTCCACCAACAACCAATCTATAGCTTCATAGGCTTGAACCATTCACACAAACAAGCATTCAACCTTCATTGTTGTAGTGATGGATCTCACTTGTCTCTCCTATGCACACCCACCAACCACCATCTTCTACCAATATTTGAATCTCTAATAAGTATTCTTAACCAGGTTATTGATTTCATTAGCTTTGGTTTTAGATCATCTATCTTTTTCTAAGTACCTCCTCACTCTCCCAGACACCTTCCGTAGTCCATTCACCGACGCCTTACAAACCTGGAACCACTCTCTCCTTTTAACCACCCCTTCTACCCTTGTTGAGTCTTCACCTAAACTTTTACACCCTACCTAAGACCTCCCAATACTCGTGCAATCATAGATAGCTCAAATCAACCTCCTTTATACCTTTAATACTCAATTGACCCTATAGTGATTAGTTACCCAACCGATCCAATTATAACTAGTGACCAACATCGGTTACCTAACCAACATTGGTTCCCTAACGATATTGGTCTCGTGTCTAACATTTCTCCTCGGACTAGCAAGCTCATTCCTCTACCCAGAACTCTCTGAAACCTCCCAAGACTTCACTCAAACCTTCTTTATGCCCTATGTCATACCTATAGACCCTGACAACCGACCATTCTCCTAGATTTAAAATTATATTCCTCATTTAGATTATATTTATACTATTGTGTTACGTGAGATACCCAAATCATATAACTACTGTAGGAATTTCCATTTCATGATATTTATCAACATTAATTTGTATTAAGATGTGGATTGATACCCTTCGAGGAAGCACCCCACTTCTGGATCTAGCTCACGCTAGGAAATCCATTGACCTATGTTATTAACTCTATTTTTGGTCTTACTTTGCTTCTTAGGTAGTCCTTCTAAGAAAAAAAGGAGTGCTCTACAATTGACTTGGTCTTCAACAACGGTGTGCAACCTCTTCATGACCTCTAGGTATTCCTCATGTACCTTACCTTCACCATTAAAATCATTTTGTCATACGATACTCCTATGTGGTGAAACATTTTTGCATGCCTGGTATGACCATCATCATTTTTGTTTTCCTTATATTCATTTAGGATCGTATTTTTTATTGTTTCCTTTCTAAAATCTTCACTAAATCTCTCCTTGGTAACATTCTTTCTTATATTTTCTCTAAAAGTCACATTTCATTCGGTGTAAAGTAAAACAAATTATTCTTTCTTCTTTCTTGCTTGCATTAGTGAAATTAATTCTTTATTCCTATTCACTATTGCTTTCATCTAATCTCAATATTTCAATTTGGGTTTATAATTGTTACATTGCATCCTATGTATTCTTGAATTTAACTCACATAGTTTAATTAACAATCAAATATAATGGAGGTCATGACCGATTGATGATTACGTAGTCCACTTTTGTACACACTTTTTGAACTCATTCAAACAAACCAAAAATTTCTTAAACATTCCACAAATCCAAGGAAGAAGCTATCAAGGATTTAAACACCCGTTAATAGTGGGCCTCGACCAGTGTTTTGGCCGATTTTCATATTAGAGCTTAGACCTCATGCCTTTGAAAGGTATACCGAAGACACCCCCACCAAAATATTCCTGAAACCATCCATAGTTGGCCACAGGTACCTTGTAACTACTCCTTTCTATATATTTAGTCAGTCTTAAGGCTTAGGCCTTCAAAACACTAAAATATTATTCCTAGGATAACGTGTTTGTTAGATTTTTCTTGTTGGATTTGTGAATGTATTTATTATCTTCTACTATTTGAGGTGTGAGATCATATTTCATCACTTTTATTTCTTTTTTTTTTTCACATTCGGCCGTAATAATCAGTTAATTTTGGTTCTCTGAGTGTGTTGAATTAGAATTGATATACACAACCTAGTTCTCATCTTTTTTGACAAAAATCTTGCTTAGAAATTAAAATTTTATTAATTTTAGATCTAATCTTCCCTATCGGTGTCGGTTCAAAAACCAACATCGGTTATTATACCTGTCAACATCAACTTAGCAATCGGTATCGGTCACGTGTTTCTAATTTTTTTGTCAAAAACAACAAGCTAATTTCACCTTCTATACATTTTCCAAAAGTTTGTCTATGAGTTTATGTCATTTTACAAAGCCCAGTACCTATTTTCCATCCTTCCATACGGTTTGGACTCACCAAAAGTGTGAGCTCTTACTTTCCATATAAGTTGTATACCTTTTCCTTTTAGCCCTTCACCGCCTTCCATTTCATCTCCAGTGGATCCTAATTCTTCTACAACCGTAACAGTAGGTGATGAGGAATTCAATAGATTCCTTGATAATAACACCAAGGCCTTGCAACATTACCTTATTACTTCTTCTACCCATGACTCATCAGGTCAACCCATTTATGGAATGCCCACTTCCATGCCCGCCATTTTTACCATCTCTCGTACATACTGGGAATGCTAATGTGGCCACCTAAACTACTATAGTGTTTCTTAATCCCATTTTGCAACCACCTACTTCTCACATAACCTCTGCATCCTGACATAATCTATCCCACTGACATCTGCAGTACCCATATCCACTTCCCATATTATATCATCATCAATATCTTATGTACCTATTTCTACACAACCGTCGATTGTGTTGACCTATTCCACTCCATTTTAGAATTTGGTGGTCTCTATTCCCGAACTATTCCACTTGTCACCACAAGGATCTTTACATAAGTCCCTCCCACTTCTACCCTACCTCAAATGCAAAAATCGCCTCAATTACATATTTGGGGTATCTTCCCTCCTCATCCACTACTTCCTATATACCTACATGTCAATTCACATACCTGCTATGCCTTTTACAACCCATTCATCTTATCAAGACCCTTATACCACAAGGGGCTTCCCTCAATAAAACCCCGTAGCAGATCTCATTAAAAAAATGATGGATAAAATGCAGACGCCCGAGGCCTCGATTCTTAGGTATGGTAATGTATTAACATATGATGAGATTTGTAATGAACCCACCCATCCCTCTATATATGTTCATCCATATTCTATGTAATGGGAGCTACCTAAATTCAACCACTTCAATAGAAAGGAAAAACCACAACAGCACTTGTGTTCATTTAGACATGCTTGTTACCTAATAGGCCATGATGATGCCTTTCTCCATCATACCTTTCCCATGTCCCTGTTGGGAACCACCTTAGAATGGTACAATATGATTTTCCCAAGCAATTGATCTTTTCCTTTAATCAATTGGTGCAAAAATTTATCGATCACTTTTCGATAAACATTCCTAAATGGGTCTCTATCATACATTTATATTCTATTCATCAACATGAAGATTGTTCTATCACCGATTATGTCACATGATGGTGAAGGCATATTTATCACCTTTCCTTCTCTCTCTCATAGCCTAAGCTCATACGGTTGTTTATGAGGGCGTGTTCCATACACATTTCCTAAACTCTTCAAGATCAAATTTTTCATACATTTGACAAGTTTACCATGGCTAGGAAGCTTGAGATCCACGTGCTCGAAGAGGAAAAACTAAAACTGCATAACAAAAATGCCACCTTCAAATCAAACGAGTCTTCTTCCAAACCATCCAACAACCATCCCAAGCCAAAAGGATCCATTAATTTTGTAGTTCTATTATCCATCCCTTCTCATCCAACCAATCAACCTACCATCCCAAGTCAAAAGGATCCATTAATTTTGTAGTTCTATTATCCATCCCTTCTCATCCAACCAATCAACCTAGACCTCCTTCCAATCTCTCGGTAGTGCAAAATTTTAAATATCGGTATGAAAAAAAGAGTTACAATCCCATTAGGGCACCTTATTCTTCTGTATTGGAAAAGATGTTGAAGACTGGATCCATCACTATTTCTCCCATAAAACCACATACCGGTTTTGATCCTTCTCACCCCACACTAGCTTAGTATAAGGAAAATGAATTCTGTAATTACCACCGCGTAAAAGTACATAGTGACACAAATTACAAAACCTTTAAAAACATTGTGCAAGGAATGTTAGACAGTGGTTATCTTGTCCTTGAAAACCCTAACATACCTGCTCATGAAAACTTGGACATTTTCAGAAAACCTTTTCCTAACCATGCTCCTTCATCAACTCATGTTAGCGAGATGTCTAAAGAAGAAACTAATGTACATGTGGTTTAGGAAGTCTTTAATACAATGTCTGATCCATTTATCCAATATCCTTCTATAACATATATTGAGGAAATATTCACACGAACTCCTCTACCCGTAGAGGAGCACCTTCACCTGTTCCTTTACCCATAGAGGATCCCACCTTACCTACTCCTTTACCCACAGAGGAACTCACCTTACCTATAGTTTTACCTCTAGAGGAGCCCCCTCACCTGCTCCTTTACCCATAGAGGAACCCACCTTACATGTTCCTTTACCCATGAAGGAACCCACCTTACTTGTTCTTCTAACCATAGAGGAACCCACCTTATCACCATCTCTACCGTCGATGAGTCTACATTACTAAATATTCCTTCTCCTCAACCCATAAAGGATCCAATTTTATCTACTCTTACGGTTAGTGATATCTCTTGAAGGTATTCAAATAAACCATCACTCTTCTTACCTTAATCTTACCCACCTTGAGTGGAGGATAAGGCCTTCCCTATCTTATAGGCCTCAGAGCTCTTCACGGGATTTAACACCAAGTAGTCATCCTCTTCATCTACTCTAAAAATCTTCTCTCATTTGGTTGAGAACTTGGAGTACATTGATTACACTACCCTCACAGGGACACCTTATAATCCCCATTTCCACACAAATGCAAATGTTCCTAATACCTTGACCATATATTTGAATATCTTCAAAGAGAATAAGGTTAATATTCTTGAACTGGTGGTATTAGCCCCTTATTCATCAGCACCCCCTCCACTCAAGCCTCCATCTACTAAAAAACCTACTACCACCTTAGGGGTTTTATTGGTACCAAGTGATTTACATCCCCTATGAATCTAGAATTGTTAAATTCTTCACTACCAATAAAAAAATATACTCAACACCTAAAAGGAAGACTCAACCTTTTAGGACTCATACCTCGGTATCCCCACATCTTCTTACTCACCGTTAAATCTATCGTCGATATTGTGCCCACATCCTTGACCTTGGTTAACCTACGCCTTTACCAAGGAAAACCCAAACTACAAAAACTAATACCCTTGCCTTCACCTCTCGTTAGCCCCACACCTTATTCATTAGCTTTACACTCACTCTTTC
This sequence comes from Taxus wallichiana var. yunnanensis, assembly GCA_018340775.1. Taxonomy (NCBI): domain Eukaryota; kingdom Viridiplantae; phylum Streptophyta; class Pinopsida; order Cupressales; family Taxaceae; genus Taxus; species Taxus wallichiana. The sequence continues at coordinate 797,650,566 of CM031242.1, forward strand.
CAACACCCATGCCTTTGCCTTAGATTACTCGATACCTACACCTTGTAAGTCTCCTTCACCTCGCACGTTATTCACCCACATTTACCAAAGAAGATGCAAGCTAAACCCAAACCTTCACTACTACTAATAAACTAGTTACAAAAACTTGATCTATTACCTCACCGCCCTCATGAAGGTCACCTACCCCTTCACCCAAGAAAACCTTGACATATCCTTATGATCCTTTAGTAGGATCCTATTCTAACATCTTCTCTCGGTTGTTAGAGACATTTTCTATATCACATCCACATATAAAGCCTTATGATAATATCAAACCTAAACTAGTAGGGTTTGACGACACAAAAATTTGTGCTTATCATCGTTCACTAGGGCATGATGTTGAGAGTTATAAGGCTCTTAAAATCATTATCCTTCAGCTTTTTTATTCTAATGGTCTCTTCAAACAAGATGATATGTTGGAGGAGGATTCCATTCTTTCTTCGCCCATCTCCACACAACCTAGCCCCAAACCCATTCTACAACCTTTACCTTCACATCCACCTAGGGATAAAGGTAAGCCTAAACAATCCTCTTTTCCTCCTCCTATATTTGAAATTAACATGGTGTGTGTAGCCACTGAATCACAACACGCGAAATAAAAAGGAAAGGAAAAATTTGGCAACCCTTCTAGTTTTCCTTCACCTACCATTACGTTCACACCTCCTCCAAGATAACCATCCTTAGGGGTGGCACAACCTACCTATGCAGGGTTGCACATCGTTCGATGATCAAACAACTTCACCAATCCCCATTGAAGATGTCTTTAAATGACTTGATCAAACCTCATATTCTCATCATCGAGGACCTCATTGAGGTTCTGAAATCCATCGAGTTTCATCAATGACACTTCACCTATCACCACCCGCATTATCCCTCATCAGTTGCTTCCATTAATTTATCTAAATCGAGATTTCTCCTTTACAACTTGATGATCCTTATCCCCTTTGTTTTCATTTCCACTTACGTTAATGACATTCACCTTAAACATGTTATGATTGATGGGGGTGATAGCATCAACATCATCTCTTCTCATGCCTATGAACAATGGGCATACTAGATAATTGTATATCTAACAACCTCGTCATGCTTGATCTTTTAATGATGCCATGACCACTACCCTTCGTGCCATTTTCCTCCACATTTGCGTGGGTCCTTGAACTATTCTGAACTTTTATTACTTCCCTTTTCCAGGACCCCTCCTAATTTTGATAATATTATTCCAAAAAGGGATGTCAAAGGAAGAGAATCCTCACTCAAGAGGCTTAAATAAAAGTTTTGAGAGAGGTATTCAGCCCTAAGGATATCATTCCAAGGATGGTTTTTTTCATGAGGCACCATCCCATTTTTAGATGAGGGAATTATTCATAATTTTGATGTTTTTGATACCTAGACATCTTGATTTTTTGAGTACAATTCTTTTCCCAAGCCACCAAATGAATTCTATTCTTTTTCCATGCATTTCAAAGAAAATTATTTTTAATCCTTTCAATTATTTCTATGATTGTTGTTGTGATGGAAAAAGAGACATGATGTATATAAGTAGGTTATAAAGTGTGTTTTTAATAAACATGCATTTTCCAGCACTTGAAATAATTGTGCCCTTCCATCCTGTGAGCTTTCTTTGAAATCTATCAAGAAATTAGTTCCAAACATTCATATAAATTTTGTTAGTACTAAGGGGAAGAAAAAGGTACGTGGAGGGGACAGAGTTGATTTCACAGCCAAGTATTTGTGAAATATTCAGTTTCCTTCCAGAAAAACAAGGAGCTCTTATCAAAGTTAATTTTTTGGCTCAAGGATTCTTCATAGATCTTGAGAAGGATCTTTAAATATTTTCTTTAATGATTGAGGATAACAAAATAAGGATGGTATCATCTCGTGGCTGCTTGTGGAAAAAAAAAAGCTTTTAGGAGGAGGTTTGAATCCTTTGAGGTAATTTAGGAAACAACACAAGTAATAGAAAAACTAATGGAATCAACCATGATGATAAATAAGAGGGGAGAAATATGATTACCTTTTCTCGGACCTCTTACGCTAGAGAAGAACCCCCTTTGGAGAGAGCCATTAACAATAATAGATAACTTGGGAGAACGAGATACAAGAGCTTATAATTTTTCTAAAAAGAGGGAGAAGCCAAAATTCTCAAGACTCGATCCAAGAAGGACTAAGAGACCCGATCAAAGGCTTTATTCATGTCTATTTTGACCACCATCCCAACCATTTTGATCTTCTCCATCGAATGGATAGTCTCATGTAGTAGAAATATAACATCTTAAATAAGCCTACCTTTCACAAATCCTCCCTACAATTTAAAAATTAGCTCGGGTAGTAAGGTATGATTCCGAAAGGCCATGTTCTTTGTAAATATCTTATAGATAACATTAATAAGGCTTATGGGCCTAAAGTTCTTGAAATCCTTTGCATCTGGTTTCTTAGGGACTAGGACAATAAAAGCGTTATTAATCTCTTTAAGAAGCTTGTCGATTACGAAAAACTCATTGGCGTTTGCTTTAAGAAGGTCATCAACACAAATGTCCCGAGAACTTATGAAAACAAATTGCAGAGAAGCCATCGAGGCCTAGGATATTTATCTTCTTCCAGAGAGAATGCAGCTTAATGAAGTTCAACTAGAGTAGTAGGCTTGGAGAGATTTTTAAATCCTTCAAGAGAAAGGTTAGGGATGGCCTCCAACATGGTGTCGATTACTGGTGCAAGAGCATTGAGAGTTATCAGTTAGTTCATTTTAATTTCTTGAATAAATAAAATCGAAGGTCTGTAAGTTTTTTTAGATCACTGAATGTTCTTTGTTTTCTTTCCCCATTAAGGCCTCTTATGTTCAAAGATACAATATTCATATGAGACATGAGGGGGTGATAATTTCTGGATGGTCTAAGGTGGTGTGTTCCATCCACAATGCTTTTGTCTATTTCCTTCTTCCTTTAATTATGATTTGAAGGTCGAACCTTGGAAGAGTTGGCACTTGTGTTAGCCTACTTCACTTTGAAGATCTAGTGATTCTAGAGGAAGATGCTTCCTAGTTTCCTAGTGATTTCCTTTTGTCAAAGTATAAAAATCTTAGACTCCTTCAAAAGACATGTTCTTTCGAGCCAAAGATGTAGATAGTTTCCTTAGGGTAGGGAATTTGGTATAGTCACTTAGAATTTTTTTTGGTGTGATCTCCCCTTCCTCCTTAGTTGTTCCTAAGTGGTGTCAACTGGTTAACATCAAAAATTCTTCCTTGCATTCTTAAGTGGTAGTTGTTTCTAGTTCTCCCATAGGTTCAAGGTCCTTCACCATCGATGAGTTTAATTTCTCTTAGTTTCTTTATATTTCGTTTGCTCCAAGTTGTCTTTCCTGGAAGGAGATAAATAAGGTGTGTTGCTATTATCCACCTCTTCAGAAGAATTCATATTTGGAAGAGTGGTGGATTATCTATCCTTTTCATAAATATCTTGGAAATAATGTGAGACATTTATCCACGGTATGGATTCTTCCATAATGGGATCGGAGTGGATTACTGATTAGCCATTTCAAAAATGGAAGACAGAGATTTCATTAGGATCTCAAACCTTATCATGATTGTTTTCCTCTGTTGTATAAGCACCATGAAACCCTATTTAGTTTAGTGAGATGGTAAGAGATTCACTTCTCTCATCTAATTGTAAAATTAGTTCCACCGGTTTGTCCTCAAAGACCTCCTTCGTGATTTTCATCTTAGGCTAAGGATTTTGGGCCTCAAAGTGCAATCGGACCAAGGGCTTCTTGTAAGGGGTTATGAGTCCCACCTTAAAGTGATTTAAGCCCAAAGAGCACCTTCTCGAGCTAAATTTTCCATTTTCCTTCCTAGATTTATCGGTGATTCAGCCCGAGCTTGCTCCTTTCCTCCGGGGATGATTGTATAAGATGGCTTGGCTTCATTATTTCCCTTTTGAGTGTTGTCTAGTATATGATTTTCCCTCTCTTTCAAGCTAATTCCCATCTGGGTTTTTTCCGAAGGTATTTTCTTTGTGATGTGACCCAACTTGTGGCACTTGGAGTAACATCAGAAAGTGGTGATCCATCTCAATAGAAACACATAATATAGTCTATGCTGAAGCCTAGATTTATTCCTCATAGAGCCATCTGGTTCAATGGGAGAGTGATAGATCTAGAATTGTTGACAAGGATCTCTTCATCCCAGAATTGAAGAGGGAGGGAAGGAGACTACACCAAAGAGGGATAGTGTGGATATTCTTAGTCTCTAAGTTAAAGGAAGAACACCATATTTTAATAAAAATCCCCATGTTCCCCTATGCACGGGGTCTCCTAAGCCCCGAACCGCACTTAGATCTTCATGAAGATTGAACTTAAATAAAAAAATTCATTTTCCATGGAGGAAATGTTCAAATCTGCTAATGGTTTCCATTTCCTGGAAGCCCATTTTCTAACATTGTCTATGTTTGGTTTAAGCCAAGAGACTTACCCACAAGTGCCATTTGAATTTTTGAATCAACATCAGTAAGCTTGTATGCAGTATTTGGTGACATGGTGATTCCATTTTTTTCCTTGGAACTAGCAAAAGAAGATGTGACAAGGGGCATCCTGGGTTAAAGGGGTCCACATGTTTTTGTGATATTTTTAAAAATCTCCGCCCACTTGCTCGAGCGTAGTCAAGTCGATAGTCTTCGAGGCCAAGAGATCACGAGATCTTTCAATGCTTCTTGAGCACTGCTACTTGGTAGCCTAGTCATAGTATTGTAATAGACCTTAGTGAGTCCTACTAGTCGAGTTACAACAAAAATTCAAATTTCTTTTCGTTAGAGCAGCAGAGACGAAACATTCCATTTCATAGTGTTAGAACATAATATTAAGTGTTAGTATAAACCTTAGTTTATAATTAAATAATTCAAAATATTTATATTCTTAATTATTTAATATAAACTATGAGTTTATGGTTAATTGGTTTTTAATTAAATTAATTTATTTAAATCAGTATGCTTTGTAAAAATTCACATCCTATCACTTAATTTATATATGACCCACATGGTCAAATGATTTATGAATCATTGTAATAATTCATGTGTGGTGAATTACCATTCGAGAGAGGAGTGAGGAGTTAGAGTTACTTTGGACTGTGTAATTTGTTTATTAGTTAATGGAATATCTCTACTGTAGTGGTTTTGTACCCCTGGGGCTTGTTCCATGTTATATCTATGTTCACAAAGTGTTATTTAATTTATTTACATAGTTTAGATGTTAGTATTAATGTTTGGTGTAATATATTATTTTAATATGGTTAATTAATTCCTCGGTCCTAACGTGGTAACAAAGTTGAGTTCTCATGTTTTTAATTAATTAACCAATTAGATGTGTAAGTTTGTTATCCGGGTGGTTTTAAATTGTATTTTAAATATCCCCCTCCTTCCCTCGGGGCATTTACACACAGGTCAAAAACATTTCAACCCATCCAAATGTTTTTACGTATGTTGAAATCTATCGAAAGGAAAGCTTGCTCAAGACCTGCAAATAAAGGTAAGGGTGAATGTTATTTGAAATATTTCATTATTTGTCTAAATTTTCTATAGTGTGTAGGTGAAAGTAAAAAAACCGGGGTTAAAAACAAAGACACAAGAGAGACAACTCTCCATGAATGTAGGAAATTCATTTTTCCTATTGGCTCAAATTTATTTTTTACCCCTCAGTGTGTTGGGCCCCTAAATTTTTGACTAAGTAAAAAGGCACATAGGCACGCAAGGTCCCAGTTAAGGAAAGGCACACAAGGAAAAAGTGTGCAAAGAAGGGTTTAAGGAATCTCGGGTGTGCGCGACACGCGCAAACATAACCAAGGGTTCGAGTCTTAGTAAAAATGTTCGTTCGGGGTAGAACACATGAAAAGCATGACCTAACTGTGCATGGATAAGGTGCCAACCTACTAACAAGTTGGTACTAAGGAGCATGCATGCGGTAGAAGCTTCTAGAAGCACATCATGGTATAAAGTGGAAATCTCAGGCCTGGAGGAGCATGCTCGCATGGAGGACCACATTTAGACACTTGGCATCGGATCTGAGGGCACTGGAGGATGAGTTGGTAGCCCAGAGAGGCTATAAATACAAGCACCTATAGAGTAAACAAGAGAGAACTAGAGAATGGGTGGAGCTCTGTAGAAATACTGCAAGAACTCTGTTAGTGGGTAATTGCATTTGGGAAAGGATGTATTGGGCATGGGGATTGTAATTTTTCTTTTTGTTAGCCTAGCTACATTAGTCCAGTTATAATGCATGACTATGGTCTGCTTCTTTGTGACATTCTGTAAATGGCTCCATGGATGTAATGAGGTTACCAGTTTATATATATGAATATCAATGGTTCTGATACATACATCTTTTTCATAGGTTCTCTTTCATTTATGTTTATGCTAGGTATGGATGTTTGTATACTTCTTTCTATTATGATACAAGTCATATAGTCTGTGAAGTACTATCTATCTGGAATGGCTACAAGGATCTAGAGGCCGTTTTGAGCTCTATGGTTCTTGTATGTCATAAATCCTCTTTAAATCTCTTAGACACAAATCATAGATGATGTTTCCCACTTAACTCACATAAAAGAGAGACTCGGTACCCGCACATGCCTCAAGTGAGCACCCAAAGCATCCATTGGGTTATAGGTAAATCGCGAATGGGGTTCCTTTCTTTTGTGATAAGGGTAAAAATGACTACACAGTGTCCTGGTGTGACCCCTGGTATTTTTTATTTATTAATTTTTCAATTACATTATTTAAAATCAATTTTAATATATGTCTAAGGGACCCCTTTAATAGTAAGGTTTGAATTAAAATCAATAGACTATAGTTTATTCTTTTCTAAATGTTTAAATTTAAATCCTAAAAAGTATAGAATTAAAACTATAATTAAAACTATATTTTAACCTTAAAATATAACTATAACCTAATACTATATGCGGCCCACTTTTCCACATCTCGGAGAGTGCCACATGGAAGACTATGAATATTCCTCACACCCTCCAATCAACTTGCGCCACATGGCCTCCTTGTCCCCTTGTGGGCCGACCATCCTAGTTCCTCCTGAGAGTTCCTTCCTCCTTCATTGTGTTGTCGACTTAGTCTAGTTAGCCGCGACTATTATTTCTTACTCGGACATTAGTCACACATTGGTGGGGTAGTTTTTTTTAAAGGATTTAAAATCCTTGAAAGAAATTATGGATGGTGTGACTTTGGTTAAACCACTGCTTTTTTTATTTTTAGCCCATAGGGTTGGACCTTCACTCACCATGGTGACTTTGAAAATTGTTGAGAGTTGTCATTGCAAATAATAATGAAGTGTTGGATGTTGTACATGTTGATAGTGACATGTAATATATAACAATTGGAATATTATATAAGCTCGGTTCTCAAGCTTTAATATGTTGACTCAACTTGCCAAGTTAGTAAACCCAACTCTAAATTTGAGCTAAACTAGTTGTTATATCGCTTCAATAGGAGTTATGCTTCAAAAAAATTATGTATGCATAGTATATTTTTTTCATTTTTTCAATCACTTTTTTAAAAAAATTATCTTATAGTGAATTTTTTGCCAAAAAACATCTTTTATATTAGATTCTTTTAATAATTTCAAAATAAGTAAATACAATTTTTTTATGACACAATGACAAAGTCGTTGTTTTCATGTAAAACTAAAAAAATCACTTACATTTCAATGAATCAGAATTATTATCAAACTAATATATTGTATATCTAGAGTACTTGTTTGAAAAGTCTATTTTTGACGTGAATCCATCGAAATATGACTGACGTGGTTTGAACAATGACAAGGGGAATTTTAAACCACTATTACTATTAAATTTTGTTGTTCTCATTTGTTAAAATTGTTTAAGTGAAAATGGGATCTAATCATTTTACGATTGACAAATCATAGATGTTGAATGGAACTAATTACAACATTTGGAAGATAAGAATAAATGCGAGAATTCATGACATGTAAGCTTTGGGCGGTTGTGAATGCTACGGAGAATGCTTCGACTAGTAGACAAGTGATAATGCACAATGTTTTTGTATATCAATAGAAGGTGCATGAAGCAATGTCTATTATATTGCAAAGTGTTCAAGATTATCTTCTCCTTCACGTCATGAATCAAGAAAGTGCGAGTGAGGCTTGGGACGCAACTAGAATCAATGCATGAAGGTATGCAATTATCAAAAACTATAAAATTGATTTTAGAATTGATGACAATTCCCATAAAAGGAGATGAAAGGTAACTAATTTTTTAGCAAAAATTAAAAATATTAAATCTCAATTGGATGGGTGTGACTATGATTTTTTATTAGATAAGGTAAGAACACGGATTATGGCTTGAGGGACATTCTGATAGACGCCTCATGAACAAGATCCAAAAGGAAAAAATAAAAACTTGGCCCAAAAAAGGTTAAAAAAACTTAACCTAAACCATAACCATTACAAGATAAAAATTGAAGAGTCCACTAGGAATAAAATGAATAGGCCCAAGCTGAAAAAAATAGATAGGAATCCCTCTTCGAAACTAGAAAAAGTCCCCTAATAGTCTTCCAAAATCTCGAAAATCCTTATATTATTTTTCCTTCAAGTGTTTGGTTGATGTAGTGTGGTGAATATCTTGAACTTTCTATTTAACATCCAAGTTGGCAGTGGTACAAGTACTTCCATCGCCTCCTCCTTGTCGGAGCTATTGAGATACAACTTTAACCTATGGGTTCTTTGCAACCCTATTCCATCTTATCCAATGTCCTTCGTATAGCCATAACCATACTTTTTAATCCTGTAAGATCATTTCTAAAATTATTGTGAATAATGCAGATTCTCTTGGAATCCTCAATACAATTCTTCACACTATCCCCAAATCAGTCACCGCCTCGCCAAAAGAGTCAACATATTTTTCCACGTACTAGACCCGGATGAGTAATCTGTCAAGATCCGTAACCCAATCAGATTCCAACCTATGTTTGCCTTTGGAAGAATCCGCTTTCATGCCAAACATGGTATTCACTACTACTCTACAATCCTTCCTTTTCCGTCGGTGTCGGTCCTCTTCTTCTTACATAACCTAGTCATGCATTCGCCAAGGTGTAGTTGACGTCCGATTCATCCAATGGATATCCATGTCCTTGCCAAGATTGGCCTTCCATATCTGTCGAGAAGAAAATGATAGTGTGGTGTAGGGGGTCTTCACCTCACCTTGCTAGAAATCCTTAACAAACGCCAAAAGAGACATAAGAAGATAAAAAGGTAGACTCATGGCAACATTGTGGTGAAACATATTGAGCATGGAAAAATGATGAGTATAAATTTTCCTATATTTTCCCTCGAGGGTAATATACCTCATAAGATTCAAACAAACAATATTCTAGACGCTTAGGATGCGTGAATGAGCAATACCATTCACCGAAAAGTAAAAATTTCATTACCTGTGAAAAAGGTTTGGATTTCATGATTTCCACATCTTCTATCTTAAAATATATTATATGTTTAGTCCATTCATCTCCATCCCGATGATGAAGAAATTGAGATTTTAGAGACCTATATTTCCATACCATGCATAACCACTTTCCTATTGTCCCAAGCTCGGGCAAAATCCAAGGTGAGAAAAGGATCTCGACCCAGTGAGCCTAGAAATGTAATTTCTAAAACCCCCTTTCTTGAAAATTTTCCATAACGAAGGACTATCCTTCAAATCCTTAGAGGATGAAGGTTCATTGTGAAGTTTTCCACCTCCCATGATATCATAACAAGACATGAAAATGAGAAATGAAAAACAAATAATCGATACAAACAATAAACCTAAAATTAATAGTAATCTTAGTAAATTTGTCACACGTTCAATTAGTATTTCCTTTCATGTTTCCATTGATGACAAGGATCAAATCCAAGCAAGGGAAAAAAGAAACCCTTAAGTTAGTACTTTTCATCATTTATAAGAGATTTAATTTTATTTGGAAGCTTAACGACCTTCGTCCATAGTTTGAAATAATTAAATCTCATTTCCATATTAGCGAAGGAATCTACACATTTATTTCCTCTCTAGGGGTGTGGAGGAGGGCCAAGTTGTCAAAAAGCGTTAAACCCCCTAATATCTTCAATGATTTTTCGGGATCCCAATTATGATTCCTATATATTTTCATAGTGTTTATGATAAGAAGGGAGTCCCCCTTAATCTGGACCCTCTTGAAACCTTTCTCCTTAGCTAAATTAATACCCCATAATGCAACCATGGCATCAACAAAGTTATAATATTGAACACCTAAGGGCACAACATAAGAGAAATTACAATTCCCTTCATGATCCCAAAGAATCCCCCATCTCGCTAAACTTGGGTTACCTTTCGAGGCCCCATCAAAGTTCAGCTTCACCCAATTGACCTCCAGCTTGAACCATTTTATGCAAGGCAACTGCAATTTAATTCAATATAAATTATTTTATTTCATTATTTAATTGAATATACATGAAATATTTAGGAATTTAATTTCAATCTTGAATTCTAAATACCAAACTGAGGAAGACATCCCTAATTTCCAAACTCTCGAGCTCTTATAATCTAGGAAGAGTAAATTATGACTAATTTTGATTCGAAAGAGAATGCCACTTAGGCACTTCTCATTCAGAAATCTAAAAATCCTTCTAGATTTAACAAGAATAAAAAAACTTTAAACCACATACTAAAGAAAAGAAACCTGGAAACTTGAGAGTAAGTTTTGATGGTAAATGTTATAATTGTGGTAAATTTGGTCATAAGAAAGAAGATTGTAGAGTAAAAATAAGACAAATTTCAAAAACCGAGAAAGGAGTAAACTAGATCAAAATGAAAATGAAAAATAAGCGAATAATCATAGATCTAATGAAGTATCTCTATAAACTACATGTAGTATCTCTATAAACTACATCTATCACTACTAATGAAAAGAAAATATTTTCTTTTTTTTTTGTATTAGGAAAAATAAGAGAAAAAGAGAGAATTTGGTTTCATTCATAGTTAAATAACTATAATGTAATATTATTGAAAGATAAATGAACTTGATATCACTATAGCCTAAGTCATACAAAATAATGGCTTATATGTGTTTAAAATTTTTGCTTCGTCTTCTTAATTGATTATTCAAAAATAGAAGTGTTGTTCGATTGTGGCATGAAAGACTAGTTTTTTAGGAGCATGTATGAAATGTCTCAACTTATCCTAGATTCTAATCTACCACCTATCTTTAATGAACTATGTGAAGGGTGCTTACGTGGTCAGCTATCACCAAAAACCCTTCCTCAATCAAATTTTGAAGAAAAACCCACATAAATCAATGGAATGTGTCGTCAATATTGTTAAAGGATTTTTTCCTAGATGGTTTAGTGTATGATGTGATTATTCTTTCATGATTTGGTTAATTTTTCAGATATGTTATCTATTAGTCCAATCAAAATTTTGAAAAGGCTTAGAATAGATAATGATGATATATATAGTATATTTCTATTTTTTAAATAGTATATCATTGTGTAAGTGCACCAAACGGGAGGCCAAAAAGTGGGCACAAAAGAGAATAAGAAAAATGAGTACACATTATGTTTTCTTAGGGCCAATAGTTCACGAACCCAAAACACATACACATTATAATGTGTACATGTTTACAGTGTTATGAAACACGTACATGTTTTGAGCTATATGAAGTTTAAGGGCCTAAAGGAGCCATATTAAAATTTATTTTAGTAAATTTAAGAAGTTAGGGTCACTTGCACCTAATGGAAGTGGTCTTATGGCTCGACAGTTATAATCTAGAAGATAGTTTTTCAAAATCTAATCTGGCCAAGACTTACTCATTTTAAGATTTTCAATAATGACCTACAACTTTTAGGCCATATATATTGAACTCGGTCTTTTTTGGGAAAATGTATAGTAGTTTTGTAGGTTTTTGACCTCGTGGATTGGAGTTTGGCCCTACCACTTCTTGATTTGGTACCAATTTCAAAATTTGGTCCATAATTCACTTTAATGACCACAAATAAGCTCTATAATGTTGTGGACACCAAAATGGGATGACACCCTCTAGGTCCCCTTTTATTACATACCCCTTACCATGACCACTTTCACATTTTTTATTAATCTAATTACCTATATTAGATTAATTATTACCTCACTGAGATCCACCTTACCTTTGGTCGATTCCAAGCCCATTTAATAACCAAGACCGAGTCATCACTCCCCTAACCAACTAAGACTCCTAAACCTAATATTAATTGCACAACTACCTCTCCCACAAATTTCTCGTGTGATGTAATTACAATCAAGACTCATAACCCATAACCATTCTTGAATCACACCAAAAATGGAGAGAAAAGGTTATTTTAGCAAATAAGACTATTTCTCCCTAGTCGACACGGTTATTCCTTGGCTGACACCGGTAAAGGAACCGTCGTTGGTTCCTTTAAATAAGAATTTTTAACTCTTTTCCTGGGTTCTTCTTTTGGTTGGCATTCTTTGATCTGGCATCTTGGGAATTCAATCGACACCCTGACGATCAACTAAGCACCAAAGCACCAAAATCTCCACCAACAACCAATCTACAGCTTTATAGGCTTGAACCATTCGCACAAAGAAGCATTCAATCCTCATTGTCGTAGTTTTGGATCTCGGTTTGTCTCTCCTACGTACACCCACCAACCACCATCTTCTACAAATATTTGAATCTCGATAAGTATTCTTAACCAGTTATTGATTTCATTAGCTTTTGTTTTAAATCATTATCTTTTTCTAAGTGCCTCCTCACTCTCCCGAGACACCTTCCCTAGCCCTTTCACCTAATGCCTTACAAACTCAAACCACTCTCTCCTTTTAACCACCCCTTATACCCCTACTGAGTCTTCACCTAAATTCATACACCCTACCAAAGACCTCCCAATACTATGTGCAATCACAGATATCCCAAATCAACCTCCTTTCTACCTTTAATACTCAATTGACCTTACGGTGATGATTGGCCACCCAACCGTTCCCAACTATAACCATTGACCAAAATCATTTCCCTAACCAACATCGGTTCCTAATCGACATTGGTCTTTGTGTCTAACATTTTCCTCGGACTAGCAAGTTGATTCCCCTACCCAAAATTCTGCGAAACCTCCCAAGACTTCACTCGGACCTTATTTATGCCCTATGTCATACCTATAGACCCTAATGTTGACCATTCTCCTAGATTTAAAATTATATTCCTCATTTAGCTTATATTTATACTATTGTGTTGCGTGAGATACCCAAATCATATAACTACCATAGAACTTCCATTTCATGATATTTATTAGTATTAATTTGTATTAAGATGTGGATTGACACCCTTTGAGGAAGCACCCTATTTCACTGGATCTAGATCACGCTAGAAATCCATTGACCTATGCTATTAACTCTATTTTTAGTCTTACTTTTCTTCTCGGGTATTCCTACTAAGAAAAAAGGAGTGCTCTACAATTAAGTTGGTCTTCAACAATGGTGTGCAACCTTTTCATGACCTATAGATATTCCTCATGTACCTTACCTTCACCGTTAAAATCATTTTTTCATATGATACTCCTATGTGGTAAAACATTTTTGCATTCCAGTGCGACCATCATCATTTGTGTGTTCCTTATATTCATTTAGGATTGCATTTTTTATTGTTTCCTTTCTAAAATCTTCACTAAATCTCTCCTTGGTAACATTCTTTCTTATATTTTCTCTAAAAGTCAAATTTTGTTTCGTGTAAAGTAAAACAAATCATTCTTTCTTCTTTCTTGCTTACATTAGTGAAATTAATTCTTTATTCCTATTCACTATTGCTTTAATCTAATCTCAATATTTTGATTTGGGTTTAAAATTGTTGCATTGCATCCTGTGTATTCTTTAATTTAGCTCACATAGTTTGATTAACAATGAAATATAATGGAGGTCATGATAAATTGATGATTGGGTAATTAAGTGTAGTCCACTTTTGTACTCACTTTTAAAAATCACTCAAACAAAAATAGATTTCTTAAACATTCCCAAATATTAGGAAGAAGCTATCAAGGATTTAAGCACTCGTTAATAGTGGGCCTCGACCGGTGTTCTGGCTAGATTGTCATATCAAAGCTTGGACCTCACATACCAAGAGGTATACTGAGGATGCCCCCAAAAAAATTCTTGAAACCATCCATATTTGGCTTCTATGAACCTTATATTTACTCCTTTCTATATATTTAGTCATTCCTAAGGCTTAAGCCTTTAAAACACTAAAATATTATTCCTAGTATAACGTGTTTATTAGATTTTTCTTTTTGGATTTGCAAATGTATTTCTTGTCTTCTACTATTTGAGGTGTGAGATCATTTTTCATCACTTTTATTTCTTTTTTTTTCACATTCAACCATAATAATCGTTAATTCTGGTTCTCTCGAGTATGTTAAATTAGAATTGATATACATAACCTAGTTCTCAACTTTTTTGACCAAAATATTTCTTAGAAATTCAATATTTCTTAATTTTAGATCTAATATTCCCTATCTGTGTCGGTTCAACAACCAACATTAGTTATTATACCTTCTAGCATCGACTTAACAACCGGTATCGGTCTTTGTGTTTGATTTTTGTCAAAAACAACATGAGGCTAATTTCACCTTCCATACATTTTCCAAAAGTTTATCTCGAGTTTATGTCATTTTACGCTGATCCCAGAGTACCTATTTTCCATCCTTCCATATGGTTTAGACTTGCCAAAAGCACGAGCTCTTACTTTCCACATAAGTTGTATACCTTTTCCTTCTAGCCATTCACCACCTTCCATTTCATCTCCAATGGATCCTAATTATTTTGCGATCATAACCATAGGTGATGAGGAATTCAATATATTTATTGATCATAAAACCAATACTTTTGCAACATTACCTTATTACTTCTTCCACCCATGACTCATTAGGTCAACCCATTTATGGAATTTCCACTTCCGTGCCTGCCATTTCTACCATCTCTTTCATATTGGAGAATGCTAATGTGGCCACCCAAACTACTATAGTGTTTCCTAATCCCGTTTTGCAACCACCTACTTCTCACATAACCTCTCGCATCCTTGACATATTCTCTCCCACCGACATATGTAGTACCCATATCCACTTCCCATATTATATCATCATCAATATCTTATGTACCTATTTCTACACAACCATCGATTGTGTTGACCTCTTCCACTCCATTTCTTAATTTGGTGGTCTCTGTTCCCCAAACTATTCCACCCATCACCACGAGGATCTTTACACAAGTCCCTCCCACTTCTACCCTACCTCAAATGCAAACCATCACCTCAATTGCATATTCAGGGTATCTTCCTCCCGTCCACTACTTCCTATATACCTACATGTCAATTCACATGCTTGGCACCAACACATAGTGGTATGCCTTTTACGACTCATTCATCTTATCAATACCCTTATACCACAGGGGATTCCCTCAATAAAACCCCACATCGGATCTCATTAAAATGATAATGGATAAAATCAAGACGCCCGAGGCATCGTTTCTAGGTACGGTAATGTATTAACATATGATGAGATTTGTAATGAACCCATCCATCCCTTTATATCTATTCATCCATATTGTGTAATGGGAGCTACCTAAATTCAACCACTTCAATAGAAAGGAGGACCCACAATAGCACTTGTGTTCATTTAGACATGCTTGTTACCTAATAGGCCATGATGATGCCTTTCTCCTTCATACCTTTCCCATGTCCCCGTTGGGACCCACCTTAGAATGCTACAATGATTTTCCCAATCAATTGATCTTTTCCTTTAATCAATTGGTGTAGAAATTTCTCAATCACTTTTTGATAAAAATTTCTAAATGGGTCTCTATCATAAATTTATATTCTATTCATCAACATCATGATTATTCTATCACTGATTTCATCACACGATGGTGAATCCTAATTAATAAAATTTCGTTCTCTCTATCCTAGCCCAAGCTCATACATTTGTTTATGAGGGCATGTTCCATACACATTTCCTAAACTCTTTAAGATCAAAATTTTCATACATTTGACGAGGATTTTACCATGGATAGGAAGCTTGAGATCCATGTGATCGAAGAGGACAAACTAAAACTACATAACAAAAATGCCAACTTCAAATCAAACGAGCCTTCTTCCAAACCATCCATCACCCATCCTAAGCCAATAGGATCCATTAATGAGATAGTTCTATGAACCATCCCTTCTCATTCAACCAATCAACCTAGACCTCCTTCCAATCTCTTGGTAGTACAAAATTTTAAATATCGGTATGAAAAAAAAAGAGTTACAATCACATTGGTGCACCTTATTCTGTATATTGGAAAAAATGTTGAAGACTGGAGCCATCACTATTTCTCCCATAAAACCACATACTGGTTTTGATCCTTTTCACCCCACACCGGCTTAGTATAAGGAAAATTAATTCTGTAATTACCACCATGTAAAAGTACATAGTGACACAAGTTGCAAAACCTTTAAAAACATTATGCAAGGAATGTTGGCATGTTGGCTATCTTGTCCTTGAAAACCCTAACACACCTACTCATGAAAACTTGGACATTTTTCAGAAAACCTTTTCCTATCCATGCTCCTTCATCAACTCATGCTTTGGCAAGATGTCTAAAGAAGACACTAATGTACATGTGGTTCAGGAAGTCTTCAATACAACATCTGATCCTTTTATCCAATATCCTCCTATAACATATTGAGGAAATATTCACACGAACTCCTCTACCCATAGACGAGCCCGCTTCACTTGTTCCTTTACCCATATAGGATCCCACCTTACCTACTCCTTTACCCATAGAGGAACTCACCTTACCTATTCTTTTACCTCTAGAGGATCCCGCCTCACCTATTCCTTTACCCATAGAGGAACCCACCTTACCTGTTCCTTTACCCATGAAGGAACCCACCTTACTTGTTCTTCTACCCATAGAGGAACCCACCTTATCATCCTCTCTACCTATAGAGGAGTCTACATTACCAAATTTTCCTTCTCCTCAACCCATAAAGGAGCCAATTTTATCTACTCTTCTTGTTAGTGATACCTCTTCGAAGGTCTTCAAATATACCATCACTCTTCTTACCTTACTCTTACCCACCGATTCAAAAGACAAGGCCTTCCCTATCTTGTAGGCCTCGAGATATCTTCAAGGGATTTAAAACCAAGTAGTCATCCTCTTCATCTACTCTAAATCTCTTCTCTCATTTGGTTAACAACTTGGAGTATGTCGATTACACTACCCTCTAGGGACACCTTATAATCCCCATTTCCACACAAATGCAAATGTCCTCCCCGATACCTCGACCATATATTTGAATATCTTCAAAGAGAATAAGGAGAATATTCTTGAACTAGTGGTATTAGCCCCTTATTCATCAACACCCCCTCTAATCAACCCTCCATCTAAAAAAGATACTACCACCTTAGGAGTTTTATCGGTACCAAGTCTTTTACATCCCCTATGAATCTATAATTGTTAAATTCTTCACCACCAATCATAAACTATACTCCAACACCTAAAAGGAAGACTCAACCTCTTAGGCATTGCACCTTGGTATTCCCCACATCTTCTCACTCACCATTAACTCTGTCGTCAATATTGTGCCCACATCCTTCAACATTGGTTAACCTATCCCTTTACTAAGGAAAACCCAAAGTGAAAAAACCAATACCCTTGCCTTAACCTCTCGCTCACCCCACACCTTATTCATTACCTTTACCCTCACTCTTTCCAACACCCATGCTTTTGCCTTGGATTACTCTGATACCTACACCTTGTAAGTCTCCTTCACCCTCGCATGTTATTCATCCGCCTTTACCCAAGAAGATGCAAGATAAACCCAAACCTTCACTACCTACTAATAAATTAGTTACACAAACATGATCTATTACCTCACCTCCCTCACAAAGGTCACCTACCCCTTCACCCAAGAAAACCTTGACATCTCATTGTGATCCTTTGGTAGGATCCTATTCTAACATCCTCACTCAGTTGTTAGAGACATTTTCTATATCACTTCCACATATAAAGCCTTACGATAATCTCAAACCTAAACCAGTAGGGTTTGATGACACAAAAATTTGTGCTTATCATCATTCATTAGGGCATGATGTTGAGATTTGTAAGGCTCTTAAAACCATTATCCTTCATCTTTTTGATTATGATGGTCTCTTCAAACAAGATGATATGTTGGAGGAGGATTCCATTCTTTCTTCGCCGTCTCCACAAAACCTAGCCCCAAACCCGTTCTATAACCTTTACCTTCACATCCACCTAGGGATAAAGGTAATCCTAAACAATCCTCACCTGCCATTACGTTCGCACCTCCCTCCAAGATAACCATCATTGGGCCAAAGACAACCTACTTATTCGAGGTTGCACATCATTCAATGATCAAACAACTTCATGAGTCCCCGTTGAAGATGTCTTTAAATGACTTGATCCAAACCTCATATTCTCATCATCAGGAGCTCATTAAGGTCCTTAAATCCATCGAGGATCCATCCAATGATACTTCACCTTTCGCCACCTTCATTATCCCTCATCGATTGCTTCCATTAATTTCTCTAAATAAAATATTTCTCCTTTACAACCCGATGATCCAGATCCCACTCTTTTCATCTCCACTTATGTTAGTGACATTCATGTTAAACATGTTATGATTGATGGGGGTACTAGTATCAACATCATCTCTTCTCATTCCTATGAAAAAATAGGCATACTAGATAATTTTATATCTATCAACCCCATCATGTTTCAATATTTTAATGATGCCATGACCACTACCCTTGGCACAATTTTCCTCCATATTTGCATGGGTGCTTGAAATATTCTTGAACTCTTATTACTTCCCTTTTCCAAACCCCTCCTAATATTGATAATATTATTCCAAAAAGGGAGGTCGAAGGAAGATAATCCTCACTCATGAGGCTTAAATCGAGTTTTGAGAGAGGTATTTACCCCTCAAGATATCATTCCAAGGATGGTTTTTTCTCATGAGGCGCCATCCCATTTTTGAGATGAGGGCAGAATCATAATTTCAATGTTTTTGATACCTAGACATCTTGATTTTTTATGAGTAAAAACTTTTTCCCAAGCCACCAAATGAATTCTATTCTTTTTTCCATGCTGTCAAAGAAAATTATTTTTAATCCTTTCAATTATTTCTATGCCCGTTGTTGGGATGGAAAAAGAGACATGATGTATATAAGTAGGTTATGAAGTGTGTTTTTAATCAACATGCATTTTCCAAGACTTGAAATAATTGTGTCCTTCCATCCTCGCGAGCTTACTTTGAAATCACAAGAAATGAGTTCTAAACATTCATATAAATTTTTTTAATACTAAGGGGAAGAAAAAGGTAGGTGGAGGGGACAAAGTTGATTTCATTGCCAAGTATTTGTGAAATCTTTAGTTTCCTTTGAAAAAACAAGGAGCTCTATTCAAATTTAATTTGTTGGCTCGAGGATTCTTCATAGATGTTGAGAAGGAGCTTTAAATATTTTTCTTCACCGACTAAGGATAACAACAAAAGGATGGTATCATCTCGTAAACTGCCGATGGGAAACAATAAGCTTGAAGGAGGAGGGTTTGAAGCCTTTGATGTAATTTAGGGAGATAACATGAGTAATAGAAAACTAAGGGAATCAACCATGATGATAAATAAGAGGGGAGAAATATGATTTCCTTTTCTGAGACCTCTTATGCTAGAGAAGAACCCCACTGGAGAGCCATTAACAATAATAGAGAACTTTGGAGAAGAGATACAAGAGCTTATGATTTTTCTAAAATGAGGGGAGAAGCCAAAATTCTCCAAGACCCGATCCAAGAAGGACCAGAGACCCAATCAAAGGCTTTATTCATGTCTAGTTTGACCACCATCCCAACCTTTTTCTCTTCCCCATGGAATGGATAGTCTCATGTAGTAGCAATATACCATCTTGAATAATCCTACCTTTCACAAATCCTCCCTACTATTTAGAAATTAGCTTAGGTAGTAAGGTATGATTCCGGGAGGCCATGTTCTTTGTAAATATCTTATAGATAACATTAACAAGGATTATGGGCCTAAAGTGCTTTAAATCCTTGGCACCTTCTTTCTTGGGGACTAGGACAATAAAAGCATTATTAATCTCTTTAAGAAGCTTTTCAATTTTGAAAAATCATTGGCTGCTTTAAGAAGGTCATCAACACAAATGTCCAAGAACTTATGAAAACAAATTGCAAAGAAGCCATTGGGCCCATGATATTTATTTTTTCCGGAGAGAATGTAGCTTTATGAAGTTCATCCAGAGTAGTAGGCTTGGATAGATTTTTAAATCCTTCAAGAGAAAATTTAGGGATGGCCTCCAACATGGTGTCAGTTAAAGTGCAGGAGCATTAAGAGTTATCAGTTAGTAAATCCTTAAAGAAGGCTAACGCTTCATCTTTGATTCATCCTTATCAAAAGTAGTGCAGCCATCAAGAAGGCATACTTCCGAGATCTTGTTATGAGCTCTATGTTTAAGGGTTGTAATGTGAAAATATTTGGTGTTCCTATCCCCTTATTCCAACCAGAGGGTTCTGGATTTTTTCCTCCAGTATGATTATTCTCTTGCACAAAGAGTTTCAAGATCAAAGAGTAGGTTTTTCTCATGAAATTAGTCATCCTTAATCATACCCTTATCCATCACAATGCTTTCCAAGACCGTGATCTCATCCTTAATTTTTTGTTTTTGAGTGAAGACATTACCAAAAATAGATTTTCTCCAACTTCTTACCTATTTTTTCACATTTTTGTGTTTTGGAATTAATCTGAACTAAGTAGTTCCTTCTACCTCAATTCTCCACCACTCTTTAACTCTCTCTATGATCTATGGATTTTCCAACCACATATTCTCAAATTCTAAGGAGGATTGATTTTTATTTTCCATTTCTAACATGTTGAGAACAATGGGGTTGTGGTCCGAACAAACTCTAGGAAGGTTGAAAGCTTTGAAAAAGTATCCATTCAAGCAGATATGAGATCCCTATCAAGTTCGACTTGTATGTTATTTGCTCGAGACTTATATTAGACCAAGTAAAGGGTTTTCCTTGAATGTCAATGTTAATGAGATTAGAAGTGGTAATGAAGTCAGTAATATCATCCATACCTTCATCTAAATTGTAAGTGTCTCCATTTTTTTCAGCCGGATTGAGAGGAGTATTGAAATCCTCATAATCATCCGAAGATAACTAACAATAATTAGATCCAAATACTTGAAACTCCTTCTACATATGTCTATGACCATAAATGTTATTAGGAGCATAGATATTGGACATGATCCAAGTAGAAGACTGATCACTACTACTAAAGGCAACAACAAGATGGTTAGAAGTGGAAAGAAGAATCTTAATGATTACCTTGCTAGGATCCCAAAAAGTTTCATTTCCTCCAGAGGCACCTTTGGAGTCAACACAAGCCATGTCAACTTTTTTCCAAATCATATTTTTACAATTCTTCAAAGAAGTAGAGTTCATTTTGGTTTCTTGAATGAATAAAATGGAAGGTCTGCAAGTTTTTTTTAGATCACTACGTGTTCTTTGTTTTCTTCCCACATTAAGGCCTCTTATGTTCCAAGAAAAAATCTTCATATGAGACATGAGGGGGTGATAATTTCCGGATGGTCCAAGGTGGACTATGTTCCATCTCGCAATGCTTTTGTCTATTTCCTTCTTCCTCTAATCATTAGGGTCTCATTAGGGTCTCAAATGGAAGAAAGAGATTTCATTAGGTCTCAAACCTTATCCCGATTGTTTTACTCCCTTGTATCAGCACCATGAAACCCTATTTGGTTTAGTGAGACGGTAAGAGATTTACTTCTCTCATCTAATTGTAAAAGTAGTTCCTAGTTTGTCCTCGAGACCTCCTTCGTGATTTTCATCTTAGGATGAGTATTTTGAGCCTCCAAAGGGTCTCAGGACAAGGGGATTATTGTTGGGGGTTATGAGTCCCACATTAAAGTGATTTAAGCCCGAAGAGCACCTTCTCAGAGTTAAATTTTCCATTTTCCCTTCCTAGATTTATCGGTGATTCAGCCTCGAGCTTGCTCCCGTCCCACTGGGGATGGTTGTATAAGATGGCTTGGCTTCATTATTTCCCTTTGAGTGTTGTCAAAGATATGCTTTTCCCTCTCTTTCGAGCTAATTCCCATATGGGGTTTTGCCTAAGGTATTTTTTGTGAAATGGCCAAACTTGTGGCACTTGGAGTAGCGTATTTGAAAATATTCATATTCTATAGCCTACTTCTAGGTACAGGATTAATATTTTAAAAGGATAAAATCAGGAAGCGATGATCCATCTCAGTAGAAACACATAATATAGCATATGTAAGCCTAGATTTATTCCTTGTAGAGCCATCTGGTCTAATGGGAGAGCCGATAGATCTAGCAATGTTGAGAAGGATCTCATCATCCCGAGAGACAAAATTGAAGAGGGAGGGAAGGGAGGCGCACCAAAGAGGGATAGTGTCGATATTCTTATTCTCTAAGTTAAAGGAAGAATACCATATTTTAATAAAAATCCCCATGTTCCCCTATGCACCAGGGGTCTCCTAACTGAACCGCACTTAGATCTTCATGAAGATTGAACTTAAATCAAAAAAATCCATTTTCCATGGAGGAAATGTTCAAATCCACTAATGGTTTCCATTTCCTTGAAGCCCATTTTCTAACATTTTCTATGTTGGGTTTAGGGCAAGAGACTTACCCACAAGCACCTTTTGACTTTTTGAATCACCATTTGTAAGCTTGTGTCCGGTATTTGATCGACAAGTGATTCAATTTTCATCCTTAGAACTAGCAAAAGAAGATGTGATAAGGGGCATCCTGGGGTTGAAGGGGTCCACATGTTTTTCATGATATTTTTTGAAAAACGCGCCCACTTGCCTAACGTAGTCAAGTCCGATAGTCTTCGAGGCCCAAAGATAATGAGATCTTTCAATGCTTCCCGAGCACCACTACCTAAGCAGCCCATCACGGTGTTGTTGTAGACCGCAGTCAAATTCCTACCGGTCGAATTACAACAGAAATTCAATTTTTTTGTCGTTAGAGCAAAGAGACGGCACATTCCATTTCATAGTGTTAGAACATAATATTAAGTATTAGTATAAACCTTATTTTATAATTAATTAATTCAAAATATTTATAGTCTTAATTATTTAATATAAACTATGAGTTTATGGTTAATTGGTTTTTAATTAAATCAATTTATTTAAATCGGGGTGCTTTGTAAAAAGTCACGTCCTGTCACTTAATTTATATATGACCCACAGGGTCAAATGATTTACAAATCATTGTAATAATTCACGTGTGGTGAATTACCATGGGAGAGAAGTGAGGAGTTGAAGTTATTGGACTGTGTAATTTGTTTCTTAGTTAATGGAATCTCTCTTTGTCGTGGTTTTTTACCCCTCGGGGGTTTTTCCATGTTATATATGTGTTCACAAAGTGTTATTTAATTTATTTGCATAATTTAGATGTTAGTATTAATGTTTGGTGTAATATATTATTTTAATATGGTTAATTAATACCTCGGTCCTAACGTGGTAACAAAGTTGAGTTCTCATGTTTTTAATTAATTAACCAATTAGATGTGTCATTTGTTATGTGGGTGGTTATAAATTATATTTTAAATATCTCCTCCTTCCTGGGTATTTACACACAAAGTCAAAAATATTTCAAATGTTTTTACGTATGGTGAAATCTATCGAAAGGAAAGCTTGCTTGGGATCTGCAAATAAAGGTAAGGGTGAATTTTATTTGAAATATTTTATTATTTGTCTATATTTTCTTTAGTGTGTGTAGGTGAAAATACAAAAACAAGGTTAAAAACAAAGACACAAGAGAAACAACACTCCATGAATGTAGGATATTCATTTTTCCTATTGGCTCAATTTTATTTTCTTCCCCAGGTGTGTTGGGCCCCTAAAATATTGACTAAGTATAAAAGGAACGTAGGCACATAAGGTCCCGAGTTAATTAAAGGCACATAAGGAAAAAGCATGCGAGAGAAGGGTTTAAAGAAGCCGTGTGCACGCAATGCGTGCGAGACAAAACCAAGGGTTTGGGACTTAGTCAAATTGGGCATTGGGGTAGAACAAATGAAAAGCATTACCGGATAGCACGTGCATAAGGTGCCATCTTGGTGACAGATTGGCCTGTGAAGGAGCATGTTTGCATGTAGAAGCTTCTAGAAAAAAATCATGGTATAAAGTGGAAAGATTAGGCACGGAGGAGCATGCTCGTAGGGAGGACCACATTCATACACTTAGCATTGGATGCGAGGGCGCTTGGAGGATGAGTTGGCAACCCAAAGAGGCTATAAATACAAGCGCCCGTAGAGTAAACAGGAGAGAACTAGAGAATGGGTGGAGCTGCAAAAATACCGCAAGAAATCTAAGTAGTAGGTAATTACATTTTGGAAAGGATGTATTGGGCATGGGGATTGTAATTTTTCTTTTTGTTAGCCTAGCTAAATTAGTCCAGTTATAATGCATGACTGCGGTCTTCTTCTCTGTGACATTCTGTAAATGGCTCCATGGATGTAATGAGGTTAGAAATTTATATATATGAATATCAATGGTTCTGATACATACATCTTTTTCATAGGTTCTCTTTCATTTATGTTTATGCTAGGTATGGATGTTTGTATACTTCTTTCTGTTATGATACAAGTCATATAGTCTGTGAAGTACTATCTGTCTAGAATGGCTGCAAGGATCTAGAGGCCACTCTGAGCTCTATGGCTCTTGTATGGCATAAATCCTCTTTAAATCTCTTAGACAAAAATCATAGATGGTGTTTCCCACTTAACTCACATAAAATATAGACTTGATACCCTCGCGTGCCTCAGGTCAGCACCCACCATCATTGGGTGATAGGCCGGCATGCATGGGGTTCCTTTCTTTTGTGATAAGGGTAAAAATGACTATACAAAGGTCTCTGGTGTGACCCCTGGTATTTTTATTTATTAATTTTTCAATTATATTATTTAAAATCAATTTTAATATATGTCTAAGGGACCCCTTTAATAGTAAGGTTTGAATTAAAATCAATAGACTATAGTTTATTCTTTTCTAAATGTTTAAATTTAAATCCTAAAAATGATAGAATAAAAACTATTATTTATTACTCCTTCATCATCTTTATGTCGACTTAGTCTAGTTAGCCGCGACTATTATTTATTACTCGGACATTAGTCACACATTAGTGGGGTAGAAGTTTTTAAAGGATTTAAAATGCTTGAAGGAAATTATGGATGGTGTGACTTTGGTTAAACCACTACTTGTTTTATTTTTATCCCATAGGGTTGGTCCTTGACTCACCATGGTGACTTTGAAAATTGTTGAGAGTCAGCCGCATTGCAAATAATAATGAAGTGTTGGATGTTGTACAAGTTTATAGTGACATGTAATATATAACAATTGGAATATTATATAAGCTCGGTTCTCAAGCTTTTATATGTCGACTCAACTTGCCGAGTTAGTAAACCCAACTCAGGTGAGCTAAACTAGTTGTTATATCGCTTCAATAGGAGTTATGCTTCAAAAAAATTATGTATGCATAGTATATTTTTTTCATTTTTTCAATCAATTTTTTTTTAAAAAATTATCTTATAGTGAATTTTTTTGCCAAAAACATCTTTTGTATTAGATTCTTTTTAATAATTTCAAAATAAGTAAATACAATTTTTTTATGACACAACAACAAAGTCGTTGTTTTCATGTAAAACTAAAAAAATCACTTACATTTCAATGAATCAGAATTATTATCAAACTAATATATTGTATATTTAGAATACTTATTTGAAAAGTCTATTTTGACGTGAATCCATCAAAATATGACTAACGTGGTTTGAACAATGAAAAGGGAATTTTAAACCACTATTACTATTAAATTTTTTTGTTCTCGTTAGTTAAAATTGTTTAAGTGAAAATTGGATCTAATATTTTTTACGATTAACAAATCATAGATCTTAAATGGAACTAATTACAACATTTGGAAGATAAGAATAAATGCAGAATTCATGACACGTAAGCTTTGGGCGGTCGTGAATGCTACGGAGAATGCTTTGACTAGCAGACAAGTGACAATGCACAATGTTATTGTATATCAATAGAAGGTGCATGAAGCAATGTCTATTATATTGCGAAGTGTTCAAGATTATCTTCTCCTTCACATCGAGAATCAAGAAAGTGTGAGTGAGGCTTGGACGCAACTAGAATCAATGCATGAAGGTATGCAATTATCAAAAACTATAAAATTGATTTTAGAATTGATGACAATTCCCATAAAGGGAGATGAAAAGGTAATTAATTTTTTAGCAAAAATTAAAAATATTAAATCTTAATTGGATGGGTGTGACTACAATTTTTTATTAGATAAGGTAAGAACATGGATTATGGCTTCAAGGGGCCTTACAATAGATGCCTCGTGAACAAGATCCAAAAGAAAAAAATAGAAACTTGGCTTAAAAAAGGTTAAACAAACTTAACCTAAACCATAACCATTACAAGATACAAAATGAATAGTCCACCAGGAATAAAATGAACAGGCCCAAGCTAAAAAAAATAGAGAGGGAATCCCTCTTAAGAAAAAAGAAAAAGTCCCCTAATAGTCTTCCAAAATCTCAAAAATCCTTATATTATTTTTCCTTCAAGTGTTTGGTTGATCTAGTGTGGTGAATATCTTGAACTTTCTATTTAACATCCAAGTTGGCAGTACAAGTACCTCCATCCTAAATACAATTCTTCACACTATCCCCCAAATTGGTCACCGCCTCGCCAAAAGAGTCAACATATTTTTCCACCCACTGGACCCGGATGAGTAGTTTTGTCAATATCCGGACCCCAATCAGATTTCAACCTACATTTTCCTTTGGAAGAATCCCCTTTCATGCCAAATAAGGTATTCACAACTACTCTACAATCCTTCCCTTTTCCATGAGTTTCGGTCCTTTTATTCTTATGCAACCTAATCATACATTCGGCCAAGGTGTAGTTGACGTATGATTCATCCAAGTTGAGATCCATGTCCTTCGCCAAGATTGGCCTGCCATTTTGTAGAGAAGTAAAAAGATAGTGTGGTGCAAGGGGGTCTCTATCTTAAAATATGTTTAGTCCATTCAGCTCCATCCACGATGATGAAGAAATTGAGATTTTAGAGACCTATATTTCCATACCATGTATAACCACTTTCCTATTTTCCCAAGCTCGGGTGAAATCTAAGGTGAGAAAATGATCTAAACCATTGAGCCTAGAAATGTAATTTCTAAAACTCCCTTTCTTGAAAATTTACCACAATGAATGACTATCCTTCAAAGCCTTATAAGATGAAGGTTCATTGTGAAGTTTTCCACCTCCCATGATATCATAGCTTGACATGAAAATGAGAAATGAAAACCAAATAATCGATACAAACAATAAACTTGAAATTAATAGTAATCTTAGAAAATTTGTCACACATTCCATTAGTCTTTCCTTTCATGTTGCCATTGATGACAAGGATCAAAACCAAGAAAGGGAAAATAAACAACCCTTAAGTTAGTATTTTTCATCATTTATAAGAGATTTAATTTTATTTGGAAGCTTAACCACCTCCGTCCATAGTTTGAAATCATTAAATCTCATTTCCATATTAGCGAAGGAATCTACACATTTATTTCCTCTTCTAGGGGTGTGGAGGAGGACCAAGTTGTCAAAAACGTTATGCAATTCCCTAATATCTTCAATGATGTTTCTGGGATCCCAATTATGATTCCTATATCTTTTCAGAGTGTTTATGATAAGAAGGGATTCCCCTTCAATCTAGACACTCTTGAAACCTTTCTCCTTAGCTAAATTGATACCCCATAATGCAACCATGGCATCAATAAAGTTATAATATTGAACACGTAAGGGTGCAACATAAGAGAAATTATAATTCCTTCATGATCCCAAAGAATCCCCCGATCAATCCGCTAAACTTGGGTTACCTTCTAAGGCCCCATCAAAGTTCAGCTTCACCTAATTGACCTTCGTCTTAAACCGTTTTATGCAAGGCACTGCAATTTAATTCAAGATAAATTATTATATTTCATTATTTAATTGAATATACATGAAATATTTAGGAATTTAATTTCAATCTTGATTTCTAAATACCAAACTAAGGAAGACATCCCATATTTCCAAACTCTTAGTGCTCTTATAATCTAGGAAGAGCAGATTATGACTAATTTTGATTCGAAAGAGAATGCCACTTAGGCACTTCTCATTCATAAATCTAAAAATCCTTCTAGATTTAACAAGAATAAATAACAAAACTTTAAACCACATAGTAAATAAAAGAAACCTGGAAACTTGAGAGTAAGTTTTGATGGTAAATGTTATAATTGTGGTAAATTTGGTCATAAGAAAGAAGATTGTAGAGTAAAAATAAGACAAATTTCAAAAACCAAAAAGGGAGTAAACCAGATCAAAATGAAAATGAAAAATAAGAGAATAATCATAGATCTAATGTAGTATATCTATAAACTACATATATTGCTACTAATGGAAAGAAAATATTTTCTTTTTTGTTTTGTATTGAGAAAAATAAGAGAAAAAGAAAGAATTTGGTTTCATAACTATAATGTAATATTGTTTAAAATAAATGAACTTGATATCACTATAGCCTAAGTCATACAAAATAATGGCTTATATGTGTTTAAAAGTTTTGCTTCGTCTTCTTAATTGATTATTCAAAAATAAAAGTGTTGTTAGATTGTGGCATGAAAGACTAGTATTTTAGGAACATGTATGAAATGTCTTAACTTATCCTAGATTCTAATCGCCACCTATATTTAATGAAGCGTGTGAAGGGTGCTTACGTGGTCAGCTATCACCAAAAACCCTTCCTTAGTCAAATTTTGAAGAAAAACCCACATAAATCAATGGAATGTGTCATCAATATTGTTAAAGGATTTTTTCCTAGATGGTTCAATGTATGATGTGATTATTCTTTCATGATTTGGTTAATTTTTAGATATGTTATCTATTAGTCCAATCAAAACTTTGAAAAGGCTTAGAATAGATAATGAAGATATATATAGTATATTTCTATTTTTTTTAAATAGTATATCGTTGGGTAAGTGCACCAATCTGCGGGGGCCAAAAAGTGTTATGTTTGTGGAGATTGTTTTCATGTTAGAGTGTGGTACACCTTCTATGTGTTATATTCGGGTATTTTACGGTGGTCCCGCTCACCGGTGAGCGTGTCAAGGGGGTTCAGGGGGTGAAGCCCCCTATCAATGGGGTCTTGGGGCGAAGCCCCAAGCAAATTTTCATGGGTGGTTTATTAACCCATGGGTAATGGGTAACCGTTATGGGCTGTTTTTGGGCCCATGGTTTTTCGGTACCCATTGTTTTGATACCCACGGTTTTTGCCCATGTTTTTTATATCCTCGGTTTTGTATCAAACTGCTTAAGTAGTTGTCTATTTATATGGTCTTATGCATATGATAGATAGACAAGCAAATGTATTACAGATGTGCTTTGAATTTGGGTGTGAATTTTGTAGAGTTTGTTGAGCATAGCTCCAAATGGATCTGGGTATTGTATTGAGAGAGTGGAGGCTTGTAATAAAATCTGAGCAAGTGATTCTTGGTGGACGTAGCCCAAATTGGTTGAACCACGTTAAATCTTGTCTCTCTATGTTGTTTTATTTATTCTGCACTTTTATTTGAGATCTATAATATTTTATGTATATTAGTTTCTACTATTACGATTACGTAAGAGATTATTCTCGTATATTTTATCTCTTTTCCTAACAAATAGTTTGATCGAGATCCTGGTTTGGTTTGCTAAAGTGTTGAATCACAGGGAAAGTTTTTAGCTTGAGTGGGAGCTATGGAAGATGATGGAAGATCTAGGGTTGATAAATTCAATGGGTAGAATTTCAGTCTTTGGAAGATGTAGATGGAAGATTACCTTTATCAGAAGGATCTTTATACTCCACTGTCTGAGAAGGTGAACAAACCCTCGAGTATGACAGATGCGGAATGGGATTTGTTGGATCGGAAGGCACTTGGAATGATCTGGTTGTGTCTTGCATCTTCGGTATTATTTAATGTTTCAAAGGAAAAGACTACAAAAGAACTGATGGATGCATTAGGGAAGTTGTATGAAAAATCCTCTACCTCTCATAAGATATTTTTAATGAAAAATTTGTTTAATATGAAGATGTCTCGAGAATGGTTTAGTATAGATCATTTAAATGATTTCAATATGGTTGTGAATATGCTAGCTTCGGTTACAATAGAATTTGATGAAGAAGTGAGGGCTTTATTAATTCTCAGGTGCTCTTTACCTAAAAGATGGAATAGCCTAGTAATGGTGATAAGCAACTCGGTTCAGCTAACTCGAAGTTGAAGTTTGAGGATGTTGTAGGGGTGATTCTAAGTGAGGAAATGTGAAGAAAAAGCTCTGGTGAATCTTCTACTTCAGGGAATGATTTGACAGTGGAAACTAGAGGGAGACAAGAATAGAGGAAACCATGGAAAATCAAAGGATCGTGCAAGGTCAAAATCTAAAAGCAAGATAGTATGTTGGCATTGTGGAAATTCTCGGGCATGTAAAGAAGGATTTGTTGGGAGCTTCGGGATAAGAAGAAACAAGAAAAGAAAACAACGAGGAAAATGTGGCATCGGGTAATGTATGCCAGGATGCTTTGATTCTTTCTTTACATAATATTAATGAATCTTGGGTTTTAGATTCAGGGCTTCTTTTCATGCTACTCCACATAGGCATTATTTTGTTGATTATGTTCAAGGATTTTGGGCATGTTTTCTTGGTGATGATGAGCCTTACAAGATAGTTGGAAAAGGTTACATTGTGTTAAGATGTAGAATGGGAATACATGGCTATTGAAGGATGTTAGACATGTGCCTACATTAAGGAGAAATTTGATATCGGCGAGGCAATTGGGAAGTGATGGTTGTACTGTGATATTTACAATTGACTCTTGGAAGGTCACAAGGGTGCTCTTGTGGTGGCAAGAGGTAAGAAGGTTGGAACCTTGTATTTAACCATTGATAGTACTAACGATTGTAATCTTGTGGATTCAGATGTAGATACAACATTATGGCACTATAGGCTCGGTCATATGAGCCATAGAGCATGGACATCATAAAAAGATTTTTCTGGATATAGAAACAGGTTTGGATTTCTGTGAGAACTGCATATATGGGAAACATAAGCGAGTAAGGTTTCTCAAGGTTGGACCTATGAAGAAAGAGAGTAAGTTAGAGCTGGTACATTTTGATGTGTGGGGCCGGCTCAGGTATCATCTCTTGGGGGTTCAAGTTATTATGTTACTTTTATTGATGATGCAACAAGGAAAGTTTGGGTTTATTGTATTAGAAAAAAATCTGATGTATTTGATACTTTTGTTAAATGGAAATCCTTGGTAGAGAATGAAACAGGCCTTAAGTTAAAATGTCTTAGGTCAGATAATGGAGGGGAGTATTGCAGCAATGAATTTGATGATTATTGTTCTAAGAATGGAATCTATAGGCAAAAGACGGTTCTAGGAACCCCGCAGCAGAATGGGGTGTCAGAAAGGATGAACAAAACAATAATGGAATGTGCTAGGAGCATGAGGATACATGCAGGATTGCCTCTTTATTTTTGGCAGAAGCGGTGAGCACAACTGTGTACTTGATAAACAGAGGACCCTCAAGTGCCTTAGATGGAGGCATACCTGAGGAGGCTTGGTATGGTAAGAAAGTTGATTACTCATTTCTTAGAGTCTTTGGATGTGAGGTGTTTGTTCATATTGACAAGGATGATAGGACCAAGCTAGAGGCTAAATCTAGAAAAATGCACTTTTATTGGTTATGGTGGTGATGACTTTGGATTAAATGTTGGAGTATTAAAGACAAGAAAATCATTCGGTCCGGGGATGTGGTCTTTAGTGAGAAAGTCATGTATAAGCAATAGTTACTGAGGAAAATAATGAAGAATCCAAGAAAGAATAGGCAAAGTGGTAGAGGATCTTACGGATGGGAAAGTGACCCATGAATTAGTTCAGAACCTACTCAACAGAACCCCAAATTCCTACGGTGAGGAGGTCTTCAGGGTAAGAAAAGAACCTGAACATTTTTCTCCTTCTCTTTATTATTTATTATTTGATAGTGGAGAGCCAGAGAGCTCATGCATAGTGTAAGTGAGATGATTTTCTCGGTTGAACTTGGATATTACGAAAGTGTTTTCTATAAAGATCATCAATTACAAAAGGACCGAGGAATGAGAATACGAGAATGAGAAAAAGGCAACATGCGTAATTATAGATAACAGAGTAATTCTTTATGTATGGGTTAAAGTGAATTGAAACAAGATCATTTGTATCATATAAATAAGATGGAATTTAAAGACACAAAGTTCTCAGTAAATAACATCTCCTAGTAACACAAAGTT
This sequence comes from Taxus wallichiana var. yunnanensis, assembly GCA_018340775.1. Lineage (NCBI taxonomy): Eukaryota > Viridiplantae > Streptophyta > Pinopsida > Cupressales > Taxaceae > Taxus > Taxus wallichiana. The sequence goes on from CM031242.1 coordinate 797,683,083, forward strand.
TTTAACATAACACGTATAAATGATCTTCACAAAATTAAATGAAAGCTTGGGGATAAAAGAGATCGAGAGACAAAGAATGAAAAGCCCTTCGTATTGATTTCTTTATGATCTATTTACACTTTCGTAAAATAAGCCAAGTTCTTCCTCCTTCAAAATGGCGTGAGAGGCCATTATATAGCTTACAAATCAGTTACTTTTCAGAACTACTTCTTTTAACTAAAGATTAGTTAAGGATTGCCAATCGCAATACCTCAACTAATTACAATGAATCCGAGAAAAAGAATTAGAAAAGAAGAGAAGAATAAGGAGAAGAAGACAGGTGGTTATGAATGGGAGGGACCCACTGACTTCAAAATTCGCGCCCGAATCTCTTCAATGCCTCGGCTATGTCTCGCCACGAGGGACTCGACGTGTTGGTCAGATCGAGCCCAAAATCCGAGGCACTTCTCCATTTCCTTATCAAACTCGACATGAGTATGATAGTCTTTATTTGCTTCTTCAATGGCAGATCAAGAGAGCAGAGCCATCTCCTTCATTTTCTTTGAAATGGAGCTTTCAATGAATAGATTATCTTTGACAAAAGCTCAATTGAGCTTTGATTTCTGCAGGAAAGAGGCACACCAAGTTTCATCCTCAAGATGACAATGTATGTCTTGAAAGCAGATACAACCAAGTCTTCAAAGCCTCACCCTTCGCTAGCTATTCTTCAGCTCTCCCAAAGCCTCCTCCAAGACTTTGATCTTCATATTGATAGTAATTCGGAGGGCAGAGCCACAAACTAGACTCGGGAAGGAATTACAGAGGGAAGGGATACACGCGCAGGATTTTAGATTGCAAGGGTTCGAGCAAAGGATAGCATGGAAGCAGTGTGAAAAATGCATAGGGGGTTCGCTCATAATATAGCCGTTTAGGAGAGAGAAAGATAATGAATGCGCATTTAATACATACCTACCAATTTGAATAAGCAAGATATTCGGGTAGAGCGGGAAAAATAAGCACGAATGGCACTTGGTTCATTTGGGACATGTGAGACGCGAATGCGTGAAACACGGCTCGGCCGATTCGGGCGAAGTGGGGAAAAGACGCACAAATGCCTTTTGGGACATGCGGGACAAAAGTGCGTGACACGCGACTGGCCGGATCGGCGAAAATGTGACAACAAGTGCCCATTTCAAATTGGGACATTGGAAGTGGACGCGAAGCGTGAAACACGCGGTTCGGGTGATTCGGGCAAAATGGAAAATGACAAATGAACTTTGGGACATTTGGGACAAAAATGTGCCCGAACACGGGACATTTGGGATCGGGTGAAAATGGAACAACTTGTCAAATTGAACTGGGACATTTGGGACATGAAAGCGTGAAGTACGTTCGGTTCGGTGATTCAAAAATGGAACAACTTGCCAAATTGAACTTGGGACATTTGGGACAAGAAATTCCGACGGGCCCGAAAATGGAACAACTTCGGGGAAACCGGCCGATCGGGGAACAGAGCGCCCATTTGAACTTGGGACACGCGGGACAAAAATGTCCGACAGCCCGGAAAAACACACAAAATGACCCAAAAACGTAGATTTTCTCAATTTCTCGACTTTTAACATTGAGTACAACAGAGAAGACACTTAAACTCAAAATTTTAAAATTTTCACTTTCTTAAGAGCAGGGAATTTTGAGTGGACAACAGCTGGCTCCTTCTGGGGATGACTTGGCATAAATTCAAGGAATGGGACAAGGTAAGAACTTAGACAAACTCAGGGAAGTAGACCAGTACCTTATCCATTGGGCCACGGAGTCAAAAAGCAAACCAATACAGAGGACAACACACCAAAACAAAAAGGAAAGAAAAACAAAACGCTGTACAGAATATACAAAGGACTCCCTAATCACCTATGACTTGAACAACTTAAGGTACTACCCACTATAAGGAAGTGGGAGAGGAGAACCATCCATGTAATCAAGATAAAAGGAATTCTTACCAGCAAAGTGTCTGATCTTGAAAGGTCCGAGCCAAAGGGAATCAAACTTGCCATGGCTGCCACGAGGTTCATGCCTTTTATCCCATAACAACACAGTGTCTCCAACTTGGAAATCTCTGAACCTGGCTTTCTTATCAAACAGGACCTTTACCTTCTGCTGGTGAACAGATATCCTATCAGCAACCTCCAATCTGTCCTCATTCAATTTGTGAAGGTACATAATTCTCTTATCCAAAGCATCACTGAAACTAGTATCTTCAATGGCCTTCATTAGATGCAAGGCTGGCAGCTCCACTGTTACTGGCAATTGAGCTTCTACTCCATATACCACTTGAAAAGGAGACATTCCAATAGCTCTCTTTGGTGTAATCCTGTCTGCCCAAAGAGCATCATAGAGCTTTTTGTGCCGCTTTCATGAGACTCATGACTAATTTCCTTATAATAGTCACCAAATTTTTATTAGTGGATTCTCGCTTGCCCATTTCCCGAGGATAGTAATCGAGGAGTGAGCCAAAGAGATGCCATACCCATAGCAAAAATCCATTATCTCTTGGTTGAAGAGAAATTAAGCATTATTCTGTCACAATCTTGTTAGGTACACCATACCTTACCAAGATGTTCTCTTTGATGAAGCCGCACACCACTTCGTAAGTAGTACTTTAACTCGGAATAGCTTCTACCCATTTGGTGAAATAATCCGTGGCAGCTTAATACATGAGTATGACCAGCACTAGAAGCAGGATTAAGTGTTCCAATGAAGTCCAAACCCCACTGTTGAAAAGGTTCTTCAATTACAATTGGCTTAAGAGGCAAAGAGGCCAATTTGGGTCTTCCCACGAAGGTCTGACAAGCCTCACATTTATCAACCCACTGATGCATCTCTCAACAAGGAAGGCCAAGAATATCCTCCACGAAGTATCTTATGAGCAAGTGACCGCATTGATGAATAGTGTCCTCCACATGCCCGATCATGAAAAGCCGAGAGCAACTTTTTCTCGCTGTTCCTTGTCCACACATTTCAAAAATCTTCCATCTAACCCACGTTTCAACAAGGCATTTTCCCACAACACATATCAGACCGACCTTAGTTTAACAAAGCCTCTCTTTTCTTTGGCAAGTTAAATGAGAGGGGCATTCTCCATAGGTGAGAAAATGAGTGATATCAAGCATACCATTCATCAACCGAGCTAAGAAACAGTAATGGTAGGAAGGCCAACTTTATTCTCCAAGAATTCATGCTTAGCTCCTTCAAAGAATGAGCTCACAAAGACCTTTTCCACGAACAAGCTTGGTCGGTTTGATGTCAATATCATATTTGGACCTTAAGAACCCGCCTCCCTCTCTTGGATCCAAATTCTGTTGTGTGAGAATTGACTTAACAGCAGATCTGGAACCAACACCATGGAGTGAGAGTTGAGGATGTAAAACGAAATCGCTTAACAACTTTGACCACCGCAAAAGCATGTTTTTCCATCATGGTGTATTTTAACTCATGATCTTTCGTAATATAGCTCATGAACGCAATTGGGAGTTCATGCTCATTAGAGTCTTCTTGAGTCAAAAAAAAGAAAGCCAAGGTATTATCTCGTGGCATAGCAATAGATAATAAAATCTTTGTTGAAATCAGACAAAGCTAAAACAGAGTTTTAGCAATAGCTCTTTTAATACCTTCAAAGGATTCCTTTCCTTCGTAAGACCAACCAAATTTGTTTCCTTTCATCATTTGGGAAATATTCAAAGTTAACTCGCAAAATCAGGATGAACCTTCTTAAAAATTGATCTTACCAAAGAAAGAGTGCACGCCTTTTTCTGGTGGGAGAGGAATTTGCTGGATAGCTTGAACTCGCTCAGGATCAATCTTAATACCATCTTTGGAGACGATGTGCCCTAATAATTTCCCCTCTGTGACACAAAAGATAGATTTTTTAGGATTCAAAGAAATCCCATGTTCTCTCGTGATCTTAGCAGTAACTGCTCTGTGTGGTCAAAATGATCCGCCCTTGTTTTAGAAAACACTGTCAAGTCATCAAGGTATATGACAATACACTTCCCTTTCAAACTTCCAAAGGCCAGATCCATAGCTCTCTGAAAAGTGGCACCAGCATTAATGAGCCCAAAAGGCATTCTCTTGTAAGCAAAGGTACCCCAAGGAGTAGTGAAAGTTGTTTTGTGTTGATCTGCAGTATCAACCTCTACCTGATTATATCCCGAGAATCCATCAAGCATAGATAACATTTCAGATCCTGTTACTGCTTGCAAGACCTGATCCATCATAGGCAAAGGATAATTATCTTTCAAAGAAGCCTGATTCAGATTCCTGAAATCAACACAGATGGATCTCACCATTTTTCTTCCTAACAGGCACAATATTAGCAATCCATGTTGAATGGTGAATGGGAAAATGATTTTGGCCTTCAACAACTTCGTATTTCCCGAAAGATGGTGTCGCCTATTTTGGGGTCAGATTGCTCTGCTTTTCGCTTAAAAGGCTTAATTCCAGGTTTGAGAGGAATAAAATGCTGCATATCTTTTGGTTTGAAAGCTTTTAAATCTTCATAAGAGTAAGCAAGAACATCCTTATACCTCTTTAAAAGATCAATTGCTTTTTTCCTCTCATCTGCTGTGCAACATTTTCCAATGTTCACGAGCTTAGGATCAGTAGAACTCCCAATATTAATTTTGTCATACTCAACTGATTGTTGAGGTCCAATAGAAGCTCTAGACTTTACATACCTGTCATGTTTATCAAATAGTTCCTCTAAACTCACCAATCCTTTAGGAATCTTGTTTCCTTTGAGATTGATGCATCCATCCTGATCCGTTTCTTCTCCTTGGGTGACTGCTTTGTCAAAGGGCACACTTTCACGAGGCAGGTTGTCACTTCCTTCAAAATACAAATTGCTCAAAATTACCCTTGAGTTCTAAGAAAGAAAGCAAGTGTTGATCATCATTGAAAACTTGCCAGTTATTGGTATTATCAGGTACACTAGGTCGATGGACCATCTCAATGGTGAACTTGTCTTGAGAGAAGTCAGGATGAGGAATCAGTAGTGACCCTGAGACTGCTAGTGAATCAGCCCTGCTGTTCTTCTCCCTAGGTATTGCTTCGATGGAGAAAGCATCAAGAAATTCAATGGAATCCCAAACCTGATTCCGGTAATGTTTCAACCTTCCATTTTTTACCTGGAAAAGGCTTCTAACTTGCTTTACAATCAATTCCGCATCACCACGAGCCAGAAGATTCTTTACACCTTGTTCTTTGGCCACTTGCAGTCCAAGAATGAGAGCCTCATACTCTACTGTATTATTAGTATTTTCGAACTGCAACTTGAATGAAAAAGGATGAAGGCTTCCTTCAGGTGACACCAGTAGGACACCAGCTCCAGAACCAGCTGAGGAACAACTTCCATCAAACTCTAAAATCCAAACACCATTAGGATCTTTAGGTGACACTTTGGGGAGTTGGATTTCATCAGGGGACATAATCATGTAGTTACCATGCCCCATATCCTCATAGAGTATTTGTGCTTTAGGATCATCCATTTTTTGTACAATATACTCAGATTGCTTCTCAGGAAGCAACTTCTTCATTTGTCCATTAACAGGTATGAGTGCATGTGACCAATCCATTTGAATTTCTCCACCCACATCCTTACAGAAGTTCCTACTTAGCAACATCCCGTATGAAGGAGGAATATCTGCTACTAAGATGGTAGCCAAAACTCTCTTCTCGTGAAAAGCAAAGAAAAGCCACTTGTGCATCTTTAATTCTTCCGACTGTGGGCACTTCCTTACTCTCCATAGAGTAACAAGATCCATAAGTGTGTGTGAGGGTCAAGCCTAAGGCATGAGCTACTTTAGCAGCATCACATTGTCTCGAGGCTCCCGAGTCTATGACACACCATCGAGCCTATGGCCAGCTATAAGAAGTGTTACATAAAATGGTTTAATTTTTGTCATTAGGTGAGGTGACAGCTGGCTACTGACTAGGTCAGTGTGTAGAAGAAGGAGTGGGTAAAAGGCCTTTAGAGGTGGTTTAGAATGGGAATTGACAAAGTGAATCATTTTAGCAAAAGCTTTGGGATGGGTTTGATAATACTCACTCTCCGAGATTTGAACCTTAGTCTTTTTCAGTGATCAATAATATCAAAAGACCTGTAATGGACGGGCCATCATCACTTGAGATCCTAGGTTTATCAACTTTAGGGGAAAAAGAAGTAACTTTAATAGCAGGATTGACAGACTCACCTTTGGTGTAGATGAAACGGGATAGAGATCCTCTTTTTGCAATTACAGGATAGTTGTCGGCTGCTCCTTAGATTTCTCGGGGGCCGCGCATCACTTTCTCCTCCGATTTGTCTCGCTCTCTCGAGTCATGACAGTGAATGATTCACTATTCATGTCTGCTACTACTTCATCATAATCATCTCCATCATCAATGCCCTCAGTGGTGAAGAAATTAACTCGAGATCCCTCAAGTTCATCTGCTTCATCATCAACTTCTTCCACAAATTCCTCGCAAGCTTCATTATCCTCATCATCATCTCGGTTCCTCAACTTCACAAAGTCATTGATTGACAGAACTTTAACAGAGGTCCTTCAAGCGCTAATCTTGTTTGAGAAAGTGCAAATGATTTCTCGGGCTGAAAATTCCTCCTGGAACGCTCCGCATAGGAGCATGCTGAGCCAATTGTTTCTTTATGGCAATGAGATCATTCGCAAGTTTTTGAACCAATGGATCAATATTAGGTCCAGGGTGGAAGAGGAGGAAGAAGCAGACTTAGATTTGGAAGGGTCTCTCCTCAACTTCCCTGACATGATTAAATCATCCTCGACACTAACAACAAGAGTTTGATCTTCAGCCAATGTTGTGAGATTAGCCCTTCTTAGCGCATAACTAACTTCAGGCGATTGGGCATTTAGGAAGAAACATTTTTGGATTTGATCAACAAGTCGAGTATTTGGTGGAATTTTATTAATCAACCTGTTGAATCGGGCCACAAATTCTCTCATGGGCTCTTGTGAATCTTTCTTTATCTGAGAGATTTGGGCTAGCAAGGCATGCACATCTTCTGCTGGTTTGAAATGGTTTTCAAACCTAGTTCTCATGGTGTCCCAAACTAGTGATAAGCACCAAACCTAAGGTGATAGAACCAATCAGCAGCATTATCTTGTAAAGTCTCAACGAACAGTCTCATGGAGACGTCTTCATGTTCAACTCCCAGAACTCCACATGCAACTATGAAGGCTGCGATGTGTTCATCAGGATGCACTTTGCCATCGCCTTTGAATTTAGGGAAGTTCTTCCTGCTACCTCTCGGGTAACTCATGCAAAGGCCGAGGAAGAGCAAGGGGCCCGACACGATGACCCAGTGGCAATGGTACCGCCATTCTTGGAAAAATGGCTTGAGAGGAACCGCAACACCAAAGAAGAATCAAAGCTCAAGATTAGGACTAGTCTGGCTCAAGGAATACCACCCGTAGGAATTCTATCTTGAACAGTGGAGTGCTTGTTGAACGAGTCTTTCTATTTCTTGTTGAAGGGAAAGGAAAACCCTGCTGCTCCAAAAGCTGAAACTGAGAATCTTCAATACCAAGGGCCCTTCTCCCTCGAGTAAAACATGGAGTCGCCAGATCAAAGGATGATCAAAAATTACAGAACTGGAATATGATTTTCCCCAGTGGAGTCGCCAAAAACTGTTGGTCGTCAAATAGGACTTTACGAAGAGCAACAGTCAAGGGACAAGAAGTCCCTCCTCTTTAATGGGAGAGGTTCCCTTATTCAGAAACGAACCTATTTACAAATATACAAAACATGATTTTCTAGTTGAACTTGGATATTACGAAAGTGTTTTCTATAAAGATCATCAATTACAAAAGGACTGAGGAATGAGAATACGAGAATGAGCAGAAAGGCAACATGCAGAATTATAGATAACAGAGTAATTCTTTATGTATGGGTTACAGTTGAATTGAAACAAGATCATTTGTATCATATAAATAAGATGGAATTTAAAGACACAAAGTTCAGTAAATAACATCTCGCTAGTAACACAAAGTTTCTTAACATAACATGCATAAATGATCTTCACAAAATTAAATGAAAGCTTGGGGATAAAAGAGAGATCGATAGACAAAGAATGGAAAGCCCTTCGTATTGATTTCTTTATGATCTATTTACACTTTTAAAATAAGCCAAGTTCTTCCTCCTCCTTCAAAATGGCGTGAGAGGCCATTATATAGCTTACAATCAGTTATTTTCAGAACTACTTCTTTTAACTAAAGATTAGTTAAGGATTGCCAATCGCAATACCTCAACTAATTACAATGAATCCGAGAAAAAGAATTAGAAAAGAAGAGAAGAATAAGGAGAAGAAGACAGGTGGTTATGAATGGGAGGGACCCACTGACTTCAAAATTCACTGCCTGAATCTCTTCAATGCCTCGGCTATGTCTCTGCCATGAGGGACTGACGTGTTGGCTGTAGACTGAGCCCAAAATCCGAGGCACTTCTCCATTTCCTTATCAAACTCGACATGAGTATGATAGTCTTTATTTGCTTCTTCAATGGCAGATTGAAGAGAGTAGATCTCCTTCATTTTCTCTTTGGAAATGGAGCTTTCCTGAATAGATTATCTTTGACAAAAGCTCAATTGAGCTTTGATTTCGCAGGGAAAGAGGCACAAAAGTTTCATCCAAAGATGACAAATGTATATCTTTGAAAGCAGATACAACCAGTGTCTTGAAAGCCTCACCCTTCTGCCAGCTATTCTTCAGCTCTCCCAAAGCCTCCTCCAAGACTTTGATCTTCATATTGATAGTAATTCGGAGGGCAGAGCCGCAAACTAGACTCGGGAAGGAATTACAGAGGGAAGGGATACACGCGCAGGATTTTAGATTGCAAGGGTTCGAGCAAAGGATAGCATGGAAGCAAAGGTGAAAATGCATAGGGGTTCGCTCATATATAGCCGATTAGAGAGAGAAAGATAATGAATGCGCATTTAATACATACCTACCAATTTGAATAAGCAAGATATTCAGGTAGAGCGGGAAAAATAAGCACGAATGGCACTTGGTTCATTTGGGACATGTGAGACGCGAATGCGTGAAACACGCGGCTCGGCCGATTCGGGCGAAGCGGGGAAAAGACACACAAATGCCTTTTGGGACATGTGGGACAAAAGTGCGTGAAACACGCGACTCTACCGGATCGGACGAAAATGTGACAACAGCATTTGAAAAACTTGGGACATTTGGGACGTGAAAGCAATGAAGTACGTGGTTTCGGTGATTCGCCGAAATGGAACAACTTGCCAAATTGAACGACATTTGGGACATTTGGGGAAAAGCACAAATTCGGGGACGGCCAAAATGGAAAAACTTGCACAAACTGAACTTGGAAAATGGAACAACTTGTCAAATTGAACTGGGACATTTGGGACGAAAGCGGGACAAAGACGCTTGTCGGGTGATTCGGCCGAAAATGGAACAACTTGCCAAATTGAACTTGGGACATTTGGGACAAGAAATTCCGACGGCCCGAAAAGGAACAACTTCGGGAAACCGCCGATCGGGAACAGAGCGCCTGCTTGAACTTGGGACACGTGGGACAAAAATGTCCGACAGCCCAAAAAACACACAAAATGACCAAAAACGTAGATTTTCTCAATTTCTCGACTTTTAACATTGAGTACAACAGAGAAGACACTAGGCAAGGTTATATTAGATGTCATTTTGACCATTGCGTGTATACAAAAAAAATTTGAGGATGGAAGTTATATTATCCTATGTTTGTTTGTTGATGACATGTTGGTTGCAGTAAAAACATGTAGGAAATAAAAGCACTCAAGAAATAGCTAAGTGAATCCTTTGATATGAAGGATTTGGGGGCAGCCAGAAAAATCCTTGGTATGAGGATAACTCGGGATAGGAAGGAACGAAAGCTAACTTTATCTCAGGAAGAGTACATTAAGAAGGTATTGGATAGGTTTAACATGAAGGATGCTAAACCGGTTGGGACTCTTTTGGCAGTGCCATTTTAAGTTATCAAAGGAGCAAGTGTCCTGAGACATAGTAGGAAAGAAACCAATTGTCAAGGTACCTTACTCATCAGCGGTTGGTAGTTTGATGTATGCTATGGTGTGCACTAGGCCTAATATTACCCATGTAGTGGGAGAATTTGTGAGTAGATTTATGAGTGATCTAGGTAAAGAGCATTGTGCAAGCTTGAGTAAAGTGCATCCTTCGGTATTTGAGAGGGACCATGGGGACAGCTTTGTGCTACGGTGGATTAGACACCACTTTACATGGTTATGTAGATTCGACATGGCTAGAAATTTTGATGTAAAATAGGAGGAGCACGACATGTTATATTTACACTATAGGTGGGACAAAGAGTGAGCTGGATTTCACGAATACGAGAAGTTGGTGGCTTTATCAACCATGGAGGCCGAGTATGTTTCTACCATGAGGCAAGCAAAGAGATGATTTGGTTACAAAAATTACTTGAGGATTTGGGGCATAAGCAGGAGGAATGTAAGCTACATAGTGATAGTCAGAGTGTTATACACCTAGCTAAGAACTCTACTTTCCACTCCAAGATGAAGCATATACAGTTGAGATATCACTTCATTAGACAGCTTTGGAAGAAGATAACTTGAAGTTGGAGAAGATTCATACCACGGTCAAAATCCTACGGACATGATGACCAAGGTGGTCACAAGGAATAAACTAAATCTATGTTCAACATTGGTTGGCCTTCACGGATGACAGTGAAGGGTTGAGAAGCTTGCTCAGTGGAAATCAATCTCCAAGTGGGAGATTGTTATGTTTGTGGAGCCTGTTTTCATGTTAGAGTGTGGTACACCTTCTATGTGTTACATTCAAGTATTTTTATGTCGGTCCCGCTCGCGGTGAGTGGGTCAAGGGGTTCACGAGGTGAATCCCCTCGATCGATGGGGGCTTAGGGGTGAAGCCCTCAAGCAAATTTTCATGGGTGGTTTATTAACCCATGGGTAATGGGTAACCGTTATGGGCTATTTTTGGGCCCATGGTTTTTCGGTACCCATTGTTTTGATACCCATGGTTTTTTCCCATGTTTTTGATACCATGCTTTTTTATCAAACTCGCTTAAGCAGCTTGTCTATTTATATGGTCTTATGCATATGATAGATAGACAAGCAAATGTATTGCAGATGTGCTTTGAATTTGGGTGTGAATTCTGTAGAGTTTGTTGAGCATAGCTCCAAACGGATCTGGGTATTGTATTGAGAGAGTGGAGGCTTGTAATAAAATCTGAGCAAGTGATTCTTGGTGGATGTAGCCCAAATTGGGTGAACCACATTAAATCTTGTCTCTCGTGTTGTGTTATTTATTCTCGCACTTTTATTTGAGATCTATAATATTTTTCGCATATTAGTTTTTCTTGTTGTGATTACTGTAAGGGATTATTCCACATATTTTATCTATTATTTCCTAACAAAGGGGGCATAAAAGAGAATGAGAAAAATGTGTGTGTTATATTTTCTTAGGGCTAGTAGTTCACGAACACAAAATACATACGGTATAATGCATACGTGTTTACGGTGTTATGAAACATGTACGTGTTTTGAGCTATATGAAGTTTAAAAGGTCCTAAAGGAGCCATATTTAAATTTATTTTAGTAAATTTAAGAAGTTAGCCACTCTACACCTAATGGAAGTGGTCTTGTACTTCCCATAGTTATAATCTAGAAGATAGTTTTTTCAAAATCTAATCTGATTAGTACTTACTCATTTTAAGAATTTCAACAATGACGAGAAAACTTTTAGGCCATATATATTTTAGTCGGGCTTTTTTTTTGGAAAACATATAGTAGTTTTGTAGGTTTTTTTGACCTTCTGGATTGGATTTTGGCCCTAACACTACTTGAGTTGGTACCGATTTCGAAATTTGGTTCATAATTCACTTTAGTGACCACGAATAAGCTCTATAATGTTGTGGACACCAAAATTGGGGACGACACCCTCTAGGTCCCCTTTTATTACATACCCCCTTACCATGACCCCTTTAACATTTTTTATTAATTTAATTACCTATATTATATTAATTATTACCTCACACCTCCACCTCACCTTAGACTGATTCCAAGCCCATTTAATAACTAAAACTGAGTCATCACTCCCCTAACCAACTAAGACTCCTTTTGAACCTAATATTAATTGCTAACTACCTCTCCAAAAAATTTCTCATGTGATTTAATGATAATAAAGACTCGTAACCCATAACCATTCTTGAATCATGCCAAAAATGGAGAGAAAAGGTTATTTTTATCAAATAATACTATTTCTCCCTAGTTGACATTTGGTTATTCCTCGGACGACACCAGTAAAGGAACCGTCATTGGTTCCTTTAAATAATCATTTTCAACTCTTTTCTTGGGTTCTTCTTTTTGTTGGCATTCTTTGATCTAGAATCTATGGCATTTAATCGACACCCGATGATCAACTAAGCACGAGCAGCACCAAAATCTCCACCAACAACTAATCTATAGCTTCATAGGCTTGAACCATTCAGACAAAGAAGCATTCAACCTTGATTATCGTAGTGTTGGATCTTAGCTTGTCTCTCCAAAGCACACCCACTAACCACGATCTTTTACCAATATCGAATCTCGATAAGTATTCTTAACCAGGTTATTGATTTCATTAGCTTTGGTTTTAGATCATCTTTATTTTTCTAAGTACCTCCTCACTCTCCGGACACCTCTCGAGCCCATTCACCGACACCATAAAAGCTCGGAACCAATCTCTCATTTTAACCACCCCTTCCACCCATGCAGAGTCTTCACCTAAATTATTATACCCTACCTAAGATCTCCCAATACTCTGTGTAATCACGAGATAGCCCAAATCAACCTCCTTTCTACCTTTAAGACTCATTGACCCTACGGTGACCATCTACACAACCGATTCTGTTATAACTAGTGACCAAAGATCGTTCCCTAACCGACATCGATTCCCTAAGCGATATTGGTCTTTGTGCCTAACATTTTCCCCTCGGACTAGCAAGCTCATTCCTCTACCTAGAACTCTCGAAACCTCCCAAGACTTCACTCGGACCTTATTAATGCCCTATGTCATACCTATAGACCCTAACAACTAACCATTCTCCTAGATTTATAATTATATTCCTCATTTAGATCATAGTTATACTATTGTGTTGCGTGAGATACCCAAATCATATAACTATCGTAGGAATTTCCATTTCATGATATTTATCAGCATTAATTTGTATTAATATGTGGATTGACACCCTCCGAGGAAGCACCTCACTTCTTGGATCTAGCTCACACTAGAAATCCATCGACCTATGCTTTAAACTTTATTTTTAGTCTTACTCTGCTTCTCAGGTAGTCCTACTAAGAAAAAAAGGAGTGTTGTACAATTGACTTGGTCTTCAACAATGGTGTGCAACCTCTTCACGACCTCCGGGTATTCCTCATGTACCTTATCTTCTTTGTTAAAATAATTTTGTCATATGATACTCTTATGTGGTGAAACATTTTTACATGCCCCATGCGACCATCATCATTTGTGTGTTCCTTATATTCATTTAGGATTTCATTTTTTATTGTTTACTTTCTAAAATATTCACTAAATCTCTCTTGGTAACATTCTTTCTTATATTTTCTCTAAAAGTCACATTTCGTTTGGTGTAAAGGAAAACAAATCATTCTTTCTTCTTTCTTTCTTGCATTAGTGAAATTAATTCTTTATTCCTATTCACTATTGCTTTCATCTAATCTCAATATTTTGATCGGGTTTAAAATTATTGCATTGCATCTGTGTATTCTTGAATTTAGCTCACATAGTTTAATTAACAATCAAATATAATGGAGGATATGACTGATTGATGATTGGGTAATTAAGCGTAGTCCAATTTTGTACACACTTTTCAAAATCACTCAAACAAACAACAGATTTCTTAAACATTCCCCAAATCCCAGGAAGAAGCTATCAAGGATTTAAACACCCGTTAATAGTGGGCCTCAACCGGTGTTCGGCCGAATTGTCATATCAAAGCTTGGACCTCACGTACCTCAAAAAAAGGTATACCGAGGATGCCCCCACTAAAACATTCCTGAAACCATCCATAGTTGGCTTCAGGTACCTTGTATTTACTCCTTTCTATATATTTAGTCGACCCTAAGGCTTAAGCCTTAAAAACACTAAAATATTATTCCTAGGATAATGTGTTTGTTAGATTTTTCTTGTTGGATTTGTGAATTTATTTCTTGTCTTCTACTATTTGAGGTGTGAGATCATATTTCATCACTTTTATTTCTTTTTTTCACATTCGGCCATAATAATCGAGTTAATTCTAGTTCTCTGAGTGTGTTAAATTAGAATTGATATACACAACCTAGTTCTCAGATTTTTGACCAAAATCTTTCTTAGAAATTCAAAATTTCTTAATTTTACATCTAATCCTACCTATCGGTGTCAGATTCAACAACCAAAATCGGTTATTATACCCTGTCGAATCGACTTAACAACCGGTATCGGTCTCGTGTTTCTAATTTTTTTGTAAAAAAAAACAAGCTAATTTCACCTTCCATACATTTTCCAAAAGTTTGTCTCGAGTGTATGTCATTTTTATAGAGCCTATAGTACCAATTTTCCATCCTTCTATATGGTTTGGACTCGCAAAATCATGAGCTCTTGTTTTCCACATAAGTTGTATACCTTTTCCTTCTAGCCCTTCACCGCCTTCCATTTCATATCCAATAGATCCTAATTCTTCTCGCGACCATACCCGTAGGTGATGAGGAATTCAATAGATTCCGTGATCATAACACATACTTGGCACCAACACATAGTGGTATGCCTTTTACGACTCATTCATCTTATCAATACCCTTATACCAGGGGATTCCCTCAATAAAACCCCACATCGGATCTCATTAAAATGATAATGGATAAAATGCGAGACACCGAGGCATCGGCTTCTAGGTATGGTAATGTATTAACATATGATGAGATTTGTAATGAACCCATGCATCCCTCTATATCTATTCATCCGTATTCCACGTAATGGGAGCTATCTAAATTCAACCACATCAATAGAAATGAGGACCCACAACAACACTTGTGTTCATTTAGACATGCTTGTTACCTAATATGCCATAATGATGCCTTTCTCCTTTGTACCTTTCCCATGTCCCTGTTAGGACCCACCTTAGAATGGTACAATGATTTTCCCAAGCAATTGATCTTTTACTTTAATCAATTGGTGCAAAATTTCTTGATTACTTTTCGATAAACATTTCTAAATGGGTCTCTATCATAGATTTATATTTTATTCATGAACATCACGATTGTTCTATCACTGATTTCGTCACATGATGGTGAATCCTAATTAATCAACTTTCCTTATGTCTCTCGTAGCCTAAGCTCATATTTTTTTACGAGGGCGTGTTCCATACACATTTCCTAAACTCTTCAAGATCAAATTTTTCATACGTTTGATGAGGAGTTTACCATGGCTAGGAAGCTTGAGATCCACATGCTCAAAGAGGACAAACTAAACCGCATAAAAAAATCCACCTTCAAATAAAATGAGTCTTCTTCTAAAACCATCCAATAACCATCCCAAGCCAATAGGATCCATTAATGTGGTAGTTCTATTATCCATCCCTTCTCATCTAACCAATCAACCTATACCTCCTTCCAATCTCTCGGTAATACAAAATTTTAAATATCGGTATGAGAAAAAGAGTTACAATCCCATTGGGGCACCTTATTCTTTTGTATTGGAAAAGATGTTTAAGAATGGAGCCATCACTATTTCTCCCATAAAACCACATATCTTTGGTTTTGATCCTTTTCACCCCACACTAGCTTGGTATAAGGAAAATGAATTATGTAATTACCACCACATAAAAGGACATAGTGACACAAATTGCAAAACCTTTAAAAACATTGTGCAAGGAATGTTAGATAGTGGTTATCTCGTCCTTGAAAACCCTAACACACCTACTCATGCAAACTTATACGTTTTTAGAAAACCTTTTCCTAACCATGCTCCTTCATCAAATCATGTTGGCAAGATGTCTAAAGAAGAAACTAATGTACATGTGGTTCATGAAGTCTTTAATACAATGTCTGATCCTTTTACTTAATATCCTCCTATAGCATATATTGAGGAAATCTTCACACAAACTCCTCTACCCATATAGGATCCTGGTTCACCTATTACTTTATCCATATAGGATCCCACATTACCTACTCCTTTACCCATGAGGAACTCACCTTACCTATTCGTTTACCTCTGAGGAGCCTCGCCTCACCTATTCCTTTACCCATAGAGGAACCCACCTTACTTGTTCCTTTACCCATGAAGGAACCCACCTTACTTGTTCTTCTAACCAT
Source organism: Taxus wallichiana var. yunnanensis (assembly GCA_018340775.1). Lineage (NCBI taxonomy): Eukaryota > Viridiplantae > Streptophyta > Pinopsida > Cupressales > Taxaceae > Taxus > Taxus wallichiana. Next base: position 797,699,470 of record CM031242.1, read on the forward strand.
AGAGGAACCCAAACTTATCACCCCTCTACCTCTGCCAAGGAGTCTACATTACCAAATTTTCCTTCTCCTCAACCCATAAAGGAGCCAATTTTATCTACTCTTCTTGTTAGTGATACCTCTTTGAAGGTCTTCAAATATACCATCACTCTTCTTACCTTAATCCTATCCATTGAATCGAGAGGATAAGGCCTTACCTATCTCGTAGGCCTCATAACTCTTCATGGGATTTAACACCATGTAGTCATCCTCTTCATCTACTCTAAAACTCTTCTCTCATTTGGTTGACCACTTGGAGTACGCGATTACACTACCCTCACTGGGACACCTTATAATCCCCATTTCCACACAAATGTAAATTTCCTCCTTGATACCTCGACCATATATTTGAATATATTCAAAGAGAATAAGGTTAATATTCTTTAACAGGTGGTATTATCCTCTTATTCATCAACAACCCCTCCACTCAAGCCTCCATCTACTAAAAAAACTACTACCACCTTAGGGTTTTATCGGTACCAAATCTTTAACATACCCTATGAATCTAGAATTGTTAAATTCTTCACCACCAATCAAAAAATATACTCCAACACCTAAAAGGAAGACTCGGCCTCTTAGGACTCGCACCTCGGTATCCCACACATCTTCTCACGCACTCTTTGTTAAACTGTCATCAATATTGTGCCCACATCCTTCAACCTTGGTTAACCTACCCCTTTACCAAGGAAAACCCATATTGTAAAAACTAATACCCTTACCTTCACTCTCGTCGCCCCACACCTTATTCATTACCTTTACCCTCACTCTTTCTAGCACCCATGCTTTTGCCTTGGATTACTCTAATACCTACACCTTGTAAGTCTCCTTCACCCTCGCACATTATTCATCCACCTTTACCCAAGAAGATGCAAGCTAAACCCAAACCTTCACTACCTACCAATAAATTAGTTACAAAAACATGATCTATTACCTCGCCTCCCGACGAATGTCACCTACCCCTTTGCCCAAGAAAACCTTGACATCTCATTGTGATCTTTTTGTAGGTTCCTATTCTAACATCCTCACTCGGTTGTTAGAGACATTTTATATATCACTTCCACATATAAAGCCTTACGATAATCTCAAACCTAAACTAGTAGGGTTTAATGACAAAAACATTTGTACTTATAATCATTCACTAGGGCATGATGTCGAGAGTTGTAAGGCTCTTAAAATCATTATCCTTTAGCTTTGTAATTATGATGGTCTCTTCAAACAAGATGATATGTTGGAGGAGGATTCCATTCTTTCTTCTCCCGTCTCCACACAACCTAGCCCCAAACCCATTCTACAACCTTTACCTTCATATCCACCTAGGGATAAAGGTAAGCCTAAACAATCCTCTTTTCCTCCTCCTATCTTTGAAATTAACATGGTGTGTGTAGCCATTCGGTCACAACACGTGAAATAAAAAGGAAAGGAAAAATTTGGTAACCCTTATAGTTTTCCTTCACCTACCATTATGTTCGCACCTCCCTCCAAGATAACCATCCTTGTGCCAAAGCACAACCTACTTATTCTAGGGTTACACATTGTTCAATGATCAAACAACTTCACCAGTCCCTGTTGAAGATGTCTTTATATGACTTGATCCAAACCTCATATTCTCATCGTCGGGACCTTATTGAGGTCACGAAATCCATCTAGGTTCCATCCAATGACACTTCACCTATCGCCACTCTCATTATCCTTCATCGATTGCTTCCATTAATTTCTCCAACTCGAGATTTCTCCTTTACAACCTGATGATCCTGATCCCACTCTTTTCATCTCCACTTACATTAATGACATTCACGTTAAACATGTTATGATTGATGGGGGTGCTAGCATCAACATCATCTCTTCTCATGCCTACGAATAAATAGGCATACTAGCTAATTGTATATCTAACAACCCTTCATGCTTCAATCTTTTAATGATGCCATGACCACTACCCTTGGCACCATTGTCCTCCACATTTGCGTGGGTCCTTGAACTATTCCCGAACTCTTATAAGTTCTTGAAGGATAGTTCCAATATAACATGTTACTAGGCCATCCTTGGATTCATGCCATGGCTTGTGTACCTTCCACCCTTCACCATTACCTCAAATTTTAATATGAAGTAGAACCGTATACCTTTCAGTAGATCCCTCCCCTTTCAAAACCTGTAATATGAGTTACCATCCAAATGATGTCCTAATCCCAATTAAGGCATCCACCACATCTACCACTTTTTCCACTTCACCTTCCTCATCTAGCCCACCTATTGACCCGCTTATTCCACCCTCCACTTATGCCCCATCTTCTCGGGTTTTAGATAGCTCATCTATATCTTCTACCTAAGTACCAACCAAAGACCCCTTGAGAGGAATTTTTCAATGCCCTCGGTCAAAGAATATCTACTCCTTAGCATTGACATATTCCTTACTCCTTAGGAGTATGGAAAACTACACCAATACCCGTGTTAAAATCATCATATAGGAGAGTTCATACCATATGACCTTCCCCACCTTTGCACCAACATAACCTAGTGGGGCTCAAAACTTCCTCTTATTCTATTGAAGCTACCTTCAAAACTAGACCTTTTTCATCCGAATTCTCCTACCTCACTAAATGCAGCTTCACACTTACTTTTCTTCCCATTGCACTGGAAAGGCATCAAATTTTTCATTACAAACAAGTTCATCACATTGTTGTACCATGTACCCCTAAGAAACACAACAATCCTTGTGGTATTTTATTTCCTAACAATCCTCATCCTAAGAAGGCCCGAATCACCCTCGTAGAAGACAAAAATCCTTCCCCACCTTCCTCACCTATCACGTCACCTTCTCCCACAAATTCTATGGATCTTGAATCCATTCTTTATAAATTGTTTTTTGTGAACACCATTTCCTTGGGACCTCTAACCTATCAATGTGATGGCAATGTTCCCTCTTCTGTTCCTCTTCATTATCCTAACATGTTGGATGATGATATTCCTTCTCTAAATGTCGTTCAATGTCAGGATGATGATTCGATTCTGACTTATTTAGGTGCAAAGGATTCGTATATTTAAAATTCATTACCCTCTGAGACGTAAACCATGTTGAATCAATCTACCATAGAAATCAACATTCACACTCAAAACGACCCACGAATTCTAAAGATAGGCCAATCTTTAGACTCCGCAGAACAAGAATCTTTTACCTATTTTCTTTGTGATCATAACAACACATTTTATTGGTCTTATAGCGATATGATACGTATGGACCCTAATATTGTGCTTCATAATAACGTAAATAACCTAGATGCCAAACCGTGAAATAGAAGTTGCGTAAAATGTATCCTCACATTGCTCTTCTTGTGAAAGAAGAACTCCAGCGCTTCTCTTTGTTTCCTTAATCCTACCTATTGACTATCCATAATGGGTCTCTAACATTTTCCTATCATGAAAGTGGTGATAGACTTTATAGCTACACCGAATTTTGTGACCTTAACCTTGACTTTCCAAAAGATGACTTTCCTCTACCAAACATTGACCAACTAGTTGATGTTACCATTGGCCATGAGATGATATCTCTTAAGGAAAATTTTTCAGGTTATAATCGATATTACTCACTGGAATATCAACACAAAACCGCCCTCATCACCCTTGGAGGACCTTCTCGCTATTATGCCATGCCCTTTGGATTAAAAAAATTTGGTGCCACCTATCAAAGCACGTTATGAATTATATCTTCCATGACATCATGCACGACATATTGGAAGACTATATCGATGAAATTTTGGTAAGTCCAAGCATCACGCCAAACACACGACCATTTTTAAAGTTATCTTTCACCGCCTTATCAATATTGTGTTCACCTTTAACCAAAGAAGTTCATTTTTATAGTTCACTCAGGTAAGCTCGTCGGTTTCATCATCTCTTTATGAGGTATTTAAGCTGATCCCGCTTTAAGATCAAGTCAATTCTCGACATGCCTCCACCTACTAACCTTCAAAATATTCATATCTTGCAAGGAAAATTACAATCCATTTGATGCTTCATCTCTCAAATTTTAGACCGATGCCAACCATTTCACCACCTCTTTAAAAAGGACATTTATTTCTATTGGAATGATGAGTGATACAAAGCCTTCGAAGAATTAAAGAAATACCTTCTTTAGCCTCCCGTTATTATTCCACCTAAAGACGATCAACCTTTTATCTTTAAATTTCTGCTCTTGACCATTCCTTGGGTGTCATGCTCGCTCATCATGATGAGAAGCACAGGGAACAAGTGGTTTATTACATAATTCATACTCTTCTAGACTACGAAACTCGGTACACTCACGCTGAAAATATTTTCTTAGCCCTAGTATTCATGGCCACCAAACTTTACCACTACCTTCTTAATCACAAAATGTTTGTTGTTACTAACACCAAACCTCTTCATTACATATACGCCAAACCTTACCAACACCAACGCACCACTTGCTGTCTCATGATTCTTGTAGACTTCAACTTAGAGTTCATTCATCAAGTCTTTCAAAGGACAAACCATCGCGAGATAAACTTGTAGACGCTCCTCTTCCTAGAATCAATCCTCAAACTTCGATTTTCCGAATAATCTGTCACCACCCTCTTCACTTGATGATATTGTTTATCAAATGAAATTATTATTTGACAATAGATCTAAATGTCACTACGGGAGGTGTTAGGGTCATCCTCATTCCTCTTGATGGTGATCCTATGTCATTATCGTTTAAACTAGACTTGAATGCACAAATAACATATCCGAGTATGAAGCTCTTGTGTTAGGTCTTCAACCGCCATTTCCTAGATGTTAAATCCATTAACATCTTTGGTGACTCTCAACTAGTTGTGAACAAAATAAATGGTTCATACCGGTGTCATAACGATGAGCTTAAATAGTATAAACAACATGTCAACTTAGTTTTGACTAACAAATTCGCAGATACCATGGATTTTCTAACTTCTCAAATACCGGCCTCACCTTCAGACTCAAACTATTTTGTCATAGTACAATGGTTGCAGTCACCTTCTTATATTATCCTCGGCCTTAATTTTGTGGGTAGAATCAATACTGACCAAGAGATGTTTGGTATAAGTAGTTTGTTGACTACCTCTCACTTTCAATCCTACCTCTCGGATCTCACTCGTAATGGACAACGAGCCTTCCTAAAAAGTGTCTCTCATTATGTCATCATGTGAGGTCTTCTCTACAAATGTCTTTGATGATATCCTCTTGTAGTGCCTCACCAATTATGAAATCTCATACACCATCAAAGAAAATCATGACGGGATTTGTGGGGGACATTTTAGTGGCCTCACTATCACAAATCGTATCCTTCAACTCAGATACTAGTAGCCAACCCTTAACTAAGACTTACGTGACTATGTTAAAAATTATGTGAATTGTCAGTAGTATATTAACCTTCATCATGCTCCTAGTCACACCTTATAAGTTGCAGAGACTTTTGGCCCTTTTCTTAGTGGGTTTTGGATCTCATTGAGGAGATTAACCCTAATTCCTCGCAACTTCATCGTTGGATCATCACAGAAATGGAATATTACACTAAATGGGTGGAATCCATCCCTCTCATTTCTACCAAAGCTGAGAAAATAGTCAAATTTATCAACCACCATATCATTTGTTGCTTTGGTGTCCTCATCTCCTCATACATGTCAATGGCAAACAATTCAAAAATAAAACCATACGCCAACCGTGTAACAACTTTGGTATTAAACTTAGTTTCTCTTCACCATATTACCCATAGGAAAATGGTTAAGCCAAATATTTTAACTTAATATCACAAAAATTCTTATGAAATTGGTTGACAACACCGATAAGGATTAGCACACCCACATTCATTTCACCTTATGGGATTATCCTACTAGAATTTGCACCTCTACCGCTGCCACACCTTTCTCTTTGGTCTACAAAGACATAGGCCTTCGTATTCTATAGAATTCCAAATTCCATCTCTCTGCATATCTCTCAAAGATATCCTCTATGATGATGATTTTCACTAAGAATGTTTGGTACAACTTGAGCTCTTGGATGAATGTCATTTAAACATCTAGACCGCCTCCAAATATACCAAAAATGCATTAAGTGTGCCTATGACAAATGTGTTCGAGAAAAATATTCAAGATTGACGATCTTTTCCTGAAGGAAAATCAACATGTAATTAAAATGGAGAAAAGAAAATGAGGAAAGTTTGCTCCTAATTGGATTGGACCTTATATTGTCACCCATACCTATAGATCAGAACTTATAATTTTTCTCTTGAGGGTAAACCCAAAACGGAGCCCCTTAATTCCCTACATCTTGAACATTATATTATTGAATAAATTACTACATCACTTTATGTCTCATATATGCTCATCCCTTGAGTGAACCTATCCTTCCACCTATCTCTTTTAAGGACCAATGACTCAAAATGAATTGTGTGATTAATCATCACCATTCAGCCTTGTCTCAAATATGAGTACCAAGGCTCTACTCATGGCATGATTCTCATGGATACTTTTCATCCTTTTCAAGATGGAATCCCATGGTTGTTTGTTCTTGAAACCCCTTTTTCATAGCTATCCCTTTTAATGTTATGGTTTTGTCTTCATAAAAGAGGCCTATACTCCTTTATAGTCTTGTCCAGACTACAAGTCGAGAATAATAAAAATGTTTTGGGATAACCAAAATTCTACTCCTTGAGTCAAATTTCTTACAAATAAATGATTCTCTCAAATGAGCATCTATATATATCTATTTTTGTTATAAGTAGACTGTTCCCTTGAAGGACAATTATAAACATATAATCAAAAATAAAAGAATAAAAGAAGAAGACTAATATGTATTTGTTAAAACAAAAATTATTTTGGAGCTTCCCACATCGATCGACTTCACGAAGACCTCAAGGAGACACTAATATTCATCCAACATAGACTTCTTGCATCGATTATTCTATGAACACAAAAAGCAAAACCCAAAAGGAAAAAATCAAGAAAAATACAAACTTTTGGTCATGGACTTTCCTATGCTAGTTTTGGGTATCTTGTAGAAGGGGCATGTTGTCCCACAATAAGGTTACACTAAAAAAACCACTCCACCCTACCCTCTTTTATTTTATCCTATCTACTCAAGGGACATGGTACTCATGCGACACTTTGTGATCATGTAAATTATTTTAGCCATAAACCTATCAATCATGAAACTTCTCAAGGGGTTTATGTTCATAAGCCTATTTCATAGAGTTCTTGCTAACTATGGATCATTTTGATTCTTTTCAGTTCCCCTTTGTATACTTGTTTCTTCTTCAACAGGATGAGACCATAGACATCAGATATCTTGGTTCTATTCTTGTCTCACCCACATCTATACCCATCATCTAATTTCCATAATATCAATACATTAGAAATTAAACCAAACCAAAACATCATCAACCATGTCTATATCTAATTTCCATAATATCAATACATTGGAAATTAAACCCAAACCAAACAACAATCATGCCTACATCTAGTTTCCATAATATCAATACATTGGAAATTAAACCCAAACCAAATTATACATCATCAACATGTCTACACATCTAATTTCCACATTATCAATACATTGGAAATTAAACTGAAACACACCATTATCAATCATACCTACATCTAATTTTTATGATAAAAATACAATGGAAATGAAACCAAACACAACAGATATAAATATCATCATCCATATACTAGAAAGTTTGTGTATCAATACAATGTATACACAGATATAAATAAGTCTCTCAAAAACTCTTATATACAACTCACCTCTTCAAAGCACGCACGTTGATATATATAATTCATAAATAAAAAATAAAAAATAATCTCCATCATCTCATCATCGATGGGAGGGCTTGGTGCCTCTGCCACTCTCTCTTGTCCCCTTACCTAGCCTCTCTGTCTCTGTGCCTGTCACCTCTTCCGGCCCTACCCATGAGTACTATGGCCCCTTGATTTATAGATGCGATGGGATCCCTGTGCTAAACTACCAAAACCATGGGTCCATGAGTAAGACCTATGACTACCTCCAACTACCTATTGTGCTCGTAGGTAGCATAAGCGATAATAGGGAGATTACGCTCTACAATATAATCCTCGGAATATCTAGCCTCAACCACAACCTCATTGTATCAGTCCATTGATACCACCTATGGTGGTGGCATCACTCCACTACCTATCTATCCATGTCCCCGAGGCTATAGAACCTGTCCCTATCTCCTCTGTACCTATGGTATTGGCCCTTGTCCCTATCCCTATGGTTATGGACCCTGTCTTAGTACTGTACCTATAATGATGGACCATATCCATGTATCGTGTCCCATCATGTACCCTCGGAGGTGAGTGGCTGCCCGTATCACCAACTTGTTCCTATGTTACCGCCACTTGTGTGTATGTAATGTGGTCACATGTTCTTGTAAAGTAGTAACTCGGGCCCGTAGATCGTAACCTTCCTCATAGCTTGTATCTCTCACTAATAATAGTGGCCAAATCAGTTTTTCCTCGCCAGGTAGTGCTTCTTGTAACTATGTTGTCCACCTGGTAATACCCAAATTGTATACCCAACATCGTCTATCATCTCATCGTTACCTACTCCTCCACTCCTCTTCGGGTGGTGGTGTCGATTGTGGAAGAGGTAATGGCCTCTCCACATCATATCGAAAGACTTATGGGAATGTTTGGCGCACATCCTGTTGTAAGAGAAACTATCATCGACCTGATCTATGTGTATGAGATCATGTTCCTCGCCCTACACCCCTAGATTCATCTCAAACGCTATAGACCCCTCGTAGATTTTCCTCCATGCCTATGAACTCTAGGTAAGTGAGGTATGGCCTCCATAGAATCTCTACAGGTGACAGGAAATCCAATACCCACCGATAGTATGCAATATCCCGTGTCACCCCATCCATGCTCGTTTTCTCTCTATTAAGAACCACTACATGTATCCTTCCCTATATACATCCACGTGTCACCCCTATCATGGTAGACCTAGCGGACGAAGGAACATGATGTGCTCATAAGACCAAAATGTAAAAATAATTACAACAAAGATCGTATCGATGTATCCTCATGTAAGTCCAAAGCTCCTATACAATTTGAACCAAGTAAGCTGGTGCCCATGCAAAATGAACCCTGTCAAAAACCATGTCCTACAAAACCTAAGGCTCATTAAACCTCCCACCCTCTAAGTATAAAGGGGTGAAAAAATGATTCTAACTATCATCAACATTGAAAGAGGGGTCTCCTGAAGATGTGCCACATACATCGCACCATAACTGGTACTTGCACTATGGTATGTCAGCTCTTCCATGGACGACCCAAACACCGTAACAATATGATCTACCACATCTATAAATGATGCCATATAAATTATCTCCCCAATGATCGAAATCCGTAGAATCATGTATACATCCTCTAATGTGATGGTCATCTCTCTCGTCGACAGATGAAAGGTGTTGGTAGCTAGGTCCCATCTATCGATGAGGGATACCATCATATTATGGTCTTATGCAATCCTCCTATACCTCCTCACCATGCCTAGCCCAACTACTTGCATGTGCTCCCACTCCTCATCCGAAATGGTGGGCCTCATCATACTAGAAGGGGTAAAAGTTGGTCCCTCATAGTCATCTATTGCCTAGCCTACATCATCAACACCCACAAAAGTTCATCATTTTCCCTTTTGACTTTCTATTCAAAACTCAACCTTGCCTAATATTTACCATGCCTTACCTAGACCATTCACCTTCACCCAACCTACTTACCAAAATCATATTATTCCATATCCTATGGGAGAAATAAATCGGCCTAAGGCCCCTTTTGCAAGGGCTATGTAGGCAACACTCGAGAAGACATGGGGTCTTTGGGATGTTGGCTTGACCCACTCTATTCCACTATTTTCCCCTTTTCCGATCTTACCTATCTTCCCTCCTGCTAGTTCACCTATTGAATTACCCAACCCGATCCCTCCCAAAATAATCCTATAACATCATCTTATACCCAAACCCTTCCCTAAGACTTCTCTTTTCCACCCTACCAAACCTCACACTCCCTTCGACACTAAAACTCAACATTTTCTTCCTTTGTGTTATTTAATTGCGTAACTAGCATTAGTTCCTTACCGATGTCAATCCCCTTCAATGACCGGATCCAATTAGTCAAACAACACTAAATGATAACTCGACCGATGTCGATTACAATTTCGGCCCCAAGGCCGAACCCCACGTCCCTAATTGTAAAAAACTTCAAAAATACACCCCAAACCCCACCCAAATCACTTCTAACTTGTCCTAAGTTCATTTTCACCACTAATTAATATAATTACACCCATCTATACACTATTTTCACCCCTATTTCAATAAAATTCATAAAAAAAACAAACACAAAACAATCAAATTTGCATTTCCAAAGTACCTATAATTCAATAAAACCAAGATTAAAGCTCCAATCCTACCTCTACTGGCCGGCGCTCCATGCTTTGGGATGATTACAGCTAGAAATGGAGCACCCCCGATCCTTCCCTTTCTTGTGTCATGTCAAAAATCTCCCAACTCTCCGGCCAATCGAGATAGCTACATGTGGGGCCAAGAAATCACCTCCTCTACCCACTTATCTCTCACCAATTCAGTCTCCTAGCACTATTTGTCATCTTCCTCATAAATAACCTCTACAATATTCATTTTCAACCTCAACCACTACTCAAATAAGCATGTTTTGGGTGGAATTTCATTTTTATCTTGTCATTTTTCCAACTGATGCTAGTCGGGTCTTACTCTAGGTGACTGGAATTGGTCACCCTACTGGCATCGGTATCCTCTAAATCGGCATCAGTCACCCTACATATAACCCAATATGCTTCATTTTCCCTAATTTTTCTCTCGATTGCCTTTTTATAGCTATCATAGCCTCTACAACCTCCTACGGGATCACCTAACAATCTTACCTAACAGTGTCACCACCTCACCAATTCCATACGGATACTTAGGGGCATGTTTTCCTTCACCTAGGCCTTACCCATAACCTTGCATATATATACTTCGCCACCCAAACCTTGCCTATATGATAATCAAACTTGCTTACTCACTCTATAGTGTGATAATGATATCTGTGTTGTTTAGCCTACCGACCTTACCTCACCTTATTTCATGATGTTTATCTCAACTAGACCAACCCTTTTGGTGTTTCAAAACACACCTACACCCATTCCTACACCTAGCTTTGTTGTGTTTCAAGGATCACATCCTATACCTTGGATACCTAGACCACATCACCCTTGTTTGGATAAACTATTGACAATTAATGAATTACCTGTTATGTGCTCTTTGAACTTATGTCTTGTTGCATTCTAAGCATGTGTGTATATTTGAATTCCTGCACCTTTCGATCATCCTATTCTCACCATTGCCTATACCTTCACATAACCCCATTTTTCATCACCTACCACCTTATCAAACCCATCACTGATTTTTCCTTCTACTAGAATAATTCCTAGTTTGAGGGGGATAACCTCCACCCAAATCTGGGGCATCCACTTCTTTTTGTTGTCATCTTCACTTATTAGTAGAAGCTAATCAACAAAAAGGGGCAAATGTAGACACCAAAAATTGGGTCAATACCCTCTAGGTCCCCTTTTGTTACATACCCCCTTATCATGACCCGTTTCACATATTTTTATTAATATAATTACCTATATTAGATTAATTATTATCTCACCCTCCACCTCACCTCACCTCTCCACCTCACCTCTCCACCTCACCTTAGACCCATTCCAAGACCATTTAATAACTAATACTGAGTCATCACTCCCCCGTAAGCAAATGAGACTTCTTCTAAACCTAATATTAATTGCCAACTACCTCTCCCACCAATTTACACTGTGATTTAATGAGAATCAAGACTCTTAACCCATAACCATTCTTGAATCATGCCAAAAAAGGAGAAAAAATGATATTTTTAGCAAATAAGACTATTTCTCCCTAACTGGCCCGAGATTATTCCTTGGTCAAGTGCTAGTCAAGGAATTGCCATCAGTTCCTTTATATAAGCATTTTCAACTCTTTTCCCGTGTTCTTCTTTTAGTTGGCATTCCTTGATCGACATCTTGGGCATTCAATCAACACCCGATGATCAACTCGAGCACCGAACACCAAATTCTCCTCTAATAACCAATCTATGGCTTCATATGCTTGAACCATTCACATAGAGAAGCACTCAACCTTCACTTCTACGGACTTGGATCTCAAATCGTCTCTCCTATGCACACCCACCAAGTAACCACCTTCTATCAATCTCTAGATCTATGATAAATATTCTTAACTAGGTTATTAGTTTCATTATCTTTGGTTTTAGATCCTCCATCTTTTCCTAATTACCTCCTCCTCTGTTAGAAATTTTCTATAGCCCATTCACGATGCCCTACCAATCGGAACCACTCTCCCTTTAAACCACCCCTTCTACCCCTATTGAGTCTTCACCTAAAATCCTACATCCTACTTAAGACCTCCCAATACTATGCAATCAAAGATAGACAAAATCAACCTCCTTTATACATCTTGGGCATTCAATACTATGCGCATTCTTTGATCGACATCTTGGGCATTCAATCGACACCCTCATGATCAACTCGAGCACCAGAGCACCAAATTCTCCTCCAATAACCAATATATGGCTTCATATGCTTGAACCATTCACAAAGAGAAGCACTCAACCTTCACTTCTACGGAATGGATCTCGAATGTCTCTCCTATGCACACCCACCAATAACCACCTTCTACCAATCTCTAGATCTATGATAATTATTCTTAACTAGGTTATTAGTTTCATTAGCTTTGGTTTTAGATCCTCCATCTTTTCTTGATTACCTCCTCCCTCTCGTTAGAAATTTTATATAGCCCATTCACGATGCCCTACCAATCGGAACCACTCTCCCCTTTCAATCACCCCTTCTACCCCTATTGAGTCTTCACCTAAAATCCTACACCCTACTTAAGACCTCCCAATACTATGTGCAATCAAAGATAGACCAAATCAACCTCTTTTATACCTTTAAAACCTAATTACCCCTACCGTGATCAATTACCCAACTAATCACAAATATAACCAGTGAATGGCATCGATTCCCTAACCGACATCGGTTTTGTGTATTTTGTTTTCCCTTGGACCAGAAAATTCATTCCTCCACCCAGAAATCTCTAAAACCTCCCAAGACTTCACTCATACCTTATTTATGCCCTTTGTCATACCTATAGACCCTGAAAACTAACCATTCTCCTAGATTTAATCTTATATTCGTCATATAGATTAGATTTATACTATTGTGTTGTGTGAGATACCTAAATCATATAACTACCATAGGAATTTCCATTTCATGATATTTTTCAGCATTAATTTGTATTAAGATGTGGATTGACAACCTTCGAGAGAGCACCCCACTTCCTGAATCTAGCTCACGCTTAGGCAATCCACTTACCTATGTTATTAACTTTATTTTGTGGTCTTACATTTCTTCTCAGGTAATCCTTCCAAGATAAAAAGGAGTGCTCTATAATTGGCTTGGTCTTCAACAACGATGCATAACCTCTTCACGACCTCTAGGTATTCCTCATGTACCTTACATTCACCTTTTAAAAAAAAATTCATACAAGACTCCTATGTGGTGAAATAAATGCTTATCTACTTCTTACTAAAATGAGATCGTCACTTCAGTAGATACAAGATTACTCCCCGAATGGGATTCATGTCCTATGGAAAAAATGAGGTGATTTTTATGTGCCTCCTCCTTAAGGTTTGATCACACTACTAGGTATTGAATGAGTTTTTATGAATAGTACCAAGTGAATTGCATCAAGTGAACTCAGATGATTGCTCATTCTTAGAAATAGAGTGCTCCATATAAAGATCATCCCTTCACCTTTCCTGGCTCTAAAATAATCCTTCCATGGAATAAAATTCAACATTCTCATATGTTTATTTTCTCATATGTATATCGTGGAGATAAACGATGCCTTAATACTTCACACATGATTGTCCTACATACCTTAGTGGTATGAGTAGCTCATTTTAGTTTGTTATTTGAAGAGATTTAGGTACAATGACCGAGTTAGGATATTATGATCATCAATTCACTCCTTCAGCTCCAAATTTCACCTTTAAATATGACGAATCCTTCACAATTCAATTTATTGACCAAGATGAAACCTAGGTGTAAGCATGTTTATGGTACATGGACACATTTTTTCTCAAGTTGCTCCTTATGGAAATGGGTTTCCTCCCAGGATAGGGGATGAATCTGAATGAAATTTGAGTATGAGTTACATATTCTTGATCTCCATACTTCAATGAAACACTGCAAATCACATTTTATGATCAATGAACCTATTCTAAAAATCTTATTCTTCCTGCAACTCAAAATTTAGGTCTTATTTCATTTTGAACTTAGAGGGGAAGCTAAAGAGTTTTACACTACCTAAAGAAATATTTAATCTTTGAATCAATTTTGATTATTCCAACTTATAGAGTATTCTAATATCCTTCCAATTCCTATTTTGTTTCATCCTAAGTCTTTCCATAACTCCTAGAATCATCCAGAGAAGTCAACTTTTACCATTTTAGCTTTCATTCCCTGCACTGAAAACCCAGTCTTAAATAGATTGCTCCTGAATGAGATTTTATTTCCTAATATTTCCTAAATTTACTTAGACATCTTAAATTATATCTAAAATCATCCTAAGATGCTTTATATTTTCTCTAAAAACTTTTGAAGGGTGTTTAATTAGCTATAGAATGGCAAAAATGACCTTTTTAGGCCTTTGCGAAGTAGTCTCTCATCAAAACTAAATGAGTTGATCGATCACCTTAGACACTATTCCCTACACACTGAAACACACTAAATGATCTTATTAGGACTTTCCTTTGGGTGAGGTTTTATGATTTAGTGCTTAGGGTTCAAGGATTAGGACTCAAGGTTTAGGGTTTAGTGAAATTTAAAGGTTTAGGGTTCATGATTTAGGGTTTATGGTTTAGGGTTTATGGCTTAGGGTTGAGGGTTTAAGATTTAGGGTTTAGGGTTTATGGCTCAAGGTTTAGGGTTTAGGTTTCATAGTTTAGGGTTTTGGGTTTAGTGTTTAGTATTTAGGGTTTAGGTTTTAAGGTTTAAGGTTTAGGGTTTAGGGATTCAGTGTTTAGCGTTTAGTGTTTAGTGTTTAGTGTTTAGGCTTTAGGGTTTAGGGATTAATATTTAGTGTTTGGATTTTAGGTTTTAGGGTCAAGGGTTAATGGTTTAGGGTTTAGGGCTTAGGGCTTAGGGTTTAGGGTTTACGGCGCGGGGTTGAGGGTTTAGGGTTTATGGTTTAAGGCTAAGGGTTTATGGTTTAGGATTTAGTGTTTAGGGTTTAGGCTTTTGGGCTTAGGGTTTAGGGTTTAGGGCTAATGGTTTATGGTTTAAAGTTTAAAGTTTACGGTTTAAGGTTCAAGGTTTGAGTTATTGGTTTAGGATTTAGGGTTTAGGTTTAGGGTTAAGGGTTAAGGGTTAAGAGGTTAAGGTTAATGTTTTAGGGTTTATGGTTAGGGTTTTGGGCCTAGGGTTAAGGGTTTCAAGTTCAGGGTTTAGGGTCTAGGGTTGAGGCTTTAGTGTTTTGGGTTTAGGGTTGGTGGTTTAGGATTTAGTATTTAGGGCTTAAGGTTTAGGGTTTATGGTTTAGGGCTCATCATTTAGGGTTTAGGGATTTAGGTATATGGTTTAGGGCTTAAGGTTTAGGGTTTAGGGTTTAGGGTTTAGGGCTTAGGGTTTAAGATTCATGGTTCAAGGTTTATGGATCAGGGTTCAGGGTTCTGTCAACACTAAATTTTTCATCAATTATTTCTATTTCCTTAATGTATATATTAGGAATAGGTTTTTATTAAGTATAATTAGTAGTAGCGTCCAGTAGAAGATAACGATGTTGCCAATAGGGCACCGCTAATAATGTATTGAAAGAACAATCAAAGTACAATAGGAATGTTGTGGTAAAAAGTAAATATTTTTCATAAGTGGTCCGGTAATGTTAAAATGTAAAAGTTAGGGTAAGTAGAGTAGTAGGGTCTACATGATTAGGAATTAGAAATATTATATTTGTAATAAGGAAAAGGAGTGATGTCATAAATATTTTGTGTATTTTATTTGTAAAAAGTCTAAAAAGGTTGAACCCATGTGAAATGATAAGGTTTATCTTATCTTAAAAGATAATCCTAGATGTAAAGATAAGAGTTAAGGTTAAGAATATGATTAGTGGAGGATAATTCTTATCCTATCTTAGAGATATCATGGATAAGCCTGAAATTTCTATAAATAGAGTGGTTACCCCCTCATTTAGTATAGAAGGAAGCACGGTGAGAAATATTGTATGTGAAAGTGTGTTAAGGAAGCCATCATTTAGAAGGTGTGTTAAAGAAGCCATTAAGAGGTGTAATTGTGAAGTTTCTCCCATAGTTATTGTTGGAAGGAAAGTGAAGTTGGTAACTCTTGGAGTACTTCATGGGTGAGATTGTAAAAATTTCATGTTAATAATATAATTTACACTTGTATTTCAATTTTTCATTCCTTTGTTTCATAGTCTATGTTATTCTTGTGTTATATCCATTATTTTTTTTCCAGATTACTACCACCAAACTAAAAGTTGTGCATTAGTAAATAATCATAGCATGAGGAGTTCCCAGTGGAGAATTTTCATAGTTCCAGAGTGGTGATGACATTTTGGTTCCATTTCCAGGACCATTCCTCGTTGGTGGATTTTATAGAGAGATATTCCCACTAGTCATGGTTGATTTTTTTGCTTGAAATACCTTTGGATAGATCATGGAGGTATCAGTAAGCGACATCTGCATTTGGGTTGAAAAGGGTAACCGAAGGTGTCCCCAAAGCATGGAATTATCAACGTAATCCAAGCGGTCGGCCAAGTGTGAAAATGGTACCGCTATAAGAGGAGATGTCGTCGATTTAATGGGAATCCTCAGTAAAATATGTTTGTGAGACAAGGAATCAAGTTAGCCTTGGAATCAGAGGTAAAATATCTAAGAGCAGCAGATCAATGGGATCCTAGAATGCTAATGGGGAATTATCACCAATAGGAAATGGTGTGTCTAAAGGATCCCCCATGGGTAGGAGAAATGGCAGGTGGGTGAGGTATATTATTCATTCGGTGGAGAAGAAAGTGAGGATGATTCTCCCATGGGTTGGAGAATTAATACCATTTATTTTTCGGTAGGTTGCGAGGTAGATGGTGAAATGGCATTGGCATAAATTGTGAAATCCTCTGTGGTTAAAGGGGAGATGAAGGGAACTCCTCTATGGGTGAAGGAGTAGATGAGGTTGGCTCCTCCGTGGATAGAGGAGCTCATGCTAGAATCTCCTTGATAGAGGGGATAGGAGGAAATTGAGGAATGGTTGGTACAACTTCAAAAACAGTATGAACTTCACGAACATTGTTTTCATTGGTTGAATGTTCACCATTTTGATTAGATGATGGTGTATGGTTAGGGAATGAATTCTTAAATATATGCAAGTTTTTTATTTTCTAGTGTGTTCGGTTTTCCAGGATGAGATCTCCATTATCTAACATTTCTTGGACAATTTTTTTGAAGGTTATGCAATTACCATCACTATGGCCTTTGACATGATGATAGTTATAATAATCATGTTCCTTATACCATGCAGGCATAGGACGAGTGGGGTCAAAACCAGTATGTGGTTTTATAGGTGGAAGTGTAATGGTTTCGCCTTAAGAATATTTTCTAAGACTGAATAATAGGGCTCTCCAATTGGAGTGTACTTTCATTTTTCCCGTCTAAATTGAAAAGTTTGAACGGGAGAAATATTGGAGGAGGGGTTTGCTTGGTTAGATGGGTGAGATGGGTCAGCTTTGAGAACTACCGTGTTGGAAGATCCCTTAGATTTTGAATAATTTTGGGGGATTTGAAGATGAAGAGGCATCATTTAATTCAAATGTGGAATTTTTTTGCAATTGAATTTTCTTCTCTTCAATGGCATGAATTTCTAGTTTTAGCGCCATGGTAAATTCTTCATCAAAGGTATGAAAGGTTTATACTTGTAGAGTTAGTGATATGTGCCTTACACAACCTCTAGTGAACAACTCTATAAGATCAATTTGAGGAAAATGGAATGTTAGCTGGTTGATGAGGCTCCGCCAACAAGCGAAAAAATCAGCAATAGACTCGTCGTTGTATTTTCAAGTTGAGTACAAGTCGGTCATAGTGACCTTCTTGATGATATTAATTAAAAAATGGTCCAAGAAGGCTTGAGCCACTTGATTAAATGAGTAAATGGAATGTTGAGGCAAACCACTATACCAGTCTAGCATGGGTCCTGTTAAGGACATGGGAATGTTCATAGGAGTAAATCATCATCATGTGTGATCAGATAAAACCCATGTTTGAAAGACCACAAGTGTTGTTGCAGGTCTTCTTTACTGTCGAATCAAGATTAAATTTGGGCATTTCCCAATGCACAGGGTTTGAGTGAATGGGAATAGATGGATGGATGTGATCATTACATATTTCATCTCGGTTAAGGAGTTGCGAGAGCCAGATACTGATGCTTCTAATGTTTTCATCTTTTCCATCATCATCTTTATAAGGTCGTTAGTGGGTTGTGATGATTGGGCACCCCCTATGGTATAAGGAGGTTAATGATGAGTGTATGATGTGGATGACATCCCAGTATATGGTGGTTCCGAGTATGAGAACTGTGAAGGGGGATAGATGCAGGATAAAGGTATCCGAATAGGTGATAGACAAGATTGGGGGTTGTTGGTGATATGTATAAGTAGGTGGGGTAGTCATAACGAATCTTATGGTAATTGGGGGTAGAGGATCTGTGGGATGGAAAGGATAAGGTTTTGGAATGGGGTATGTGTTTCGACACCATGGGTGGTTGCGATACAACAGTACATATGAGGTAAAGGGTGAAGATGAGGCTATGCTCAAGGCATCTAATGAAGGAATAATTAACACCATGAGTGTGACAAATGCCCTAGGTGTAGTAATTATAGAGGATGTGGGGTCTAGTTGAGACACCACAAGTGGTAAGGTGGATGAAGGTAATGTTGAGCTAGTGGTAGCTGATGTGGAAGTGGGGGCAAGGGTAGGAGGGATAAACATGAACATCCAGTATACCAACTGTCCCGAAGAGTCTCAGGTAGATGAATGGGTGAGATAATATTGTAGGGAAACGTGATTCTAGTCAAGGATTCTTGTGAACTCCTTGTTGCCAATACTAATGGTGATGGGATGAGTTGGATCCATAGGTGACAAGATGGAAGGTAGTGATGGGCTAGGTGGAAGTGGTTGAAGGCTAGTGTGAAACACAAGGGCGTTGGCTTGGTTGTGAGTCAAAACCATATGAATTATAAAAATGGGTAAATGTTTCTTTGAAAATGACAATACGAGAAAAACAACAAAAATGGAGGAGAATAGATTTCGGGAGGTGAAACTGGTTGGTGTTTTAATTAAAAATTAAAACAAAGGAACCGAAAAAATTTAGGTTAAGCTGATGATGGTTAGGGAAACCGATACCGGTTATTGTGGGAAATCAACAGTTTTGCAAATGAGGCAAAATTGATGAAAATGAAATAAAGAAGTTGTATTTGATTGTGATTTTAAAATTTTGGGGGTATGATGATGTCTGAGAACTTTAAAAAGAATAGAAGATGTGATGAATGTTATTTTTGGGTAGAATGACCAAAAAGAAATTGACACCGGTTAGGTAAATCGATGATGGTCGAAAGTAAAGCGATGATCATTGGATCGATGCAGTCTTTGTGAAATTTGAAGAAAAAGCATAAAAATTGATTTCATGAATTAAGTTAGATGGAATATCAACCCAAAAGTCTGAGTATGATAGTATCGGACCTAACACACTCAAAAATAGTCAGAATACACCAACTATGATGGCACAAAGGTGTGAAAGTAAGAAGAAGAAAATGAAGAACACAACCTCACAACTCAAAACACAACTCAAGAAAAATCTAAGAAAAAACAAAATCCTATAAGTGAATTTTATGTTTTTAGTTTATGCTATTTAAGACTGACTTGTGAATTCAGAACAGAGTTTTTGGGTTGGGAAGGTGTCCTATGAAGAGGCAAGTTCTAAGGGTGGTTTCAGGTTATGTTTTGGTTGGGGCGGTCCTTTCTTTGATAATGACTGGTCAGAGAAACTAGTTGGGCACCCACTGTCAATCCTTTGATCGTGTGATAGTTGAAAGTCTCTTCTAGTAAGGTGTTGTTTAAGAAGATGTGTAAATTATATTTGTGCAGTTTGGAAAGAGAGAGAGAAGAGAAAGTGCTTCTATGATTCAATTATGTCAACCATCAGCTAGGCATTACTTCCAGCGTATAGGTTTCCCTCAGTTTTAATGTGAGCTAAGAATGCAAGCACAAAAGTATGAAATGCAAGTATTTTAGAACCCAAAATTGAAATGTGATATTCAATGTAAATAGAGAGTGAATAGGAAAGAGAATGACTTTCACTAATGCGGATGCAAGAAGAAAAATAATGATTCTTTTTAGTCCCGAAATACAAATGTCACTTAGACAAGTAAAAGAAAGAGAAGATTCCCAGGGAGAAGATTTAATGTTAACTTCCTTTTGAAAAGAAACAAACATACAAAATATTTCCCTAAGAATGAATAAATGAAAGGAACCCGGATGGGTCCCACTAGGCATGCCAAAATGTTTCACTAGATTCTTAACAAATTAATAAAACAAATAGAGGTTGATAGGATGAGGAGGAATACCTGTTTTTGATGTCGGTTGAAGGTTGTGCATGCGTTCTGATTTCTGATCCAATGTTGATTGTGAGAGCTCCCTTTTGGCTAGGAGGAACTATCGTCAAAATGCAAAAAAATACCACCATATAGAGTTAAATAAAAAGATGATTGACCGTTTAATAGAAGCTAGATCCAGAAGCATAATACTTCCTAAACAGTTGTCAATCCACTTTATATAACAATATTAATTTTATCCAAAATAAACATGAAATAACAATATTATTGGAATTGAAATGATTAAGGTATCTCGTGAAAAAAGTAAGAAAGGTCTGATCAAAGGTGATTGAGGTAAAAACGGGTCAGGTGATGGGCTGGTATTGGGTTGCATATCTGGTATAGGCTCTTGGTAAGATCTGGTAAAGATTAGGAGTGATTCTGGGCTATTAGGGAATGGGTATGAGCTCATTGGTCGAGGTATGTTGCTAGACATAGTAAAGCTGACATTGGTTGTGTGACCGGCGCGGTTTAGCAGATGATGATCGATGTCGGTTTGGCTAACGGTGTTGGTAGGGGTAGTTAGTAAAATGCTCTTAGAAACTAGTTTTAAAGCTCTCTTTGATTTCTCAGAGGTTGGAAATGGTGAAGGTGAGGTCATAAAATGGCTTTAGTGACTTAGGGATGACTAAGAGAGGGTGAAGATAGGTGAAAGGGATAGATATGGTAAGGTGATAGATTGATGGGAGGAAGGAGGTGTACGGATGTACAGAAAAATAAATTACTGAGAGGAATGATGATCTTACTGAAGAAAATAGAGATAACTAAAGAGATGTTAGGTACTTACTAAAGAATGGGTCTAGAGAGTGCAGGTGATGAAAACAATGATGGCAGAGATTCGAGAGAAGGGACGTCATGTATGTGTCATGGAATTTTGATCCTCCATACTTCTCGGTGTGAATCGTGATCATGAAGAAGATGATGGATGTCGATGGTTGTTGGTAGTTCTCCCGGTGCTTTCCTTTGCCTGAGTGCTTCAAAATTTGAGTGCTCCAATTATCTTTTCATGTGAGATCCTGAATCGAATGACCAACCTCAGAAAAAGGATTTTGGTAATGTATTTAATCTAACCAGAGATGGTTAGGGGACTGACATCATTTGAGGTGTAACCGGTGTTGGTTAAGGTAAGAATATCTAGGTTAGCCAAAAATAGCCTAATTGTTGCTATTTTTGGCGTGGTCTTCAATCTTTGTCTCGAGTCTCAAGTGATAGATCATGAAAGGATGAGTAATATTCCTCTTAGGTTTTTTAATAGGAGTTAAGTATAGGTTTAGACTAAGTCCTAGTTGGTTAGGATAGGCTTAGACTTGGTCTTAGGTCATTAATGGGGTTTGAGTGGGTCATGGAGTGAGGAGGATATGTGAGTTGGCTGGATGAGGTGGTCAAGTGAGGATGTTAATTAAATTAATTAAGGTAATTAATTCAATTAATCATGTGCACTATGGGATATGAATAGGTAAGGTATGGTTAATTTAATTAAAAATGTTTATAAGGGTAGTATGACCTAATTTTTGGTGTCTACAAAATTTTTAATTATCTCTAGAGTTAATATGGAATTGTTGAGATTGAAACCTCTAATAAATAGTGATATAAATAGTGGGTCTATTTTTTCACTATTTTGAATGGAAGAAACCATCTAGTTTAGGTAATTTTATACATATAAGGCAAAGAGAGTACCTTGGGTGAAGTACAAGAAGTGTTAGAAACATCTCCTTAGATAAATTTCATCAAATCGTCTAATTAATTTAGATTTGGTGTTAGATATTCAATCTAAGATATGATATTTGGTATTATTCATGTGGATAATAATGTTTAAAGGAGAAATATAACTATTTATAGATGAAATTTTAGGATTAAAAGTTAGGCAAAAATGAATGTTGGGTATATTTGGATGAAAAAAAATGTATTTGAAAAATAATACCATTGTATGAAGAAGGGAAATGTGTGCTTTTATTAGATATTTAATCTTTATCAAATTGAGTAAAGGAGTGTTCTAGTTGAGGACATATTTTTAGGAGGAATTATTTGGGAAATCTTGACTCCTTGCATTCTATTTATCATCATCCTTACTTTTCTCCACATGCTCATCTTTATTTGTATCTTTGCTTTTATTTTTGAGATTTTATTGTTTACATCTTGTTGGCGAAATAATTTTTCGGGTGGGAAAATTAGTGGACTCTCACCAACAGTGTGCGGATTGAGTCCCTCTACTTGAATGTGATAGATCCATTTATTGAAAACAATCTAAACTAATTTTCAAGGTGGCACGAAGACCGGGATCACATAGGAGTACTTCCCTAAACCTGTGGCAATTTCTTGTATTCAATATAAGAGAAGAAAATTATTTAGTTAGAAAGATAGGAGAGAAAACTGAGAAAGGGATTTCAATCAACAAATAGCATAGAATTTTTTTGCATCAAAACTAGAAAATTTCACTTGCATCAATTATAAGAAACCATTTGTAAAGAAATAGGAACAATCAACATGAAACACAAAGACTTATCGCATCATGTTGCATAAGTTACAATACTCTTGGGGTACAAGTTGAGAGGGAGATATAACAGTAGTAGATAATGAACAGAGGAAATGAAGGAACTTGCTTCTAGAAAGACAGTGAGAGATAGTAACCATTTCCTCAAAATGAGGGTGTCATTCATATTTATAGTGCTAAGACTGACTTTTCATCTCCCCACATAACCTTTCACCTTCCTTCGTGACTATTGACTTTTTAACATATGATCTTTGGTGTTACTTCACCACTGTGACCTTTCGAATTCCTGATCTTTGGTGTTCTTGTTCTCTCATGTAAATACCTTATTTTTCCTAGATGTCACCATTTTTTCTTATTCTCGGTCTTTAACACATTGTTCTTTCTCACGACATCATCAAAAACTTGATCCTGAGTGTCATCAAAACCTTTTTGTTCCTATTCGCCATCAAAATCTTGCTTCAAACGTCATCTTGAGAATCTTCATGTTCCCGAGATGGCATCAAAATATTATTCCCGGATGGCAATACATCCATTTTATTACTTATCAAGAATAACACTTTTTAATGTTCCGACCAAGAATACATTCTTGTTCCCAATGGTAACACATTGGTGTCATAGGACCAAATTTTATTTCTTTGTTTTGGGGTAAAACATTAACAAAATTTTGTCGTATAATATTTTTTTTTTTTGGAAAAGGGCTAATGAATAAAATGAGAATATCTAGAAGTCTTGAAAATGAATTTTACATCATGTTTTACATATATTTCACTTTTTACTCAAGGTGTATGCTAATAAACTAAGTGGTAGGAAGAGTTTATGATCACCACATACTAACACATCATATGAGTTATGAAGAGAAATAAATATAATTTAATTTGAGATTTGGTTAGGCTCTCAAATATGCAAGACGCTCTGAAACCTTTCGATCAAGTTACACCTTATACAAGGACCTTTGTGTCACAGTCAAATGATTTTCCACCTCTGAAAATCCCCAAAACATTTCCTTGATGATCCTAAATGAAGTGGGATATTTTATATCTCAAATGCCTAGGGTATGAGCTTATAAATATTTATAGGGCTCTTGAAACTCTTTAAGCAAGGTGACTTTTTTAGAACATACATTTCCCAATACCTTGCTTATAAAGACCTTGATTTTGTATAACTTGTTCCTAAACCTTGATTTTTTCAAAAAAATTCCTAAACTACCTCAAATGATCACGTAGCTCTTTCATACACTACATGGAGGCATTACATCATCTTTGGAAATTTTTGAGAGGTGATTTCTGAGTAAGAAGTGAAAAAAAAGCCTTTTAAGGCCTTTAGGAGAAAATCCTTCCAAGTGAATCATAATAAGCTCATGATTTATTTTCTGCCAACTTACCTGCACATGAAAAACACTTTAAAAATCTAGTTAGCACATCCCTCTCAGCCATGATGGGGTTTACATATTTAGATATTGGCCGGAGGGTAGGTTTACATTACCTAGTTCAGGGATTGTTTTAGTGTGGGCTTGATTGTTATGGCCAATATTCCAACTTTTATGCTAGACATTTAGCATGACAACAACTGGATCTAGTTTGGGGACTTGTCTCGGATTGAACAAAGTGAAGATGAGGCATGTAGGAATTTCAAAACCTCAAGACACTAAAAGGACCAGTGACTTATCCATTGGGCTATAGGATTCATTGCAAAACAAGGGTGGATACAACAAAACTTTCTTTATTGAAAACAACATAAGAAAAAAATGAACACATGACAGAAAGGGAAACACACAACACAAAGGGAAACACACACACACTTATATTACCCTATGGTACATGTGGGGGACAACCCACTTTCAATGAAGTACTTTTATCTTCGTAAGTTGCCTTTGAATGGGTAACATTGATGTTTCATGAAGCCATTGACAAGGTCCCAGTAGCCTCCTTTTCTCAAATTGTTCAGAAATTAAGTTTCTTTCATAAGTTCCTTTATGTTTGGGACAAGTGATCCTACATGATCCTTTTGATGCTTGGATATTTGTGCACAAAGTCTATCCATTTTAGATTACAAATCATCTTCTGTGTTCACCCACATTGTTGATTTCTTGTTTATCATTTCATCCTTTCCCCAAGACTAATTTTTGATTGGATTGTTTGAAATCTCTAAGTTCTCCTCTTTCCCATATTCATACTTATTGGTAAAATTTTCATGAGAAGCATTGAGTTCATCTTTTTTTTACTTCAATATGGGATGAAGGAGAAAACATAGTCTCATACCTATCTTGTATGGCCATAGGGTTATTCAACAGGTCAAAACTTGGCTCAGGAACTTTTATTCCTTCCACGACATAAAAATTTATTGCAAGGATTCCTTTTTCAAAATTTTCAAGAGCTCACCACCACATTCATTTAAAAAAATATATATTTGGAACTCGATGAAATAGTTTGGATAAATTGATCCATCATCCCAAGGTTCATTGAACTTCACTGCTTCTTTAGTATGAGAGAATTCATCATCAAAGGACTTGAGGACCTTTGTTTCAATATTTTCCTCATGATAAGAATATTTATCTTCAAATGGAAAAGAGGAAACTTCATTTTCGTTGACACATCCATCACTAATTATCTCAGGAGGGGAATCAAATTTCTTACCCTTGATGGAATTCATCATGACCAAATTTTGAATTGGTTGAGAAATCAACACTAGATTCATATTTGTCCTGTAATTCCTTAGCTCGAATTAGGATTTCAAATCTGAGTTGAGGATCTTTTATCTCTTCCGCATCTCTTAGCAGTTCTTGTACCAATTCTTCTTTCAAAATTTTCAAAGGCTCGTCACAAGTTGATATTTCTTCTTCAATAATGAGGTCAAGAGAATATTCATATTCAAATAGGAGTGAGAACACCTCCTCGATATGGATAAATGCATTGGTTGATTCTTTGGCTTGGAATTCATCAAGGATTTCCTTTTCTCCTTCATGGCTTACATCATATGATAATTTGAGGCTACCCTCCTCCAACTCAAAATTTATCCACTCTCCTTTTTACTTAATACCCCATCGAAAAGGAATGCTTGGTCCTATCAAGATAGGAATTTAATCCTCCTCTTCAGAAGCTATAAACTAGTTCCCATATCCATTGTCTTGATAAAGAATGTCAGCTCTAGTATCTTCCGATTTTTGCACTATATACTTCATTTTTCTTGTCGGAAATAAATTTTTCATTTGTCCTTGACTGGAATATTTACTAAAGATTAGTCCATCTGAATTGCTCCTCCCAAATATCTCGTAGAAAATCTTCTTCTCATTAACATATTGTATGAGGCTGGAATGTCTGCTACAGGATAGTCAATAACACTTTCTTCTCAGGGAAATCAGCTAAAGCAACTTGGGCATCCTTTATTCTCCCCACAAGAGGGAATTATTTAGTTTCCATAGAATAACACCAAACTTTAGCCTATGTTAGAGTCATACCAAGGGCATTAGCTACTTTTATTAGCATCACATTATTAGAAGCACCTAAGTCTATGATACAATTGTTTAATTGGTAACCTCCAACAAGAAGAGAAAGGTAGAATGGTTAATCTTGTCAATCTTGGATGCACTTAGGGATAAAATGTTTTGAGATGATGGGGAAGGAGGAGTTGGTAGTAACCCTTTGGAAGAGGGTGTGATAGAATTGGGATTTGGGTTACTACCTTTGATAAACCGAACTAGTTTATCAAACTATTCTGGATGGGTCTACAAATATTGATTCATATATTTGGACCTTAGATATTTTGACATGATCTATGATATCAAAATAGGATGAAGCAGATGTATATGAGGTGGTGGAAGCTTTGGAAGAAGACACTACTTTTGGTACATGGGTTATTTTGGTAGCAGAGGTAGACTTGGAAGCTATTTCAGGCTTATTAGGTACCTTAGAAGTTTTTCTAGATACATTTATTACTTTGGAAGTAGCATCGAAGGCTTATAATAATATTCTTTAACAAATATAGACTTATGAGACTTACTTGTTTCAAGCTAGTGGTCTTGTTGGTTGCCACGAGGTCTAGTTTTTCTTTAGTAGAGTCCATAAAAGGAGGAAGTGCAACTCTTCTATTGATTATTTTATTAGATGGAGTCACCACAAGAGAATTTGCATCTTTATTCTTCTTAGGAGTAGCAACAAAATAACTTTTCATTTTTGATTGAGACTGAGTGAATACCATGTAAGAGAAACTTGGTGCATCACCTTCTTCACTTTCATCTCCATATGAGTATTCGAAATACCCAATCTTAGTATCATCAAATTATTCAATTTCAAGCACATATTTTTCATCATCATCATCTTGTTCAACAATCTCATCTTCATCATCACCACGTTTATCACAAGTTGCATTTACAGGGGGAGCCTCTAGAGCCAAGCCACGAGGTGAGGCCTGGACCAATCCTTCATCTATTTGGAAAAAAAAATAGGTGCTTCTTTGCTCATGGAAACTTGAGAAAATTTCTTCTTGAGAGACAAGAAATCATTAGCCAATTCTTGGACTAATGAATATGTGGTAGGTCCACGTTTGATCATATCATCTTCCACTTTAATTGCAAGATTTTTGCTTCATCCAAATCCATTTGTTGAGTTCTTCTTAGCATATAACTCACCCTAGGAAGTTGGCATTTGTGAAGAATATTACCTTTTTTTCTTCAATAGGCGTGGGCCGCCTGTGTATCTTGTAAAGAATTCTATTGAACTTCACCACGAACTCCCTCATTGGTTTGAAGGGTTCTTTCTTCAATTGAGACCATTGCACCAAAATTGCATGAGCATCTTCTGTAGGTTTGAATATGGCTGCAAACTTGGTCTTCATGTCATTCCAGTTAGTTATAGATCTAGGTGGCAAGTGGTAGAACCAGTCTACTATTGTATCTTGAAAATATTCTACAAATAGGTGGACTGATACATCTTCATATCCAACTCCCAGCACTCCACAAGAAGTGATGAAGGACGAATGTGGTCATCTTGGATGTTGTTTCCCATCACTATGGAACTTAGGAAAATTATTTCTTGACACTCTAGGTAGATCATGCAGAGGCGGGGTGAGAGTTAAAGGACCTATATTTTACCCCCAGGGTAGAGGTGTTTGTTGAGCCATTAGCAGTTCTTCATCTTTGGATTCTTCATCTTCTTCTTCAAATCCTTCAAGAATAACTTTGATTCTTTGAATATCTTATTTATAAACTTCATCTTATGGGGAGACGTAGTTCAAAGGTTTGATTGCAACTCCATTAGCAAGGAATCAAAAGACAAGGTATGATCAAATTGTGGGGAGTATTGTTGACTGTTCTTCTTGAAATTTGACTGATAGGAAGTTTGAAATCAGATTGCAACTATTATTAAAATTTAGGATCAAACACACCACTATCTCTGGAAGATCTTGTATACCTTCCGGTCAACCAACTTGAATTCGTAATTGAAAAGATTCTTCTAGGCTCTCCTTTTCTGGTTCTGAACTTGTCTCACTCTTTCCAAGGCTTTTCGTTCTTCTTCAAAATCTAGAACTCTTGTATCAGAGTGGTAATGGAAGAAGTTAAATATGTTGTGTCAAATAATATCCTTTAAGTTTGATGCAATATCATTTTGGGTATGGAATAAAATCTCGTGCCTTAAGACTGGGGATTCCCAGGAATAGCCATTACTGGAGGACATAAATCTCACTCACTTGTAGAATTCCAAAACATTTCTTATTGATTTTTGGAATATATATTTTTTGGATTTGTGGAAAAAAAATTGGGTGCAGATATTTTAAATCTTCCCCATGGTGGGTGCCAAAAATTGTTGGTGAAACAATTTTTTGAGTGGTCAAATTAGTGGATTCTCACCAACAAAGTGTGTGAGACTAAGTCCCTCTACTTGAATGGGGCAGCTCCATTTATTGAAAAGAAGGAAATGAAAATAATCTAAACTAATTTTCAAGGTGGCCCGAATAACGGGGATCACAAAGAAGTACTTCCCTAAACTGTGGCAATTTCTTGTATTCAATACAAGAGAAGAAAATTATTTAGTTAGAGAGATAGGAGAGAAAATTGAGAAAGGGATTTCAATCAACAAATAACATAGCATAATTTGTTGCATTAAAATAAGAACATTTCACTTACATCAATTAGAAGAAACCATTTACAAAGAAAGAGGAACAATCAAGTAAGAAACAAAAATTCTTATTGCATCATGTTGCACAAATTACAATGCTCCGGAGTACAAGTTGAGAGGGATATAGAATAGTAGTAGATGAGGAACAGAGGAAATGAAGGCACTTGCTTCTAGAAATATAGTGAGATCTAGTAAACAAGTATTAACCATTGCCTTAAAATGAGGGCACCATTCATATTTATAGTGATAAGACTGACTTTTCATCTCCCCACATGACCTTTCACCTTCCTTCATGACTGTTAACTTTTCAAATTTTGACCTTTGGTGTTCCTTCATCACTGTGACCTTTCAATTCCGATATTTCGTGTTCCATTTGTCACACGTAAATACCTTCTTATTCCCGTACATCACTAATTTTTATTGTTTCGTCATCAACTCATTCTTCTTGTTCCCAGCGTCATCAAAAACTTGATCCCAGTGTCATCAAAATCTTTATGTTCTCATCTCTGTCATCAAAATCTTGCTTTGGACATCACCAAAATCTTCCTGTTCCGAGATGGAATCATAATATTGTTCCCAAATGGTAAAAATCCATTTTGTTACCAGCCGGTAGCACATTTTCATGTTCTCGTCCAAGAAACCATTCTTGTTCCCGGCCGTAACACATTGGTGTCGTAGGACCAAAATTTATTTCTTCTTTTGGGGTCAAAACTTAATGAAATTTGGTCGTATAATATATGAATAGTTATGTAAAATGGCCAATGAATACAATGAGAATATCTATAAGTCCTTGAATTTAATTTTTCATCATGTTTTACTAATATTTTAACATTTTCCTCAAGGTGTGCGCTAATAAACTAAGTGGTAGGAAGATTTTATGATCACCACATACTAACAAATCATATGGGTTACAAAGAGAACTAAATAAAATTTCATTTGATATTTGGTTAGGATATCAAATCTTAATGAGGCTCCTAAAACCTTTCGGGAAATTACACCTATATCTGAGGACCTTTGTGTTTGTTTGTCAGATGATTTTCCACTTCTCAAAATTCCCAATCTCTTAAATTCTTGGGGTATAAGCTTCTAAATATTTACTGGGCTCTTGAAGCTCTTCAAACAAGGTGACTATATTTTTTAGAACATGCATTTCCCAATACCTTTCTCATAAAGACCCGATTTTGTATAACTTGTTCCTAAACCTTGATTTTCTTCTAGAACTTTCCTAAACTACCTCAAATGATCATATAGATATATCATAGATTTTTTAAGACATTATATCATCTTGGGACATCTTTGGGAGGTGCTCTATACGTGCGAAGTCGAAAACAAGTCGTTTTAGGCCTCCGAGAGCAACTCCTTCTAGGTGAATCATAATAAGCTCATGAATTATTTTTGAGCAGAATTACCTACACATGAAAAACACTTTAAAAATATAGTTATCACATTCCTCTCGGTCATGATGGGGTTTAAATAGTCAGAGATTGGCTGGAGGGCTGGTTCATATTACCTAGTTCAGGGATTTTTTGAGTGTGGGTTTGATTGTCATGGCCAAAATTCTAATTTTTATGCTAGACATTTAGCATGACAACACATCCTAAATAAAATATGTGACAATTTGATAATATTTATGTCCTTACTTATTAATATGTGTAAGAATTTCACATGTAGAATATTATGAACTAATTAATTTGCATTAAGCGTGACAACAAATATTATAAATATTCATAAATAAAGTGATGATAGAATGATGCAAAAATTATAGAAAAAAAAGAGGAGATGAATACTAAGCTGATTATAAGGGTACAAAGATAATATGGATGTGTAGACTAGATGAAAAATTTGATAAGCACCTAAAGGTGATTTTTCTTGAGACTGTGACTATTAATGTTGTTATACAAGACCATACAACTCTAGTTGGGGAATAATATTTTCATGCCCTACTCTTTATGTTTTAAATTTACACTTTGATGGGGTTATGCAACATTAGGTGGTTGTTAGTGGAATAAAAATGAGTTTCGTTATCTATTCCTAGAGGGTTCACAATTGTGTAACAATGACCTATGATGAATAAAAATCAAGAATACCTACAATAACAGTTTATGAAAACGATTAGATTAAAAAATAATAAATTAGGTCTGGGTGGAGTTGGACTATTCGTAGTGGTAAAATCTTATTGAACCAATCGGGAGCTACTCTACATCCCCTCACAAGTATGAGAAAAATCCGTGTAGTTCTTACGGAAAAGTGCAATATTGTATGTAAATATAATCCAACCCCCATCGTTCGCTTATGTATCTTAACACAATGATAAAGTGGCTATAAATATAGATGTACCATGCATGTGTAAAGAATAACCAGAATAATTTTATTGATAATCAAATAACTTGGTTACAATTAATGGAATGAGCTATAATGTTTATAGACATGTCTGACAACCATGCGGGTGAAACAACTCCAACAATTTGATAACTAATACAATACAAATAAACAATATTAAATAAGATTAGCCTAAACAACCAAAATAATAACAAATATAAAAATAACCTATGTGAGGAAACTAACCCACATTAGTACATGATGAATTACTATAAATACTAGATACATTTTTACACAACTTTCAAATTTATCACTTATAAGTAACTAAATGTGAATAGATCTACACATTGTGTACTTTTAAAACATTTTGGAGCCAAATTTTGTGTTATAAAACATGTTCACATATGAAATGTATCTATACTTTTGTGTGCCTCATCCTTTCATGAAATACTAGATTGTGAACAAGTATTATAACACCTTATTTGTCAACATACATGGTGGTTCCTTACTCATGTGGTAAACCTAATCCATGAAGTATGGGGCATAGCCATATCACTTTGAAGACACTCCTCATGTAGTGCAATACTCAATTTTAGAGGAAGATCAAGAAACAAAGTTTGTTTTCTTACCATAGGGGGTTCACTTAGTAAAAGTATGGTATAACATGTTCATTCGAAGGGTATTAAATAATACCCTTAATGTTAGTTTTTACCTCTAATTATTCAATTGATAATACCCCTCCCGTTATATTATTAGAATGAAAATACCCCTATTTTTTCCATGTACCTTACATACCCATTTTCCATTACAATTTTATTTACCCCTTTTTATTTCTACCCTAATATATCAAATAGAACATATTTTTATTTCTACCCTAACATATCAAATAGAAAATATATCATGTTTTCCACTCAATTATTATTTTCTTAATATCTTTTCTCTAGAAAGATATTTCAAATCCATTCAAGATATATTATCAATTATGTTAATGTTAAACTTTAATCATTTATCAATAGTTATTCAAATAATTAAGATGGTGAAAAAATATCATAAATATGTTGAAAAGCATACTCAATCCTAGTTTTCTATAATATTATTATTTCTTGGTTAAGAATCTCCTAATTGATATTTCCTTATTCAAAAAGAGTTTATAATTTAACTTCATGAAAACACTCCTTATGCAATATTAAGGTATTTATTTTTAAAAACTAGGGTCAAATATTTTAGTTTAATATTAAAATCAACCCCACCTCTCCTTAGGCCCACCTCTCTAACCTACCCCCAATACCGAATTCAAAATATTAGTAAATTAAACCCTTTCACCCTCTAATGTCTACCAGTATATTGATTGTGATTTTATCAATTTTAATTACCTCAATATGAATGCACATGCTAGGATATTGCCTAGCTAATGAACCATCTGTGTTTCTTACTCCCCCAAGTTCTTAGACCATATCCCAAAAAAACACATATTAATAAGTGTATTTTCGTCATCAATATTACTTGTGCCACATGATCGAATTTGAATATATTGTTTAATAAGAAGAATTGATCACTCTTATTATATCCTAGCCAAATATCCATTGTTCTGTGATATACCTCAAAATCCATTTTGATACTTTCTAGTGGCATACCTTATTTCCTACATGAACTATGAGAGATAGATAACATAATAGTTGATGTCTTACATTTAGTCAGTAAATGAGACTCCCAATCAATTATCGATAGAGAGTCGCATTCACTTGTGGTGATTGATTTGTATGAGACAACTAAAGTCTTGTCTCCGTAGGTGTGGTAATTGGATTA
Source organism: Taxus wallichiana var. yunnanensis (assembly GCA_018340775.1). Lineage (NCBI taxonomy): Eukaryota > Viridiplantae > Streptophyta > Pinopsida > Cupressales > Taxaceae > Taxus > Taxus wallichiana. Next base: position 797,733,050 of record CM031242.1, read on the forward strand.
GAGTCCATCATCCAAAATTTCTTGAAAGCATTGTCTTGGTATATTTCAACTATGAAATAATGATGTGTTCTTCCTTTTTCCAAACTTCCAAACCAAGACAATAGTGTAATATCCCGAGATCTATCATGTTGAACAATTGGTTAAGATATTTCTAATAACATCAATCATCACCATTGAACTTCCAGTGATGACTAGATCATCAAAAGATACAACAATAATAATAATCTCCCCCATGTGTAGTGCTCCACTTTGTTACACTTGGTCATCGAGGGTGTGGGCCCTTTTCACGAAACGTGTCTTTTTAAACACCAAAAAATGGGTGGGTGTGTCTATTATGGGATAACATTTGGAAGTTAACTAACTTAAGTCTTTCCTACTCAAGAGAGAAAAAACTAGTGTTAAACACTTTACCAAGCATCTCGGGAAGAATTGCGGTTTCTACCCGCATTTTGAAGTTGTCATCGAATGGTAATCAAATTTTGAAATGCCTCACCTGGGCATCAATTGTTTCCTAGGTGTCATCTTACACGTTTTGGGGTTTTGACCTGTGATCATGCTTTAAATCACATTTGCGAGATAATAATATTAAACAAGTTAAGTGGATAATAATTCTAATAATAAAGTGAAATAAAAGAATTAAAGAATACAAATAATAAAATAAAATTAATGGGGTGCATGTTTTCTTATCGATGTGGGGGACACTCTACCCCACCTCCATGTACCAAAATAAGATTCTTTTGGAGAATGAGCCCTACATGATATGTGGAAGCATGTAAAATCATTGTGAATAGTATTCAAATATTTATTTATATGTGTATATATAATTTTTTTCATAAATTTAATCTCATATAATATATATATATAAACCATTCAAAGTGAACACACTCACCATAATAGAACTTTATACCACCTCATTCGGATGTCATTGTAGGAATTCTTCTCCGTGTAATAATTTTCAAAGTTTAGGCAATACTTTTATATGTTACTCACAAGCTGACAATATATACACAAGTTGTTTTTGAGTCACTCTCATATATTATTTTAGCATTGTTTAATAAAACACGTCTACAATTTCCAATTAAATTTAGGAAATATTTTCAAAATTTATGTTTGCCTCCTAAAAAGTTTATGATTGAATATCACTTGGTAAAAAAATGTCAAAAACATGACAACGCTTTAATTTCTTTTAACAATATAAAAATCACATAAAAGCTGGTTACCACTAACTCACAAATTGCAGTATTAAGTATCATCCTACGCCACGTCACTAATTGTACGATTGATACGAATTGCAGCCACCGGGAACGAAAATTGCATTTTATTTTTATTTTTATTGGGAACATATCCGCATGTGAAAATTTTAAGGAATGCGATTTTCAGATCCAAAACTCCATAGTCATAGACGGAATAAAACAAAAATACTTTGCAATATTTAATTAAAGCTCATCTTTTTGCAAGGTATATTGATTTCTAATTATTTAACAAATGTATTTGGTAGGACCATTAAACCGATCGAATATGTACACGAGTTTTCCATGTTGATTTTTTTTCAAGAGTATATATTGATTTTGTAATAGGTGGATATTTTTATTTAGTGTATTTTTGTGAAAATGTCAATTACAAAGAGTTACATAGTAAGGAGGTGGATGACAGTGTTCACAACCTCAAAAAAGAACAAAAGTCACATGGGCAAACAAAAGACAAGTCACGAGGGCGAACAAAAACATGCCACATAGGGCTACAAATAATGGCTAATAGGCGAAGAGAGAGCACCAAAAACTACATCAAGAGAAAACAAGATTAGGCACAAAGGAGCCGTGACACCCAGAGGAGGAGGTGGATCATCCCATGGCGGAAGAAAGCCGATGGAGCGCGGCTCGTCTGAAGGTGGATTGAGCAACCAGCCATCCTTGTCAGCATCTGAACGCTAAGCGGAACCATAATTCCACACCCAGGGGTGGCGAACCACCAAACCGGGAAGCCTTGCACAAAGTGAGAGCCGATTGGAAGAACCAACCATCGCCTTGCACGCACTGCATGGGGGAAGTCGGCCAGACCAAAAGAAGAGGGCCCTGGGAGGTGGTTCCAATAGTAAATGTCAACTAGAACATATTATAAAATTCTTAGATAAGAACAATGAAAATTAATATTGAATAAAATCAATGGAAACTTTGACAAGATTGGTCGATAAATTACAAGTATGTGAATATTGTACCAGATGTCATATGAAATTTAAAATGAGATTAAATAATATTGATAAAAACAAGTATATTATAATAACTCTTGGAATACGTTTAAAATTGTCACTTTGATTTAAATTTTACACATAATAGTTGGATCTAGCTAGGGACATGGACTATAAAGGAAACAAATTGAATATTAGAATTTTAGGTTGAGATCACCCATATCTATTTGGTTATAGAGTCAAAAAAATATTTGAAGGACAAAATTCGACATGGAAGTAGAGGAAAAGATACACAATGTATATAATATAGAAATGAAAGAAAGGAAAATGCATAACAAAATCCTAATTCATAGACACATAAACACACACACACAGTACATATACACACATGCGCGCTAATGAACAATCTAGCTTCGTTGTTTGAAATGTTTAAAATATTGTTTATTGAGAGTAATGTGAGATGTGTTCCATCTTAGATGAAATCAAACTTCCTATAGATTCCTCTCGGATCTCTCCTCATTTCCTAGAGGAGTACTAAGCCTACGATATGCAAATAGTGTTGCCTCTCATTCAGTAATAAAAATATTCTTCGTTTTACTTTGATGCAAAAATTCAGCCATGGGAATGACTCATTATTCTTCATCTTCAACAACTCTTTCCAATTTAATATTGGGTAAATCCAATGAGATTGGGAAGGTAGCATGAATTCCACATAACAATTTAAAAAATGAAATTCCTATGGCTCTTTTGGGAGTGATGTGGTCGGCCTAACGAGTGGCATACAACTTGTTTCATTTTCTCTCATTTTTCATTAGTTTCTACAAATAGTGATTACATTATTGTTACTTTATTTTCTTTTTCTATTACCTTATGGGTAATAATCCAAAGAGAGATAAGTTGACATCGCATACCTATTACGAGAATCCAAGAAGTTCAAAAGAGGAAAATTTGAAGCATTTTTTTTCGTATCTTTTGAATTATCCCAAATAATGATTTGGAACATTCTCCTTGATGAAATTGCATGTACTACTTAAGAAGTGGGTTACTTTACTAGAATGGATTCAACCCACATTGCGAAATAGTCATGTCCCAGTGAGAACAAGTGTGTATTGCACTAGAATTGGGGTTCATAGTTACAATAACATCTACAACCTATTGTTGAAATAATTCTTCAATCACCACTAGTATGAGTCGTAATGTTGTAATCTTTATCCTCCCAAAGAATCACTAACAAGGTCCACATTTCAAAACCTAACCTTGAGAACATTTGAAAAAAGTAGGCAATTATTAATGAGATCAAAAAATTGAAATTTTTAAAGGGCGAAGAAAAGTGACCTCCACACTAGATTATCAAATTATTTCAACGAAACCCTTTTGTTCCCTTTTGTTCTTTATCCATACATCCTTGAAACATACCATCTAATCCTATTTTGAAACATTTTATCCTATATTACATTCTTGTAATCTCAAGCTTAATCTTTGTTCTCTTTAGCATTGAGGTGTTCAAGAAATTATTTGTAAGTCAATAAATATGTAAACAAAAGAATAATTATATTGTTTATTTCTTTCCACATACATTCTCTTTTCCTTTTCATGGAGCTTTAATTAGTTGATGATATGAGTTGGCATAGATCTCTTCCATAAATTAAATTAGTTGATATTAAATCCAATTCAAAATCTTTTACATTCACTATCCATCCTCCTCTTTTCTAATTTTTGAGTTAGGATATATTTCACATCCATGTTTAGAACCATTTCCATAGTGTGATAATTCAAATTACAAAACTTAAATTGTTTTATAACCTTGATCAATGTATAAACGTGTTTCTCAATGGAAGAAAATTTTAGATGATGATATTTGAATCCACAACTCATAAAAATGATTGCATATTCAATCTCATTTTCATTCTTTTAAACACAATTAGTCAACAAAGTATATTTGGATGAGTAACTATATATAATAAAATAATTTTGAAATCTTGAAAATGAACACCAGTGATTTACATTAAGAACATTAATCTCTTCACATGCTCTCGTTTCCTTTGAGCATCATTTGAAAGCAATATTTCCTTTCATTATATAAATTCTATGTGTTTCATAAGATGTATAAATTAAGGAACAAATATTTTCAAAATGTTTAATTTATCGGCAAATGAGTGAACTCCAATTTTTCTCATAAAAAAGAGTTAGCTATTTAATTTCTCTCACCCTTTCTTAATTAATCTTTAATCCTTCCTTCAAAACCATGCATCTTAAAGTTTACCATCAATAAACAAGAAAATTTATCTTTACAAACATTAGGGAAATACTTCGAGATTTCCATCTCTCAACCTTTTTGTAAAGATGTTCATAATGATCATCGATCCTCTTAGACTTTAAGATATTCAAGGGATATACAACTATTGTTTTATTATTCATATCATGAATCACCAGGTTTTTATCTCTTTGTAAATTCTAACTTCCATTGATAAAAGTGAATGGAATCCTCTTATATGTGAAAATACCCCATGTGGAATTTGATGTAATTATGTGTTGATCTTTTGGTACTTCAACTTAGTTTTACACCCAGAATACATCAATCACTGACATCATATTTTGACCTATGATAACATGGAGCATTTTATTAATGCTCGAGGAAGGACAATTATATTTAATTGTGTATCAAGTTTCAAAAGCCTACACAAATCTTTATCTTGCCATTGTTATTCTAAATAGGTATAGTATTAGAAACCCACGTGGAATGATGAATATCAACTAATCATATTGTTGAGCATGTTTTGTACCTTTTTATAGATGGTACCATCTATTTTATGATTATAATTCCTTTTCTTCTTCTAATAAGTATTAGTATTAGGCTTGATAGGATGTTATGTCACATATTCTTTGATATGAAGGAGTTCAAACAATCAATTTAAAATTAATGATATTTTAATAAATTTTAAACAAAGATGTGGATTTAAAAACTCTTATGGAGAACAACATTTACTAATATTGAATAACCCTGTGTTGTTCTTCAAATCCAATATTTAATTTTTCATAGTCATCGAATATTGAGACTCATATTGCAATTTCTTGTTGATAACATGATTACTACAAAACAAGACCTTTGGTGCTTTTTTATCTTTTAGCAAGATAGCCCTATCTTATTTTATTTCACTTGTGACTTATTCATCATCAACTTGAGAATTGGATCATCTATAAGAGGATTCACTTTTTGTCAAAATATAAATTTACGAAACCATCAACTTTTCTAAGAAGATAACAATTTGCAATTACACCGTGGGAAATATAGTATTAAATATCCTATTTTCCTTTACAAATATATGATAAGGAATTAATAAATAAACCAATATTAATAATACATTTTATTTATCAAACTTGTCTTTGAGAATTGCAATTATAGAGAAGATTTAATGTTTTTTATTTTAGTCCTATACTCTTTTTCTATAGTATTTAGTCACTTATTTTTTAATAGAATCTATTTATTCACTTTTTTTACTAGCATCTTAATGTTTTCTTGCAATTTTAGATTCTTGATACCCATTTTTTCAACAAATTTTAAACATATTAGTATTGCTTCTCATTTGGTAGTGTTGTCCATACATTATAAGTTGAAGTATCTTAATTTTTACACCATAATTAAATTTATAAGGTATATGTGTTATGGGAATACACAACACTAAAGATGATGTAAGGATTTGTAACATGTAGACTATTCTAGTCTAATTAACTTCTAAGATTAACCATTCATAATTAGAATAATACATTCATACACGTAACAAATATTAAATGATAAGTACTTGCTCAAATACACAAGAGGATAAATAGACTTAGTTGTATGCGACAAATAAGGGATGATCTAGATGTGCATAATAGTGCAACATATGGATCTGGAACTGTAGATACTTCAGTGAAAGTTCTAGAGCTAAAAACCCAAGAAGGGCATGATTGTATAACATTTACATGGTCTTAAAGCAATTGATTTCCTAGAACTAAAATTTTAATGTGCTTAACTTATATGGTAATGATTTTTATTATATGTCACTCTTTCTCACACAACTTTGAAATGAATTATAATCACCTACAACAAAATAAAAACACTAGAAACCTACATAACCCTTCATCAAAGAATTAACAAAACAAAATGTGAAAATATATGTATATGATGTTGTTGGAATATCGTTGAAGGTAAAACTACTAGTTGTGGAACCAATACAAGTGCTCACTACAAGCCCTCGTTACACAATCAAGTTGTAGACATACAAATTTGGTAACTTGCACTTTGGAAACCCTTGATTTGACTATGCACTCTTGCTATGATAAATACGACTTATCCATTCCAACTTAGCACTTTCTAGGTCCATTGATTAGCTTATTTATCCTTGCATACTAACATGTTTACATATCCTGAGAATAAAATACACAATATCAATAGAGAAACATCAACCTATCTTCTCCAAACTTAATTTGGCATGTTTTATGCTCTTGGTCAAGGTTAAATGGTAAATTTTGGTCAAGAAAATACATATGGCCTTGACCACTTTCTATATTATTGGAATAACATGTTTTCCAACTATACTTTCATATTGATATATTTCATTAGGTCTTATGCTTCATTAAGGTCGTTATTTTCTTAGTAAAAATAATATACATAACCAAGTTATCTCAATTTTGCCTCCCAAAAAAATTGATCAAACCCAATCCCACACAGGAAGAATTCTAGAAGGCGTTTCTGTCGAACAATCCTATGTTTCAAATCTAACAGTCTACATAAAGTAGCTCCACAATGGAGGAAGAAGGTCAAAAATGAGGCCGAATGACACGAAAGAAACCAGAGGCTCTCAGAAGAGAAACGGGGAAAGGCTCAAAGTCTTCAGGCTTCACAAAGGATTTAGAACAGGCCCAAATTGACTAAGTATGGAAGAGATAATGGAAGCTGCCACATGTCTCAATGATGCACCTCAAAGGTAAGAGCCCAAGGCGGAGACTCAAACAAGCGCCAAGCCGCCACGTGTCCCAGAGTCAAAAAAGGGACAGAGCGGGCCCAAAATTACTAAGTATAGAGGAATGGAAGAAGCTTCCATGTGCCTCATCAATGCTCCTCCAAAGGACAAATCGAAAGGCAGTCCCCAAATGAGTGCAAGCCTCCACATGTCCAGTGTCCGAAAAGGGACAAAATCGGCCTTTGAAAAGTCAAAATGGCGCAGAGCCGATAGAAGGTGCCACTTGTCCAAACAACACACCTTCAAGGGTCCAAGAAAAAGGTGATTCCTAGAAAAGCACAATCTCACCGCGTGTCCTAGGTTAGAAAAGGGAGACAAAGTGGGCCCAAAACAACTAAGTATATAGAGCAAATAGACGACGCCACGTGTCGCATCAGCATAGTTTTAAAGGTGTGGCCTAAAAGGCATCCCCAAACGAGTGCCACTCGCCACATTTCCAAGGCCCGAAAGGTGAGGGCGGCCGTTGAAAATTCCAAAGGCCCGTGGAGGTCTACACATGTCGTGTCCGCGTAACTCCAAAGGTAAAACCTAGGGGTAGTTTCCAAGCAAGCGCAAAGGTTCCACGTGTCTCGGGTCAAACAAAGTGTCTTTGCCCATAGAGAGGACTCAGTAGAATAAAAGGAAATAGGGAAGCCCAAGGACTTTGCCACGTGTCTTATGGGTGAAATTTCAAGAGCGGGGCAGGGGGAAAACTCAAATGAATACAAGGCTACCACGTGGAACTAGTGGACAGACTCATTTAAATATTGCACTTTGTGAGCCGGATTTTTAGAAAGCCATATATTTCAATTGGAAACTTAGATTTGGGTGGGAGAAGACTTTTTGGAAATATCTCGACCCCCTCTATGCCATGGAAGCATAAAATATTATCTTTAGTAGGATTTGGTGGGTGAAAATTAGGAAAATGTATTTCAAGCCATTAATGCAAAATCTGATTGCTTCAACTACTAGATCCACCGTTCTTCTTCCTCAACACGCCAAACAAACATAGGGAACCAAAATTGACAGATTGTAGGTGGATTTTAGAGGGGCATTGATTAATGGTGGTTGAGCTTTCAAATCAAGATTCAATGCATATCTCAAGGTGGTTGAAGAAGGATTCAAATTCTTCCTTCCTCTCTCTCTTATTCTTTCTATATATTGTAAAGGAGGGGCATTTTCAAATGATTGTTCATATTTTCTCTTCTGCCCCCCTCTCTCTTTCTTCCTTAGGGTAGAATGTAGAGTCTAAGCCTCTTCTCATGGCTCTGTAATGGAATTTTCTTGCCTCTTGCCCACTAAGGATGTACTTTGTGAACTTTTGGAGAAATAAAATATGTTTTGTGATGCATCTTTCCATCCTTATTTTATTGTCTCTTCTCACCTCTCGTCATTGCAGGGTATACTGTGCATACTCTGATGTCTATTGCAGGTTCTAGGAGCTGTGCTTAATGGGTTTCAAAGTGGTGTTCTATGTGAACTCTATCTCTGGTCTGTGTTGCATTATTTCCACCCTCTCCTCTACTCACCTCTCTCCACTTCAGGCAGTTTGGATCCGTGATCAACCACTTCCTTTTCTGGTGTATCACCGCTTAGTGTAGGCTCTCTTTCACCCTCACTCTCTCCCTATCCCCTTGAATGGATATATTAGGATAGATTAGGTTCTTCTTGTACTAGAGTAGCTTGTGGCAGGTATATTAGGAAGCAAGAACCGACTTTCTTCGGAGGGCCATCTCAGGTTTGCAAGTCCCACATCTTGAGAGATGGCCCTATGTTGTGCAATCACACCAAATTCCCCACTCAGATACCAGGCCATTTAGGGGTGCTATGATTCTTGCACTAATAGTTTTGGCACGCCTAGTGGGACACTGAGGTTATATTTTTATCTTTCCAAGGTGTCTCATTATCAACACAAATCATAAACTACCATGCGACCACAATAACAACTTTGGCACACCCGGTGGGACCAAGAGGTCTTCACTTCACTTCATCAAGTTAATGTGTTCTTGGTGAGATTCAGCCTTTAGAGGCACATTCAGAGCACATCTAGCGAATCCATCTGGTCAACATCCCATCTCTTGAAGTTGCAGACCTTTCCCCATCCATTTTCATCCATTTTTCTTCCATTTCTTTCATTTTCTTCCATTTCCATGAAGTTGTGTAATCATGACTTCATTTCCATCTTGGAACTCACATTTGCAGCAACAGCAGTGCATCGACTTCCAACGTATCTCCCAACTCCCCAGATCAATAGTATGATCAAATCTAGAACCATTATGCTTACCCATATGAGCAAGGTCAAAACCAGTTTGGCCATGAAGCTTATCAAGAACAAGGGGACACATATAATGGTGATAGCTAAATGGAAAATGTTGATCTGCTAGAGAAGATTCAAGGGATGGAGGCTAGCATGGTGTAGTCTATGGTGACAACACAAATTAAGGCATTCATGATTGGTTTCAGGGCACTTTTTCTATGGGGAGGCCCTTTTCCAAGACATTACGACCCTCAAGAGAATCTTGACTTTGCTTCATTGGAGACAAGGGAGAAGCCAAAACAAGTCATGCTCATTCTAGGACATGAGGATGAGTATCAAAGCACCAAGGGTCACCATCAACACCTCCAGGAGTCCAATACCAATCAACTTGAGGAGGTATTTTTGGTTGATGTAGATACCTTGATGATTTGGGTGGAGGACCTGGATTATAGTCAGTTTTTCACTCATACAAGCAGCCATATTCAGTGTCAAATCATTTGCATGGCTGCCCCTCTTGAGAAAAGGAAGCTACTTCTCCTTTCCAGTTGCAGGATTTGTTTGAGTCCCTTTTTCTCTCTGGTTAGTGTAGGAGTAGGAGTAGACTTTGTTTTCAGCAGAAAAAGTGCTTTTGCACACTCTGCATGTCTCATTTGATGCATGTGTGATTTTTTATTTGTATATAAGTTTTTATTGGCATTGCTCCGGAGGTGTAGAGGCTAGGCCCTTCAAGTATTCACGATGGATAGACCCATAGTTGCCTATAACAGTTGCTAATTTAAAATAAAACACAAATACAGAGCAACTAAAATCATTTTCGAGACAGTCATTTAAGGGACAGCTCAGTGGTCAACAAGTGCAAGCGACCGGGGAGTCCATTTTAGGAGAAGGGTCAAGTATTTCACCTATTATTTATGAATCCATGCCCCGAGTCAAAAAGGGATAGAGCGGGCCTAAAATGACTAAGTATAGAGGACCAGAGGAAGCCTCCACATGCCTCATTGATGCTCCTCCAAAGGTCAAATCGAAAGGCGGTCCCCAAATGAGTGCCAAGCCTCCACGCATCCCAGGTCCGAGAAGGGACAAAATCAGCGTTGAAAAGTCAAAATGGAGCGAAAGCCAGTGGAAGGTGCCACCTGTCCAAATGGCGCACCTTCAAGGGTCAAAGAAAAAGGTGATTCCCAGACAAGCGCAGACTTGTTGCATGTCCCAGTTCGAAAAGGAGACAGAGCGGGACCAAAAAAATTAATTATAGAGAGCCAACAGATGAGACCACATGTTGCATCAACGCAATTTCAAAGGTGCGGCCTAAAAGTCATCCCCAAACGAGCGCCAGCTCGCCACGTGTCCGGTGGCCTGAAAAGGTGAGGGTGGCCATTGAAAAGTCCAAAGGCCCGTGGAGGTCTCCACGTGTCATCTCTGTGTAACTCCAAAGGTAAAACTTGGGGGTAGTTTCCAAGAAAGCGTGAAGCCTCCACGTGTCTCGAGTCAAGCAGTGTCGCGCCCACATAGAGGACTCGGGTAGAATACAAAGGAAATAGGAAGCCCACGGATGATGCCATGTGTCTCATGGGCACAATTTCAAGAGTGAGGGTAGGGGGAAAAAATCAAACCAGCACAGGCATCCACCGGACCCGATATAGATTGACTCATTTAAATATTGCACACTTGCGACCTAGATTTTCAGATAGCCATATCTTTCAATTGGAAACTTAGATTTTGGTGGGAGAATAATTTTTGGAAAGATCTCGACCCCCTTTGTGCCATGGAAGCATAAAATATTATTTTTAATAGGCTCTAGTGGGTGAAAATTAGGAAAATGTCTTTCGAGGCCATTAATGCAGAATCTAATTGCTTCAACTACCATATCAAATTTTATTCGATCCGCCGTTCTTCTTCCTCAACATGCCAAACAAACATAGGGAACCAAAATCGACATATTGTAGGTTGATTTGAGAGGGGCATTGATTGATGGTGGTTGAGATTTTAAAGCAGGATTCAATGCATATCTCAAGGTGGTTGAATCAAGATTCGAATTCTTCCCTCCTCTCTCTCTTATTCTTTCTATATATTGTAAAAGAGGGGCATATTCAAACGGTTGTTCATATTTTCCCTTCTTCTCCCCTCTCTCTTTCTTCCTTAGGGTAGAATGTGGAGTCTAAGCCTCTTCTCACGGTTGTGTAATGGCATTTTCTTGCCTCTTTCCCACTGAGGATGTACTGTGTGAATTTTTGAAGCAATACAATCTATTTTGTGATGCATCTATCCATCCTTATTTTATCATCTCTTCTCACCTCTCGTCATTGCAAGGTATATTGTGCATACTCGATGTCTATTGTAGGTTCCGGGAGTTGTACTTAATGGGTTTTGAAGTGGTGTTCTGTGTGGACTCTATCTCTAGTCTATGGTGCATCTTGTCCACCCTCTCCTCTGCTCACCTCTCTCCACTTCAGGTAGTTTGGATCTGTGATCAACCACTTCCTTTCTCGGTATATCACCACTTAGTATAGGATCTCTTTCACCCTCCCTCTCTCTCCCTATCCCCTTGGAATGGATAGATTGGGATAGATTAGGTTCTTCCTGCACTGGAGTAGCTTGTGGCAGGTAGATTAGGAAGCAAGAACTGACTTTCTCTTGAGGGCCATCTCAGGTTTGCAAGTCCCACGCCTTGAGAGTTTTTCCCATGTTGTGCAATCACACCAAATTCCCCACTTAGATATCAATCCATTCGGGTTTTTTTATTCGCACTAAAAACCCTATATAAGCAAGTAAATACTACCTCATTTACTAACCTCGAAATCCTAAGGCAATGCACTAGGAGGTATAGGAGTCTTTGAGAGAAGGAGGGTAACAAGGTGTTGCGAAATGTCGGGAATACTAACGGTTTGGATTTCATGGTGCTAGGGTTTAGAGTACTTAGTGTTAGAGGATGTAAGGGATATCATTAAGCATATGTATGCATCTTGGGATCTGTAATAAGGTATTTAATGGGAGTAGTTAGAATCTACGATCGAGATAGGTTTGTAGGAGTTGAGTCTCTGTCATTTGATGAATATGGTGTAAGATGACCCTTTTGAATGTAATATGGCTACAGAACTCTATTAAATCAATATACATGGATCTATTATGTACAAATTGCTTATGGGTGTAAACCCTCATGTTATTTGGCTTATCATGACTCAAATTTGGTTTCTTGTACTTCTTACAATGTTTATTAGCTTTTGTGATGCATTAATGTGTAGATCTGTTAGTTATATCTTCTACCTTTTTAAAGTAGATGAATGTAATTTTGTTTCTACAAATAATCCTCCATTAATGGTAGAAATCTCTTGCAAAGATCACATAAAGGAGGGTCTTGGTGCCCGTGCATGCCTTAAATGAGCACCTAGCATATGCTTGATGATAGTGATGTGCTTGGGGTTAGAAAGAAGTATTGAGGGTAAAATAATGACTACATCTTTGTTCCATTGCCAAGACCTCTTTGAATCTATTATGAGAGAAATGTGTGATGACGGAGCACTTGACCTTGGATAGTGTCGAAGCATGGCTTAAAATCATGGAGGATGAGTTTTCTTAGAGGTTCAATATTGGATTTGAGTTTGATGCATGAAAATGGGTGGAGGAGAACATGTATCATGAACTCTATGAGACATTCTTTTGTTGTTTCCCAGTAGAGTTGTACGAATGGCTATCAAGCATATGCATTAAGAAAAATTTGTTACTATAGACCTCATGTTTGGACCCAGGATGAATATCAGTAGTTACATGATGTCCATCTGACCTGGACCCATGTTGTTGATCACTGGTGGAGTAGAGTGCTAACTAGTTATACCCTAGACTACGTTATTTCTACGTATTCTTTCTCGAAGATTGCTAAGTTTGAGTTCTTGAGGGAGCCTAGAGGATTGTTATTACTTTTTATTCCTTTGGCTATCAATATCTTTGTCATTACTTTGAGTTTGGAAGCCTTTCCCATGGTTGGATAAACTCCTTCTAGGCACAAGGTACAAAACATGGTGTGGTAGAAGGATGGCGGAACTTGTGGCAGAAATGGAGAGAGAGGAGAGGTGGCTCAAATATAATGAAGCTTAAGAGAGGGAGTTGGAAAGAGCACAAAGTTGTAGGAGTGATAAATATATGGAAGTATACATTTCGGGAAGGATTTGAGGTTCGCGCGGAGGATGTGGAACATGAGAAGTCTGAGCTACCCCATCTTAGAAAGGGTGAAGAGAAACCCCCTCAACTTCTAGAGAGAGCTCATCATATGAAGAAAGGATAAGAGCCGTAGGTGTGCATCTTAACCCACATGACGACCAGACCATTGTGCTTAGTTTTCTAGTTCCTGAGATAAGTTTTGATAATCTAGTTGGTATCGATATTCATAGTTGAGCAAACACCTAGGAGGTATAATTTTTCATTTGGTACATCTATGGCTGCATAGTCATTTCCTATGTTTGGGGGTATTTTTTCTAGCACAACATTTGGGCAAGGTGTGGGATCACAAGGTTTGAGTATCATGTCTGAAAGCGGTGTGGGAAACACATATGGGATTGGTTCGATATCACAGATTGTCAAAGCATACTATTTAACGTGATGGTAGGTTCGCGGGCGTAACTTTATTAGGCCCCTTACCTATAATAGGAGGAGGATCTGGAGGAGTTTTCACTAGTGGATCTAGTTAGTCTGGTGGTGGAGGTAATCAGCTGTTATCCAAAATTCACCCCTCAAGGTAATTTTGATAACATACATCAAATTCTTCAGTCCCGAGCAAGTAGAATTGATTCAAGGCCCAAAATCATGTTTTGGGGGTCCCTTTGGCTTCTCTCTAACTCCCCATCCAAGGAAAAATCCAACAAGTTAGAAAAAATTGAAAAAATCCAAAATTGAAGTCGCAGGCTTGTTTTAATGCATTGCGGGTCTGGAGGCTACGGATTGTACCAGTGCGGATCATACCAAGGTTCATCGTACCAGGTTTGGAGCTGAAATACAAAGGAATTGGCTAAATCAGATTTCTATGTCCCAAACCACACAAGTTCAATAGGGACATGCGGGCGCGCATTGCCAAAATTACCGTAGGTAAAGAAAATTAGAAAAAGAGGAAGTTTTTGTCCCAGGACGGTTCGTGGGACATCTTGGACACAAGTACGTGTGGGACACACAAAGCTGATTTTTCCACAAGTCAGGATATTGCAGATGGCGTGGAGAAATTTGTCCAGGATGTTCGGGACAAAAGTACACGCGGGACGTGCAAAGGTGAAAAAGCCGTAGAAAGAACCATACATTACGGAGAATGCAGAGGTCAATGGCCCTCACGGCCTAGTCAACGGAAGATGCGTGGGGAGAAGGAAACCCAAATCAGGTGATGTGGATATTTTTGTCTAGGACAGCCGGGACACGCAGACCCAATTTTTCCGAAATAGCCGTAATGAAGAGAAAAGTCAATGTTTGACCTCCCGAACTTCAAACGGCCATAACTTTTGACTCCGAGCTCCGATTTTCATAAAATTGGACTTTTGGAATGAGCATGATGTCTTGTGCATCAAAAAAATTGGATTTATTAATTTTTATGAGGGTAGATATATTAAAATAAAATAAACATATTCATCTCTAGTTAGTTAATGCTCATTCCCGTCAAATGATAGAAAATGCCTGGCAAACCCAAAATAGTTGCCGCACTCAGAAGGTCATAACTTTTGCATTTCTCAACAAAATCGCATGAAATTGGTAATCTTGTTGGAATTTTGGATCCAAGCTCTATGCACAACAATAAATAAATTTTGTATTTGATGAGAAATCACTAGAGATTTTTCATAAAACGTGGCTGGGTTCATGACAGTGTTTTATTTGGTAGTTGGGAGTACAATTAAGAGGCATGGTCATAATTATTTCTCTATTGTAGCACCTAGGATAGTATGGGGAGCATTTTGCAAGTAACATAAAATAATTTCAATCCATTTAATGTCTCTTACAAGTGGTTGAAGGATAGATTTCAGGATTTCCATTTTCCCCTTCTCTCTCTCTTCTCATTTTTCTATAAATTGGAGTGTTAGGCTCATTGTAAAGGAAGAGGTAGTTTTTGTTGTAGCAAAGCTCTATCAAAATTGCTTTATGAAGCCAATGTGCTACAGGCCCTTGTAGTGGACTCCTTGCATGGTGATCTAGGCCCTTATCTTGTAATAGATTGAATTGTGCATATCATGAAGTAATAAAATACAAGTTTGTGGATGCATCTTCCCATGCTGTGTTTGTTTGCACTCTTCTTGCCCTTTCAACCTTCATTACAAGAATATTGTGTCTATTTTTATGCTCTTGCAAGGACTCATTATTATTGTGCATGTATGAAATATTGTTGTGAATGCATTTTCCAGATTGTGGAGAATTGTTATCACCCCTTCTAGTATGCATTTTACTTCTATTTTTCACACATTGGAAGACTACTCTCACACCCCTCCTTTTCTAGTGTATCACCGCTTTAGTGTAGGCTTTCATTTTTATGCATTCTCTCTCCTTGGTCCCTTGGAAAGTTAGATTAGGATAGTTAGTTTTGCCTGCATTAGAGTAGATTGTGGCAGGTAGTTTAGGAGCAAGAACCAACTTTCTCTGGAGGTCTATCTCAAGTAGCAAGTCCCACAACTTGGAGATAGTACCCATGTTATCCAATCACACCGTGAGCTCAAGTATATGCACTTGTGTAAACATAAAGGGTGGATTGATTCGGTGATAATAGTAACATTAGAGGGAATCAAGGCCTTGGATCTGGCAAACAAGGTCCACAACACCATCACTAAGTGTTTTATGATACGTCACTCCACTTACCTAATTATAATGGTGTCGAGGATGTCATGGAACATGTACACAAGTTGAAGTTACTATGGCGCGCAAAGGGAATCACTGCCTCGGATCTAAAATCAAGTCTATTTACAACCACATTGTAGGGACGCACACATAGCTGGTATTGTATCCATGATAAGTTTAGCTATTTTAATAAACAAGAAACAAACTAAGTAGTTCCATGATCTAACTAAACCTATCATAAACATAAAGATGAGTGCTAAACAAGATAACTTCTACAACAATGGATTAAACTAAAAAAATATCATTTTACCTCTAACTACTATATGATTACTTAAATCATAAATTGAATCTAGTTAAACCTATGAGCAATCAAATTAGATTTGTTGTTTGCTTCAATGGAGGTGAAGAGGTCTCTCTAAAATGGATACAAGGCCAAGTTAGTTACCCTCCTACTAACCTACTATGAAGTTATGAATGCAAGATTGATGAGCTTCAACAATGGAGGATAGCCAAGATCAAAAGCCTTATTAGCTTGGCTAATGAAAATGAGGTCTAATGCCAAGATCTCCAAATATGAGAGAGAAGGACCCTTTAAAAGGAAAGCCTTAGGCTCTTATTTATAGTTTTTGGTTTTGAAGAGTTTGGAATTTGGGTGCATGTGGGACTAAAGCTCAAAAAGAAATTTTAGTTAGATTAGGATAAACATGCTTTAGGCTTAGTTAAGCCTAGTTTAGGCTAGTTAACTAGGGTTTAGGCTAGTTAAACTTGATTAGCAAGTGGCTAGAGACTCATTGAGAGTTGGGAGGAGTATGCTTAACCATTTGTGACTGATAGATAGCCTAGGAAGCCTGCAAAAGTGATCTAGAGAGAACTAGGGAGGTTCTGAATGGTCGAAAGGAAGAATGTTTAGCTAATAAGAGAGATTTTAGCCCAATTACCTGATTATATGAGGAATATGACCGAGAAGGTGTCGTGAATGGGAATATGAGAATGGAGAGAAGAAGGGTTGATTAACAAAGTGTCGTCAATTGGTTGAATTGAAGGAAATGCTAAGTGTAAGCATATTTTAGGTGTCTACATTTTCCCCTCTTTGAGGTGGCGTAAGTGAAGTCACTTCAAAGAAAGTAGACAAACATAAGTAGAAAATTTTTAAGGGATAAAATAAAAATGAGTATAATGAAGGATGCCCCCTCGATTATCGATGGGGTGATGGAAGAACTCGATCGATGATTGAAAATATCACATAAAGAAAACAAAAGAAAGAATAATGTGAAGAAGAAGAAAATGGATATATAAGAAAAGGAGAATGAGGAAGGGGGATTGAGCCAACATCCATCCAATGCCTTTTAAACAATTTTATTTTTCATCATATTGCTAGTGATATTCATCATCGGACATTATTAAAAAGAATGAACAAAAGTGTAGTATGACATGAAAAGTCATATACGAACAAATATCCATTGGTGAAAACACCAAATTCATGCAATATACAAAATGCAATGCAATATGAGAAATTAAAAAAGCTAACCTAATAGAGAAACATAATGCAATTTTTCTATTATCGAGCTTCAGTTTCGACCTGTGTAAATTAACAACAAGGGTTGAAGATGGTGCCCCAAGAAAAGATACATGAAAATGTAATAATGGAGGACACTTGGGTCCGATAAAAAATCAATGTACACTATGACACAATACCAGGTAACTAATTGTGCCCTAGAGTACAAACCTAGTAAACAACTTAGCTTTTGTTAATGGAGGTAGATCAAGATGATCCCCGAGTCGCGCACATGAACATGTGAGAACCAAATAACAACATTTTGTAGGATGATTTATATTATTTTTGATGTTTCGTGAAATGTATTAGAATGTTTTATGATTTTTCAAACATATTTGAATGTTTTTGTGATTTGAAAGTTTTCTAAAGCTATGTACAGGAAGACAAAGAAGTGCGGATGCTCCTAGCGATAGATGGGATGCATATGGGAAGAAGGCCACACACGTATGAGAAAGGTGAAGATGAAAACAATACCAAATGATTAGGTGGGAGTATTCAAATTCAAACTCTTCACAGGTAGAAGCGGGACCCAAGGCCATTATGGATAGGTTCAACATGATGATGAACACAAACCAATGAAGTGTTGGAAAGAAGCAAGGATACCCCAACGTAAGTTGGCCTAAAAGAACTTGATAGAAAGGAAGGAGAAGATTGTTTTTGTGAAAGGGTACAAAGGCCCACAAACATGGCAAAAAGGAAATCATGTACACATGGATGTTCTGAACGAAGAATAAGAATGATGTGAATGATATAAGTGTAGCTTATAAGCCTCGTGACGAAAAAATGATTAGCAAAAGGAAAAAATCATGAGACAAGATACTGAGACTAGATTAAGAGACTGAACAATGTCCAAAAAAAGACACTTGGTAACATACTAATCTTGTTCACTCATAGAGATCTAGTGTGTGCATGTGGAATTTAATTACCTCTTGAGGGAAAACTTAACAAACAACAAGTGAAGACACCCTAGCCAATGTGTAGGAATGATTTATTTTGATAGATGATAGGTGATTTGTGAATGAAGGGTGGAAGGATAGCCGCACATTGCTCCACTACTAGGCGGGAATCCATAGCCTAGCCAGAAATTCATTTGATTCTAATCGCAACAATTTTTTGAGTGGTAAAATTAGTGGATTCTCACCAACAATGTGCGAGACTAAGTCCCTCTAGTTGAATGGGGCAGCTCCATTTATTGAAAAGAAGGAAATGAAAATAATCTAAACTAATTTTCAAGGTGGCCTGAATACTGGGATCACACAGAAGTACTTCCCTAAACCTGTGGCAATTTCTTGTATTCAATACAAGATAAGAAAATTATTTAGTTAGAGAGATAGAGAGAAAATTGACAAAGGGATTTCAATCAACAAATAACATATCATAATTTGTTACATAAAAATAAGAACATTTCACTTACATCAATTACAAGAAACCATTTACAAAGAAAGAGGAACAATCAACAAGAAACAAAAATTCTTATTGTATCATGTTGCACAAATTACAATGCTCCTGGAGTACAAGTTGAGAGGGATATAGAATAGTAGTAGATGAGGAATGGAGGAAATGAAGGCACTTGATTCTAAAAATATAGTGAGATCTAGTAAAAGAGTGTTAACCATTGCCTCAAAATGAGGGCTCCTTTCATATTTATAGTGTTAAGACTGACTTTTCATCTCCCCAACATGACCTTTCACCTTCCTTCATGACGAGTTAACTTTTCAACTTTTGACCTTTGGTGTTCTTTCGTCACTATGACCTTTCAAATTCCTGACCTTTGGTGTTCCATTTGTCACATGTAAATACCTTCTTTTTCCCATACATCACCATTTTTATTGTTTCGGTCATCAAATCATTCTTCTTGTTCCCAGCGTCATCAAAAAGAGTGTCATTAAAATCTTTATGTTCTCATCTGTCATCAAAATCTTGCTTTGGACATCACCAAAATCTTCCGTTCCCAGATGAAATCATAATATTGTTCCCGAACGGTAATATATCCATTTTTTTATCGTCCGTAGCACATTTTTCATGTTCTTGATCAGTAAACCATTCTTGTTCCCAACCAATAACACATTGGTGTTGTAGAACCAAAATTTATTTCTTCTTTTTGGGGTCAAAACTTAATGAAATTTGGTCGTATTATATATGAATAATTATGTAAAATGGCCAATGAATACAATGAGAATATCTATAAGTCCTTAAATTTAACTTTTCATCATGTTTTACTAATATTTTAACTTTTTCCTCATGGTGTGCACCAATAAACTAAGTGGTAGGAAGATTTTATGATCACCACATACTAACAAATCATATGGGTTACAAAGAGAAATAAATAAAATTTCATTTGATATTTGGTTAGGATATCAAATCTTAATGAGGCTCCTGAAACCTTTCGGGAAATTACACCTTATACAAGGACCTTTGTGTTGCACTGTTAGATGATTTTCCACTTCTCAAAATTCCCAAAATATTTCCTTGATGATCCTAACATGAAGTGGGATATTTTATCTCTTAAATTATTGGGGTATAAGATTATAAATCTTTACAGGGCTCTTGAAGCTCTTCACACAAGGTGACTATTTTTTTAGAACATGCATTTCCCAATACCTTTCTTATAAAGATCCTGATTTTGTATAACTTGTTCCTAAACCTTGATTTTCTTCCAGAACTTTCCTAAACTACCTCAAATGATCATATAGATATGTCATACATTGTTTGAAGACATTATATCATCTTGGGACATCTTTGGGAGGTGCTTTATACGTGTAAGAAGTCTGAAAACAAGCCGTTTTAGGCCTCCGAGAGCAACTCCTTCTAGGTGAATCATAATAAGCTCATGAATTATTTTTCGCCAAAGTACCTACACATGAAACACACTTTAAAAATATAGTTACCACATTCCTATCAGTCATGATGGGGTTTAAATAGTTAGATATTGGCTGGAGGGCTGGTTCATATTACCCAGTTCAGGGATTTTTTGTGTGTGGGTTTGATTGTCATGGCGAAAATTTTAACTTTTATGCTAGGCATTTAGCATAACAACACATCCTAAATAAAATATGTGACAATTTGATAATAGTTATGTCCTTACTTATTAATAGGTGTAAGAATTTCACATGTAGAATATTATGAACTAATTAATTTGCATTAATCGTACAACAAATATTATAAATATTCATAAATAAAGTGATGATAGAATGATGCAAAAATTATAGAAAAAAAGAGGAGATGAATACTAAGCTGATTATAAGGGTACAAAGATAATATGGATGTGTAGACTAGATGAAAAATTTGAGAAGCACCTAAAGGTGATTTTTCTTGAGACTGTGACTATTAATGTTTTTATACAAGACCATACAACTCTAGTTGGGAATAATATTTTCATGCCCTACTCTTTATGTTTTAAATTTACACTTTGATGGGGTTATGCAACATTAGGTGGTTGTTAGTGGAATAAAAATGAGTTTCGTTATCTATTCCTAGAGGGTTCACAATTGTGTAACAATGACCTATGATGAATAAAAATCAAGAATACCTACAATAATGAGTTTATGAAAACGATTAGATTAAAAATAATAAATTCGTGGTATGCGGGTGGAGTTGGACTATTCGTAGTGGTAAAATCTTATTGAACCAATCAGGGAGCTACTCTACATCCCCTCACAAGTATGAGAAAAATCCGTGTAGTTCTTACAGTAAAAGTGCAATATTGTATGTAAATATAATCTAACCCCCATCGTTCGCTTATGTATCTTAACACAATGATAGTGGCTATAAATATAGATGTACCATGCATGTGTAAAAAATAACCAGGAATAATTTTATTGATAATCAAATAACTTGGTTACAATTAATGGAATGAGCTATAATGTTTATAGACATTGTACAACCATGCGGGTGAAACAACTCCAACAATTTGATAACTAATACAATACAAATAAACAATATTAAATAAGATTAGCCTAAACAACCAAAATAATAACAAATATAAAAATAACCTATGTGAGGAAACTAACCCACATTAGTACATGATGAATTACTATAAATACTAGATACATTTTTACACAACTTTCCACCCTTAATTCAACATGGTCTCAAGTGAACAGGAGAGATTATTTGAAGCCTTCAAATTTATCACTTATAAGTAACTAAATGTGAATAGATCTACACATTGTATATTTTTAAAACATTTTTGGAGCCGAATTTTGTGTTATAAAACATGTTCACATATGAAATGTACCTATACTTTTGTGTGCCTCATCCTTTCATGAAATACTAGATTGTGAACAAGTATTATAACACCTTATTTGTCAACATACATAGTGGTTCCTTACTCATGTGGTAAACCTAATCCATGAAGTATGGGGCATAGCCATATCACTTTGAAGACAGCTCCTCATGTAGTGCAATACTCAATTTTAGAGGAAGATCAAGAAACAAAGTTTTTTTTCTTACCATGGGGGGTTCACTTAGTAAAAGTATGGTATAACATGTTCATTCGAAGGGTATTAAATAATACCCTTAATGTTAGTTATTACTTCCAATTATTCAATTGATAATATCCCTCCCGTTATATTATTAGAATGAAAATATCCCCTATTTTTCCATGTACCTTACATACCCATTTTTCCATTACAATTTTATTTACCCTTTTTATTTCTACCCTAATATATCAAATAGAACATATTTTTATTTCTACCCTAACATATCAAATAGAAAATATATCATGTTTTCCACTCAATTATTATTTTCTTAATATCTTTTCTGTAGAAAGATATTTCAAATCCATTCAAGATATATTATCAATTACGTTAATGTTAACCTTTAATCATTTATCAATAGTTATTCAAATAATTAAGATGGTGAAAAAATATCATAGATATGTTGAAAAGCACTCTCAATCCTACTATTCTATAATATTATTATTTCTTGGTTCATAATCTCCTAATTGACATTTCCTTATTCAAAAATATTTTAGAATTTAACTTCATGAAAACACTCCTTATGAGATATTAAGGTATTTATTTTTAAAAACTAGGGGTCAAATATTTTAGTTTAATATTAAAATCAACCCCACCTCTCCTTAGGCCCACCTCTCTAGCCTACCCCAATACCGAATTCAAAATATTAGTAAATTAAACCCTTTCACCCTATAATGTCTACTAAAGTATATTGATTGTGATTTTATCAATTTTAATTACCTCCATATGAATGCACATGCTAGGATATTGCCTAGCTAATGAACCATTTGTGTTTCTTACTCCCCATGTTCTTAGACCATATCCCAAAAAACGCATATTGATAAGTGTATTTTCTGTCATCAATATTACTTGTGCCACATGATCTGAATTTGAATATATTGTTTAATAAGAAGAATTGATCCCTCTTATTATATCCTAGCCAAATATCCATTGTTCCTGTGATATACCTCAAAATCCATTTTGATACTTTCTAGTGGCATACCTTATTTCCTACATGAACTATGAGAGATAGATAACATAATAGTTGATGTCTTACCTAGTCAAGTAAACGAGACTCCCAATCAATTATCGATCGAGAGTCACATTCACTTGTGGTGATTGATTTCTATGAGACAACTAAAGTCTTGTCTCCGTAGGTGTGGTAATTGGATTAGAGTCCATCATCCAAAATTTCTTGAAAGTATTGTCTTGGCATATTTCAACTATGAAATAATGATGTGTTCTTTCTCTTTTTCAAACTTCCAAACAAGACAATAGTGTAATATCTTGAGATCTATCATGTTGAACAATTGGTTAAGATATTTCTAATAACATCAATCATCACCATTCAACTTCCAGTGATGACTAGATCATCAAAAGATACAACAATAATAATAATCTCCCCATGTGTAGTGCTCCACTTTGTTACACTTGGTCATCGAGGGTGTGGGCCCTTTTCACGAAACGTGTCTTTTTAAACACCAAAAATGGGTGGGTGTGTCATTATGGGATAACATTTGGAAGTTAACTAACTTAAGTCTTTCCTACTCAAGAGAGAAAAAACTAGTGTTAAACACTTTACCAAGCATCTCGGGAAGAATTCTGGTTTCTACCCGCATTTTGAAGTTGTCATCGAATGGTAATCAAATTTTGAAATGCCTCACCGGCATCAATTGTTTCTAGGTGTCATCTTACACGTTTTGGGGTTTTGACTTAATGTGATCATGCTTTAAATCACATTTTGCGAGATAATAATATTAAACAAGTTAAGTGGATAATAATTCTAATAATAAAGTGAAATAAAAGAATTAAAGAATACAAATAATAAAATAAAATTAATGGGGTGAATGTTTTCTTATCTAATGTGGGGGACACTCTACCCCGCCTCCATGTACCAAAATAAGATTCTTTTGGAGAATGAGCCCTACATGATATGTGGAAGCATGTAAAGTCATTGTGAATAGTATTCAAATATTTATTTATATGTGTATATATAATTTTTTTCATAAATTTAATCTTATATAAAGTATATATAAACCATTCAAAGTGAACACACTCACCATAGTAGAACTTTATACCACCTCATTCGGATGTCATTGTAGGAATTCTTCTCTGTGTAATAATTTTCAAAGTTTAGGCAATACTTTTTATATGTTACTCACAAGTTGACAATATATACACAAATTGTTTTTGAGTCACTCTCATATATTATTTTAGCATTGTTTAATAAAACACGTCTACAATTTCCAATTAAATTTAGGAAATATTTTCAAAAATTATGTTTACCTCCTAAAAAGTTTATGATTGAATATCACTTGGTAAACAATGTCAAAAACATGACAATGCTTTAATTTCTTTTAACAATTTAAAAATCACATAAAAGCTGGTTACCACTAACTCACAAATTCATAAAAGATGGTTACCAATATAAAAATATTTGAAGGACAAAATTTAAAATGGAAAGGAAAAGAAACACAATGTATATAAAATAGAAATGAAAGAAAGGAAAATGCATAACAAAATCCTAATTCATAGACACATAAACACACACACACACACAGAGACATACACACACGCGTGCTAATGAACAATCTAGCTTCGTTGTTTGAAATGTTTAAAATATTGTTTATTGTAGAGTAATGTGAGATGTGTTCCATCTTAGATGAAATCAAACTTCCTATAGATTCCTCTCGGATCTCTCCTCTTTTATTAGAGGAGTACTAAGCCTACGATATGCAAATAGTGTTGCCTCTCATTGCAATAAAAATATTCTTCGTTTTACTTTGATGCACAAAAATTCAGTCTATGGGAATGACTCATTATTCTTCATCTTCAACAACTCTTTCCAATTTAATATTGGGTAAATCCAATGATATTGGGAAGGTAGCATGAATTCCATATAACAATTAAAAAAATGAAATTCCTATGGCTCTTTCGGGAGTGATGTGGTCACCTAACGAGTGGCATACAACTTGTTTCATTTTCTCTTTTTTTCATTAGTTTTTAAAACAATGATTACATTATTATTACTTTATTTTCTTTTTCTATTACCTTATGGGTAATAATCCAAAGAGAGATAAGTTGACATCGCATACCTATTACGAGAATCCAAGAAGTTCAAAGAGGAAAATTTGAAGCATTTTTTTTGTATCTTTTGAATTATCCCAAATAATGAATTTGGAACATTCTCCTTGATGAAATTGCATGTACTACTTAAGAAGTGGGTTACTTTACTAGAATGGATTCAACCCACATTGCGGAATAGTCATGTCCTAGTGAGAACAAGTGTGTATTGCACTAGAATTGGGGTTCATATTTACAATAAAATCTACAACCTATTGTTGAAATGATTCTCAATCAACACTAGTATGAGTCGTAATGTTGTAATCTTTATCCTCCCAAAGAATCACTAATAAGGTCCACATTTCAAAACCTAACCTTGAGAACATTTGAAAAAAGTAGGCAATTATTAATGAGATCAAAATTGAAATTTTAAAGGCGAAGAAAAGTGACCTCCACACTAGATTATCAAATTATTTCAACGAGAAACCCTTTTGTTCCCTTTTGTTCTTTATCCATACATCCTTGAAACATACCATCTAATCCTATTTTGAAACATTTTATCCTATATTACATTCTTGTAATCTCAAGCTTAATCTTTGTTCTCTTTAGCATTGAGGTGTTCAAGAAATTATTTGTAAGTCAATAAATATGTAATGCTTAACATATTATTCATTCGTATAACCTATTAAAAAACAAAAGAATAATTATATTGTTTATTTCTTTCCACATACATTCTCTTTTCCTTTTCATGGAGCTTTAATTAGTTGATGATATGAGTTGGCATAGATCTCTTCCATAAATTAAATTAGTTGATATTAAATCAATTCAAAATCTTTTACATTCACTATCCATCCTCCTCTTTTCTAATTTTTGAGTTAGGATATATTTCACATCCATGTTTAGAACCATTTCCATAGTGTGATAATTCAAATTACAAAACTTAAATTGTTTTATAACCTTGATCAATGTATAAACGTGTTTCTCAATGGAAGAAAATTTTAGATGATGATATTTGAATCAAAACTCATAAAAATGATTGCATATTCAATCTCATTTTCATTCTTTTAAACACAATTAGTCAACAAAGTATATTTGGATGAGTAACTATATATAATAAAATAATTTTGAAATCTTGAAAATGAACACGATGATTTACATTAGCAACATTAATCTCTTCACATGCTCTCTTTTCCTTTGAGCATCATTTGAAAGCAATATTTCCTTTCATTATATAAATTCTATGTGTTTCATAAGATGTATAAATTAAGGAACAAATATTTTCAAAATGTTTAATTTATCGGCAAATGAGTGAACTCCAATTTTCTCATAAAAAAGAGTTAGCTATTTAATTTCTCTCACCCTTTCTTAATTAATCTTTAATCCTTCCTTCAAAACCATGCATCTTAAAGTTTACCATCAATAAACAAGAAAATTTATCTTTACAAACATTAGGGAAATACTTGAGATTTCCATCTCTCAACCTTTTTGTAAAGATGTTCATAATGATCATCGATACTCTTAGACTTTAAGATATTCAAGGGATATACAACTATTGTGTTATTATTCATATCATGAATCACTGGGTTGAGTATCTCTTTGTAAATTCTAATTTGCATTGATAAAAGTGAATGGAATCCTCTTATATGTGAACATACCCCATGTGGAATTTGATGTAATTATGTGTTGATCTTTTGGTACTTCAACTTAGTTTTACACCCAAAATACATCAATCATCGACATCATATTTTGACCTATGATAACATGGAGCATTTTATTAATGCTCGAGGAAGGACAATTATATTTAATTGTGTATCAAGTTTCAAAAGCCTACACAAATCTTTATCTTGCCATTGTTATTCTAAATAGGTATAGTATTAGAAACCCACGTGGAATGATGAATATCAACTAATCATATTGTTGAGCATGTTTTGTACCTTTTTATAGATGGTACCATCTATTTTATGATTATATAATTCCTTTTCTTCTTCTAATAAGTATTAGTATTAGGCTTGATAGGATGTTATGTCACATATTCTTTGATATGAAGGAGTTCAAACAATCAATTTAAAATTAATGATATTTTAATAAATTTTAAACAAAGATGTGGACTTAAAAACTCTTATGGAGAACAACATTTACTAATATTGAATAACCCAGGTTGTTCTTCAAACCCAATATTTAATTTTTCATAGTCATCAGAATATTGAGACTCATATTGCAATTTCTTGTTGATAACATGATTACTACAAAACAAGACCTTTGGTGCTTTTTTAATTTTTTAGCAAGATAGCCCTATCTTATTTTATTTCACTTGTGACTTATTCATCATCAACTTGAGAATTGGATCATCTATAAGAGGATTCACTTTTGTCAAAATATAAATTTACGAAAGCATCAATTTTTCTAAGAAGATAACAATTTGCAATTACACCAGGGAAATATAGTATTAAATATCCTATTTTCCTTTACAAATATATGATAAGGAATTAATAAACAAAACCAATATTAATAATACGAGTTTATTTATCAAACTTGTCTTTGAGAATTGCAATTATATGTTATCTCAATTTTGCCCCCAGAAAAATTGATCAAACCTGACCCGCACAGGAAGAATTCTAAGAGGCGTCTATGTTTCAAATCAATAAGTCGGAGGTTACAAGGAGGTGAGCTCCACAATGGAGAAGAAGGTCAAAAATGAGGCCAAACGACAAAATGACCAGTCCAAAATCAAAACCAGAGGCTCAGAGGAGAGAAACGGGAGAAAGGCTCAAAGTCTTCGGGCTTTACAAATGATTTAGAGCAAGCCCAAATTGACTAAGTATGGAAGAATCAGTGGAAGCTGCCACATGCCTCATCGGTGCACCTCAAAGGTTAAGCCAAAAGCGGAGACTCAAACAAGCGCCAAGCTTCCACGTGTCCTAGAGTCAAAAAGGGATAGAGGGCCCAAAATGACTAAGTATAGAGGACTGGAGGAAGCCTCCATGTGCCTCATCGATGCCCTCCTCTAAAGGCCAAATCCAAAGGTGGTCCCCAAATGAGTGCCAAGCCTCCACACGTCCAGAGTGTGAAAAGGGACAAAATCGGCCATTGAAAAGTCAAAATGGGGCAGAGCCAGTGGAAGGTGCCACGTGTCCAAATGGCACACCTTCAAGGGTCAAAGAAAAAGGTGATTCCTAGACAAGCACAAGCTCACCATGTCCCGAGGTTTGAAAAGGAGACAAGTGGGCCAAAACAACTAAGTATAGAGAGCCGTGAAAGGTGCCACGTGTCGCATCGGCGTACTTCAAAGGTGTGGCCCAAAAGGTAATCCCCAAACGAGTGCCACTTTCCACGTGTTCTAGGGTCCGAAAAGGTGAGGGTGGCCATTGAAAATTCCAAGAGCCTATGGAGGCCTCCACATGTCTTATCCGCGTAACTCCAAAGGTAAAGTCTGGGGTAGTTTCCAAACATGCGCGAAGCCTCCACGTGTCTCGGGTCAAGACACAGTGCCTGCCCATAGAAAGGACTCAGGTAGAATACAAAGGAAATAGGAAGCCCATGAGATGATGCCACATGTCTCATGGGTGAAATTTCAAGAGTGAGGGTAGGGGAAAAACTCAAACAAGCGCAGGGCTGCCACGTGGACCCGGTACGGACAGACTCATTTAAATATTGCGATGCGCATGTGACCCAAATTTTAGACAGCCATATCTTTTGACTGGAAACTCAGATTTGGGTGGGAGAAGACTTTTTGGAAAGGTCTCGACATCCTCTATGCCATGGAAGCATAAAATATTATTTTAGTAGGATTTGGTGGGTGAAAATTAGGAAAATCTTTCAGGCCATTAATATAGAATCTGATTGCTTCAACTACTAGATTAGATTTGATTTGATCTGTCATTCTTCTTCCTCAACATGCCAAAAATGGACATAGGGAACCAAAATTGACAGATTGTAGGTGGATTTGAGAGGGGCATTGATTGATGGTGGTTGAGCTTTCAAAGCAGATTCAATGCATATCTTCAAGGTGGTTGAAGCAGGATTCAAATTTTCCCTCTCTCTCTCTTATTCTTTCTATATATTGTAAAGGAGGGGCATTTTCAAATGGTTGTTCATTTCATCTTTTTCTCTTCTCCCCCTCTCTCTTTCTTCCTTAGGGTAGAATGTGGAGTCTAAGCCTCTTCTCATGGCTCTGTAATGGCATTTTCTTGCCTCTTTCCCACTAATGATGTACTGTGTGAACTTTTGGAGCAATAAAATATGTTTTGTGATGCATTTGTCCATCCTTTGCTTATTTTATTGTCTCTTCTCACCTCTCATCATTGTGGGTATATTGTGCATACTCTGATGTTTATTGCAGGTTAGGAGTTGTGTTTAATGGGTTTTGAAGTGGTGTTCTATGTGAAATCTATCTTTGGTCTTGTGGTGCATCTTGTCCACCCTCTCCTCTGCTCACCTCTCTCCACTTCAGGTAGTTGGATCCATGATCAACCACTTCCTTTTCTGGTGTATCACCACTTAGTGTAGGCTCTCTTTCACCCCTCTCTCTCTCTCTCCTGTCTCCTTGGAATGGTTAGATTAGGATAGATTAGTTCTCTACCTGCACTGGAGTAGCTTGTGGCAGGTAGATTAGGAAGCAAGAACCAACTTCTCTGGAGGGCCATCTCAAGTTTGCAAGTCCCTCACTTGAGAGATGGTCCCATGTTGTGCAATCACACCGAATGCCCCACTCAGACCGAGGCCATTTGGGGTGTTGTGATTCTACACTAATAGTTTTTGGCATGCTCGGTGGGACACTGAGGTTAGATTTTCTCATCTTTCCAAGGTGTCTCATTATCAACAACAAATCATAAGCCACCATGTGACCACACTAATAGTTTTGCACGCCCAGGTGGGAGTGAAGCACCTTACCACTTCATCTTATCAAGTTGGTGTGTTCTTGGTGAGATTCAGCCTTTTGAGGCACATGCAAAGCACATCTGGTGACTCCATCTGGTCAACAACCCATCTCTAAAGTTTAGACCTTTTTCCATCCATTTTCATCCATTTTTCTTCCATCTCTTTCATCTTCTTACCATTCCATGAAGTTGTGCAATCATGACTTCATTTCCTCATGGAATTCACACTTGCAGCTACAATAGTGCATTCCACCTCAATGTATTTCCCAACTCCTCCAGATCAGCATTATGATCAAATCCAGAACCATTATGCTTACCCATATGAGTAGTGTCAAAACCATTTTGGCCATGGAGCTTATCAAGAACAAGGGGACACATACAATGGTGACAACTACATGGAAAATGCTGATCTATTGGAGAAGATTCAAAGAATGGAGGCTAGCATGGTGCATAGTCAAGGGCTACAACACAAGATGAAGGCATTCAGGATTGGTTTATAGGGCACCTTGTCCATGGGAGGCCCTTTTCCAAGACATTACAACCCTCGGGAGAAGCTTGACTTCATGGTTGAAAGTGTTGCCCTCAACTTACACAGTGGATTGAGGATATTGAGGCATATGAGAGTGTGAGACAACCTTGTCAATGGGTAAGTCAATCACCAACTCCTTGTCCTTCATTTTCTTTTTCTCAAACTCCATCATTTCAGCATGGTCAAGAGTCAAGCCCCTCACTTGCTGCCCCAAGTGTTGATTTCCCTTCTCCATCTCCTAGTCTTCCATCTCATTTCAATTCTTCTACCCTTTTCCCTTCCAAATAGTCATTCCCTCAAAAAAAAAGAAGTTCCACTCCCTCTCCACCACAAACAATAGTAAAACTGGTTGAACCCCAACCTACCACTCCTCTTGCTTTCCCAAGTCCATGTTGGGAAGAGACTCAAGAATCTAGTCAAGGAAAACAACAAGAAGAGGAACCCAACAGAGAAGAAATGATAGACAATATGAAGAGTTGGGCTGCCAAATTTGGGTTTACAAAGATCCCCTTGATGGTTAAGCCAACAGAGGAGGTCAAGGTTGAAGAGCCAGTGGTGGCTGAGGTTGAGTTTGAGTTTGTAGAAGAAGAAGAAGAACAAGAAGAAGAAGATCAGCAATCTGTTTTCTCTAAATGTAGTGTCCATAATGACACTTTTCTAAAGAGGATGTTGATCTGATCCAAGCTGCACAACCAGTTAAGGAGGAGGAACAACCAGCTCCAAGTCCCATTGAAGAGGAGAAGCTGGGAGAGATCAAATCAGAGTTGAGGCCACTTCAATGAAGAAAGCATCATTGAAGATTTTTTGCTTTCATTTCAAGGGCCTGATTTGATTGATGAACCCATGATGGAGGAGGACCATATAGTTTCAGAGGCTCCAAGTGGAGTAAGCCACAGAAGAACCTTAGTTCTTCCTCCCACTTCATCCCCTTCAAGCTCTAATGTTGAAGAAGAGTTTGATCTTTCAAACTTCATGTTTGAAGGATGAAGGGAACCATGGTGAGCAAGTTGCAGATCAAGGAGGACACCATGGAGGAGGTAGAGCACATGCAAGTAGGACAACAAGGAGGTAGATTTCTGTCAGACTTGGAAGATTGCTTTGATGGAGAGGAGCTGAGGAGATAACATCATTTTCTCCTCCATCATCCACCTTCAAGCACATGAGCCTTGCTTCCATGAAGGAGAGCATTCAAGGCAACAAACACGTGTCACTTCATAATGCCCCTCTCACGAGAACCAAGGTTGGAAGATATGAATCTTCCATGTTCTTCTAGGAGGAGAAGGAAAGGAAAGAGCATGAGGATCCCATCTCTCCCATCTCTCTCACCATCCACCCAAGAAGGTCAGCAAGAAGACTCCATTTTGGAGTTGAAATTTAGAGCAATGGGCACATTCAAAGGATCAGACCATGCCCAATCAAGTACTTGGCTTCATTGGAGCCAAGGGAGAAGCCAAAACTAGTCATGCCCACTTCAGGGCATGAGGATGAGTATCAAAGCACCAAGGTCACCATCAACACTCTCCAGAGTCCAATGAAATCAACTTGAGGAGGTATTTTTTTGTTTGATGTTGATACCTTGATGATTTGGGTGGAGGACAGCTTATAGTCATTTTTCACTCATACAAGCAGCCATATTCAGTGTCAAATCATTTGCATGGCTGCCCCTTTGAGAAAGGAAGCTATTTCTCCCTGCCAGTTGTAGGATTTGTTTGAGTCCTTTTCTCTCTGGTTAGTGTAGGAGTAGGAGTAGATTTTTTTTAGTAGAAGAAGTGCTTTTGCACACTCTGCATGTCTCATTTGAGGCATGTATGATTTTTTTTTTGTACATAAGTTTTGTTCGCATTGCTCTGGAGGTACCATGCACCAAGCCCTTCAGAATTAGTAGCAGAGAGACCCATAGTTGCTCTTGTACAATTGCTAATTTCAAATAAAACACAAATACAAAGCAACTAAAATCATTTTTGAGATAGTCTATTTCTCGGGATAGGCTCGGGGGTCAGCAAAGTGCAAGCAATCTCGGGAGTCCATTTAGGAGAAAGGTTAGTATCAGGCTATTATTTATGACTCCATGCCCAATGGATGCAACAAGGCTATTGGTCTCTTCATCTAGCAGGTAGATGTCCCCATGAGTCACCAAATTGTTATCTCAATTTTCCCCCCCCGAAAAATTGATCAAACCTGACCCTCACAGGAAGAATTCTAAGAGGTTTTTCTTCGATTGAGCCTACATGTTTCAAATCAAAGTCAAGGAGTTTATAGTGGGCTCTCGAAAATGGAGAAGCAAGAGGTCAAAAATGATTCAAATGACATCAAAAGAAAACCAGAGGCCCAAAGGATCAAAACTGTCAAAAGAGGCTAGAAGGCTTAGAAGAGAAATGGAGAAAGGCTCAAAGTCTTGAGCTTTACAAAAAGAAATTAAAAGTGAGCCCAAATTGGCTAAGTATGTCCTCAAATGAATCAAGGCAAAGTGGAAAGCTTCCAATGTGCCATCAAATGCTTATCAAAGGGTTAAGCCAAAGTGGGAGATTCCCAAACAAGCGCCAAGCTTCCATGTGTCCAAGTAAGTCAAAAAGGGGGATAGAGTGGGCCCAAATTGACTAAGTATAGAGATGGAGGAAGAGAAGCCTCCACATGCCTCATCGATGCTCCTCAAAGGATAAATCAAAAAGGAGACCCAAATGAGTGCCAAGCCTCCACGTGTCCCAGGTCGAAAAGGGGAAAAAGTGGGCCATTGAAAAGTCAAAATGGGGTAGAGAGAAGTGGAAGGTCCACATGTGTCAAACAAGTGCAACTTCAAGGGTCAAAAGAAAAAGGTGATTCCCAAACAAGCGCAAGCTCGACAGCCACATGTCCTCCAGGTCGAAAAGGAGATAGAAATGGGCCAAAAATGAATAAGTATAAAATAGATAAGAGCAACGGAAGAGTGCCATGTGTCAATCATGGCGCAATTTCAAAGGTGCGGCCCAAAAAAGGAAATCCCCAAATGCAGTGCAGGCTCACCACGTGTCCCAGAGTCCGAAAAGGTGAGGTAAGGGTCATTGAAAATTCCAAAGTATCGGGAGGTCTCCACGTGTCTCGTATCCATGCAAATTCAAAGGTAAAATCTAGGGGTAGTTTCCAAACATGCATGAAGCCTCCATGTGTCTCGGGTCAGACACAGTGTCTCCTCCACTGGCAGAAAGGACTCAGTAGAATACAAAGGAAATAGGGGAGCCCACGGATGACACCACGTGTCTCATGGGCACAATTTCAAAAGAGTGAAGGAAGGGGAAAATCTTCAAATGAGCGAGGGCTGCCACGTGGACCCTGTATGGATAGAGACTCTTTAAATATTTGTGCTTGCATGACCCGGATTTTTAGATGGCCATATCTTTTAGATGGAAACTCAGATTTGGGCGGGAGAAGACTTTTTGGAAAGATCTCGACATCCTCTACATGCCATGGAAGCATAAAATATTATTTTTTATAGATTTGGTGGGTGAAAATAGGAAAACATCTTTCAGGCCATTAATGTAGAATCTGATTGCTTCAACTACCAGATTAGATTTGATTTGATGATTCATTCTTCTTCTCAACACACAAAAAAAAAATCGAGGAACAGAATTGACAGATTGTAGGTGGATTTGAGAGGGGCATTGATTGATGGTGGTTGAGCTTTCAAAGTAGGATTCAATGCATATCTCAAGGTGGTTGAAGAAGGATTCAAATTCTTCCCTCCTCTCTCTCTTATTCTTCTATATATTGTAAAGGGCATATTCAAATGGTTGGTCATTGTTTCTTTTCTTCCCCTCCCTCTCTTTCTTCCTTAGGGTAGAATGTGGAGTCTAAGCCTCTTCTCATGGCTCTGTAATGGCATTTTCTTGCCTCTTTCCCACTAATGATGTACTGTGTGAACTTTTGGAGCAATAAAATATGTTTTGTGATGCATTTGTCCATCCTTGCTTATTTTGTTGTCTCTTCTTCACCTCTCATCATTGTAGGGTATATTGTGCATACTTCTGATGTTTATTGTAGGTTCTGGGAGTTGTGTGCTTAATGGGTTTTGAAGTGGTGTTCTATGTGAAATCTATCTCTGGTCTGTGGTGCATCTTGTCCACCCTCTCCTCTACTCACCTCTCTCCACTGGAGTACTGTTTCATAAGGTAGATTGGAGTAGAACCAACTTCCTGAGAGGTGGCGTCCCATGTTGTAGATTCCCCACTCGTATACCTCAATCCATTCCGAGAGTGGTGTTTTGATTCTACCACTAACAAACCCTATATAAGCAAGTAAATACTACCTCATTTGCTAACTTTGGAAATCCTAAGGCAAATGCACTTTAGAGAACTGACTTCATACACTTGAAAAAGGCATTGAAATCTCACTACTGACTTAAAATCGTATGCACATCTATAGTCATTAGGGAAACACCAACATCATGTTTAAATGTATAAATTAGGTCAAGGCTATCATATCTCTCATCTATAACCATCCAAACACCCTTTCTCTAAGTGTTTTTAAGATCCAAGTCAAAAACAAGCATGGTCGAAAGAATTGATAAATTTGATTGATCTATCTAAATATTACAAGCTAGGTGGAGAATGACATGTGGTTTGAGGCCACTTTGGACTATTTCCAACATCGGTGGTGCACGAGGGTGCCCAAGAACCTTCTAATGTATGTTTTGTATAACTCTTCATCCACGACTAGGGTTTGAGATGATGTTAAATCCGCTTGAATCAGCCCTCATTTACAAGTGCTGATAACTAGGGTTTAGCAAGGTGATGAAAATCCGAGAAGTTGAGGTAGAAACCCAAAAAGTTACAGAGGATTATTTAGAGCAGGTCCAAGGCTTCATGGAAGGGGCTATACCATAAGGTATGGTCTCCGATGCAGAGGAATATAAAGTTCTGATACCAATTTCAGTGGATAATCAATTTCATATCTCTTAGTTTCTCTTTTACACAATCCAAAATCTCTACTAGAATAAAAAAGAAAAAAACTAAGTAACCTCATACATTTGTTTTGTTCTTTCAATTATATGTTAGGTTGATTTGGTGAATGCTAATTTTTCTTATCTAATGTAAGTTGTAAATATAAGATAGTATTTGTATTGTAGCATCTATAATAAAATACATTCCATTCAACACCTAATGAAATTGAAATAAAATTTAATTAAGGGTTAAACATTTTAGTGAACACACGTTTGATCGAATCCTTAACCTAATTTAGGAAATTCCGAGATCCTTATGTATTAATCTTATTTATCTCTAAACCGTATTATGGCCACAGGTTTCATATTTGCGTATCACATATTCATATCTACACCTTACTTCTATCTATTATCTTTGCTTAAACATGATTTGCATAAAGTTTCCTAGGGTTTTATGGTCGGTTCTACCCTTTGGATCACTTCCTAAGGCTCCTAATTTCCAAATCACCTTTTGTTTCATATCTCAAGCATACTGAATCTATTTTAAAACTCCTTTAAGGTTATTTTTTTTTTACAAATTTGATAAAAATATTTTTGTTTTCCCTAATTTCAAGCAAACTTTTTGAAA
Organism: Taxus wallichiana var. yunnanensis; assembly: GCA_018340775.1. Lineage (NCBI taxonomy): Eukaryota > Viridiplantae > Streptophyta > Pinopsida > Cupressales > Taxaceae > Taxus > Taxus wallichiana. Next base: position 797,769,284 of record CM031242.1, read on the forward strand.
ATTCAAAATTAATATTTTTTGTAACAAGGGAATAATAAGAAAAATATGCACTTTTAGAAAAATTACTTGGAGGTTTTTCATCCTCATAATTAGATTCAAAAGTGTCTCTTTTGTTCCATTAAATTTAGTGTCTATTTTGATATATGGCCATTTCATTAATTTGATATATGCCCATTTCATTAATTTGATGATAGAAATTTCTTTTTTTCTCCACTTCACTTTTGTCTCATCCCACTTAGTATTGTTGATTTTCATCCCTACATATGATGATCCTTATTATTTTATATCTAATTGAATTTTCTTATATTTTCTTTTTCTTCCATCATGGACCATGCCATAGTTTCTCATTATATCATTTACTTCCAATTTTACCCAACATGTAGAGATATTCTCACAAAACTAATACAAAAATAAAGCTCCCCGATAATACTGACACCTTCCCACATGAATTCAATTTTATGTTTTATTTCAGATCCTTAAGGATAAATACCAAGATCACATACCTCAGGGATGAGATAAAACATCTAATGAATACTTCCAGATGAACAAATAAATTATCTCTCTACACATCATGATATTTCTAAGGCTGTATGATAAGAAATATGATACGGATTTTATATTTTATACTTGTGCTCATATAAGTGAAACCAAATTCCTACATAGATCAACAATGTGTATGCTCCTGAGATCAACTCTTTCGATTTGAAAAACATGTTACACAACATGATATCCCCATCTATGTTAATCAATAAGTGCTTAATCACTATGTTATCTACCCATTATTATCCATACTATCGGCTTTAAATAATCAAAGGATGACTTTTTTCAATTATCATACATTAATGAACATCGTTGATAATTACATATGATTTACATCAGATAATACAACTTGATCATAATGTATTTATTTCAATTAGTACACATGACATTCTACTACACATTCATCTCAAGTTTGAAATTATCGATGGGTTCTTAAAAAAACTTGGATCCATTTATGTGTGGTTATCATAATACAATATTAAATCTACAATTTCTGTAATAATAAAAGAGACACCTATTCAATAAAGAGAATAATAATGACATACCTCCTTTAGAAAGCAAATAATATTAGTAGTAGAGTTACATTCAATATTGTGAAAACTGAAATTTAACTATCACTTATTAAGAATACACAATTGCACATAACATCAAAACAAATAGAGAATACACAAGCCTCTTGTTTCTCTCTAAGGGTAACACAAACATTGGACTGTATAGAAGACTCTAATATTTTACAACACAACAATGAACAGTCATTCATGGTAATAGAACTTTACACCAACCCATTCGGGAGATACCATCAGTAGAATTCCATCTACTCAGATAATAATTTTCAAAAAATTGGGCAATACTTTATTGTTACTCACAATCTCTTTGGTGATCTTATGGATCTCAAATGACAATCTTTACACAAGTGTTTTTAGTCACTCTCATCTATTATTTTAACATTGTTTAATAAAACACATATACAACTTTTAATTAAAATTACAAAATGTTTTCAAAATTTATAATTACTTCCCTAAAATTTTATTATTGTAGTGAAAACCTGATCTAAAACTTAGACAACACTTTACTTTCTTTTAAACATATAAAAATCACACAAAAGCTTGTTACCACTAACTCAAAAATTGTAGTATTAAGTATTAATCACATTTATCATCCTACACTACATCACTAATTGCATGATTGATAGGAATTGTAACCATCGAGAATGAAAATTCCATTTTGCTCTTTTTATTGAACAAACCAAAGATGTAGAAAATTGTCAAGGAATTAAAACTCAAGGTCTTGGGATAATGGTGAGTTACAAGTAGTTGTAATCATCAACCCAATGTTCCATTCCCATTTAGTTCATTAGATGATTTCAATCAGTGGCCATGGGGACACCATGAGGTGTGGGGTGGAACTTCTCCATAATGGACAGTGGAACATACATGGGGTGCTCTAAATGCGGATTGCTAAATGAACATTGGGGACCTAAGCCCACTCCCATTTCCCACTTAGAGAAAGTTGTCCTCCACCACTCTAGTTCATAGCTCTAGTATAATAAAAGTGTTTATGATCCACAATTAGAATGAAGGTCTGGAATATTAGTGAGTTATGAAGTAGTTTTAATCATTGACCCAAGTTCCATCTCACATTGAGTTAATTAGATGCTTTCAATGAGTTGCCATCGGGACACCTTGAGGTAGGGGTTGAACTTCTCCGTATGGACCAACCTGGAACATAGTTGGGGAACTTTGAATGTGGATTGCTCGATGGAAATTAAGGACCAAGCTTACTCCCATGTACCAGCTCTAGAGAAAGTTATGCTCCACCACTCCATTTCATAGTTACGGGTTAATAAAAGTGTTTACCATCCAAATCTTTCCAATGGGCTTTAGTTGGATCGATTAAGATGAAAAGTTATGTCCGAATCCACCTAGGTTCAAACCACCTCAGGTGCAATACTTTGGGTGTAGTTTCATTGTTGGTGGCGGGTGTTACGGCAACACCGGCTATAGGCAGATGGTTATTCTTAGCATTGACGGACTTTGCATCGCTCGATATTGGTGTTCGCAATATCGTGGCTCTAAAAATGGTGTGGCGGAAAAATTTCATACGTTGGTACAAGCTTAATGGTCATGGTTTGGTATGGATTAATCAGTAATATCTTTTGCTGACGTTGTTAATGGAGGACCCAAGAACCCCCGGTTCTAAGCTCTGGTCAAAAGCGTTAAACCATCTAAAAAATTATCAGATCACGATTTTCAAATCCAAAAACTCCATAGTCATACATGAAATAAAACAAAAATACTTTGAAATATTTAATTAAAGCACATATTTTAAAGAAGGTATATTGATTTTTTAAGGATACCATTAAGCGTAGTGTATGCATACTTTGGGATTTGTAATAAGGGTATATAATGGGGAGTAGTTAGAATCTCTACGATCGAGATAGGTTTGAGGAGTTGAGTCTCATCATTTGATGAATATGGTGTAAGATGACCCTTTTGAATGTGATATGCTACTCGAGAACTCTATTAAATCAATATACATGGATCTATTATGTACTGAACTCAAGCTTATGGGTGTAAACCCTCATGTTATTTGGCTTATCATGACTCGCATTTGGTTTCTTGTCAGGACTTACAAGCAATGTTTATTAGCTTTTGTGATGCATTAATGTGTAGATTCATCTATAGTTATATCTTCTACCTTTTTAAATTAGATGAATGTACTTTTGTTTTTACAAATAATCCTCCATTAATGGCAAAGAAATCTCTTGTAAGCTCACATAAAGGAGGGTCTTGGTGCTCCGTGCAGTGCCTTAAATGAGAACCTAGCATATGCTTGATGATAGAATGATGCACTTAGGGTTAGAAAAGAAGTATTGAGGTAAAATAATGACTACATCTTTGTTCCATTCTTTGGGGGACCTCTTCTAATTTTGAATCTATCAGTAGAAAGAATGCCTTAAATGTGATGATTGAGAACTATAACCTTGGATAGTGTTAAAGCGTGGCTTAAAATCATGGAGGATGAGCTTTTCTTAGAGGTTGATATTGGATTTGAGTTTGATGCATGAAAATGGGTGGAGGAGAACATTGATCATGAACTATATGAGACATTCTTCGTTGCTTCCCAAAGAGTCTGACAACATGGCAATATGCATTAAGAAAAAATTATTACTTTATAGACCTTATGTTTGGACCCAGGATGAATATCAGTAATTACAATGATGTCCATCTTACTGGACCCATGTTGTTGATCAACTAGTGGAGCAGAATGCACAACTAGTTATACCCTAATGGACTATGTTATTTCTACATATTATTTCTCGAAGATTGTTGAGTTCAAGTTCTTTGAGGGGAGCACTAGAGGATTGTTCTTGCTTTTTATTCCTTTGGCTATGAAAATCTTTGTCATTACTTTGATTTTGGAGGGCCAATTTCCCATGGTTAGCTAAACTCCTTCTAGGCACAAGGTACAAAACATGGCATGGTAAAAGGATGGCGGAACTCAGTGGCGAAATGGAAAGAGAGGAGAATTGGCTCAAATATAATGAAGCTTAAGAGAGGGAGTTGGAAAGATACTGAAAGTTGTAGGAGTGATAAATTTATGGAAGTAGATGTTGTGGGAAGGATTTGAGGTTACATAGTGTAGAGGACGTGGAACATGAGAAGTCTAAGCTACCACATCTTGGAAACTATTAAGGAGAAACCCCTCTAAATTTTCTAGAGAGAGCTCATCATATGAAGAAGAAAGGATAAGAGGCATAGGTGTGCATCTTAACCCACATCGTGACAGGACCATTGTGCTTAGCTTTCTAGTTCCGTAGATAAGTTTTGATAATCTAGTTAGTATCGATATCCGTAGTCTAGAAACACCTGGGAGGTATAATTTTTCATTTGATACATCTATTTGCATAGTAATTTCCTGTGTTTGGGGTATTTTATCTGAAGCAACAACATTTGGGCAAGGTGTGGGATCATAAGGTTTGAGTATCACGTGCAAAAGTGGTGCATGAGGAAACACATCTAGGATTGGTTCCTATCACATCTTTCATCGACATCTTTACCATTTAACGCGAAGGTGGGTTTGCAGGTGTAACTACATTAGGCCCCTTACCTAAACTAAATAGCTAGGGAGGATCTAGAGAATTTTGCACTAGTGGATCTGTAGGTTTGGTGGTGGAGGTAACTTTATCCAAAATTCACCGCTCGCGGTAATTTTGATAACATACATCAAATTCTTTCAAAGATAGAGCAAGTAAATTGATTCAAGGCCCAAAATCATGTTTGGGGTCCCTTTTCTTCTCTCTAACTCCCCCATCCAAGGAAAAATCCAACAAGTTAGAAAAAATTGAAAAAATCCAAAATTGAAGTTAGAGGCTTGTTTTAATGCATTGCGGCAAAGTCTAGAGGTCAGATTATACTAAAGGTGGATCATAACAAGGTTCCATACCGAGAGTTGGAGATGGAAACACAAAGGAATTGGCTAAATCAGCTTTCATATCCCAAACCGCACTGTGAGTTCGATAGGGACACGAGGGGCACGCATTTGAAATCCACCGTAGGTAAAGAAAATCGAGAGGAAAAGAGGAAGTTTTGTCTGAGCGGTTCATTGGGACATCTCGAACACAAGTTGCGTGGACACACAAAGATGATTTTCCCAAGTCGCTAAGGATATCATCCGGATAGGCGTGGAGAAATTTGTCCGAGGATGTTCGGGACAAAACTACGCGCAGTGGCGTCTGAGGGTGAAAAAGCCGTAGAAAGAACCATGCATTACTTGAGAATGCAGATATTCCAATGAATAGCCCTTGGCCTACCACAGTCGATGGAAGATACGTGGGGAGAAGTGAAACCCAAATCTAAGGTGATGTGGATATTTTTTTGTCTAGGACGGTCCGGGATAATCCAGACTTGACCTAATTTTTGAAGAAATATTGTGATGAAGAGAGAAAAGTCAATGTTTGATCTCCATTAACTTCAAACATGCCATAACTTTTGACTCACAGAGCTCGATTTTCATCCGGTGAATTGGACCTGTTTGAAATGATCATGTGTCGTTGTGCATAAAAAAATTAGATTTATTAGTTTTGATGAGGGTAGACATATTAAAATAAAAGAAACATATTCAGCTCCCGATCCATTATTGCTCATTCCCATACCAAATGATAGAAAATGTTTAGGCATCAAAAATAGTTGCCCACACTCAAGCAGGTCATAAATTTTCATTCTCAATCAAAATTGCATGAAATTGGTATTTTTGGAATTCCAAATGATCCAAGCCTGGATTAAATGAAATCCAAGAAATTCTGGTATTTTTTTGAGAAATAAGCCATTGAGTTTTCATAAAATGTGGCGGGTTCAAGGATAGTGTTTTATTTGATAGTCAAGGGATACTGATTAGAGGCATGGTCATGCCATTCTTCTCTTTGTTGTAGCACAGGATAGTATGGGAGCATTTTTCAAGTAACATAAAATCATTTCAATCCATTTAATGCAAATGCCTTATGATTTGTTGAAGGATAGATTTAGAGATTTACATTTTCCTCTCTCTCTCTCTCTACCATTTTTACTATGGGGTGGAGTGTTGGGCTCATCTATAAAGGAAGAGGTAGTTTTAGTTTTTTGAAAGCTATGTCAAAATTGCTATCAGTGAAGCTAATCAAAGCTATATGCCCTTGTAAGTGGACTCCTCGCAGTGGTGATCTAAACCTTATGCAGAAATAGATTCAATTGTAAGTATCATGTGTTAATAAAATACAAGTTTGTGGATGCATCTTCCCTGCCGGTGTTGTTTCAGACTCTTCTTACCCTTTCAAGACTTCATTACAAAATATTTTTTCTATTTTTATGCTCTTGTAAGGACTCATTATTATTGCAGGCATGTATGAAATATTGTGTGAATGCATTACTGCAGATTGTGGAGAATTATTATCAACCCTTTTAAGTATGCATTTTACATTCTAGGGTGGATTGATTTGGTGATAACGATAAGAATCGGAGGGAATCGGTAGGCCTTGGATGCTGGAAAAAGTCTAGAAATCGCCAGAATGTTTTGTAATTTATGTCATCCACTTACCTAATTATAATGGTTAATCGAGAACAATGGACCATGCAACTAAACCTATCATAAACATCAAGATGAGTGCTAAACAAGATAACTTCTACAATAATGAATTAAACTAAAACACTATCATTTTATCTCTAACTACTCTATGATTACTTAAATCATAAATTGAACCTAGTTAAACCTATGAGCAATCAAATTAGATTTGTTGTTTGCTTCAATGGAGGTGAAGAGGTCTCTCTAAAATGGCTACAAGGCCAAGTTAGGTACCCTCCTACTAACCTACTATGAAGTTATGGATGCAAGATGGATGAGCTTCAACAATGGAGGATAGCCAAGATCAAATGCCTTATTAGCTTGGCTAATGCAAATGAGGTCTAATGCCAAGATCTCCAAATATGAGAGAGAAGGACCATTTGAAAGGAAAGCCTTAGGCTTGTATTTATAGTTTTTGGTTTGGAAGAGTTTGGAATTTGGGTGCATGTGGGACTAAAGCTCAAAAAGCACTTTTAGATTAGATTAGGATAAACATGCTTTAGGCTTAGTTAAGCTTGGTTTAGGCTAGTTAACTAGGGTTTAGGCTAGTTAAACTTGATTAGCAAGTGATTAGAGACTCATTGAGAGTTGGGAGGGTCTGGATAACCATTTGTGACTGATAGATAGCCTAGGAAGCTTGTAGAAGTGGTTTAGAGAGAACTAGGGAGATTTTGAATGGTCGAAAGGAGGAATGTTTAGCTAATAAGAGAGATATTAGCCAAATAAGCTGATTATAGGAGGAATACGACCGAGAAGGTGTCGTAAATGGGCATCTCGAGAATGGAGCAAAGAATAGGGATTAATGAAGTGTTGTTAATTGGTTGAATTGGAGGAAATGCTAAGTGTAAGCATATTTTAGGTGTCTACATTTTCCCCTCTTTGGGGTGGCGTAAGTGATGTCACTTCAAAGAAAGTAGACAAGCATAAACAAGTAGAAAATTTTGAAGGGATAGAAGAAAAATGAGTAGAATGAAGGATGCCCCCTCGATTTTCGATGGGGTGATGGAAGAACTTCGATTGATGATCGAAAAAGATGATAGAAAGAGAACAAAAGAAAGAATAGTGTGAAGAAGAAGAAAAGAAAGGGGATATAGAAGAAAAGGAGTATGAGGAAGGGGAATGAGCTAACATCCATCCAATGCCTTTTAAACAACTTTATTTTTCATCATATTGCTAGTGATCTTCATCATCGGTCCTTATTAAAAAGAATGAACAAAAGTGTAGTATGACATGAAAATCCATATACGAACAAATGTCCATTGCTAAAAACACCAACTCCATGCAACATACAAAATGCAATGCAATACGAGAAAGTAAAAGATGCCTAACTCCATGCAACATACAAAATGCAATGCAATACAAGAAAGTATGCCTAAACAAATACAAAATGCTAAACGAGAAAGTAAACAAGCCAAACTAACAGAGAAACATAATGTAATGTTTTTGTTATCGAGCTTTAGTTCAACCTATTGAATTAACGACAAGGGTTAATGATGGTGCCCCAAGCAAGGATACATGCAAGGGGAATAACGGAGGACACTTGGGTCTGATGAAAAGCAATGTGCACTATGAAACAATATAGGAAACTCATTGTGCCCTAGAGTATAGATGAAGTAAGAAACCTAGCTTTTGTTGATGGAGGTAGATCAAGATGATCCAGTGAGTTGTGCACATGAACAGGTGAGAACCAAAGAGTGATGTTTTGTAGGATGATTTATATTTTTTAGAAGTTTTTTGAAACATATTTGAATGTTTTTTTTTCTAACATATTTGAATGTTTTTATGATTTTGAAAGTTTTTTCTAAAACTATGTACAGGAAAGAAAGAAAGTGGATGCCCCTATGATAGATGGGATGTATATGGGAAAAAGGTCACGTGCACGTGCACAAGAAAGGTGAAGATGCGAAAATGCCCCAATGATTAGGTGGGAGTATTCAAAGGAAAACTCTTCATGCATTGATGATGAGTGGGGATCAAGGCCAATATGGATAGGTTCAACATGATGATGAACATAAACCAATGAAGTGCTGGGAAGAAGAAAGGATGCCCCAACGTACGTAAGTTGGCCTAAAAGCACATGATAGAAAGGAAGTGGAAGATTGTTTTTGTGAAAGGGGACAAAGGTGTCCACAAACATGGAAAAAAAGGCAATACCATACACATGGATGTTCTAAACGAAGTAGAAGAAAAATGAATGTTATGAATGTAGCTTAGAAGCCTCATGATGAAAAGTGATTAGCCAAAGGCACAAATCGTGAGACGAGATATGGACTAAAGTAAGAGTTTGAACAAGGTCCAAAAAAAGACACTTGGTAACATACTAATCATGTTTTCACTCATAGAGATCCAGTGTGTGCATATGGAAATTTAATTACCTCTTGAAGGGAAGATTTAATAGACAACAAGTGAAGACACCTAGCCAATGTGTAGGAATGATTTATTTTGATAGGTGATAGGTGATTTGTGAATGAGGGTGGAAGGAGGATAGCCATACATTGCTTCTTTTCCAGCCAAGACGCATCCATAGCCCCGATGAGAGATGCATTTGATTCTAATCACAACATTTCTCTACTTGCTAGTCAAGCATCCATAGCCCGATAGAGATTATTGGAAATACCCCAAGAGAGAGTTATATATCAATTTTCTTTTGCTTTTAGCTTTTGCTTTTGATTTTGATTGATTTTTGATTCTTTTGCTTTCTGAAAACTTATTTCAGCTCTCTTGTTTGACAAGGGTTAAGAACCATGATGGCTTGATGGAAGGAGGTGGAAGTGATTGTGATGATGACATTGGCTAGTGTCAACAAATATGTCCAAAATTTCTTCACAACAAGTTTATTAGATGTTGAATGTGATAGGATCTCTAAGAGGTTAGTCGTTCTTTAATTTACCAAGGTGATGAAAGACCAAGGTCAAATGGATACCATAGAGATAAATGTCACAAAATGCGTGTGAATAGACTAACCAAAATATCATCACGAAGGGATGAAAATGGTAGGAAGACTTGCAAAAGAATAAAAAGGAAGGGAAGAAAGAAACATCCATGTGTATGTAATACCTGATTGCAATGTTTGATCTTTGTACCTTTGATTTTTTTTTTGTGTTTTCTCATGTTTTTGTATTTTTGAATTGTTTTTTATTTTTAGATTTTTGATAGTTTTAGGAGGTTGGGACTAACAAAGTCACTCTGCGTGGTAAGATCCAACAACGATGTCTGTGACTTCCTTGATAAGGGAGACTAGGCGTGTTTGTTTATCAAGTGTAATATTTTCTCCGATCTCGATGATCGTGGTGAGCTTGTACTCAACAAATGATTGTGATTTATCTTGAAACATTGATTGTTCATGTGGGAGCTTGAGTTCCCTATCCATAGGTTTATGCACTTTTACACCATACTTGATGGTTACGTTGATGTGTGTTCTTGAATCACGCTTGATTTACAATTTTGAGATTGTTCGAGTTGTTGGGACTTTGAGCTCTTGGAAGTTTTGACCTGAGCTTGATTAAGAAACTATTTGGGTTTCTTATAAGTTGATGCATGACTTTTTTGATCTCGAGAAGGAGAAGAAAGAGAACATGGATGTTTAGAACTGATGTGAGAAATGACCGTGGGCTTGCCACAACCATTGATAGAAGAAAGATGTGATGGATGAAAAGGATACGGTCCAAGAATTGAAGAGGATGGGCTACCAGGAGGTGAGCCATTGATAGAAGATGAAGGGATGCTAGAATATGGCCCTAAGATGGAAGAAATTGGGCTATAAGGACATGGCCCAAGAATAAAGATGATGGGATACCCAGAAGGTTTCCCATAGATGGAAGAGGATGAAGGGCTACTAGGACACAACCCAGAATAGAAGGTAATGGGTTACCCCAAGGTGACTCATATATGAAAGATAATGGAGGGATACTAGAATGTGGCCCCAAAATGGAAGAAGATAATGAGGGAATACTAGGGGTGACCCAAGTATAGATGAGGAGGGACTACTCGAGAGGTATCCCATAGATAGAAGAGGATGAAGGGCTACTAGGACATGGCCCAAGAATAGAAGGTAATGGGCTACCAGGAGGTGACCCACAAGTAGAAAATGGAGGGCTACCTGGGGGTGGCTCAAGATAGAAGAAGATGATGGGCTACTCAAGCGGTGACCCAAGGTGAGATTTTGATTGAGGAATGATGATAGATAATGAATGATTTGGTAATGAGAAGATAGGCCATGGATCAATGCTAGACCTCGACATCTCATCATGCTCAGAAGAAGGTGAAGATGGAATGCCAGAAGAAGAGTCAAGTTCCATGACCTTAGGCTCCTCATCTATATTATGAAAAAAGGGATAAACTTATTTTCCCAATACGCGAGCGTATCGAGTTCTAGAAAGAATCCTTGTTTGTAATCCTCTAAAGGGACATCTTCATGTAGTCTAATTGTTCCTTCATTATGAGAGAAATCAATTAGTAGAGGTTGTTGTTCTTTGGCCATAGAAGGTTGAATAGAAAAAAGGTTTGATAAGCAGGGAAGATTGATTGATCAGAAGAAGATGACTCAAGAGAGGAAGTAGGATTGGAGGCAAGCGTCTCATGAATGGATGATTTAGATCTGGTCTTAGATCATTTTTCTAAAAGATGACTTAATGTGGAAGAGAAAATAGGATCGTATAGCCATCCATTGAGTTGCGATGTAGGAGTCAAATTAGATGATTGACTAGATGGAATCTGAGTCATGGAATTCTTGATGGAGGAAGAGGTCATTGAAGCGACTGATAAAGGTGGTCCTGAAGGAAGGGAGGACCATGACTCAAGAACGAATCAGATGTTTGATCGATGGAACTTGGAGTCACATGAGTCTTCAAAGGAGGAAGATGTCATTGAGGTGATTTGGAATAAAGGTCCTGTGAAGGAAGGGAGGACCATGATTCGAGATTTGATCTAGGGGTATCGAATTATAGTTAGGATTTGAATCTTCAGAAGAAGAGTGGGATTCGAATAGTAGTTTGGATCTGAATTAAAGAAGAAGAGTGGGGGGAACCCGAATAATAATTTGGATCAGAAGCATCCAAACCATACCATCTGATATGAGATGAAGGTGGGGAATAGGGTACCCTGAATGGGCCCTCTAGCATGAAGAACCAAATTAGGTTTAGTCGTAATGGGAATATTTTGATTTGAATTCCTAAACCTAGGTTTCGTATTTTTGTAAGTGTGAGAAACCGTGTGATAGTCAGTCATTTTTGGTGTTGTTTTAAGCACAAATGTCTAGATCTAGATAGTGTGATGGAACTCCTTCAAAGGGAAGAAGGACATATCATGTCGATTAGAGGAAGCATAATGACATCCAACTAGACATTTTGTAAGTATGGATATGCGTGCGTGATTTTCCAAAGAAGGTCTAAGGAAAATAGACATCGTGATGACAATCTTGATGAGATCAAAAAGATTGTCCTAGAAAATAAGTTTTCCAGATGAATGATCACAAGGAACAATCATACAAGTGTGAAACACAAAGCCAATCAATAAGGAAATACTCCCTAAAAATGTGTGTGCAAAATGATAGTTCGATGCAAAGATGATCAACACAATGTCAATACTTACGTCAAGCTCAAAATGAACAAGGCGTAAATATTAACAAAGGGTAAATATGATTCCCACTCAAAGGATATTATGACCAGTTTAGAGACAAGCAAGGCCTAAATGTCAAAGGGAGAGGATTACAAATATAAGCTACATAACCACACCAAATTGGACACGTCTATCAAGCTTTGCATGAGAGAAGTGAGATATTAGTATCAAATTGGTATTAAAAATGACAAAAAATAAAGTAAGTGACACCTGTCAAGATTTGGAACAATGTTTGAATTTAAACCAAGTCAAAGTATACTAAGGATGTGCTAAAATGTGTGCAATGTAACACCACAATGTGGATACTTAGATCATGTTTATGAAAAACATGACATAAGTATCTTAATTGTGTCGAGACAATGCGAACAAGGTAACATGTCAAAGGGAGATCAATTGATGAATCAATCCTAACTATGATGATGATCTTGAAATCAAGATCAAGTGGCCATCAAAGATATAAGGACGCATCCACACACTTTAGACGTTTAACAACTCACCATGCAAACATGGATGAGCGTAAATGGAAAAAAAGTGGTGAACACTATCTATGACAACACTCCCGAATGATGCTTTCTTTTGTCCCAAATGGGAAACAAGAATGCAAAGGTATAGATCAAAAGATGGAAATAAACTAAGCGTTACTTGGGTAGAGTTTCACCTCATCGAAGGTGAGAAAGAAACCAAGATAAGTAACACGTTGTAAACTCCGTGATGAGTGGACACTTAGATCTAACTTAAATGGATTCGTTACCGTGTTTGAAAAACAAGGTTTTGAATCCAAACAAGTTATCACTTCATGATGGATAAGACGTGATAATGGACTAGAAAAGTAGGCTCCAAGATAAGAATGGCTTCCCTAATAAGATCTCTCAACTAGGTGTCACAAGTTGTCTAAGAGTGAGCTGATTTACCCAAAGAGTCGCACTGACTGATTTGGGAGTATCTCGACTTTACTTTACCCCCTTTATGATACAATGAGAAACTAGTGCATTTAGTTGTACCATCATTGGGGTCGCGATGATAAGAACAAACTTTGACTCTAACTCACAAGTGTAAATCTAGTCAAGTGGGTAAGCGGAGTGCTTCTGTTTCATCCACGAGGTTACTCAGTGGTGGATTACTTTAGGGTTCTGGAACCACCCCCATTGTTGTAGCTTAAGGTGTTATGCCAAAGGGTTATGTTCTAGTTGAGTGGATAGGGATGTACCCTTTTCTCGAAACCTACAATACAAGTGTGAAGTGAAATGGTGTGTTTTTTATCTTCTTAACTTAATGTGGTTTTAAGTAGCACACCATTTTGGAAACCTGTATGAAAACACGTGTATTAGGGTTTTGTGTTTGTTTTGAATCCTCCTTTCTTTGACAAGCGTTAGGTCCTACATGACGCAAGAGTTAGTAATTTTCCATCAAATGTTGATATCAAGAAAGAGAATTTATGCGTTGTTTTTGATTCCTAAGATCACCAAAAGGTGTGAAGGAAGAGCATACACAATGTGAAAACTCCACTAAAATACAAGTTTTATGGAAAATACTTTAAGTGTTTTGCAAAATGTAGAGTTCATTTTAACCAATTTTGAAAGGTTAATCCAATTAGGAAAGCATAAAATAAGTGTTTTTGAAAGAAATAAAAGGTTTTTAGAAGTGTTTTTGATCCCAAGATCACCTAGAAGGTGCGAGGAGAGAGCATACACAAACTTCATCAATAGTTAAAATGAAACCCTTTCTAACTAGTATAAAAAAAATGAAACACTTAAACTACGTTAGTTAAAAACCTTTCAAAGAAAATGTGATCACTTGTTCAAACTTTAAGATGTTAGAAAAATAGTTATCTAATAATGTAAACCAAAATTTTTGTAAGTAAAAATCCTAATTTTATGTTTCCATTGTGTATTTCGCTTTAATACCTTTCAAACGCAACAAAAATGGAGTCATTTTGAGTTTGGGAGCAAAAGTTATGGCCTCGGAAGATTGGTAATGAACACATAACTCAACACATGCACCCAAATGACATGTACGCACTTGTTTCAATGATACGCGTGTGTGATGGCATGTGTTTTTGTATGAAAAATGTGTACATACTGTTTTGATAGATACACACCTAGAATGACACTACATGCATGCATTGTGTTTTTACACCAAAAGGTGTTACACACATGTTTCAATGGATACACCCCCAGAAAGAATGATGCGTAGTGTGCGTGTTTACATTTAAAAAACCAATGTGATACGCACTGTTCCAAATGATGCCCCCTAGAATGACATGCATGTGAATGTAGGTGTTTTTGCACCAGAAGACGTGTACACTGCTGTTCAATGGATACACGTCCCGGAGTTTCAAGGAGACGCCCCTTGAGACACATACGTGTACCCCCTAAAAAACCTACAAAAATCACGGAAATGAAAATTTTCAACAGTCAAACAGGTTAGTTGTTAGCCACTAAATCCAATTTCTAACTTCAACCCACAAAAAATATATTAGCAAAAGGGATGATTTAAGCTCACTTAAAAAATGTGAAATCAAGTAAATAACAAGCATTTTTCTCCTAGAAAAGCATAAAAATGGTTAGAAATGGACATGAAAAGCTTAAAAAGACCTCCATTAATGGAGGATGGACTTAAGATGTCCCACCGGGTGTGCCAAATGTATGCATGAGAAGTTTAGCTATGTTAATAAACAAGAAACAAACTAAGTAGTTCCATGATCTAACTAAACCTATCATAAACATCAAGATGAGTGCTAAACAAGATAACTTCTACAACAATGAATTAAACTAAAACACTATCATTTTATCTCTAACTACTCTATGATTACTTAAATCATAAATTGAACCTAGTTAAACCTATGAGCAATCAAATTAGATTTGTTGTTTGCTTCAATGGAGGTGAAGAGGTCTCTCTAAAATGGCTACAAGGCCAAGTTAGGTACCCTCCTACTAACCTACTATGAAGTTATGGATGCAAGATGGATGAGCTTCAACAATGGAGGATAGCCAAGATCAAATGCCTTATTAGCTTAAAGCTAATGCAAATGAGGTCTAATGCCAAGATCTCCAAATATGAGAGAGAAGGACCATTTGAAAGGAAAGCCTTAGGCTTGTATTTATAGTTTTTGGTTTGGAAGAGTTTGGAATTTGGGTGCATGTGGGACTAAAGCTCAAAAAACACTTTTAGATTAGTCGAAAGGAGGAATGTTTAGCTAATAAAAGAGTATATAAGCCAAATAAGTTGAATATAGGAAGAATACATTTGGCGAGAAGGTGTAAATGGAAAAATGTGAAGTGGGGCGAAGAAGACTTGATTAACGAGAAATTCTTGTCGTAAATTGGATTGAATGGGAGGAAATGCTTATGAGTGTAAGCATATTTCGAGGTGTCTCTCTGACGCTATAAATAGAAAACCTTTACAATGTCTGAAGCATTTTGGAAATTTTAATAAGAGTTTCATACGTAGTTTATATCGAACCCGATTATTTTAGATCGAGAAAAATGATCAAAGGTGACTCTTAAGTATTTAAAAACTAAACGAATTAATTCAATTTACCTAAAATTGAAGCCACTATAGGCACAATCCCATTACATGGACTAGAATAGTACCCAGAATTTTAATGAAGAAAGTTTAAGTTCATCGTTATGGTGTCAAACTAGTCTACAGGATCTATCATGTCGAGTATTCGAGATGGTGGGGGCAATAATAGTCTTGGAACTTTAGCCACATGAGATACCGATAATATCAAGATACACATGGCATAGCAGCCCACTGTAGAGCTAGTGGAAGAAAAATGTTTTTGAGTGGATTGTATGTGGTAGGTATTCACCGATTTTAGTGTAAGTATTGACCATTGTTATTGTTATGTTTTCCTGACTATGAGACATGAAACAATAACCATTTGAGAATTGATTATGGCTTAAGCATGGTAGTATAGATGGATTGATTTGCCAAAGGCCCATTTATTCTTCATGAATTGTCATACTTGGAGCAATATTTTTATCATCTACTATAGGAGGTGATTAGTGAATGAATGGGTCAAATTATATTCTTACTGCACAGAGGTCCATGCATAGCATTGGGATGTTGGTTGATAACCAGTCCTTCGAGATTCGGCTATCCCTCTCACATGACCAAGTCTCTCTCATGAAAATTCCATGAGGATATGTATATCACGATCAACCTTCTCATTTCACATGTGATTGTAAGAATATCTTAGACAAAACTTAGGAATGGCATATATGATACTCCCTATCCATCAATGATCTGAAGAGATGAATTGGGGACAAGTCTTCATCATTGAAAAACTATGCGAGAACGAAGTTTCTCCGAGTTCCATGAGGTCTCGAATGGAAGTTAGGATGCGGCATGATTTCTCTATCTTGGTATATGTTCTACTTAAGCTCAGAGCCCTTTGATGGTTTAGGCCTCGGGGCTCTTACATTGGGCATCTCTCCCGGAGAGCCAACATTCAGAGAGATCCTATCTGAAGTTGGTATTAAAAGAGATAAATCCAACACTTCACAGGGTAAATGATGCTTCAATGCCCATTTTCGTAGTTCAGTTTGAGGGAAGATCTTCGAGCTTAACCTGGAAGTCACCTGAGAAGCCTCTTGCGCACATTTCGTGCGAATTGCAAATCATATTTCACGACTGATTTGGAGATTGGAGATAATTACGAGTCTTTTTTGATCAATAAAAGAGTCCCAGTTTCTCAGTCATGGACTGAGGCTCTGCAGGTGCCCGAGTCGACAATCATTGCTTGAGATATGTAAAATTGTTTATGGCCAAACGGGGATCTTACTCAGTAAATTAGACAATGAGTGGTCATGTTCCATCTCCAGAATGCTGTCATGCAATGAAATCAATAGATGCATTCACGGGTTCAAATGACGTAGTTGAGTGATTTATTCCCCCTGATCTTTCGAATTGCATATAAAAGGAAAATGACTTTGCCGTTCCCTTTGTCACTTGAATGGATGCTCTTTACACATCTTAAGTTTATCAACAATAACATAGCATCAGAGTTGGACATGGAAATGCGGGCGAAACCTCAAAGAAGTTTTCAATCTCAACACTCACGAAGGGATTTTATGAGGGTCTTGGTCATGGAGTAAATGCCGGCTAGAATCTTTAGCTTATCTTGAGCTAATCAATCTATGTCTGGAGAGCCCAATATGGAATATGGGCTTGTGATTACAAAAAAATCACCTCCAGTCTTAGGATTCAAAAGCCCTCCAAATGCTCAGGTGCACCTCGTGAGCATCCATGGGCTGTAGAGCTTGTTTGCATACTTTAGAAGGTCTAAGTTTGCAATTGTTCATGAAGAATGGACTCTTCCATAGCATGAAGTGAGATATAGTTGTATGGAGGACGGCTATCAAACCCAGAGGATTTTCTTCAGAAACCTAAAAGGTTGTGGCCGGAGTAGCCATCTCTAAGGTGCCTTGAATCGAGAACCTCATATGGAAGATATCCAGAACGGGCCTTGGGGCATCCATCTATAGAGGTTCGAGCGCAAGACAATGGTCAGTTGGAGTAGCTCCTAAAGCAAGTCATGAAATCAAGTAGAAGAACAATAGATGATCTGCTCCACTCTGAAGTATTTCAAGGCCACTAAGTTGGCCAAAATGACTGACATGTATGAGTGGGGAATTTCTAGGTCCCAATGAGCTTTTGTTTCATAAAATCATCGTCATCACTTCCAGCCTGTTTGGATGTAAATTCTGGATGCTTAGTTTCACTCTAGATCTTCAAGATTTTCAAACAATAGAGTACGCATTATTGAGCTGAAGTTGGGAATGAACCAGTTAAAATTCGTAAGTTCTCCATGCAAATTATCGGGGGAGGACTCTTGTAGAGGCTACATGTGCCACTAGGTAGAATAATGATCCGTTGTCCATCTCTAGCCTTGAGAAGTTTAAAATTCGACCAGGAGAAGAATCTTGAATCACTCCTTCCACCCACAGATATTTTCTTTCACTTTCTTTCTGATCATTGTGGGAAAAATGGACTCCAGTGCGAAGTCCCTTGCAGTAGCAGACTAGCCAAACCCAAGGTGGAAATGATTGGGATTTTTTGTTAAGGCTTCTATTTTTGATTCATAACTTCTGAGAACTTACACTTCAGTAATATAATGGATGATCTCTGGACGTATTCTCATAATAATTCCAACTAGATAGATTGAATTTACTCACAAAAGAGAATTTACACATTTTTAGAGTCATGCCAATGTAGAGTCTCTATCGCGTGCTTTCCGAAGGTGATCAAGGCTACCCCTCTTTTGAAATCATCATGTCGATTGGAGGCACCATTCCCTAGGATTTATGGTTTCCTCTAAAGAGTTCAAATGCTTCCAGGAGGGTCCCAGGACCTGTTCTGGGACCTTAATGAGTAGATCAAGTTAAAGGAAGCTATCCCTTACTGATTCAGTATCAATCAACTTCAATCTGGTTCATGCAAGATTTAGATTTGGTCCAAATTCTTTATCTCATCTCGATACGCTGACAATACGTGCCATTGGACGTGTTTGTAAGGCATGGATCATACATTAAGAAGAAGGAAAAGCGCATGATACGGTTACTTAAATCACCATACGGGCCCAAGAAAACAAAAAAGGACAAATATAATGAGAAGTCTCTCTATTTGCCACGGTGTGCGAATAGTAATTTTCATCGAAGTACTCTACGTGTTTGAGGCCCAGAATGGCTTGAAAGATTTTGAAAATGAAAAGGAATATTAGGACACCGAGTTCATTCCATGATAGTAATCAAAGATGCCATACCCCATGTTCATTCTTGTGAGAATTGGTTTGGTGAGCAAGAAGGTTTTTGATGCTCAGCCGGAATATGGCCTCTAGCTAGGATTCTTCTACTGTGTGGATCAAGGACTGCACCTTATCTTCGATATGAAGCATGTTGAGATCCCAGGATATTGGTAGATTGGACATTTAAATGGGGAACATGCCTCTGATATACGGAAAACATCAATAATAGAATTCATAAACTTGGAGTTCCCATTATCGAAGAGAATAGCTACCGAAGATGAATTTTGACATGTGTACCATTTGAAAGACAAATATCCCCCAATCTTAGGGGACGTGGCCAAGGGGACACATCTGAAACTAAAATTTTCCTCTTAGTAATTTCTATTTCATTAATGTATGTATTAGGAATAGGATGTTGTTAAGTATAATTAGTAGTAGCGTGTCGATAGAAGATAATGGCATCGCCGTCGATCTGGTGTTACCAATAATGTATAGTCAGTAGCATAGTCAAAAGTACAATAGGAATGTTTGGTAAAAGTAAATATTTGTCGTAAGTGATTACATTAATGTTAAAATGTCAAAGTTGGGGTAAGTAGAGAAGTAGGGTCTACATGATTAGGAATTAGAAATATTATATTGGTAATAAGGAAAAGGAGTAGAGGTCATAAATATTTTGTGTATTTTATTTGTAAAAAAGTCTAAAAATGTGGAACCCATGTGAAATGATAGAGGTTTATCTTATCTTAGAAGATAAGCTTACATGTACGAGATAAGAGTTAAGGTATGGAATATGATTAGGTCGAAGAGTGGATTTCTTATCCTATCTTAGAGATAAGATGGATAAGCCTGGAAGTTCTATAAATAAAAGAGGCCACCCCCTCATTTAGCATAGAAGGAAGTAGTGAGAAATATTGTATGAAGTGTGTAAAAGGAAGCCATCGAGTTTAAGGTGTGTTGAAGAAGCCATTAGAGGTGTAATTGTAAAGTTTCTCCCATAGATTATTGAAGTGGAAGGCAAGTGAAGTCAATAACATGAAGTACCTCATGGGTGAGATTGTAACAATTTCATGTTAATATTATAATTTACTTTGATATTTCAGATTTGTCATCATTACTTCTTATCATAGTCGATGGTATTCTTGTGTTATGGTTGTTGTTGTGTTTCAAGATTACATCCACCAAACTAAAAGGATGTGCATTAGTAAATAATCATAGCATGAGAGTTCAGGTGAAGAATTATCATAGTGCGGATTGGTGATGACATTTTGGTTCCGTTGTTGCAGGACCATTCCTCGTTGGTGGATTTTACGGAGAGATATTCCCACTTAGTCAAAAATCATTTGGAGGGTAACCTTGTTTTTACTTTTGTGCATGAAGTAGATTACTGCATGGTAAAGTCATTTTTACCGTGAATAGTAGTTACCATGGTAAAGTCATTTTTCTTTGTGAATAGTATTTATCACATGATAAAGTCACTTTTTACCGTGAATAGTATTTACTGTGATAACTTCACTTTTTCTTGTGAATAGTGTTTACCACGGTGAAGTCGAGTTTTACGTATGATAAGTCAAGTTTTACCATAGTTTACCGTGGTCATTTCTATTTCTTTTGTAGAAAGGTGTAAAGTCACTTTCTATTATAGGTGATTCCAATTATTTGTGCACATAAGTCTTGTTGATTGTACTTGTGGGTTGGTATTTCACTGTGGTTACTTTTGAAAATGGGGAAGATTCCTGTTTTTTCAGCCCAATCTAATGAAGATGCTTCCTCTTTCATTCAAGAGTTTAAGCGATCTTGTATTTGTAATGGCCTTATAAAAGAGAACTTGATGGACTAAATTTTTCCTACCTTTTTGGATGGTTCGACACTTAGGTGGTTTGAAACACTAGGTGAAAATGTGAAAAATTCATGGGATTTATTAAGCTGAAAGTTTTCTTGAAGAATTTGGTGAACAACAGAAATATGCGAGATCTCATGATCGAGATCACAAAGCTATCCCAGAAGAGGAAGGAGAAGATAAGGGATTATCATGCTCATGTTCTAGAGCTAAGGAGGAAGCTCGATGCCTAGATCAGAAGGAAGGATTAGCGGATGGGTTGATGAATGGCGTGGATAATCTCCTATGTAAGCACTTCATTCTTGGGATGAAGCAGAGATCGGGCAACGAGTGAAGTATGACCACCCGAGACTACCATTGAACAAGCAAAGGAGATTGCGAGAAGGTAAAGAAGAAAGCATGGAAGAGGAGCCCCAAAGAAATTGTTGCTAAAGTAGAGCCTACACGGCACCTTTGGTCAGAATCCTGACCACTCCGGTGAGCACAAATATTTCTCCTAGTACATCTCTTTTGAGTATGAAGATCTGCGCAAGAAGATGGGTCGATTAGCTATTAATCTTCTCCAAGGAAAAGAATTTAGTTCTCGGGGAGGAGATAGAGGTCGAAAAGAAATATTTTACGAAGTTGTATGTTATGGTTGTTATAAAAGGGTCATTATAAGTATAATTGTCGAGGATAGAGCTTCTACATACGATTGGTAAAGAGATAATGATAAAGGAAAAGCACATGTGAATTCTTTTGATGTAGTAGATAAGAGCAGAAATAATGAAGTAGATGTGTTTGTAACAAAAAGAAAGAAAGAAAAAGATAATCGAAGATGGAAATGATCCTAAGAAGATGAAAGGAGAAACTAGTAAGAAACATAGGAGAAAAGTTGGTGTGTAGGATTTTCGATTTCATAAGGGGCATGGCCATAATCCATCTTAGGCGATCTTGTCCAAAAGGCTGCGAAATATTACATATAGTCGACTCTTGGCTATGTCTTACGAGAAGAGGCGGGGAGTTGCGAAGTGGACTCGATGCTCGATGAAGGAAGGAGGTTGAGGTCCACTGTTTTGGAGAGCGAGGCGGATCCCTATGCTCCACAAGTTTCGAGGTATTATGTAATGGTATTTCAATTCATGATGTCTTAGTTGATGGAGGTGCTGCAGTTAATGTAATGGCCAAAGTGCCATAATGAATATGTTGGGTTTAAAAGGTGATTCGCCCTTAACACTTATGTTAAGGTCATTAAATAAAGGAAAAACTAAACCGAGAAGGTGTAGTTTCAAATGTGGCAATATACTGTTATGGGTGTTGTATGTGTGGTAGACTTTTAGGTGATGAAAAATGAGTACATTGCGTACCAGTATCTTTGGGAAGACCATGGCTAAGGAGAGTTCATAAGAAACTCTTTGGAATGAAGGTTTCATGACACTTGGACGTGGTAGAGAGAGGTGAAAATAAATGTGATCCCTCGACATCATAAGAGCGGAACACTACCTGAGATTAGTGATGCCAAGCGGTAGATGATTGGGACATCCTCGATTACTCTGAAGTACCCGATGAAGTGGACATAGAAGATGAAGAAAGTGAGGTTGATGTTTCGGTCATGGATATCCTTCTAGTCACACCAACTCATGACCCCATAAAGTATCCCCGAAGAATAAGTTGATGATCGTCTCCAACAAATAAAGATTGGTGATCTTTGTGATGGAGAGTGAGAAGGAATCCTACCTCGAAGCTCTTTCGAAGGTACATACACATATTCACTTTTGATTACAAGAACTTTGTCAAGTAAGTTGGGTAGAACATTCTATTGAGCTGGTAGATGGTCTTAAGCCCATAAAGCAAATGCCATATAGAATGAATCCTAATTTTTCCAAAGGTATGCAAAAGAAGAAATAGATAAGTTGCTTGATGCGGGATTCATATTTATTTATGGAGAATTCGAATGGGTTTCTCCCATTGTGATCTCAATAAAAAAAGAATGGGGAAGCTACGCATTTGTGTTGATTACGGGAAGCTCGATAAGGCAACAAAGAAGGATCATTACCCTCTTCCATTTTAGGATCAGATCTTGGGCCAGTAGTAAGTGGCCGGGAGTGCTATAGTTTTCTTTGATGGATATAGCGGCTCTGTACTAAGTTCGTATAGCGAGAGAAAGATCAGCTGAAAACCCACGTTCACCACTCACTTGGAGAACGTTTTTCTTATAAGTTATGTTCACTTTTAAGTTGTATTATGTAGTCCGAAGCAACATTCCAGTGTTTGATGAATAGGGTGTTTGAACCCTACATTTAGGACCTTCATCGAGTATTTACGGATGATT